>OU015696.1:13600000-14267199 GCA_907165295.1 Nomada fabriciana
CGATCCATGGTAAACATAACTAAATTTGGGGATTGGACATTATACATATAATTTCCTATCTCTTGATAGGATCCTATAATATCCATGTCGCAAAGTCGGCGACGACTTGACTAATGGAATCCTTGATATTAAAACGCATGCACGCACGCGTAAAATTTTTATCGTGTTCTTGCACAAGAACATTGCTCTAAATTCGGAGCCGGGTATAGCCGTAATAAATTATACTAAACGAAATTAACATCATCTAAATTCTTCACTGTATAATTCATTCATCTCGCGAATCGAGAATCATCATAATTCGCAAGAGAAAAGTACAGGAATTGTGCTGCACGTATAGGTGATACTGTACAGCTTAATTACCTCATTAACTATCAATACCTCAGTCGCCTGGCATCAAATAAGGAAATAAATATTTCTAATCATGTATGCGTACAATATTTATAAAAATCGTTGGGGTGACTGCGCAATATGTATACATTTAAATTTCAAAATAACTGCATAAAAAAGTAATAGTGCCGTGTGTTCCAGAATTTTCTGCAGATTTCCTTTAGATTCGTCTGTATTAATTCTTTATCTTTTTGATCCAAGTACGAAATATGCACGATCTAATAGTTCACTTATGGATCAGATCTCAATATATATGTATGTAACTCTATGACGCAGAAACATTTAACTCTTACTAAGCAGTACAAATCACGCGGATAATAGCACGTGCAAAATTTGTAAAACAGGAATTCATTTGAAGCGTTCAACTATATATATAAACAGATTAAACATAAAACGTTTCATACAAATTATTACATTGACCTATACGATTCACCATTTCCTTATGTATGTACAAATCATCAGGCGATCATTCATTGTTTTCCCATATTTTTCTTTTTTTTCTTGTTTTGGCTTGTATATATATATACATTTGTATGTACTTTCAACGCAAGGTTCCATATGGCAACCTATTTTTTTTTTCCTTAATTATTATATCGGGGTTTCAGGAATAATTGTGGCTTTAAACAGCTCACATGGTTGCATAGCATTCCATAATGTACAGTACGGCACACAAATCCTCATATGGAAATGATCATATGGAGGTGTGTGTGTGTGTGTGTAAATTTCGGTCGATCTGGACTTGTGCAATTCTAATGAAATCATTTTGATTCGTATGTACGTAGCTAGGCAATTAAACGACAATACTATTAAATTATAAGATACAAAGAATACTTTTGTTAAAGTGTGACGGCATTCAAACTATCTCCGATGGCGCTACAACGACGCAAAGAAAGAAAACAACGAAGCGTGTTCGTGCGCGACCAAGTAATGAAATATTTAAATTATATTAGTGAAAACGAAAAGAGCAAAGAAATGAGATAGATTGAGAAGGAACAATTTTTCGTACCACACGCGAAAGATAATCCCTATGCCATATATCCTGCGCCATACAACGATGAACATTTCACTCGCGTACACTCTATACGATACGATTATCCGATTATTTTAGTACTAGTACTATGAAGTACCAATGAGCGCACCAAACGTTCACGATAGCACTTCCAGCTATTTCTTTTGCCTAAAACAGTTAATTCACATCTCTGCTGTAGACGGATCCCATTTTGTAGTACCATCCAAAAGTTTTCCCCTCTATGCGCCCCGCGTATTGGAATACAAGGAATCGTTCCAGCGATTTATACGTTGAATCGTGTTTCCGACCCGTCAGCAAGCATCAACGTGACTGTTCTATTATTAATCCATATCAATCGAGCTAGTCGCATAGGATTCAACCGCGCTACATCGTTAATAGGTGCGGTGCTGTACGATTTTATACAACGTGTCTGTGAATTTCCTAGGCCGAACATACCGCTACTTGTTTGCTGGAAACGTTGAAAATTAACATTAGCATGAATTGGGAAAATGTTCTACTGTACATGCAGTTAGAAGTGAAACGAATCTTACCTGCCAGAAACACAATTTATTTTCGATACAAGAATAACTAACGAGCAACTTGCCCTCGGGTGAAAATGCTAACGCAGTTACGGACGCTGAATGCGCGGGTACTGTTTGACATTTAACATTTCCTCGTAACTCATACAAAGCTAGCTGTCCACTGCGACTGCCTACCGCAATTCTGCGTGTTGCTGGACAATGACTTACCTAGGACAGGTATTATTACTTTATTATAAATCGTGGCTTTAGAAACACACAAGGGTAATATTTATCAACTAACTTGATTAAATCTACACGCTGCGGGGAACACGTCGTTCAATGGTTTTGTTTTAAGATGTCCCGGATCCAGACAGTGCAATATAATATCCATGACCTATAAGTATTAATTATTATTATATTAAACGTATAATAGTAGTCTTTACATTCATTATTCTTACTTCAACTAAGAGCTCGCTCATTTCACTCTGCATTTTGTCAATCAACTGTTCAACGATCCTGAGTATTTCCGGTTTCGCTCTAACCAGAACGCTTGCGCTCATATTTACATTTAAAGTTTGCGCATTTTGTTGCAATGTGTTGTATCTAGCCACTTCTCGTGCCATCGTGGTAATGAATGCTGCAGGTCGAGCGGTTGCTATTAACGTTAAAGCGTGTCGCGATGTACGACAGGTATCAGCTTGAGGTGTAAGCGGGAGGCCGTATGTCATATTTGGTACTAACGTGTCAGCGTCACAACACATTTCAAGCAAACCCAATAATACCTACAATTAACGACACGCGGTCAATAATTTCTTCGTCAGTTACATACTTAATTATCTTTTTTAACAATCATTAATTGTATGGGTTAAGATATTGAAGTTACAGCGATATGTCTCTTACTTTTGATACGTCGAGGTACGGTTCCCAAACGGTAAAACCTCTACCGATGAGATCGATTGCGGCTCTTCGTAATGCTGTATGTAATGGTAATTTAGAAGAATGAGGCGCGTGCAACAAGTGCGTGAGCGCCATACTAGTATGCCTAGCAAGATTATTATTTCCTATACCGAAACCTTCTACGATTGAACTCTTTCGCCTCTGTTCATTATCTCTCTTCTGATTAGCAGTGGTAACATCTTGCCCGAATTTAGCACCAATTACACCGAGCAACACAACAGCGGTCGTCTGTTTTCGTTTCAATTCAGCGACGCTCGACGGTTTCCTAGCTACATTTATTTCTGTTGGCATAAGTATGTCAAGTAATTAGATTGTCGATTTGAAGACTACAATAATGTAAATGTTATTTTATACGAAACATACCTTCTGCTAATTCCTCTTCTTCGTCTTCCTCCTCTGGATGTGATTCAGATGGAGGTATTGGACTACCAGGAACCGGTGGACTTTGATTCTGTGATTGCGGTGCAATTGGCTCTTGGGTACTATACATCGGTAAATACTGTGACCAGCTATCTACAAGTGCTTTCCTTCCTTTTGGACCCATTCTTTCTAATTCAGCAAGTAATAACGCTTGAGCCGCTTCGCGGATCTAAAATATTAACGCGTCACGTGTAGCTATACGTTTGATTCATTCTTACGTATAATTCAACAAACCTCCAGACACTGATGTTGCCACCGGCGAGCCATCATTTCAACTTGAGGCCGTTTGAACGTTTTAGCGCCACCTTGTGAAACTATTTTATCGGGTAGAAGCACGCAATGCAACGTGGCTAAGAAAGACCAACCTTGCTTAATCTGTGCTTGTTGCGCAGTATAAATTTCTTCATTTTCCTCCTCTGCTTTATTCCAATTAATTGTGGATCTGTTACCAGGCCTGTATGTAATACAAAGTTTGTATTCAATGCTGATTATTTATAAAACAAATTAATAGTAACAACGATTGACCTATGAAGTTTTCGATTTCGTTCTTGCTCAGGTACAAAGGTGGCATTGTTCATAGACATTAAAGTATTTGCTACGGCTACTACTGCTAATAAATGATTGCTGGTTAACGTGGTGGATAGTTCCCAGTGCGCTCTTGCCGTGAATGCTCTGGTGAGTCTTTCTTGTCTAACTAATTCTACTGGCAAGCGTTGCTCCAATTGAGTTGCTGGTTCGCCAGCTGGTTCCAATTGTGTTTGCCAAGTAGGTAGTAACAGTGACATGTAACCTGTGGAAAGCAATATTGTCTGTAATATAAAGTTGCATACTTCGTGAGCATAAAATACATTCATCTCTACCTCCTTTAGATAAGACTCCAAATGAAACAGGAACCATAGGTCTCAATAAGCCTAGCTTTCCTTCGCAAACACGATCCAAGTCTGGATCGATTCCCCAAGCATGTAGTAAACTTAGTATCAGTTGAGCAACTTCCATAGTTGCATTCGGTTCGCTGAACGCTCCGTTTCGCTTCAAATTGTTTTTCGCGATTTCATTACTGTTCCAATTGTCACCTGTAAAAAGATAAAATCTTTAGGGCAATATTAAAGGCACAGGTATTAAGTTTACAAGGAGGTGCACTGCAGAAGTGAAGTGTAACACGAATTTACAACTGACAAATTTTTCATACATTCTCATGTAAAGATTTTTTTTCAATCAAAAGTATTCTACTAAAATAAAACAAAAACTGCTATTATATTTGTTGCATAAGGTTAATGCAAAAAATAGGTGCATAACGATGTACATTAACAAAATATTTCCCAATATAAATATTAATGTATAAGTAAAATTAATACTGTGGGTGGAAAACAATAAAACTGAAACATCATAGTATACTTAGAGTAAAAATATGGTTTACGTGAAGACCTAGAAAAGTATATCATATTTAAAGTATTCTTTAGTTTCAGAATATTTAACCATGTCCCTTCTTTCTACATTATTCTACGAAGAATCAAGAGGAAACCCGTTGAACAACATACAAATACAACAAAGCGAAGAAGTTAGTGGACATCCATGACTTGTATCTTGGATGCTAAAGCGAACAATCGGTATCTCTTCTGTGAAAAAATAACGAGAATGGAAAGCGAATGACAAATCTAAACTAACAACAAAAATCCATGCCATATAATTTCTACAATAGAAAATACAATAAGTTTTCTATCTTCCTTGTATCATGGCTAACCTTTGCCGTCAAGAGCCGACGGCTTGAGGCCAACACTTTCCACCTTGGCTTGAATCTTAGTGTGTACGTTCTCTGCACCCTCCTTCATTTTAGCCAATATACCTACAGAAAGAAATTGGCTTTAGATGATGTAATAAAGGAATATCATTTTCAACACGAATCTTCTAATCACTACAATTGAAGTGTGAATTAAATGCACCATAAGATCTTCAATAAGTATTACGTGAAATAAATATACATTCCATGAAAGAACGTATTTGAATCACATATGTGATTCAATGTAGTCAATACAAAGGAAACTCTACCAAGCGATACATAAATTATGAATAGAAAGCATCAATTTATGATAAAATATTTTCTTCGAGGTCATACGATGAATGAATATAAAGACAAAATACTTTAATTGATCAAGAGTTTTGAGGTAGATATCGGGCACTTCAATAAAACGACATACATATATGAGAACTGCATTTGAAACAAGTTTATCTCAACGTTGTGAAATATATGTTGGAAACGCCATTTCGTCTCGAAAAAGTATAAGTAACTTTCCTACATTTGTGGGCATGCAAAAAATATCGTGAGCATGAGGACTATAATATTGAACGGTTCACTAAACATATGTGAAATAAAATGAATGATCCTATAAACGATCGTTGTTAAATTATCGTTCTAGAGAATATGCAAAAAAATCACACACAAACTACAATTTCCAAAATAAAATAGTAGCAGAACACAATACCGTGACGATCCTTCTCCTTTAAAATTCGTTCAACATCGCCTGCCTTATCCTTGACGCGACCGAAAAAGTCTATAAAGTGGCATGTTAGTGCACGTTTTTTTTTCCTTGTCATTAATATACATATTAGTTAAGAGTTTAAAATCAATATTTATAAAGGGAAAAAGATAAACCAAAGGTATTCTCACCTGCAATCTTTTTGTGAGCATCCGGGCTGGCTGATTGGGTCAGTGCTGCAACTTTCTGATATTCAGAGGCTGAAATTAAACCCTGCGCTTCCAAGGAACCTGGTGACATGGCTCCGTACTCATCACTAAGTAATTGAACTATATAAAAAAGAAAAAAGATAGATAAATGTATAAATCTATTTTCTTTCGATGCGTATTGATATACGTGTTAATATTTTAAACATATCAAAGTGAATGAAATAAATTATACCTATCAATGCTTCTATGTCAAAAAATAAAATGTGACTTTCTGGATCTTTGGGATTACTTCTGAAGCCCTGTATCATTAAAGGTGTCCCTTTCGCTTTTATCTGATTTCCATGATCAACTCCTGGTCCGCCGTGAAGTTGTTGCAGTTGATGCAGTCCTCTCTGTGTTGCGTGTCTTATCGCAGAAAGATTTCTATGCCTCAAGCCTCTGAAGAAGCAAAACAGTACAAATACGACAAAGAAATTACTTTCTGACCATCTTTTCTAGAATTCACACAAGGTTCTCACCATCCACGTTGCAAGATTTCATTTACCTAAAGAAATGTACAGCAGGATTAGCTAAGCCTAGTTCACCACCCGCGGCTGTTCCACCGGCTGTGGCCATTGTGTTTTCGTCACACGCATAGAGTACTTCTTCTGCTATGATACCTGTAAAAATTTCAAACGTGCGTGGACAAAAACCAAATGGTACTATACATATAAAAGGCTTATGGAATACGATGCAATAATACTTGCATCTTATGAAGATATAAACATGACAACAGTTATTGTTTTACACAAAATGGGTATGATAATTGGAAGTTAATATGTACCGTGTAACACACGATCTAGATGACCAGTTTCCATTTGCCATACGTACACAGCACCATCGGAACATCCAACAATCATGAAGTCATCTAGTGGCCTCCATTTTATTGTAACAACTGGAAATAAGTGTCGCGAAGCTAGAACAACACATTTCCTTTCTGCTAATGATAACAAAGTGACGCTATGATCCGATGCGACGCTGCAAACACACTTCTGAATTCTAGGCTGTAAAGATAATAAATTAAAAATCATTCTATAAAATTGAACAAATTCTGAAATAAATGTATACAGGAACAGAACTGTTGAATATTCTTGCCAACTATTAATATCTTGAAAATGTAAATTGAACATACACTGCAGTTCTCAGGCGGTACCATTAATTGTGTAATTTCGCCCGCATGAACGCAGAACCTGTGAATGAGTGTCCCAGCATAAAGGTCCCACAAACATACGGCAAAATCGACAGATCCAGAAACAAGGTGTATTCGATCATATCGTGGAGCTGCGCCATGTGGGTACAGGAGACAATTTACTCGACCAGAATGACCCAACAGCACCTGATGAGGTGGCCAATCTATAAACCATACAATAAAATAAAGAGAAAGAAGTATGATTTCCGATTACAGAAGATTATATAAATATTATAATTGTTTGTTCTAACGAAAACCATTAGATTACTGAAGCAATATACTATTCAAGAATGGTTACTTCAATATTCATAAATTTATTGTACCATCATATTGCTGATGATTGCCATGAAGTAATTGAAGCATGACTGTTTGTGTTGCCGGGACAATGATTATACTGCCGTCTTCGCGGCCGACAACTAAACGACTCTGCTGTGGTAAATATATACTAGCCGTTAATTTTATGCCATGCCCATCTCCACTGTCTAATTGATCTAATATTCCAACAGGTGGTGGTTTCATTTCTTCCCAAGCAGCTGTAAGGCTCGTTTTTACTATGGGCGATAATGAAAGCGGTGTTGAACGATCATTTTGGCAGATTTGTGCTAGTTGTTGTGTTGTTACTTCGGGAACTGTCCATAAAATAACAACTCCTTCGCTATCACCGCGTAACAAATACTTCAATGTTTTACTTTGTTTCTGAACTGTAACCAATCGCATTGCCGGCGGACATGATAAAGGCTGAAATAAAGAAATGTAATCATAATTATTGATTTTTATTACATAATTTTTGAGAAAATTAAAAAACTTTTTTAGAAAGTAATAATGTTTAACTTACTTTATCTCCAGGTTGCGTCAGAGTGCAATACAGGTAAGGTTGATCGTGTTCAGTACCGACAGTGTGAAAATTTTTATTGTCTGCAACGCTGCTACATAATAAAGATAGACAAGAATAATATATTAATTCGATGTACCCAATAACTTTCGTTCCAATAATACCATTCACAAAACTTGAGTTATTATAGACCCCAATATACAATAATATGCTGCCAACTATACAATTAAAAATGCTTTATTGTCCTCAGACAGTAGAGAATGAATCCTTTGTACACATTAATATCAGTAGTTTAGCTGAATTTGTTGAAGTTAAAATACCATATATCAGTAAAGGCCAAAGCAATTCGTTATTTATATTAATTATTATACATAACTGCATCTGACAAATTGTTGATATATGCAGAAGGAAAACATTTTTTTTACAATAAATAAAAGTTATTCTGAGTAATAAATATTGAATAATATTGCGTGGCCTACTATGAACTACAGAAGCTGACATAGCACCTACTATATATTTATCGACACAACTTTATTCAAAATTCATCTGTTAATTGTTTCTCAGAACTATCTGTTATAGCGTGATATATTGAAACAGTGCAACACACATAAAGCAACTTAAAACAGAGAAAACATGGAAATGCAATATGTGAAGTGCAGATTGGTATAATCACAACTGCATATTTATGTTTAATGTGTTCACATCGTATAACTTAATAATAACAAATTAAGAAATCAAGGTAGTGTAAAACCTACAGTTTGGATGAAAAAATAACAAGGCACGGATTATTTAGGGTGCTGTACAGTGCAATAATAAACTAGCTACACCTGGATTGTAGCACACAGATGTAATATTAATTTTCATATTGTTCCTTATTAATATTTGACATGGCTATGTAATGGAACTGTAGAAAATAATCATGTAGATATAAGATTTTAATATCCATTTTAATTTGTATATTGAATAAATATTTGTAATGTATTGATTGATCTTACAAAATGTGAGATGAATGCTGTTGATGATCGCTCGTTATAAATTCGAAAATGTTTGTTATATTACATTTCGATTTATTAATCTTTCGTTTCTGCGTACAAGAATATCTATATCAAATTTATACTCCACTCATCACATTTGATGAGAACGGGAGAAATTTGCATGAAGAAGAGACCTCCAGTAGAATAACGCTTAGTAGATCAGATTTGAAGAAAAAAATACAAGTAAAGAGACAGAAATTACAGTGAAGAACAAAAGAAGAGAATGTGTAACAGAGATAGTGCAGGTTTACCTGCTAAGAGCCTTGCCCTTCAACTTGCTAGAAGAACACCAGATCCACCGTAGAATGTAGTAGATGTGTATTATATGAAAAAGACACATCACCGTAAAAAAATGTGTCATTTTGTGAGTGGTTTGTAACATGTGGAAATGAGAAATACATTTGAGTACAGATACATTCAATTAATCATGTTGCTATATTCTCTCGGTTTATTGCTAATGTATGGCGATTACAAATTAATTTTTTTCTCCACATATAAATGCAACACATAGATTCTAAAAGAACTTTCCATACTTGTTGCAATATATATATTATTATTTCTTAGATATTCAATACTACTTTTTCATTTAAAATAAATATAATTATTCAGGGGAAAAATAATGAATACTTTCCAAAGACTAATTTTACATTACTTCTAAGCATAAGATATTTTAATTATTAACTCTTAAGGATTTAAGACTTTGCTGGAGCAGCAAAAGTTTGACTAGCATCGATTATTCAATGAAACAGGTATGCATTATAAAATTCGAGTCTCCTCCATAGTGATCAAATATGAATGTACATGACAAGTGAAGTAAACAAATATAAGGAGAACAAATATTGAATGTGCATTGCCAGCGAGTGCTTCTAAAAAATGATATTTAATATCTAAAATTTTTAATTAAATTTGTCCATAGTATACTTTACAAGTATCACTGATACCTGATCAAGTAACGCTAAGTGATATTTTATTAGCGAGATGAAATATGGATATTATTCACAAATATCATAAAAGTCCAACAAAATATTCTATTCCAAACATTACTACTATATTATTGCACTCCTTAATTTAATGTTGTGATTATTATTGTTTTACTATTACTCTTTTTGCAATGGTATAATATTCTTTAAGGTAAATAAATTTTTATTAGTGCCATATATCATGCTTCGAGATTAATTCTTTTTTCAAATAAATAGTACTTTTTCATAAGAAAAAACCTATACATTAATTGTTATATTTCGTGTAACTGTCAATGTCAAATTTAGAAAGAAACTACCTTCTAACTACTACTTTCAAGATGTACCAGAACCCTACAAGCAACAAATGAACGATTTATTAAATATAACCGACACTGTAAATTCATTAAACTCGTGTTTTGTTTTATCACTGTTTAGTGCTATGTGTTATTTATAAACCCTTTTCATAACTTTCAATATCTTATATATGTATGTTTCAAGTATGAAGTGCTAAAGAATAAAATATTCAAAAAGTAAAGAAACAATATTATTCATTATGAAAACGTACTTAGCTGGTAGTTTATACAGATAACCATGACCTTCATCACTCCACAAAATAACTCTGTCTGCTGCTAAAAAGTCTCCAGCCATCCATCGTTCACCGCACGGTGCAGTAATTGAACACAAAAGAGAGAAATCGCCAGCATCGTATATCTAATTTAAATGATATATCAGTAAGAGCAATGTTAATCAATGTAAGTAATCATAATAGTAGTTAAGAATATACCTGCCAATGTTTGGAACACACTATTAAGACAGTTCTTTGATTGTACGGGCAGCAGGTCATTGCAAGTGCATTCAAGCATCGTATTTGTTTACTTTCGTGCTCATAAAGTGGTTCGCTATTACGATTCTCGTGTCCAAGAAGGGTCCACACCTTGACTGTGCCAGTCGTTGTTAAGGCCAACACAACGTCGTCTTTAAATTAATAGAAACCCCTGTTGCGCATTAACTACATCTAAGAATGTATCATGGCATTTTAAGCAAAAGAATTTTTTGTGTAGATCAAACAAAATAACGCTTCACAAATGATATCAAATGCCCAAGAAAATGCAGACATTTTACAACATTATAGAACGGAATTCTAAGCTCAATAGATAACTGCACTAGGATAGTAGAAAAAGAAGTATCCAAGATAGTTAATAATTAGAATAATTAACTTACTGACAGTGGCAGTGTAACGTGCAGACAAAATATCATGCAAAATAAAAATTCTCCATATTAAAATAAACCCTTATGTGTACACAGACAAAGTCAAATCATGCTCTTTTTTTTGTCATGCACAAGATCTCTCCCCACGTTTAGCATATAAATTGCTTTGTACATTGCAAAAGACTATATGAAATACTCATTCCTTACCAAATATTTTATACCAGTTAAGTATACTATAAATTATAAAGGCACCACACATTAAACATAAGAGTGTTCAGTAAGCCATATGCATATCTACGCAATTGAGCCATAGAAACATATCTACTGTGCAAATATTGTGAAAAACTCTTGATCAATTATAGTCCATGCAATTATTCTTTTTTATAGTATTTACATTTATCTTTTCCTTTTAATCAACTCCTTTTCAAGTCCAAAAGTTACACATTACAAAATGTTAGCTCCAAAAGAGAGATATTTATCACTTGAAATATAACACACTGGATACAGGAAGTCTTTACATCTATCAATCACTTAAACCATAATATAAAATATAACAAAAGTAACTTTCTTATACATTGCATCAAGCATCAGTGTAATAAAAAAAATAACTAAATCAATCGAATTTTCGTACAGTTGCATTCACTGCATTCAAATATTAAACATGTTACACAGATTATCAGTGTATATACCTATATATACTTACGATATATGTCTAGTGTATATGATGTGGAAGTGATTAATGAATGTAAGTAAATGCAATGTATGCCATAATGATAAGGTATTCTGAAAGGAAATGAGAGCGAAGGAGGTTTTGCAAGAAAGGAAGGGATACTAAAGTATTAATAATAATGCCTGCTCGTTCAATCTTATTATATGACATAATGAAGATTGAAAGTCTGAGGAAGAGAGATACGAAAGAAATGATATAACCCTGACTACAACAGTGCAATTGCACTGATGTATTTCCAGATGTGATTCATTAATATGCTGCAACAATGTAATTTTATTAAAGTTTGAATAATATTTCAATTATTGCTACGGGACTGTAGAATGTAATTTATATCAAAAGTTTTAAGTAATTTCAATAAGTAAGGGACGCATTTAACAAGAAAAGATAGTTAAAGCCAAGTTTCTAATATACCCAAAGCATAAAGCTTCTTTTAGTTAATTGCTTGAGAAGTTAGCAGAAGATTTGAAACTCCAAAAGGATAAAAAGTATGTGTAGAGATCCTTGTTAATTACTTTTCTCAAAAAATATTGCAAAATTTTGTTTAATATCCCAATTGAGTAAATAATAATACACGATAAATATGTGCTTCTATTTAATAACGTTCCTTTAAATATGGAAGAATCCTGTTGAGCAGAAAAATAGTATAACAAATATTGATAGGCAAGGAAATACCAAATATATTGTGCAAGTAAATACCCCATAGAAAATTCCAAAGACATTGTTCAATTGTATTATCATAAATGCTGTTCTTTCAGAACAGTAAAAATCTGCACAATATAGATTGGCTAAGAGATCAGAGAGAGATAAGGTAGCAATTTATGGTATAAAGCAAAGATGTGATGAAGTGTAACTAACTTGTATGCACGTAGAACCGACCTTTCCGTTTGGCCGGCCGCAGTACGTGCAAAGCACTGATCCAGTCAGGATTGACACGCGAGCTTAGAGTAAATAAGACTTCCAAACTGAAAGGGTCCATCACTAAAACCTCTGGGTAGTACCTAAGAAAATTAAAAGGTGAGCATTATTTAATCTAGAAATATATAATACATACTGTTTTAAGAAAATAATTATATACCCGGAGCAAAAAAGTCTGACATCTTCTCCACCAGCGGAGACATAAGGCAACATCTGTGTATGAACACTGCTGAGTTTCACAGCTTCCCTACATTTTCCGTCGACTAAGTCCCAAGTGCACATTTCGCCGCTTTCGCTGCTACTGACGATATAATTCTGTTCCATGATAATGCTTGCTCGACTTAGACACAATATTGGAGCAGTGTGACCAACGAGTAAACATCTTGGAGTCATCTTTACATACAATGGGTACAATGATTATTATAATAATTATTAAATTAAAAGTTGATACAACCATTGATTAAACAAGCATCAAATAAAAATTAAATATAGATTTACCTTGAGTGTTTCAGGATCCACTTGCCACAAACATATCTGTCCGTCGTAGCATCCTGTTACTAAAGTTTTTTGATCCCGGGACAAATAGATACAGGAAATACAATGAGTCGGAGCTATTCGACCCCATAAAACTATGGGTACAACTAAGCTGGTACCCGCTGTCATTTTTTCAATTCAACCTATAATTTAGTAAATACTTAATTAGTTATGCACAAACATTGTTTTTTCTATTTATTTGTCTTAATGAAAACAGTTCTTAATTGAAACCTCAAACTGAAATATAACGGCAACATAAAAATCACAAGAAAATCATGTACATCCAATATATGTACCTTGAACATAATTAATAAATAAAAAACCTAGGCTAATTGTGGCTTACATAAAATCCTATACCTTATGTTATTATTATATTTCAGCAAACAGAGTTTTTGTAATAACAATATGTGCAATTGATGTCGTGCCAAACACATAAATTATTGATTTAAAATGGAAAAATAAACAAAAATTCTTATACATGCAATAGTGCATAAGTTCTTGGAATGAAAATATATTACAAACATAAATAATACAGTCTCATTTTTGGATTATATGTCACGGACATTGTTAAAACAATAACACGCAAATTTATGTTTAACAAACACTATATTATATGAAGTTAATTCGTCCATATGTTAAAACAAAACATTATTTTCAATAAAATGTTAGATTTTAAACATATACCCCTGTATAAAGGCAACGCATATAAATATGTCAAGACGAATGTATTTGTTTTGACACTGTAAGATCACAGTACATAAGGCTAGGCACATGTTTAACACGTAAAAAAGAATATACCTAAATTGTTAAATCTACAACATACGTTTTTTTTTCTCTGTCGATACATAATATAACAATAATTCAAAGAAACAAATCAAAGCAAGACGTTAAACTGAAAAATGCAATAAACATAATTCCGCAATAAATAAATGACAAAACCTTGTTCTAAAGTAGTCGAAGAATAGTCAATGTTACAACGATAATAACAGCAGATATTTTCGTTGATAACAAATAAAGTCGTCGTCCATAGGAAAAACTGTTTGACAAGCATCTATCATAAAGGCCATCCCAACAACGCGTTAGACTATCACATATCTCGTAGGAGAACCTATTAAAAGCAATTAGAGGCGTCTGCTATATTCACGATCACGAGATGTCACTGACAATTTCTAAGGTTTTGATTGCATCGCGTTCACATGATAATTACGTCGACAAATTGGCGTGTGTTCTATGTGAAGAAAAACCTAGAAATATTTACCGAAAATACTGAATATCAATGACAACGGCTCCAAATGTAGTAACTGGCGATATATGCCAAAAATCATACAACCCTTACTGCACTCTCACTACCGTGGCCATCTTGATATTGAGAATATAGTTAGACGAATAACGCATACAATCAGCTGTTCCACGTCAAAAGATCCCTAGTAATATTCTGTTTAATTCGATAATAAACTAAGTAGTTGTCGCAACGTGATCAATTTCATTCGAATAATTATATCGGAAAATGTAGATAATATTGAATGAAAAAAAATTTAATTGTTTCATTAGGTTAGTGCTATCTACTAGTGAAATAATCACGTGGATAATATATACTTGTATCATTAATATGAAATTGAAGAATAATGGTACCCAGTTAGCAATCTGTCCTATAAATGGATTACAGATTGGCGACAGAGCCTGTCACAGTGCGCCAGAATCTGGCGCTGAATCGGTTTCGATCGGTGTCTACATTTGGCGCCCTCTTCGAAAACAGATTCTGTGACCAGAACTCACTTGCCACATTGGAAACAGATCTGGCAACTTCAGCCATTTAAATTTGATATGTATGCGCATATACGTGCTTGCTTTCCGTTGCTTGTGTGAGGGCACGGTTGCTGGTCGGGCCCTTTAAAATTATTCTTATTATTTATTTTTGAAGGAAAAAAGAAAGTGATTTTATTATTAATATCTGTGGCTATTCTGTTTAACCAACTTGCTAGCAGAATCTGCACTGACAGGTTTGGCTGACTGGGATATTTTAACACAACGCAGTGAATTAAAATTAATTAATACGATGTTTAATTTATAACTATAACGTTCTAATCCTTGCTGGATAAGATACAATCCAACTGAATTGCAAATCTATTCGTCATCTACTATCCTCGATAGGTGACTCGATAAAATCTCAAGTGTTATAATACAAGTACATCTGAATATGGACGAAGTAATAATACGTAAAGCGCAACGTGAAGATTGTAAAGCTATTGCGGATTTGATACAGGTGCTTTAATACAATATTCTTTATCTTTTCTATGTCATAATAAGTTATAAATACGTCATTATATTACTCTATTATTTTGTTGTTAATTCTTTAGGAATTGGCAGACTTTGAGCGCATGCGAGATGGCCCAAAAATTGATCACAGCGGTAAGTATTTATATATTTAAGTATTTACATTAGATATTTGATCTATGCTTAATACTTTCAGTTTTGGAAAAGGATGGATTCGATGCAGAACATCCAGCGTTTGTATGCTATGTAGCAGATTTTAATAAAACTATAATAGGATATACGATTGCGTATTACACGTACTCTACATGGCATGGAAGAGCCATGCATTTAGAAGATTTATATGTTACTCTTAAGTATAGAGGGAGGCAGATGGGTAGCAGATTATTAAAAGCCATTGCCAAAGTATGTTCTTTGAAAAATACGTGCAAAGAAGTTTGATAATTACTTGTATGATAGATATAATTCTGATATAATTCTTTCATTATTTTTCCAGGAAGCAACAGGGAATAATTGTTGCAGATTAGATTTTTCAGTACTTGTATGGAATCCTGCCCAAAATTTTTATCAAAAAAAAGGAGCAACAGATTTAACAGTGGAGGAGGGATGGCACCAGTATCGTTTTTCAGATGCAGCCTTGAAAAATATGGCCATTGATGCATAGATGTTATTGTTTTATATGAACTTATCAATTTTGGAATGTGGTAACACTGAACATATTCAGCTGTCATGAAACAATAGAAATAATGAAATTTATATTCTACTTTTTACTTACATACAATAGCTGCAAAGACAAGTATCTAGTAGTTTAAAATAATAAATGGATGATAAGGCGGTAAAATTCGTGCTTTCTTATCAAAAAATAAGTTTAATCTCATATAGATAATTGAAGATTAATATGCACAGTTTTAATTACAGACTTCTTACCTATTTTCTTCTACTAATGAAAGCAACTGGAATAGATATGCTTTAGATGACAAATTATGGGACGATGATAGAGCACCTGTTGTGAAACTAAGGCTTATTAAGGCTTATTAGTGTTTGAGGACCTAGAAATTTACGGGCTTTCCATAGATTGGCTAATAGGATTTGGAAAGTCATTTTTGACAAAGTCTCCCGAATATAATCGTTATATTCTAGGCAAATGTGTTATGAGAAATATGGTACACTATGCTTTGTCGACAAATACTCTTCCGCTCAATGAATATTATAAAGATAATTACTTTTTTAGCATCTCAGAAATAATACTATGCTATATTACCATCGTTACTTGCAGTATATTGACCTTGCATACAATTATATTACAAACTTATCAGCCCTGGGAGGTATTCCATACTTAATGTATTTAAACGTAGCACACAATAGATTAAATACCATTTTATGTTTTTCACCTTCTTGATATTTAACATATGCAAATTTCTCGCGTAATTGCATATCGCGAATGAGCGATATCAGTGAATTCTGGAGTATTGTTTATTTGGATTTATCTCATAATGCAATAGAAACGATTTCTGGATTGGCAAATTTGAAGTTCGCCTATTTTTATGTAGATTTAATAGAAAATAAGAGACCAGTTTATTTATATATATACATATAAATGCATATCATGCATCACATTATCAGATACTTGAAGCATCTAAATCTGTCGTACAATTTAATTGAGAAAATCCGAGATTCTAACTTTCTCCTGTAGGGGCGTAAAAAATGAGGTAGTAAGAAATGGCTACTTTTTCCTGTAGAGGCGCGGCGGAAGTCACCTGTTGCGCCGCGATTGGTGGGATATGGGGACTTTGTGCAGGTTCGGTTGCCCGTGGAGCGCTGAACCGCTCTGCTTGTGGAGAAGCGCGGAATAATCAAACACAAGTTTTACTTTTTAAAAAGAACGACTATTTATTCGAGAATTCGAAGTTAAAGATACTGATGGTTCAAGGAATAAACAAGTTCTGATGAATGTGGCATCTTCTTCTTTTCATTTCGTCTCTGGTTCTTCTTCCTGAGTCCTTGATTTCTCCCTCTCCTCAGGTAGCGGCCAATGGGGTTGAATCTTGCTGGGCCTTGGATCGTCCTTGGACGCGTGGAGGTGGTAATGTTTCGCTTTCCGGTAAAGGCGTAGGGGTGTGCGCGCAAGGGAGAAATGGGATGTTGCGCCGCGATTGGTGGGATATGGGGACTTGGAGTTGGTTCGGTTGCCCGTGGAGCGCTGAACCGCTCTGCTTGTGGAAAGGCGCGGAATATTCAAAGAACACTAACTTTTATAAACTCTTTTGTAAAGATTCACTGTTTTATTCCAAGAGATAGTATTTGTTTGTACAAGTAATTCGCTCAGTAGCTCTGTTCAGGTCTCAATTCTATCTGATGTGCAGGGCTTCTTCTTCTTCCCATTACAGCTCTGTTTCCTCTTCCTGGGTTCCTTGGTCCTCCTTCGAAATCGTCCTTGTCCAATGGGGTTGGTGCTTGGTGGGTTTCTATTCGTCCTTGGGCGCGTGGAGGTGGCAGTGCTACGCTTCTCGGTAAGGGCGTCAGGGTACGCGCGTATTTGGGGAAAACGCGGGAAAGCTAAGGAAAAACGCGCGAAGGTCGGAGAAAGCGCGCTGAAGAGTCAAGTGGCTCTTGGGATGTCCTTTTGTTCAACGGTAGAACATGTGGCGGCCAGAACAGGATATCGTGGGGTCTGACAACCTCCGGAGGTCGTACGTGTCTCAATAGACTTTAGCTAATTCTTTACGCTCCGTAATAAATAACCTTTAGAATCTTCCAAGTGAAGTGTTCTAAGATTCGAATGCTCCGAGTTTCCTATTGTTCGAGAACCTACGGCTGGTACTTGAATAATGTACAGCTTTATTTATCGCGCGTATGCTCATCCTGTTTCGAATAGCGCTCCTAATTTATTACCGTTGTCGATTGTTATAGTTATATTGTCGATCGTTGATTCGATATCACTAGATATTAAGGTCTGCTAAACGCGTAGCGTAACACCTCCCCCCTTAACAAAAAGGTGTTACCTAAAGGTGACAGCTTTCGGATTACATACTTTTATACATGAGTGCATGTTTCCTACGCGACGATCGACGAATTTTCCAATTTTATCAATTGCGTATGTATGCAAAACATGGAGTACATGATGAGTCGCAAGACTAAATTTCGGTTCACATTAATCGCATTGTTATTGTTTACGGTTAGGAATCAGAGAAGCTGATTTTATTTTATTTGTGCGAACCTTCCTAATTTGTTGTTTCCTATTTTTAAATCAATCAAGTCGTTCTGTGGACTTGTTACATGGTATGGTCCTATTCAACGGAGTCGAATTATAACATCTTTGATTCTCTCGATGGGTCGTATGATTGTTTATATGGGATTTACGCGGTTCTATATTCATTTCGTATAACGTTCTGGTCTTTCTCTAGCTTGGTTCCGGTGATCGCAGCTGTGGTATTGGAGATTTTTGTGAACAATCGATCAAGGTAATGGGCAAGTACACAAGGTATCTTTTCCTTGGAGAGTTCAGGTAGTATAGAATTTTGAGTTTATGGGGCAATTCATGAGGGGCAAACTCGGTACTTCATGTACAGGAATAGTTTGTTCTGGCAGAATAATAATTTTTAGATAATCTGTGGAGACTATACGTATATGAACGAGGAAACCTAATGGTTGAAGTTCGAAATGTGGTGGACGTAATCGCCTGGGTGTCATGGTTTTACAAAATGCTTTTGTTATCGTGTTGGTGAAGTGCAATAGTAATCCATTTGGATTTTCCTGGGACATCCATATCAATCGATGAATTGATTGTGTGGGTACATTGGCTACTGTTTCCAAATTTATAAAGGGTGAGGATATGGTATAAGGGTTTCTGGTAAAGTTACCATGGAACGTGAACGGGTTTCTGTTACTTCCTTTGATGTAGGTAACGGATAAGGGTAGGTTCATCGTCCGTCATTTTAAAGGGTAAAGTCTGGGGCACATTTTGGTTAACGTTTCTTTTTTTTCGCAGATGACTCTCTCTGATTCGTTCCTAGCTTGGATTGCGTTCCGACAGCATACACTTCAGGGGGCGGGGGCTCTCTTTTTCTCTCGTGCTCCGTCATGAAACCATGGTCCAGCACTATCTCTCTTTCTGTCAGGTGCTGACGGCGTTACGTCCAGAACAGCACCATATCCCAACATCGAGTGTGCGCTAGCCGGGGCGGGCCGGAGTCGCTGGTTATGTGACCTATCCGGTTTACCAGCCAGCGGTTTCGGACAACAGCTCCGATGTGGGTGAACGCAATCCTTGCACAATCTACGTCCTTTGCGTAGCTATTCGCGGTCGCGTAATGGGATGATTCTTCTTTTCTCAAAGGTGGTTTCAGGGAAAGAAGCAGGAACCTCCTCTTTTGTCTGGGGTATGGTGTTTGTCAGGATTTGTATCGTCAATTTCTGGGCCTTTATCAGGGTTAATTTCCGGTTTCGTTCTTTGTTACCGCGTTCCCACGCGTTAGGGAAACGAGGGCTACGAATTTTCGGTCTGTCTGTGTAGGATTGGGGTCCAGAGAATTCGAGTGTTTTGGATTTTGTGGGTGATGGGTATCAGGGTAATGTATCGGTTAGGGTTTTGCCTACTATCGACTTTAGCTCAAGCCTCGCCAAAGAGGTTCTATCTGGTGGTTGAACACATTCGTCTGTACGTCTTTTCCTCCTCGACACAACGTTCTCGTTCGATCTCCAATGGTAGATACATACATGGGTACCAAAACGTCGGAAAAATGTCTTACTCGTACATGCATACGCAAATTCGAAACACGTTATACAATGCACAAATACTCGACGGGACCCAATATCAACGCAAGAGCAGAACGGTGTGAGGGAAAAATCAAATGAAAGACAACGACAGGGAAGGTAATCACTTTCTGATCCCTGGGGCTATAACGAACATCAGTAATTCTTGGGGTCCTTCCGTTTACAATACTCTCTTTTGGGAAATTAAATTTCAAATCTACTTGCACATGTGTGCGGGGTATTTTTGATCTTTCTCTGGGTATGACTGAGAAGCAGTCATTAATGTGCTGGGAAAATTTATAAGAACGCGCAAGCGGGCAAGGGCTTTCATCGAAACGTGGAATAATGTCGAAAAGAAGTTTTAGTAGGGTCAAAGATTTTCCTACGGGTTTGGCGGGAAACATTTTAACGCTAGCAAGATTATTATTGCTAGGAAACTACTCACATTGGGGAAGATAAGCGAATCAATTTCGCGAACAGGGTGTGATATTAAGTTTGTGTATGACGGGTTGCTTGTCTGAGGCGCTCGAGGGAAAGGGGTTCCGTCGGCCTCATATACGGGTGAATTCAATCAAAAAGGGGCTTCTACCACCACTGCGGATCGTCCTACGCTTCCGAGACGCGATCGCGAATATATCCTAACTACGGTTCTATTTCGTAATTAAATCAAATATAATTTCCGGAGCTACAGACTTACGATTTTCTGGATTCGAGGGGTTCTCGTTCGTAACTAAGCACCGTGAACGCGACGTTCATTTAATTTACTTGTCTTTTAGGGTCACTGCATTGCCACTCCAACTGCGTTTCCTGATGACCCAATGTTCCTTCGTCGTCTCCTTGATTGATGAATTGCAGGTCAGCAACAGGTATCCGTCGGTCGTCGTTTCTGCCTCGATGTCGTGGGTGGAATTCTCGTTGTTTGTCCTTCAGGTCGTCTTTGATGTGCGTGCGATAAACCAGGATACATACTCGGCACGGCCGTAGTTCACCGCTTCTCTCCGATATTTATCCTTGCTCCTGGGGAAACCGTGTAAAACCCAGGAGAGAGAGATTGCACCGTTGATAAAACGCCTTCCACAAGCCGGCTGCAGAGGATGAATTTTCCAAATTGTCCTCTTTATTTTGAATTATCCCACCGCTGTCACCAATTTTGTTGCGCCGCGATTGGTGGGATATGGGGACTTGGAGTTGGTTCGGTTGCCCGTGGAGCGCTGAACCGCTCTGCTTGTGGAAAGGCGCGGAATATTCAAAGAACACTAACTTTTATAAACTCTTTTGTAAAGATTCACTGTTTTATTCCAAGAGATAGTATTTGTTTGTACAAGTAATTCGCTCAGTAGCTCTGTTCAGGTCTCAATTCTATCTGATGTGCAGGGCTTCTTCTTCTTCCCATTACAGCTCTGTTTCCTCTTCCTGGGTTCCTTGGTCCTCCTTCGAAATCGTCCTTGTCCAATGGGGTTGGTGCTTGGTGGGTTTCTATTCGTCCTTGGGCGCGTGGAGGTGGCAGTGCTACGCTTCTCGGTAAGGGCGTCAGGGTACGCGCGTATTTGGGGAAAACGCGGGAAAGCTAAGGAAAAACGCGCGAAGGTCGGAGAAAGCGCGCTGAAGAGTCAAGTGGCTCTTGGGATGTCCTTTTGTTCAACGGTAGAACATGTGGCGGCCAGAACAGGATATCGTGGGGTCTGACAACCTCCGGAGGTCGTACGTGTCTCAATAGACTTTAGCTAATTCTTTACGCTCCGTAATAAATAACCTTTAGAATCTTCCAAGTGAAGTGTTCTAAGATTCGAATGCTCCGAGTTTCCTATTGTTCGAGAACCTACGGCTGGTACTTGAATAATGTACAGCTTTATTTATCGCGCGTATGCTCATCCTGTTTCGAATAGCGCTCCTAATTTATTACCGTTGTCGATTGTTATAGTTATATTGTCGATCGTTGATTCGATATCACTAGATATTAAGGTCTGCTAAACGCGTAGCGTAACAGGGAAAAACTCAAGAAAACGCGTGAAAGACGCGGGGTAACGGTAAATGGAGAATCGTGGAAAAATCCCGAGAAAATACGTAAGGGTAAAGAAATCTTACAGCGCATCGTAGGAATACGCGTACAATAATTATATAATGTATTGATCGGAGTATCGCGTATGTTCATCTAACTTCGTATTTCGCTCCTAAACACAGCCTACTCTAGTACTAGCACAGCCTACTCTAGTACTAGCCGTGCTGAAGGAAAAAATGGCAACACCGCGAGAGACCAGGCGTGATATACATATATGTTTACCTAACCCAACGCACCCTACCGGCGTTCCAGGCTCCCTCTACCGAGCTCTCAGTTTCCCGCTTAATCTTCAAATGTTTACACACCAATGTGTATTCATCATTAGTAGGCTATTTAACAAAATTTAAAAGTAAGTGCAATAATGCGGGTAAGTTTTATTTATTAACTGTACAGGTCTTTATCTTTTTGTGTAGCACATTTATTTAATACGATCTATTGTTTTTTCAATATATTTCAATTTAGAATTAATAACATTTTAATAGTATCATATATAAATTTTTACAAAGTTATATTTATTATATACATATAGAGTTTTCGGAAAATTTGTTTTACCTTGTTCTTTTCACAAACTTGGTACTATATTTATTAGTTAATAATTCCACGACGTTGTTGTGTTCCGAATTGTAAGGGAAATTATGATAGTAGTTTAAAAGAAAATAATTATAAGTCTATATTTTTATTCCCCAAAGATGAGCATTATCCGATTTTGTTGTAGATGATTCTATTAAGATTTATATATCCGGTTATGGGTCCCATTCTGTTGCTAAAAAATTGTAATATATGTAAAATTGTAATATATGTAAATTATTAATTGTGGAGGATAAAGGTACTGCTATAAATAATGTATATTTTGATCACTTACAAAGAGGTGGTCTTTCCATTCCTACAGAAGAAGTAATAACCTTATTTACTCATATGTGTGCAATAATGGAAGCCATAATAAATGGTACCAATTTGGAATTAGTTTTTCTGAAATCTGGAAATCATAAGCACATTTTATGTAAATTAACATATATTAGTATTCAATCAAATATACATCACTTGGCATTTTCAGATACATGCATTTGTGATAAAGATTATCACAGTATTTTGTTCAAACTATTATCAATTTTGTCTAATATTTTATTAAATGATTACGTCAAAACTATAAACAATAGTCAATTAGAAATGCATGCACATATAATTTCTAAAAATCATAAAATAAAAACTTTCAATAAAAACTGTTCGAGCAAATTCCGTGATGCGAACGGGTGCGAGTCTTCGCTTTGCTAGAGGTGGCCTGGACGGTCGAAGGTTTTTACACCATAAACATTCCTTCGCGATAAATGTAAACCGTCCAGGGCACCTCAGCAGTTTATTACAAAATCCAGGGTTGCTTCCGTTGCCGTGCCGCTGCCCCGCTCCCCTCGCTAGCCAATATCGCGAGAGGGCCTAGGCGTGATGACGGCGGGCGGCGCCGGGAGCGGGAGGGACCCTTTTGTATTTAAGCCGAGCTATCGGCCGAATTCTTGCCGTTCTGCCGTTTAGCCGTTTAGCCGTTTAGCCGTTTTAGCCGTTCTGCCGTTTAGCCGTTTAGCCGTTTTGCCGTTTTGCCGTTATGCCGTTCTGCTGCTTACTACTTACTGCTCTTTTGTATATTAATCGTGCTGCTTATTGCTCTCTCTCTTGTAATTTACTCGTGCTGCTTGCGGCTCTCTACGTTATATTCGTTTGGCGAAACCAGAACGTTCTTTGGTGCGAGATTTCTAACCCGACCATTGGAAGGGCGAAACTCCCCAACATTTGGTCCTTCGAGCCGGATTTCGCAAAACGAACTACCTAACCGCGAGTGGTGAAAGTGTTATCTAATACGTGCGAACGGGAAGCTGCAGTTCAGCTTTGAAGAGTGCAACCCGTCGCCGCTATACCAAGGACAAGCAATTCACGCCGCACTTCGGGAGACTTCTAAGAAAAGCCAGATAAGTTACTTATCTAATTCTTTATTTCGTGTTCGGGTACAGACATTATACCTGCCGAAATTGCCACGTACGCAGTAACGATCGTACGCGCACGCGACCGTACGTTACTCGCCGAGCACGCACGTTCGAAACGGTGTTTACAAGCTTCTTACGCGCTTGAACCGTAATCATCGCGTTGTCCTTCGCCGTTAACGAGAAATCGAGTCGCCTCGTCATGAGTTCGCCTAGTTTCGCCGACATTCTACGCGTTCAAGAGGAACATGCGGGTTGGATCCAACGATTCTGGACCAACATCTGCAAGCTGGGAAAGGAGAAGTTGACGCGAGAAGCCCTGGAACAACGACGAAAGCTTTTAGACCGTTACTGGGACACGTTTTATCGGGGTCATATGCAGTTAGGGCACTTTAAGGAATCTCAAACAACTACTTACGTGCAGCAGGAGGTTTATTTAGCGGTAGAAGATGCCTACATGCAGGCAGGGGAAATGATTTCGCAATGCATTTCCGAAAAATCATCTCCGCATCTATCGGCTGGAGCACCATCCAGCCAAGGTGACCCTGCTCATCACCAGCTCCCCAAAATCCCCTTACCGACTTTCTCCGGGGATCCGTTGCAGTGGGAGAGCTTTCGCGATCTCTTTAAAAGCCTCGTGCACGACGTACCTCACCTCCCGAACGTAAAAAAGTTACTCTATCTCAAGTCCAGCGTGACGGGAGAAGCTGCAGAGGTGATTAACAACACTCCGATAACGGACGCCGGCTATCGAGGAGCCTGGGATGATTTGGAGGCTCGCTACGGCAATCCACGCCTTCTGTCCTTCGCGCATCACCGAGCGCTCCTGAGCTGTCCGGCCGCCGCGCATCCGTCGCCATCGGAGCTTAAAAGGCTGCTCGATACTTTTCGGCAGACCATACGAGCTTACTCCGCGCTGAGGAAGCCCGTAGCGTCATGGGACGAATGGTTCGTGTATGTATTGAGCCAAAAGTTGGACTCGACCACGCGCCTCGCATGGGAAACATCGTTGGAAAACAGTCGAGACATTCCTTCATTCCAGCAGCTTTCCCATTTTCTGGAAAATAGAATGCAGGCGCTGGACTCCGCTCGGAGCTCGGATCCGATTCTTCGACCAGCACCGTCCAAAGGTATCTCCAGTCGGACGCAACAAAAAGGGAGCTCTGCCCGTGTACTTGCCGCTTCGTCTGGACCTCCCACGCGTCGACAGTGCCCCTCGTGTGCTAATAACCACACGTTGGGATACTGCTCCAGCTTTAAATCACTGCCTCCCCACCAACGAAAGGAGCTCGTCTATCGCTTGAAAGTGTGCTTCAACTGCTTGACCGTCGGCCACGAAAAAGGGAAGTGTCCTTCTAAACATTCGTGCCTATCCTGCCGCCAGAGGCACCACACGCTACTCCACGAAGCTATTGAGAGCACTTCACCCTTGACAGCAACGGACCGAGACTCCACTCCTGCAACGACAGCGGTGACCAATGCGTACGGGGCGGAGGGGGCAAATACGGCTTCTTCCTTCGCTTTCTCGACGGCACCTCGGCAAGCGGTCCTGCTGGCCACCGCCAGGGTCAAAGTGGAGGCGCCAAGCGGGGCAACTATCAACGTTCGGGCCTTGTTGGACACCGGTTCGGACACCTCCCTAGTTTCTTCTTGGGTCGTTCAAACCCTGCGACTGCCACGGCGGGCGGTGCGGGTGGCCATCTCGGGAGTGCAGGAAAACGAGAGCGGTTTCGCAACGAGTGAGGTCCAGCTTAGTGTCCGGTCCAACCACAACTCGGACTTCTGTTTGCCGGTTCGCGCCCTCGTGCTAAAAACCCTGACTTCTTTCCTGCCGGCGCGCCAACTGCAGCCTAATCATTGGCCGCACCTCAACAACATCAGGTTTGCAGATCCGGAATACGGAGTACCTGCTCGAGTTGACTTGATTCTAGGTGCAGACGTCTGCGGAGCGCTCTTCCAGGACGACTCTCGGGCGGGACCACGGGGTACACCCACCGCTAGGAAAACGCCCTTCGGTTGGGTATTGATGGGTCCGGTCTCAGCCGGTCTCGGCCCCGACCCACGGGCAGCACGCAGTTTTCACTGCACTTCCGAGGATGATACTCATCAGCTGCTCCAGCGCTTCTGGGAGTTGGAGGAGCTTCAAGGTCCTCCACCCTTATCACAGGAGGAGGAGAAGTGTGAGCAGCAGTTCAAGGACACGCACAGTCGGGACGCCACTGGCCGTTACAGCGTCTCGCTACCGTTCAAACGGGATCCGGCCTCCACCCTACGACCCTCAAGGTCATCGGCACTAAAAATGCTGTTAAGTTGCGAGCGCCGGTTGAGCTCGGACGAATCTCTGGCAGGCAAGTATTGCCAATTTATGGCCGAATACCAAGCCTTGCACCACATGGAAGCTGTTCCTCCCCGTTTTTTGGATCGGGATGCTTACTACCTACCACACCATGCCGTGGTAAAGCGCCATGACCCTGCAGCAAAGCTCCGCGTCGTTTTCAACGCCTCCTTCCGGACGGCTTCCGGATACTCGTTAAATGACTGCTTGTTACCAGGGCCAAAGCTGCAGTCGGACCTTTGGATGATTCTGACTCGTTGGCGCTTGTTTCGAGTAGTTTTTACCTCAGACATTGTAAAGATGTTTAGGCAAATTCAAGTCAATCCAGGAGACGCAGACTGGCAGCGCATTCTATGGCGGCCACACCCTGATGACCCGGCTACCGACTTTAGACTCACCACGGTCACCTACGGCACCGCCTGCGCGCCCTTCCTCGCCCTGAGAGTCCTTGCACAGCTGGCGGAGGATGAACAGGGGAACTTTCCGCTAGGAGCCTCCACCATCCGAAGTCACACCTACGTAGACGACATCCTCACGGGAGCCGATGACGAGGACAGCGCTGGAGAGTTGCAACGCCAGGTCATTTCGATTCTTGAAGCTGGTGGCTTCAAATTGAGTAAATGGGCCTCAAATTCACCGAAGCTTCAGGACAAGGATGCTGCCGGTTTTCGCTTGTTTCAGGACTTTGAAGGTGTTAGTACCTTGGGAGTCCTTTGGAGCCCCCGCTCCGACACCCTTTCGCTTAGGATTCTGCCGTCAATGGAGGAGCAGTCCACCTACACCAAGCGTCGAATCCTTTCGGAAGTGGCCAGCCTCTTCGACCCGTTGGGCTGGGCGTCGCCTGTCTTGATCTTCGCCAAAATCTTGATGCAGGATCTTTGGATACTGGGCACCGCTTGGGACGACGACTTGCCTCGAGAAATGCAGTCGTCATGGCGCGCCTTCCGACGATCCCTTTCCAACCTCGACTCATTGGCGGTTCCCCGGTGGACGCACTTCTCGAGCACCATGCGGAAGATCGAGCTGCACGGCTTCTGCGACGCATCCCAGAGGGCATACGCCGCTGCAGTCTATTTGCGGGTAAGAGACGGAGAGCTAGTTAGCACTTCTCTCCTCGTGGCCAAAACCAAGGTGGCTCCGGTCAAAACGGTAAGCATACCCAGACTAGAATTGTGCGGTGCAGTGCTTCTTGCAAAACTATTGACGAAAGTTAAAGAAGGCCTTAACATACCGGCTATGTTAACGGCCTGGACAGACTCCAGTGTTACGTTACACTGGATCCGGGGGCATGCGTCTCTTTGGAAACCGTTCGTGGCCCACCGGGTTGCAGCGGTCCAATCGAACGTGCCATCCCAACATTGGCGTCACGTCGCCTCCTCCAGCAATCCGGCGGATCTGGCCACGCGAGGTATCTCTCCAGCCGAGCTGTTGGACTCGAAACTGTGGTGGAGAGGGCCCTCGTGGCTGGCGGATCACCCTCACCAATGGCCGGCCTCTCTTCCGGAGGGAAGCGGGGACGCGGAGCAGGAGAGAGGCCGCGCGCGAGTCTTCATATCCAAAGAAACGGATACTGAAGAAATTCTAACTAGGTTCTCTTCGCTTTCACGATTATTGTCGGTGACTGCCTACTGCCTTAGGTTCGGAGATCTCAGTAGAAAGCGCGCTTGCGAGACAGGATTTCTTCGAGCTGCCGAACTGGAGTCAGCGCTGCGAGCCGTACTTCGTATCTCACAGAGGTGCAGCTTCAGGAAGGACATCGACGCACTTCAACGGGGACTCGACCTTCCAAGGACCTCTACACTCCCCTCCTTGAGGCCATGGCTGGACGACGCGGGACTCCTGCGAGTGGGCGGCCGCCTCTCCAACGCTGCGATACCCTTCAACGAGCGTCATCCGTACGTCATCGCGAAGACATCTTCTATGGCCATCCTTCTCATCCGGGACGCACATCTTCGGACACTCCATGGTGGACCCCAGCTGACCAGATGCCTCCTTTCAAGGAAATTTTGGATCGTCCACGGGCGCTCGCTCGTGCGTGCCGTAATTCGAGATTGCACGGTGTGTGCTCGATACAACCGAACTCCACCCACGCAGGTCATGGCTCCACTACCTCGGGACCGCGTCCGACCTCAAAGGGCCTTCCTCAGCACTGGAGTTGACTATGCGGGGCCAATTCTGCTGCGAACTTCTCCAGGACGCGGCCACAAGGCGTACAAGGGTTACGTCGCCCTCTTCGTCTGTCTGGTTACACGGGCGATCCATTTGGAAGTTGTCTCGGACCTTACTACAGCCGCGTTTCTGGCGGCCTTTCGTAGGTTCATCGGACGCCGAGGACGATGCAGGACCATGACCAGTGACAACGGGACTGTCTTTCACGGAGCCGATCGGGAGCTTCGAGCCATGTTCAACAGCGCGTCCACCTTTTACAACGAAGCTGCCACTTCACTCGCTGCAGACGGCACGGAATGGAGTTTCATCCCCCCACGCGCTCCTCATTTTGGAGGCCTGTGGGAAGCAGGTGTAAAAACCGTAAAACACCACTTGCGGAGGGTCATCGGGGACACCACACTTACCTTCGAGGAGATGTCCACGCTGCTGTGCCAGATCGAAGCCTGTGTCAACTCTCGGCCATTGCACCCGCTGTCTGACGATCCATCGGAACTCGCAGCACTAACTCCTGGACACTTTTTAATCGGGGAAGCTACGTGCAACCTCCCGGAACCCGAACCGGACGACACTAAGATGTCCCTAACCTCTCGGTGGCGGCTACTCACGCATATGCGCTCGCATTTCTGGGACCGTTGGCACCGAGAATACCTTCATCACTTGCAACAACTCTCAAGGTGGCGTCGGCGGAAGGACAACCTGAAGGTCGGCAGACTCGTGCTTATTCGAGACGAGTTACAACCCCCTGCAAAATGGTCAATGGGTCGTATCGAGGCCCTCCACCCGGGAGCAGACGGCCAGGTTAGAGTGGTAACTATTCGCACTGCTCGAGGAACGACCACTCGACCAATCGTAAAGCTCTGCCCCCTTCCGTTGCCTTCCGACGATGCCCACCCAACCCACGCGTAATCGTAAGTGACGATTTCGCCTCTATGCATATACTTTATGGCGGGCGGTGCGACGCCCATGCATTTTATTTTAATTACTCGTACTCTCTAGCTCTTAAGGACCTTATTATTTACGTTAGTCCCTAAGCTATATTTCTAACTCGCACCATGCAAATCGTTCTCCGCGATACGTAGAAGGCGGGCGGTATGTTCGAGCAAATTCCGTGATGCGAACGGGTGCGAGTCTTCGCTTTGCTAGAGGTGGCCTGGACGGTCGAAGGTTTTTACACCATAAACATTCCTTCGCGATAAATGTAAACCGTCCAGGGCACCTCAGCAGTTTATTACAAAATCCAGGGTTGCTTCCGTTGCCGTGCCGCTGCCCCGCTCCCCTCGCTAGCCAATATCGCGAGAGGGCCTAGGTGTGATGACGGCGGGCGGCGCCGGGAGCGGGAGGGACCCTTTTGTATTTAAGCCGAGCTATCGGCCGAATTCTTGCCGTTCTGCCGTTTAGCCGTTTAGCCGTTTAGCCGTTTTAGCCGTTCTGCCGTTTAGCCGTTTAGCCGTTTTGCCGTTTTGCCGTTATGCCGTTCTGCTGCTTACTACTTACTGCTCTTTTGTATATTAATCGTGCTGCTTATTGCTCTCTCTCTTGTAATTTACTCGTGCTGCTTGCGGCTCTCTACGTTATATTCGTTTGGCGAAACCAGAACTTTCTTTGGTGCGAGATTTCTAACCCGACCATTGGAAGGGCGAAACTCCCCAACAAAAACTAAATTCTCAATTCGTCTTTTTCAATTTAACTCTTTTTAAAACATTAGTTTTCATATATTTGACTTATTCTTTCCAGTATGTTTTAATGCATTAATACAGTTTTTCATTTGTCTTTGTCTATATTTATTATTTATTTATTGTCATATATTCTTGTTTTTATATTCTTATTATTAATATTATTTCACAAGATTTAAGGTTTTATTAGCAGTATTTCAAGGGAATGTCAGAGTATGTTTTGTTATTAATATTATTCAAGATTATTTATTATTGTTGACAATTTTAATACTTTATTTTTTTGTTTATATGAAAGGTTTAATTTTTTGTTTTCTAAAAATAATATCTATAACGTCTTTTCTTCTAAACGGGTCAAAGTTATGTTCCTGTTGTTTTATTTTTATTATTATTCAAGATCATTTTATTTCTTGTTATCTATTCTAAAATTTATTGTTCATGGTTTCATGGTTTTATTTTCAAAAATTTATTTTATTTTATAAAATGGGATGATATGGCTATTGGCGAACCACCCATTATGATAAAAAAAAAGGTAACGCGCCATAGTAATACCCCTAGGGTGGTGATGAAATTTACAACAATTACAAAGCTAGCCCTTAATACGATTTTATAATTACCTGCACAACTGTTCCCCACAATAAACCATTATCCAACCTCTTTCCGTGTTCATTTAACCTCTTTTCGTGTTTATTTATCCTCTTTCCGTGTTCACTTAACCTCTTTGACTTCGTTTCAATTATTTTGTCTGTTTCTCGTTTCTATTAACTTATATATCACTTCATTCATTTCCATATGTTGCGTTTTAGTTCAAAGATGATTCTATTTCGCTTCATACTTATATATTGTTAAAACCACTGTAAAATATTTCCAATATTATGTATCACATCACCAAACCAGTCCGAGAGACCACAAAATGTAAACCACATTTATAACTATTAGTACACTTTAATATCACTTCTACTTACCATAGTTATAATATTTATATATTACTTAGACATAATTAATCAAGAATTGTGTACTTTAACGTAATTTTCTATAAAAAAAAGCGTTAATTGTAAACCAAAGTACAAGATTCCCATTACTGAAAGTAGGCCTCCCGATCGGTAAACACGCGGTGTTGCCACGTTCATCAGCACGGCTAGTACTAGAGTAGGCTGTGGTACTAGCCGTGCTGAAGGTAAAAATGGCAACACCGCGAGAGTCCGGCTGTGATACACATATATGTTTACCTAACCCAACCCACCCTACCGGTCTTCCAGGCTCGCTCTACCGAACTCAGTTTCCCGCTTAGTTTTCAAATGTTTACACACCAATGTGTACTCATCATTAGTAGGCTATTTAAAAAAAATTTAAAAGTGCAATAATGCGGGTAAGTTTCATTTATTAACTATACAGGTCTTTACCTTTATGTGTAGCACATTTATTTAATACAATCTATTGTTTTTTCAATATATTTCAATTTAGAATTAATAACATTTTAATAGTATCATATATAAATTTTTCCAAAGTTATATTTATTATATACATATAGAGTTTTCGGGAAATTTGTTTTACATTGTTCTTTTCACAAGCTTGGTACTATATTTATTAATTAATAATTCCACGGCGTGGTTTTGTTCCCAATTGTAAGGCAAATTATGATAGTGAAGCTGTTTGCTCTTCCCGCTTTTGGCGTTGCGCGTGCGGTTGCCGATCCTGCAGTGCTTTTTGTTCTGCCCCGTATGTACTATGCCCGATAGCATAGTACGTCAAAAACTACTTTTATAACCGCCACTCTTTCATTGTCTAATTAACTCTGGTTGACTCCCTGTACACTCTTTCATATAATAAACTCTTTCAGATAGTAGTTTAAAAGAAAATAATTATAAGTCTATATTTTTATTCCCCAAAGATGAGCATTATCCGATTTTGTTGTAAATGATTCTATTAAGATTTATATATCCGGTTATGGGTCCCATTCTGTTGCTAAAAAATTAAATTGTAATATATGTAAATTATTAATTGTGGAGGATAAAGGTACTGCTATAAATAATGCATATTTTGATCACTTACAAAGATGTGGTCTTTCCATTCCTACAGAAGAAGTAATAACCTTATTTACTCATATGTGTGCAATAATGGAAGCCATAATAAATGGTGCCAATTTGGAATCAGATTTTCTGAAATCTGGAAATCATAAGCACATTTTATGTAAATTAACATATATTAGTATTCAATCAAATATACATCACTTGGCATTTTCAAATACATGCATTTGTGGTAAAGGTTACCGCAGTATTTTGTTCAAACTATTATCAATTTTTTCTAATATTTTATTAAATGATTACGTCAAGACTATAAACAATAGTCAATTAGAAATGCATGCAATTAGTCTTTTGAATTTAACTCTTTTTAAAACATTAGTGTTGATATATTTGACTTATTGTTTCCAATATGTTTTAATGGATTAAAGAGATTAATAGAGTTTTTTATTTGTCTTTGTCTATATCTATTTATTTAATTTCATATATTTTTTCTTTTTATATTCTTATTATTAACACATTGGCGACGGGGATTTCGAATACAGTTCAAAAATGACGCGTATACGCGTCATCCGTCGTCAATGTGTTAATGTTATTTCACAAGATTTAAGGTTTTATTAACAGTATTTCAAGGGAACGTCAGAGTATGTTTTGCTATTAATATTATTCAAGATTATTTATTATTGTTGAAAATTTTAATACATTATTTTTTTTGTTTATTTGAAAGGTTCAACTTTTTGTTGTCTAAAAATAATATCTATAACGTCTTTTCTTCTAAACGGGTCAAAGTTATGTTCCTGCCGTTTTATTTTTATTATTATTCAAGATCATATTATTTCTTGCTATCTATTCGAAAATTTATTGTTTTTTATTTGAAAGATTATTATAAAAACAAAAATGTTTTATTCTATTTTATAAAATGGGATAATTTGGCTGTTGGCGAACCACCCATTATGATAGAAAAAGGTAACGCGCCATAGTAATACCCCTAGGGTGGTGAGGAAATTTACAACAATTACAAAGCTAGCCTTTAATACGATTTTATAATTACCTGCACAACTCTTCCCTTCAATAACCCATTATCCAACCTCTTTCCGTGTTCACTTAACCTCTTTGACTTCGTTTCAATTATTTTGTCTATGTCTCGTTTCTATTAACTTAGATATCACTTCATTCATTTCCATATGTTGCGTTTTAATTCAAAGATATTTCGCTTCATACTTATATTTTCGTAAAACCACTGTAAAATATTTCCAATATTATGTATCACATCACCAAACCAGTCCGGGAGTGCACAAAATGTATACCACATTTATAACTATTAGTATACTTTAATATCACTTCTACTTACCATAGTTAAAATATTTATATATTACTTAGACATAATTAATCAAGAATTGTGTACTTTAACATAATTTTCTATAAAGAAAAAGCGTTAATGTAAACCCAAGTACATACAACACTCCCATTACTGAAAATAGGACGCCCGATCGGTAAACACGCGGTGTTGCCACGTTCTTCAGCACGGCTAGTACTAGAGTAGGCTGTGCTATCGCAGACTCTTTTTCCCCTTCTATCGCCAATCTACTGCCAGAGCGGCGTTTAACAGATTCTGCATCAAATCTATGGCTATTCTGTTTAACCAACTTGCTAGCAGAATCTGCTCTCACCTGTTTGGCTGACTGGGGTACAAGAGTAATATCAACCTTCGATATAATATTTTCATTCACAATTTACTAACAATGAATCATTGTTTTGAAAGAAAATAAACGTGGATGTTCACTTAAATTGATATTAATTGATGATTTTATTTCAAGAATACAAATATACTTCATATATGCCTATATTAGTTTTCAAATATAGTCTATTAATCTCTCGAAATAAATGTGACAAGGAATTGAAGCAAAGCTAACTTCACGAACAGGGATACATTTGTATGAAAAGTGTGTAACCTGAAATTTCAATATGCACTGTGATGTGTGAAGTTACATTTAAAGAGGTGAATATCAGTCACCTGTAAGAAAATTCGTAAACTATAATATTTTGCGCAATTTTTAAGTAACATGATTATTATACAAATGTAAATAATCATTAATAGACGCTTGGTAAGATATCTTTCAAATATATCGATACGTATATATTTTAACTTACCAACATATTAAGAATTGGTGAAAGGTTATAATTTGTTATAAAAATTTCTAATTTTAAGCTATGTATGACTATATAGTACAGTAGTTTTAATATAGAATCGATGTAAATTCAATGATCTTCTTTTAGCTTATGATTAATATACATTTATATTAAGCAAGATTATACATCGATTTATAGTACTGTGAATAACTAGTATTATTCATTATTACAATGAAGTGTCACTATGAAATATTGGGTGTACTCAGAAATGCTTCGGAAGATGAGTTAAAGAAAGCATACAGAAAGCTTGCATTAAAATGGCACCCGGACAAAAATTTAGATAACGCAGAGGAAGCTAAAGAACAGTTTCAACTTATTCAACAAGCATGGGAAGTTTTAAGCGATCCACACGAACGCACTTGGTACGATAATCATCGTGAAGCTATTTTGAAAGGAGGTATTGGAGAAGATTATAAAGACGATTCTATTGATCTCTTCCAATATTTCACTTCCACATGCTTCAAGGGATATGGGGATGATGAAAACGGATTTTATACTATCTATCGTACTGTATTTGAGAAGTTAGCAACAGAAGATGCTGAATTCGCGAAAGAAGGAGATTCCGACGAGGAAGTTCCTGGATTTGGAGATTCAAACAGTTCGTACGAAGAAGTAGTTCATAATTTCTATGCTCATTGGCAAAGCTATAGTACAAAACGATCATTTGCTTGGTTAGACGCTTACGACATAAGAGATGCTCCTAACAGGAAAGTTGTAAGACTTATAGAGAAGGAAAATAAAAAGATTAGAGATAAAGCTAAAAGAGAAAGAAATGAACAAGTAAGGAACTTAGTCGCGTTTGTACGGAAACGTGACAAACGAGTGCTAATATATGTAGCAAAGCTTACAGAGCGTGCGAAAGAGAATGTAAGAAAAGCAGAAGAACGAAAAAGGCAACAGTTATTAGAAAGGCAAAGACAATTAAAGGAGCACAAAGAATCGGAATGGTCAAAGTTTTCAAACATAGAGGCTGAGCTTAAGAATATCGAAGCTAATATTGATAGAGAATTTGGGCAAGATTTGTCTTCTGACAATGAGACCGATGATGAAAGTTCAATGGATGATAATGCTCTGTATTGCGTAGCCTGCAATAAAATATTTAAAACGCAGAAAGCATTTATAAATCATGAGAACTCCAAAAAACACAAGGATAATATTGCTGCAATGAGAGCATCTATGGTAAAAGAGGACAAAGAATTTGAAAGTTCAGAAGATAATGATGTTAGCCCTGGACCAAGTTCTGAACGTGAACAAAAATTAGTAAACGATTCTCAGATGCCTGACTTTTTGTTAAATTTTACTCAGAATAATATAAATAAGGCTCACACCAAAGAAGAAACTTCAGAAGAAGAATTAGTATCGGACGATGAAGATTCTGATAATTCGTCAAGAGCAAAGAATAAAGTAAAGTCTTGTCTAGATGGACAGAAATTAGCAACAGGACCTATGATGGACGAAGCTCTTTATACACCAAAGAAAGGGACTAAAAATGAGGATGATTATGTAACATCTGAAGCCGAGTTAATATCTGATCAAGAAGATGAGAAAGTTGTACAATCTAAGAAACAAAAGAAAAAGAAAAAACGAAAGAAGAATGTGCAGAATCCAGTAGCAGAAGCAATTAGTGATGAAGATATAAGTACATATGAAGATGTATTACTATCGAAAAAACAACGCAAAAAGCAGCAGCAAAAAAAGGCAATGTTAAATAAAGTTATCGACAATAATCAACAACCATCTAATGACAAAACAGAAGAGTTTGACAGACAAGTAGAGAGCACAAATACAGTGCCTACAAATATAAAGATGAAACAATCATTAGAAAAAGAAATCGAAGGGCAAGGTGCAAAAATTAGTCCGGAAGGAATGAAATTTGTCACAGGATCAGCCTCTAAAATACATGAAAATGATAGTGAATCTATAACTTCAGAAGAAGATCTCGATTCTGATCGAGATGAAGAAACTATACAGCCTAGGATACAAAAGAGAAAGAATGAACTACGGAAGAATGTGCAGAATCCCATAACAGGACAGATCAGTGATGAAGATATTAGTTTATATGAAGATACATTATTATCGAAAAAACAATGTAAGAAGCAACAACAAAAGAAAGCAGCATTAAATAAAGTTGTAGACAGTAGGCTACAATTACCTAATGATAATACAGAGGTGCACAATGAAGAATTAGAAAATACATATGATATAAAGTCTACAAACATGAAGAAAAAAACATTAGAAATGCACAGTGAAATTAAAAAGGGTTTTAAAATTACTGAAGGATCAGATCTAGCACATTGTTGTGTCACATGTAAAGCTGAATTTGCTAGTAAAAATAAATTGTTTGAACACTTAAAAAAAACAGGACATTCTGTATATATACCTAACTCAATGAAAAATAAGAAGAATCAAGAAAAGTCGAATAGGGGGAAAGGGAATAATGACAAAAGGAATCATTAAATTACTAAATAATTTATATATTATTTAATTGAATTTGTTGTAATTATTGCAAATAATGTGAGAGTATTGAGCCAATAAAATATCTTCTAAATCTTCATATACTTAAATGTTTTTTTATGTTTGCCGTGTATATCCATACTTACCTTAGAATATTTTCATTTTGCATAGAACTTTATTTTGTTATACTCTACGTAAAAATTTATGTAAACTTTAAAGTAAAGACATGAGAAAGTAGTAAATTTAAAACCATTTATACGAAGTTTATTTTTAGTTATTGTATCAAAAAGTATATATAGTAACGTTAGACTGAAAAATTTACACTGACATTTTTCAGGTCAGAAAACAGTATCAAAATAACATCTACAAACATGAATACAATCATCCATTGTGCTGCTAATCACAGGTAAGATCTATACACGATTACCATTTATATAGTTTTAACCAAAGACATGGGGAAACAAATAACTGAAGTTAAATAAAACTACACTACATATGGAAACAATTATTGAATTTATAAAACTAAAGGTAGCAAGTAATATTTTGGACTTTCATTTAAGGTCCGCAATTATGGCTGCAAAAAAGCTTGTTTATCCAGCGGCTGATCGCAATAAGGAACCAATACTGTCAGTACTTCGTAAATATATTCATCGTGATCCAGATCAACTTTTTGTGGAGATTTCATCTGGTTCTGGACAACATGTAGCCCATTTTGCACCCCATTTTCCGCAAATTTTATTTTATCCGTCAGAATATGAAACGAGATTGCTAGATAGCATCGCCGCGTATGCAAATGAATTTGCAAATATAAAACATCCTATAAGAATAGACATTACAACAGATTTTAATAATTGGGGTAATGGCATATTCAAAGAAAACAGCATTGATTATATATACAATGCGAATATGATGCATATTTCACCTTATGAATGCTCTGTTGGTTTATTTACTAATGCTGGTAAATTGTTAAAATATAATGGTATTTTATTTACGTACGGCCCTTACGCCATAAATGGAAAAATAACGCCAGAAAGTAACGTTAACTTCGATAAATCTTTAAAGCTCCAAGATCCAAGTTGGGGTCTCAGGGATGTAAAAGATTTGAAGGACTTAGCACAAAAAAATGGTATTAAATTAATAGATATTATTGACATGCCAGCTAACAATAAAACCATCATATGGCAAAAATGCTAAGTATATATATGACATAATTATTAAGTATTATTTGACATATTGAATCTGGGCTAATGCTTTGCAACAGTTTAATCAAAATTGTATATTAAAGTATTCGTTCCATAGTACAAAATCTACATATAGTATATATATAAAACAGCATTCTGGTAACTGATACAGTGTTTTTCTTACATTTATATTTTTATATTAAATCTACCCCAATCTGAACTTCATATTACATATGGTTTCGTTGAACTTTCATGTCACGGAATTCTCTTAATAGTCAAAAAAGTTTATATCTTCCAATTCAGCTGGTAAATAATTCAGTTCTGAATCATCTTTGTGCTTCATATTATAACCTTTGCCATACCCTGAAGAAATTTATATAAATTGTTATATATGTATATTATTGAAGGTGTATCTCGTATAATACAATGACAAGTACTATGTAATATAATATGATTACCAAGATTTTTCATTAGTTTTGTCGGAGCATTTCGTAAATGCAAAGGTACCCCCGGTTGAGGACCTTTATTTTCAGCCACTACTCTTTGAGCAGCTCTGAGTGCATCTTCCATTAATCTTGATTTTGGTGCTCTAGCCAAGTACGTTGTGCACTGCGCCAAAAGCACGTCACATTCAGGCATTCCTATCATTTTACATCCATGCATTGTGTGTATTGCAATTCCTACAAATGATTTCCATCATTTTGATATGTTTTATCAGAATTTAAATATCGTGTATAATTATTCTCTGGGTCAGATGTATGTGTCAATCAAAGACACGTCTCTATTGACGGAATTAATGTCCGATTCGGAATTTGAACGGGACATATCGCCTGAGAGGGCCATACCCTGTTATCCCTTTCCATATAACTATCACTCTTCTGCCTATCTCCCTTTAAATGTTCCATCCCATGCCTTTGAACGGTGAATACATTTGACTCAGAGGATAATAATATTAATATCTGGTGCTACCAAGAGCTTTTGGATCTTCCAGACCAATATCCTCGCACGCCATTCTTACTAATCTCCTTGCAATATAGACCGGATTTTCACCACCTAGTATCATTCTTGTTAACCAGTAAAGAGAGGCATTTTCGTCACTAGCCCTAACAGATTTATGCAGGGCAGAAATCATATCATAATGCTGATCACCTTTCTTATCGTATAACATGTGGGTTTTTTTCAGGCTCTCTTTAATGTCATCCAATGTTATAATATCTGGGCCATTTTGTAAAAAGTCGTCGTTATTGGAAATTTTGCACTGGACAGCTAATTCCAGACCACCTAATGCTATACGTGCATCGCCATCCGATGTTTCTGCTAACCATTGTATGGTCGGTTGGTCTATAATGAATTTTGATATTTCCTGCGTTTCTTCTACCTTTTTACCCGAAACATGTACAATTCCTTCTAACGAAGAGACAGCGCGATTTAATATGGATATTAAATTGGATACATTTAGTTTTTCCAAAACGATCACTCTGCACCGACTTAGAAGTGCAGAGTTTAAACTAAAGGATGGATTTTCCGTTGTGGCACCGATTAATCTAATAATCCCAGATTCAACATGTGGCAAAAATACATCTTGCTGAGCTTTGTTAAAACGATGTATTTCATCCATAAATACTACCGTATGTCTATTGAATTTCAATTCATTGGACGCAATAGCGACTACTTCTTTTACTTCATTCACACCAGCTACAGCTGCAGATAACTTAACATATCTCAGTTTACCATTTGATTTTGTTTTACATATGTTGGCTATAACATTTGCCAAAGATGTCTGAAATTATTACAAATACATTGCTATAGGGCCAGATTGAATAAAATGGTATCATAGTACTGTACAATACCTTTCCACAACCAGGTGGACCCCACAAAATTATATTTGGTATTTCAGATTTATTTAGCAACTGATAGAGCACAGTTGACGGTCCAAGAATATGAGCCTGTCCTACATATCCTGAAAGATTTATAGGTCTCATACGCTCTGCAAGCGGTACATGATTATTTGCGACCGATTTTTTAATTTCATGGCCTGTCTAGGAAGAGTTACTATTAATAACTATATCATCCATCTCTATATAGATATTCTTTTCTCTTAAAATGAAAAAGATAATTACATCGCTGGTAGATGAAGTCTTTGGAGCTTCAGAATCTGTGTCCATTATGGATGATTCCATTGAAATCATTTTCCTTTTTGTGGTCAGCCTTAAACCATTTTTCTTGACTTTTGGATTATTTAACTTCGGATACTTTCCAGCAGGACTCTCATCTTTGAAGGAAGGTAAAGATTCTTTGCTCCCAGATTCATTTAAGAACAAACACTTGCTAACATGATTCTCTATCACAGCGGAAGAAAATTCTTTCGTGCAGATGGGACAAGAAATTTTATCGTTATTCATATTGAGATCTACAATAAATATAGAAACGTAAATAAATTATATTAAATAAATATAATAACAAAACGTTATATTTGAAAGAACATCACATTTACATTTTTTCGTTTATCGTTAGTTTGCATAGACCATAGAATATCGTATTTCTCGATAATTATGAAATAACTTACAAGTGTCTAAAATGTCATAGAATCTTCTTGATTTGGAACGTAAACAAAGTGCCGTGTAAAAGTACAACGGGTTGCGCAGTAAGAATTGATAGAAAAATGTTCGGCGACGGTACCGTTATGTTCTGTTGTATACCGTATAATCTGTGGCAGATGAACAGCTTCATCTATTCTACGGCTCACATACCTTCAACATTTGATCGTAATTATTTAGCAAATAGAATTTTGTAATGTAGTGGAAAGAGCATAGACGTACGTACATATGTATCACTTTCCCAGAGAGCGAATTTTTTTTAAACACGGAACCTAATAGAGAAACTATTGCTACATTGATGACGTGGGGCGACGTTGGATATCTATTAGTGGCTTGGCGACGTCGCTCTTGACTTTTATTTCGAGATAATAATCAAAGAAATAAAGGTACGGTACACGCATCACGATATCATTCCACTGTCTGCCAAAATTTCCGCAATGGAAATGGTTCGTCGGAGGCGAACAAGGGCGCAAGGAAACAAGCAGCCGCAAGAACAAAGCGCCAACTTTGATTATGAACATATTACCACTAATTGTATCGAAGATGTTCAACGGGACGAGGTAAATAGTTTATTTATACATAATTCTTCACTTCGTTTCAAGTCTTTTTTATTCTTGTGGTCAACATTTTTTTAATTCCGAGGCGCACTTATATTTTCCAATTTATTTAAAGCAGAAATATAACGAAATCGCTTCGAGTAAAATGGAAAAATTGAACAAGGCGGAAGAACCAGCGAGTACAACACCGAGGACACGAGTTAAAATAAGTCTCGAAATTGACTTGATTTCGGTTATTTTATTAGTCACTGGTATTGTTACTCGACTTTATCGTTTAGAGGAACCTCGGAGTATAGTGTAAGTAATTTTTTTAATAACAAATAGAAAATACAATGAAGATAGAAGTTTGAACTAATTTTACTATTACTACTTTATTCTATTTTAATATAAAAAGAAGTGAATTCTGGTCAAATTAAAATCTGTGCGATGTGTTTTTTCTATTTCTTTGCCGTTTTTATGATATATAGTTGCTTTTTTAAAACAGGTTCGATGAGTTGCATTACGGAAAATACGTGGGGCTCTATATGAGAAGGACATTTTTTTTCGATGTACATCCACCTTTGGGAAAGCAACTTATTTCCGCAGCGGCATATTTAGCTGGCTTCGATGGACAATTCAAATTCGATAAAATAGGAAGTCCTTACACGGATGTTGTTCCTTTGTTCGCATTACGATTAATACCCGCGATTTGCGGCAGTCTTCTAATTCCAACAGCCTATCATTTGATTTTAGAATTAGGCTTGAAACAATGGACAGCCGCATTAGCGGGAATTTTATTATTATTCGGTAAATCATTCTATTTTTTATCACACGATACATTAAATTGCAATACGTATGCCTCTCTAACATTGTATAATTTTTATAATCTTTCAGATAATGCTCTGCTAGCTCAATCTAGATTTATATTAATGGAGAGTATCTTAATGGAATTTTCATTGCTCGGATTAATATGCATCATGAAATTTAGAAAAGTGTCGGATCAGCCAACAACTTCGTCCTGGTGGATATGGCTAATTCTAGGGATTACAAATTTAACGTGTGCATTATGGTATAATTTTCAAAGGCATAACATTAATATTATTACAAAATTAATTTTTACTTTAAACTTAAATAATATCTTTTTGTTCCAGTGTAAAATACGTTGGTTTATACTCGTTGATTTTGGCAATCTCTTTAATTGCTTATGATTATTGGAACTTAGTACCAAGGAAAACATTATCCAATCTAACATTATACATTCATCTTGTATTAAGGGTTTTTGTAATATTAAGTGTTATTTGTACCATATACTTGACTGTTTTTTATGTACATTTAACAGTACTCTCTAAAGCTGGACCACACGATTCAGTAATGACTAGCGCTTTTCAAGCAAGCTTAGACGGTGGTCTTGCAAGTATTACAAAAGGTCAGCCTTTAAAAGTAACGCATGGATCACAGATTACTTTAAGACATACTTATGGGAGAGCTTGTTGGCTTCATAGTCATAATCATATGTATCCATTAAGATATCCAGATGGGAGGGGTAGTTCACATCAACAGCAAGTTACATGTTACTCGTTTAAAGATGTGAACAATTGGTGGATCGTTAAGAAACCTGACAGAAATGATTTAGTTGTTACCAAACCTAGCGAAACAATAAAGCACGGTGATACTATACAATTAGTACATGGAATCACCAGTCGGGCATTAAATTCGCATGACGTTGCAGCGCCAATGACCCCGCAGAGTCAAGAGGTGTCTTGTTACATTGATTATAATGTATCTATGCCTGCTCAAAATTTATGGAGAGTAGAAATTACAAATAAGGATAGTACTGGTGATACTTGGCACGCGATTCAAAGTCAAATACGTTTAATACATGTAAATACAGACTATGCATTAAAGTTCAGCGGAAGACAATTGCTCGATTGGGGTTTCAATCAGCATGAAGTAGTGGCAGATAGATTGGTGGATCAAACAGATTCCATATGGAACGTTGAAGAACATAGACATACGAAAAATGAAGATCAGAAACAAAGAGAGAGGGAACTGATTAATGCAGAAATGATCCCATTGCAAGCTACAGTTTTGAGTTTTTGGGAAAAATTTCTAGAACTGCAGATAAAAATGATTTTTAGTGGTCAAGAAGGACAAAATAGTCATATGTATTCAAGTGATCCAATGGATTGGCCAGTCATGTCTAGAGGGATTGCATACTGGGTTTCTAGTGATAGTAACGTAAATATCCATTACGATACATGAATTTTTACAAATTGTAAAAATTCATCAATACTAATACATTGGTTTTTGTTATAGGCACAAGTACATCTCTTAGGAAATATTGTGATTTGGTATTCTGGAACAGTTTGTTTATTCATATACTTGTCCCTTTTAGTATTTTATACATTACGACGAAGACGAATGTGTTTTGATATCACCGATCAAGAATGGAACAAGTTTTGTAACATTGGAAGAATCTTTTTTGCTGGATATTTGTTGCATTATTTACCTTTTATATTTATTGAAAGAACTCTATTTCTCCATCATTATTTACCAGCATTCGTCTTCAAATTGTTGCTTACAGCAGCGACGATAGAGCACCTGTATTATTTATTCGGGTAAGTTGAAGAATAGAATATACATATAAAAACATTTTTACCGAAGGAAATACATACAAATGTATTCATTGTTTGTTTTCAGAGCTCCATATCGACATAATTTCTTCAAGCTTATGTTCAAATTCAGTATTATCGTATGGGTTGCTTTTGTTGTGTTCGTATTTCGAAAATTTGCTGTACTTAGTTATGGAACAACTAATTTAACTTCCAAGGAAATATTAAGATTAAGATGGAGAGACACTTGGGATTTTATTATACATAAGACATGAGACAATCAAACATGAGTTTGTTTATAGTACATATTTACATAATGGTTATTTACTTGTATCGACAGCTGTTTAATGTGCCAGGCATATCGCAAATTGATATAATAATGCACAAATTTTAATAATTGTTGTGAGAGAGCAATGCTCCGATATTTAAGGTACAAGTTCAATTAACAGATTTATTATTTTTCTACGATATAAAAAGTACTTAACTTCATCGACTGATTACATTTTATAAAGCTTTTATTATTACTACTATTACTACTACTACTGCGACTATATTTATACATGTCAGAAAATGAGTACAGAAAAACGTAAGGCCTGATGTTCGTAATACTCAAATATCAATTTTATGACACGAGATAGTCAGGATAGCACAAAAGACATTAAAATGTGAGAAGCTAATTAATCTAAACAAACTAAATGAAAACTATCAATGCAAAAGTTTTGTAACTGTACCGTTATCTATTAAAACAAACAAAAAATGTTTCTTGTACTCAAGGGTATGTATATAAAATTCATTTATGCATAACAAACAAATAATGCTCGACCTTTTATGTGATTATATATAATTACATCTTTATATTCAAAATTTATTTATCTTGTATAACATTCCTTCATACGATAACAATTTCTTAAAAATTATAAATTCACAAAGCAAAAGCATTTTTAAAATAACAAACAATAGATATATATTATATCTACATCTAATATAAGTTCAAATAAAGATGATTAAATTGTAAAATTCAGACTTTTGTTTGTGCATCATACATTAATATTTCTATACAAATCAAAGAAGTGTTTAATCTTTTTACACCCTTCAGCTTAGTTTTGTAAAACTTTTAATTTAAATTTAAATATTTACGTCAATAATAAGCAAACAACGTTCACATAAATATTGAAAAAAACATAATAATGCTTCCATAATACAAATATATAACACCATTAACAAGACTTTCTTCTTATCACAAACTTGTAGTACGTATTACAATTTTTGTTATGTAAGCCAATTTTATTATCGATGTTACATAGTAATACCATTGTATGTAAAAACTATAGATCGAATAAGCCCGCCCCGGATATTATCAGCATCACCAACACCAAACGAGAAGAATACAGAATCACAGGACATGTTTTGGGTACATACACCCATTGGATACCAACCAACTTTGTTAAAAACTACTCCAACTCTATAATTCTATAGTTAAAAAAAAGGGAAATACAATTTAATACGATATTTCAAAACATTCTATGAAATTTATATGTATCTGAACTGTACCTTGTGTTTTTGAATATAAACGGGTCGATTAAATGGAACTTCCACAAGGGTGTTAGTATTTACTTTTGTTGTAAAGTGCGTATAAGTTAATCGAGTATCATTAGAGTCAAGAAGATGGGCATATAAAATTTCTGTATACGATGTGCCAGCATTAAGTATATGATTCATATTGTTTGCCTGTAATAAAAATAATATGTATGACAGTTAACACGAAGCCTCAATTTCAAAGGGAAATGAATTCAAATACTCAATTCACAACTTACTGCTACAACAATTTGTGTAGGTACTTGTACGCCTAGTACACAGATATTTTTATCCACACAAAATGTTACTGAACAATCTAACACGTTCGTATTTAGACATTCCGACAGTTGAACTACAGGTCTTAAACAATAAAATTTTGGTCCTTGTCTCGACATCCCTTCGATTACAGCAGAAGAAGAAGAGTTGTTTGCTGACAAATTTTCAGCATCCTTTCTAGCTTCATTTTCAGATACCGTTGGAAGTGTACCGTGTAATGCATTACCAGATTCAGCATAGTTAAAAGCAGGTGTAAAAAAAGAACCGGATGGTGCCTGCAGAGAATGTGTCAATTGTGAATCATTAAACACAGAATAAGTTGTTCATTCTCATATAAAATCGAATCCTACGAAGGATATTGAAAATTGAAAAGCTACTCTGCAACATTTATGGAACTTACAAAATTAACTTCTACACGTGAACGTGGAAGTTTTAACGGTCTGTCTCTGCCCTGTGGATTAATTGAAAATCCTTCGGGCATAGGTGTTTTATTTCCAGTACATAATATGTTCATAAGAATGGCAAAACTTTCGTCTCGAGTAAGTAATGGCGACATTCCTGCCACTTCCGCGAATTCTTGTGGCTCTAAACTTAAAAATCTAATTTTCGATAACGCATCTCCTATTACCGATCTTAATGTTTTCCCATCGGCAGAATCTAAAGATTTTCTGGTGCATTCAGCTTCCGCCCAACGTTTCACTGCAGTAAATAATTCCATTTCAGAATTAATTCGTAAATTTTCTAGCTCCAACACCGTCAGCAGTGTTCCTATCTCAACCTCTAACCAACTAGATTCCTTTAAAACTTTATTTGTAGCTGTGCTAATAATATGAAGGCATTTCTCCATTAGCACAGGTTCCTCGAACAATTTTGCAAACTCGTACGCTCTGCAAGCCTTTTTCGGGGTCACGTCGGACCATACAAATTTTGTACATTCCTCTACCAAAGAAGGAAGCATATATTTTTTGGCACAATAACACAGTTCGCAAGCTAACTCAAATGTACTTAAATCGACTTGGTCTGTATATATATATACTAAGAGGGCTTTAAAAGCATCTGGTTGAACATCTTGGATAGGTATCACATCATTCTTTTCCGCTATGCCGCCAAAAAACATTGCTTCAAAAACCGGACTGGATATAGCCAAAAATAATTTGTGCCCTTTTAATATCTGTTGATGGGGTTCCTGTCCAACTACAAATTTGCAATCGGACCATTGTCCAGTTTCTAATAAATACTGGCTACGCTCTAAAAGCTTTTTCTTATTGATCTGCCAATCGCAAGGTAGACCCATCTCTGCAGAATTTCGTATAACAGATTAACCAAGATTCGTAACAATTGTACATCGACTGAAACTGTAACAAGGAAAGTAAAGAATAGAAAAATATGAAAGCAGAAGTGGTTTGCATGAAAAGAATTAAATGACAGAGGGGTCAATAACCCTGACGTATTAAACTTGACGATATCCATACATACCTATCTCCTTGCGATACGTATTATCGCTATAAATACAAAATATGACATAAACGGTGCCAAAAAAATTCGCAGAATAGTCTGGACGAGCATCAAAATACGCGCGGGAAACGTAGAGTATTTTTCAATATTACGGAACTTTGTGACGCCCCATATAGATGTATATCGTGTAGTTTGTTCAGAAATACAACGCAGAAAACGATTTCCGGTTTTAATTAAAGAAATCTTGTATTGCAAGCTGATCGTATAAGCGTAAAAACTCGTATCTAGCTTTTAAGTGCGTCGAACGTTACGCCATCTTGGTTATGCCCGTACTCCATTTACATCGTTTTTTTCCGAAGTCGTTGATGCTCCATCACAACGACTATCAAACGTAGTTTTCGTTACTACGCGAACTTTCTCAGTACTATTTCGATTCAAATAAATATCTGTATACAAAGAAAGGGTGAACTTTGTGTTGTCAATTTCGTAGCAACGAGTATTTAAACGGTGTCGAGTACAGTGCAAATAACCAAGAATATCCGCCTTTAACATGCTCGTATTATTTTCAAATCGTACATAATGTCATAGTTGGTGTCTGGAATAGACGAAAGTTTTTTCTGACATAGACTGCGGTTATTCATTTTCCATCGTCCGTTCATAAATACGAGGGATGAATTGAATGATTTTAAGTTTTCCGCAAGTTTCTCATTGGCTTTGATGACCGTTGTGAATTTCCTCCAATGGCGCATGCACGGCTCAGCTGTGTGCAAACGCGACCAATTTACTTAGAAAAATAATGTATTTTATAGTATTTTTACTCAATTAGACGGAGGAGTACTGGACACGGTATTCGTGATATTAGGTATGTCCGAGTGAATTTCTTTGTGACATTAATAAAACGACGATGAAACGCACGGGATAACTAGAAAAGAGTCATTCGCGACGGATTCAGAAGCACCTGCATGGGATCCACCTTAGCTCTGCAAGCTTCTTTGACAGACTTCTTCGGCTTGTCACTTTATACATTTTTTTTATTTTCCTTTGAAACATTCAAACAACGACGATAAATTCGTACGCGATTCACGAACATTAGAATTCGTAACGTTACTGTGCAATTTTTTTCCGCGAAAATGGCAAGGCGAATCGGTAAAATCTTGTTTGTATGTTAATGTTCGATTCGAAGTGTAAAAATATTTAGGTAAATGTTGCAGTTACTAAATCGATTTTTTTTTAAAAAGCTACATTCTTCGAGTCGTTTTATAATTATTTCGTGGTAATCTGTGATTCTACTAAAATCATGTTGAGTCATCATATATTGTATTCCAATAGAGCAGTTATCAACAAATTTTTGTCAATTATTAAGTGCTGTTATGTTTCGTTTAGTTTATTTGTTTTTTCAGTAAAAGGTGTATACGTGTAGTTATCATTCTATTAAACTTTCACTTCGCACTCGTTTAATATTGTATTTGTACATTTATTTTTATAGTGTTGCAACATTGATCTTATTACTAAAGAATATAAAATAATATGAACGTAATATGACAATATTTGTATAAAAATCGTTTTGAATAATTTCCCAGATATATGTTTAAGAATTTCTATGGAAAAAAATTTATTAATGTTTCTGTATGATTCCAGAAAACATGGACTGCCCATCCAGTATTATAACAATGCATAATTTGTGCTCGTATCGCATGTAGCCTTCCGTTTTGCATTGTTTTTGATGCATCAAAAAAAAATTACATTTTCGAGGAAAATTATTCCTAGCTTCTAATAGAAGAAATGGAAGCAATAAGAGATGAGGACAGGCGCAGGCGCCTGTGGGTGCTGGAGGAACGTATAAAAGATCCAAGAAGCGTTACAAATATCGATTGCCTATTGGATACGGTTCAAGCCCTGGTGGCTGATTGTGATCATCCCAGCGTTAAGCGTATGAAAAATATAGAAGCATATATGAATAGATGTAAGTATTTAATTTCCTTATTACTTATTTTATTAGACTTTTCAGTTCCAAAGCATAGATGCAAACAAAATATTATAAAGCAAGCTATTGTACTAAATTAATTAACAATGAATAATGAATAATGAATAATTAATATATGTATATGTATATATAATTAATATATGTTTGCATACACTTTCAGATGACTCAGTCGCTCAAGATATTTGTAAAATGCGAATGCGTACAGATGACTTCACTCTAATCAAAGTGATAGGTCGTGGGGCATTTGGAGAAGTTCAGTTGGTACGACATAAATCTACGCAGAAAGTATACGCCATGAAATTACTCAGTAAATTTGAAATGGTAAGCACAGCTCGTATTATACATACAATAATTAGTTGTATATTATAGAATTCGTTACTTCACATTTTCTAGATCAAGCGATCAGATTCAGCTTTTTTTTGGGAAGAACGTGACATAATGGCGCATGCCAATTCTCAGTGGATTGTTCAGCTTCACTTTGCATTTCAAGATCAAAAATATCTTTATATGGTGATGGACTATATGCCAGGGGGTGATTTAGTAAATTTAATGTCAAACTACGATGTGCCAGAGAAATGGGCGAAATTTTATTGCGCGGAAGTGGTGCTTGCATTAGATGCGATACATCTCATGGGATTCGTTCATAGAGATGTTAAACCTGATAATATGTTACTCGATAAACATGGACACTTGAAACTAGCTGATTTTGGTACATGTATGAGAATGGATGCTGTATGTATATACCTTTTACAATATATCTCTCAACAAATTAAACAGAAGAAAAATTATGTAGGACCATGTAAATTACTTTGCATATTGCTTTAGGATGGCCTTGTTCGATCTGACACAGCAGTGGGCACCCCCGATTATATATCACCCGAGGTACTTCAATCTCAGGGTGGTGAAGGTGTGTATGGAAGAGAGTGTGATTGGTGGTCAGTCGGTGTATTCTTGTATGAAATGCTCGTTGGCGACACACCCTTTTATGCGGACTCGTTAGTTGGAACGTATTCGAAAATTATGGATCACAGAAATTCATTACACTTTCCTCAAGAAGTCGATATTTCTCATTCGGCAAAGAATTTAATATGTGGCTTCCTTACGGACAGAACTAAACGTCTCGGAAGAAACGGCGTGGAGGAAATAAAAAATCATCCATTCTTTAAAAACGATCAATGGACGTTCGATAATTTACGAGAATGTGTGCCGCCTGTGGTGCCGGAACTTTCTGGCGACGATGATACCAGTAATTTTGATGATGTTGATAAGGAAGATGGACCGGAGGAAAGTTTTCCAGTACCAAAAGCATTTTCTGGAAACCATTTACCTTTTATTGGTTTTACATATTCCGGAGATTATCAATTGATTGCCTCTAGCGGCAAAGAATCGGTAGATGGATTAGAAAATCATATCAATAACGGTACGATCGACGATATTAAAATTTCTCAATTAGAAAATTTATTAGATAAAGAGAAAAGGCAAGTAGAATCTATGGAGTCAAGGCAGAAAGCGTTGACAACGCAGTTAGAAGCTATGACCCGCCGGGAAACTGAGTTGCGTGAGGAGATTGGCAGAGCAGACAAGGAATTAACTTTGTTGAGACATAATTATAAAGAAGCACAACGTAGAGTAGAACACGAAACGGAATCGCGTAGAAAAGCAGAGTCGCAGTTTGTAGAGCTTAAAAAAAAATTCGACGAGGAACAGACGAAAAGAGCACGCGATGCAAGTAATTCGCAACAAACTTCTGAACGTGTCACTACTTTAGAGAAGCAAATTAAAGAAATGCAGTCCAAGTTGGAAAGAGAAACAGAAACTGTAACAAGGTTACGGAAACAAGCTACAGAAATTACTGTTGCTCGTCAAGCTGCAGAACAAATGGCAAATGAATTGCAAGTAGCACGAGCACAGTTGCAGGCCCAACGGGATAATTTGCAGCAAGAAGTGGCAACACTCCAAGTACGTTGGAAGACAAAAATCTTGGATAGAATTAGTTAGTTTCAATGATAATTAGTGATTTTTCCTATGCAATTTTTTAGGGACAATTGTCAAAAGAACGTAGCTCTCGATCACAAGCGTCGTCTTTAACGGCTGAATTAGAAAGCCGTCTCTCTGCTCTTCATCTGGAACTCGAACACAGTCGAGAAAAAGAAGAAAAGGCTATTATGGATAATAGACAATTGACTGAGAGAATTTCAGCATTAGAAAAAGAAGCGGCAGGCTTAACTCTTGAATTAAAAGCAGCTCAAGCTAGGTACAATCAAGAAGTCGTGGCCCATCAAGAAACTGAACGTTCACGTATTTTGTCCAAAGAAGAAGCTAATTTGGAAGTTGTTAAAGGTAATTTTATTTATTTTTTCACGCTTAATAATCGCTATACTATTTCCTATAAAAGTTACATATTTTTATTCCGATACGCATAACAGGGCGAAAAAATAAACTGTTTGAAGGTAATGTACATTAATCTTTATAAAGTGTTGTCTTATAATGTCAATCATGTACCTATTTGGAATTGTTGCCAGCACTTATAATCTTCATCTTGTTACGAAATTGAATTCTTTTTCTTCATCGTGAATAAGTGGCACAAAATGCATGTTATTAAAATATTAATTTAAAAATCATTTACATTCATATACGTATGTATTATTATTAATTGCAATCTTTCAAATTTCCGGCTGCTCGCGTAATGGTATTTCTGATTACGTATGTACATTGTTGTAAACAAATTTCAAAATTCGATATCAGTTTAGCTCATATATGTGAATGTGATGTTAACAGCATTGCAAGCAAAACTAAACGAAGAGAAAAGTGGAAGACAACGTGCTGAATTGCTTGCACAAGAAAAGGAAAGGCAGACCTCTATGCTTTCCGTGGATTACCGTCAGATACAGCAACGATTACAGAAGCTGGAGGGTGAGCATAGGCAAGAGGTGGAAAAGGTAAAAGTGCTACAGGGTCAAGTTGAACAAGAACAGCAGAAGAGAAACGTTCTGCAGACTGATTTGGCACAGCAGTCATCCGAAGCTGGGCGGTTACGTGCCAGGGAACAACAGTTAGTTGGGGAAGTTGCTCAGCTAAGGGAAGCCAAACGACAGATAGAAGAGGAATTACATCACTTGAAAACTCAGAGAAATGTGGATCAATTGCAAACTAAAGAATTGCAGGAGCAATTGGAGGCAGAAGCTTATTTCTCGGTAAATTTTACATTGAAAATAATTCATCATGGACAAGGTTATCTTTTATTTTAAATTTATTTGTTTCTCATAAATTTAAATTTGTTACTTCCAGACTCTCTATAAAACACAAACGCAAGAACTTCGGGAAGAGCTTGATGAGAAAGTGCGATTGCAGCAAGAATTAGAAGAAGAACGTAGATCTTTAGTACACCAATTACAATTGTCTCTAGCAAGGGGCGATAGTGAAGCTTTAGCAAGATCTATAGCTGAAGAGACCGTGGCGGACCTTGAGAAAGAACGAACAATGAAGGAGTTAGAGTATAAGGACGGAGTGGCCAAACATCACCAAGAATTAAATTCAAAAGAACAGATTGTAAATCGGCTTAAGGATAGTGAAAGCGAACTGAAGAAGAGCGTTGATCAGTATCTGAAGGATAAGGATGATATCGGTAAACGACTAAAAGAATTGCAGGATCAATTGTCCAAGGCACAATCTAACGCGGAGGAAATAGATAAGCTTGGCAGTAAATTAAAAACCGAGCAATTGTTAAAACAACAGGCAGTTAATAAGTTAGCCGAGATTATGAACAGAAAAGACTTATCCTCGAGTGGCAAATCTAAAAACAAAGCATCTGCGGCGGATTTAAGAAAAAAGGAGAAAGATTGCAGACGTTTACAGCAGGAGCTTACACAAGAGAGGGAAAAATACGGCCAATTGGCAGCTAAATGGCAAAAAGATTTGCAAGATCTACAAGTGAATAAAAAATACTAAATATTCTGATTTTTCTAAAGTACCTGTATATTAATCTTAGCACCTTTACATTTTAATAGGCGCAACTAGTGGAAGAAAATCAAGCGAAGCTGAGGTTACAAATGGAACTTGACTCAAAAGATTCCGAAATCGAAACGTTGCAAATGAAGATCGCGTCTCTCAACTCGGAAACAGCAAGCGTGTCATCCGTGGAGAACGACGGAGAGGATTCTGTGTTATCTGAACACGGTACCTTACGACTGGAAGGTTGGTTAAATGTGCCAAACAAGCAGAACATTAAAAGGCATGGATGGAAGAAGCAATACGTTGTCGTTTCTTCGAAGAAGATAATATTTTACAATAGCGAAAACGATAAACTAAATGCTGATCCAGTTCTGATATTGGATCTGAATAAAGTCTTCCATGTTAGATCTGTTACTCAGGGTGATGTCATCCGAGCCGATGCCAAAGATATTCCGAGAATATTCCAGGTGCAAAACACGTGAAACAATTAATTTGTTATTAACCAAATAGTTCACTTTGTTATATTCTACTTTTATTTATTTCTTTATTTCTTTGCAGTTGTTATACGCCGGTGAAGGCGAAGCAAGACGTCCCGGTGATGAAGGAAACACACTACCTGGAGTGGAGCTTCCACAGCTTACTGATAAACCTGGCACACAATCTTTGAAGGGTCACGAATTCGTATCGATATCATACCACATGCCAACTACTTGCGAGGTATGCTCGAAGCAATTGTGGCACATGTTTAGACCACCGCCAGCACTCGAATGCCGAAGTGAGTATAAAATATGCAAAAGTCTGAGGTGATGTATGACACTCTTGTCGTTCAATAGAAGTATGTAATATACTTATATATTGTATATAATTCAGTATAAACTGAACATATTAAATTTGTCGATCTTTTCGAACAGGGTGTCGTATAAAAGTGCACAAGGAGCATTTGGACAAGAAGGAAGATGCCATAGCACCTTGCAAATTGCACTATGATCCAAATAGTGCGCGCGAGTTATTGATTCTGGCTGGTAGTCCCGACGAGCAGAAATATTGGGTAGCAAGACTGTCTAGACGTGTACAAAAATGCGGTTACAAGGCGAACTCGCACGTCGATGGCACGGGGCAACGTGTCTCGCCAAGGTAGCGTAGCCATGCGACACAACGTAACCGGAGACTAAGTAGCTCTGTTGTATTGTGGCATCGCATGATTGGGTGTAGCGAGGTTAGAGTCGTTTGATTTTTCTTGCACCCCCCTCCTCCATATCATTGTACAAAATCGTTTGGTTTCCTGATAAGCATTAGATTGCAAAAGAAAAAACGCAAAATATTTATGGTGGCGTTCCATAAGATAAATGGAAAGTGAACATGAAAGATCATTGTCGATTAAATTTTAGAATACTCGAAAGTCATATCAACCCTTAAAGACGGAAACGTATTGTGAAAATATCTTTTAGGTAAGTTCTGCACGAAAGTGTTGCGGCATCATTTTCGTTCAGATGTCGGGGGTGGTTCTTCATTAAAAAAAAGGGGCGTAAATGTTTTTGTTCGATGCATCGGCATTGTATATAAATATTGGTTGATAGATTCGAGCAATATAAATTGCATTGTTCCCCTTGTTTGGTTTTTTCAATTTTGTATTATATTACAGTTGTTGGAATGTCTATTTTTGTTTGAATTTTATTTAAGGCTTGAACCAAACGTATTGTCGGTTGACTCGATTCAAGTCTTACTTGCATGTGCTTAAATGTTAGCATACTCTTTCACAAGGAATTGTTACGTTTTTTTTCTATTATATTTTATCCTAATGATATTTGCACCTTCAAAGTGACAAATATTTTTTTCCATTAAGTAAGTACATAATATCATTTTATGGTAATTTTGAGTCTTTGGTATTAGTGAAAGTTGGAGTGCAGTCGACAAGCTTAATCGTTCGTCAATATTTATTAAGTTCTGTTTTATTATTTTTTAAAATATATTTTATTTATATACTTACTGTGATTTGGTTCATTTTTTTTTTAGTGAACTTTACTGGGCTGAGATACATAGAGAATCGTTTAAATTGTTTAAATTGTTCCATCGTTCTATACTTTTAAACGCAATTTAATAGGCGGATTTATCATTATAGCTTTATATGTATTGTTTTTGTCTTCACAAGAATTGCATGTCAATAATTTGGAAACACGATAACTATATTCTACAACGACAAACTACGTTTTACATTTTGCACGACAAATATTCAATTTCATAGCAGTGAAAATTGATATTTACAGGTATTACTTTTCGCAATATTATAATTGTTTTTAACAATAAGCTATTGAAGAATGATGGCAAAGTATAATTAAATTCGTTTCTGGACAAAAAAAGATTCAAATATTGCAAAAGTAAATCCTGCATAAGATATAGGACTTTGAAAAAAATCATCATAGATTACAATGCTTTTTTTTTTAATTAAAGTGGGGCTTTTATATTTATTACTATCGTTTCTTATGGCCAAAAATCGCTACTGTGCTTTTGGAGCTTTCTTCGTTACCTTTTTGTATTAGTCGTTACGTTTGATATAAATATCAGCCGATGCATATGTCTAATTAATCCATGAAAAGAGTTGAATTTCATCAATTATGATTTACACGTTGCAGGGAGTCTACGAGATCCACCTTGAAGCCATATTTGTCGGTGCAACAACGATCGGCGACTCTACCAGCGAATGCCAGCATGGGCAAGTGACCTTAGCTAGAATCGACAATACTTGAATGGAGTTTGTTGATAATCGATCAATTTATAGCGAATAAATTCGATCGGTTGCACAGGCGAATCGTTCACGATACGACTGGTTTGTGCATCATCATTTACAAATTACTCTGTGTCATCTGGATAACCGGTGAATGCGGGGTTCCTGTGTCTTAAACGTCATCCGATTCGAATGTACATACAGAACACACATTTGTTACCATCTTTTTACACGAGTCCGTGAAAACCCAACGAAATCGTTCGTTGCAAAAGTTTACTTGTAACGATCGTTACTCGTAGCTAATGTCTCTTTGTTAAACGAATACAACTGTGACTCTGATATACATATATAAATATATATTTACACGATGATGGAACTCGAATGGTCGAAAGGAAATTGATGGAAGTCTCGTCGCGTGAATAACTTGAGATGTGGAGAAGTCGTCAGCGCAAGAAAAAGTGGCGATTAACGGAGTAGAAATGTGTAGCTGTTTATTGATAACACAAAGCAGTGGCAATAGCGTTTATATGAATGATCATAGAGTGATAGTAAGACACTTAAGTAGGTAGGCGGGGTCCCTGGAAATTATTAGATAGCAAGGATATTCGAGATAATGTATCGTAGTCGAGGAACAAGATCATCGATCTTATAACTATAGTATTTCAAAGAGACCATCATCACACGTTTTATAAATGCTTTTTCATACACAGGCGAGAACAATTCGATTTTTTATGGTGATGTTTTTCTTTCATAGACGCTTAGACTTCAAGATGATTTCTTTGTATATATATATATATTACATTCGTGAGAACTGTCTTTTTCAGTTGAGTACGGACGGTCCATACGTCAGTACTTTCGCGTGACGATAACGTGAAGAGGAAACGGACGTCGCGACGCCCTCGCGTAGAAAGATTGTCGCTTGTGCGATAAATGTAGTTTGCTCCGTTCCTTGACAAATTATTTAAACGCGCGCTTTGTGAACTCAGTAATATTGTATCTACTACGCCAGATCGATAGTATTATTATTTTTATACGTTTCCAGATTAAAGTATGTCGATATTTAATGATTATATTGCGATAAGAGAGGGATGGATAGTAGGTGGATCGATTCGGGCGCAAAAAGACATGTGCTATCCAGCTGGCTCAACCAGTATGTGAGATGCGTATATCGAATTTTTCATCCAACTGTTGGAACGTGCGTCAATCGACGAAAACGTGGCACGTTGAAAGTATTTTATCGCGAATATAATAGGAGATGCATCATAATGTGAACTTTGAAACTCATGAAAGTCTCGAATTTTTTCCAACAAATTTTTCCCCCATTATTATTACAATTGCATTTTTTTAATTATTTTTATTAAATTCTTTCTCCGTGCCTTCAACTCAACTATATTCAAAGACTTTCAAGACATTCAAAGATTCAGCAAGCGCTCAGTTCATTTTTTGCCATGTATTATTTAAAGTATGAACGGGGATCGCGACCAAGCAACAACAGTAAAAAAAAGTAACTGACAAAGTTGCAACTGCGAAACGGAGAGGAAACAGGGATGCAAATTTTAGAACAAAGCACAATGGTGACATACATAAGGGACAGATCCGCGAAAGAGTTTCATTGTATAGTAGAGATACGATATTTACAGTTGTAATTATACAAACAATTTTTTAACACGATACGCGATAGTATTCGCTACAGTTCGCCGAAAGGATACTCGTGACGACAAACTAAAAAAATTAAAAAAAAACAAAAGAAAACGCAAAACTGCGTGTGTAACTGCGAGAGGCTTAGAAACAATTTCGTAAATATCGGTTCCGATTGATGGAAAGTTTGCGCTAGAAAGAGGCTTCTGGTTACAAAAAAGCAACAAAAAAATAGAACAACATACGTAATAAGCTGACGTTAATAACTTTGTATTACTAATTAAATCGCCGTCGCCGTTTGTGTTCTATCCTCGCTGTATACCAGCGACGTGTCTATTCGTCACGGTGTCCCGGTTCGAGCGGCAAACATATTTTCTTGTCGGCTGTTTTAACACAACCCGTTAATTACTCATCCCACCTCCTCGTAGGTTGTTACGTGTTCCCGTGTGAAACGCATTTTTAAATGGTGCTCCTACCCCGTTACACGTCCCATCCTTCATCACTTACCTTCCCTTCGGTTCCACCACCTTCCTGCACTCCGTTTTCCTTCGGTTTTCGGGGAAGTGATATTTTCGGAAATTAAAGGAGCCTCGGGTACGTTTGTGACGTAATTCATGGATTTATTAGTAAGTTTTGTGTGCCTGAATGCTGCTGTCTGCTGTTGCGCGAGTGTAGGTGCGAGTGTGTTTGTGTGTGAGGAAGATAGACTAGATGTACGGATACGATTATCAAAATAGGAACGCCACTTTTGTTTTATTAACTGCCCCGTGCCTTCTTCCCTGTTCCGATTGTCGGCAGATATTTTTTTTCTGCGGCAAAATTGGGAGAAACAATCTCGACAACGCGAGAATACAAAAGAGAGAGAGAGAGACAGAGAGAGAGAGAGAGAGAGAGAGAGAGAGAGAGAGAGGGAGGGAGAGAGAGAGAGAGAGAACCAAGATGAAGCGGAAGAACTTGTTACAGCATATTTTATTATTGTTTAGTTATTTACAACTTGTATATTATTAATTAATATTACGATTAAAGTATTTTGTAGATAATACGCGAGTCTATGCAGAACGTTCTCCACCATCGCCAAACGAGGATTTTTCGATATTTAATTGTCGGATAGAATAGGTTCTAATTTTATACGAACTTGGATCCCGTTTGCCCGACGGTTTGTTCTTCTGTAGAAGAAGTCTCGACTGATAATTTTATTTGATTGTGGTAACTTATGATAACAGACGACAGACAATACGGAGCGAAAACGACTGCCATTCTTTTTCCTGTTTTACTTTTATTTTTTTTTTTGTTTCGTTTTTGTTGAAACGTACGGACCTCGTGCCGATGATATTTTCATATCGTTGCAAAAAGTGCTCGAGTATCTGAGCAATGATTTCTTCTTTTTTTTTAATTAAATTGTTTTTATTGTTAGAATTATATCGTACAGTTTATGACCTATACGTATAGATAGCGAATATTGAATTTTATAAGAAATTTCCTTCTGTATTTTCTTTTCTTTTCTTTTCTTTTCTTTTTTTAATATAAATAATCGAATTATATGGTACAAAAGGTTATTCCGCACGATTTTCTATATAAGAAATCGACACTTATTTAATTTTTGCAGATATTCAAAGTCCTGAGATAAAACATTTTGCGATCGAATTTATTCTTCCTTTTCTTTTCTGCAGATACAGAAACAATTATCGTATGAAGTTAAGTGAAGATTGTCGATATTTTGGTAATTTGCAACATATTTTTTTTCTTTATGTAAGATGAAAATTTATTCCCACTCTTTTTATGGAAAAATGCACGAATGTATATCTTCATGTTTTCCGCGATTGTTCTACTAGGATCACTTATACTGCGTTGGTGACGTTTTCAATTTTCAGAGGTGCCTGCTTTCTAATTAGTGCGCGATCGTTAGTTAATTAGCGGCTTTTGCATTTCCACCATGCACTGACGAGGCGAAGCGATGTATCGAATTAATGAAAGGTTTCCCTATGTGCGACAAATACGTGTCGCCGACCTTTTAATTATTCCTCAAACTCGACAATGTAATCTTCTCGTTTCTCTCCTCAGCGAATAGTGAAGTAAAGAAAGGAAAAGTATTCCAATATTTCCTTTCAAGTATAATTCTACAATTATAAGGTCTACTAATTTATTTACGACGAAGTAAGAATATAATTTGTTTCATTTCGTTTCATTGAAAAATCCGAATTTTTAAATAAAAGTAAAAATTCTCTGCTACTATAAAATTATAAATGCTATAGTAGATTCAATGACAATGCGTTAGTTTTGACTATAAAGAAAATAATAGAACTTGATTATTTTCACACAAGTTAGAAAAGACCTGTCGATTTTAAAGGGGGTGAATAATTTCGTCTTGCTTCTCGGAGATCAAACGTTCTGTCGTTTATTTTTCATTTACTTGTTCGCTTATAATAATGCTTCGTATCGCTGTTAAGTGGTTCACGCAAATGTATCGCAAATACGTAATCAAGGGATCTCGAAATTCGATAGGTAATTAGTAATTACACATTCTGCGTTTCCTTTACTAAACTCGCTGTACCTGGTAGATCCTTAACGTATGAATACATGAAAATCAGTACGTGAATAGCTTTATGCAAAACTCGAGTAATCCGTTTTCGAGTACAAGATTAACATACTTTTTGATTACGCTTTCGCTAAATCTAAAAATTGTGTCAACGGGCGGTCGACAAACGAGTATTTCATCTCGAACTCTCCACGGTCAGTCCTTTGTTCCTGTTCGAATACACATTTTGTGGCTAATTCGCGAACTAATCAATCTTTCTTTTTAGATCATCACTTCTCAATACTCGAAAGATATGTGACGCGTTCTTCGTTCTCTTTCGTCGTGTACAACTCGATAATTAAATTTACAAAGGACAGAACAAAGATTGTTTCAATCTGTAGTTCATTCTTTTCGCATTCAATGAAATAATTCGCAGTCGAACTGTTATAAATAATTTGCAAATCAATGAAATGTTAAATTACTACAGACATACGCTCGATTAATAATTACTAAAATATGAATCAAGTATTTTAGCGGTACATTCGTAATCGTGTGTACTTCATTATATAAAAAGGAACATACTCGTCTCTTTGGTGGTACTGAACAAATAGACACCCACAAATGTATAAATTTGAACTGGTACGAAACCAACGACAAACTTCATACTCGTTATTCTGGACAGATCTATGTATTCTTAAAAACAGAAGCTTAACGTCATTTTCAATACCAATAATATAGCTCCCCAATCCTGTGTATTTTTGTATAAAAATGAACCAATCCATTGCAGTGAAATGGATAAAATAAATCGAGTGTATTTTTTCAGCATTGATCTTGCACGTGTTTGGCTGTTATCAACAAATGTTCGCCGATTTAAAGATTTAATATTTACCTACGCGCAAAGTATTGCTCTCCCGCGTTTTCAGGATTTTTCTCTTATTTTTTTCTTACAAAATTATCACTACGCAACGTGTATGTACAAATGATTGTAGCCATTCTCTTTCGCACGATATACATACTTTTAATACGTTAAGTGCCCCGCCGGTTTTACCTCGCTTTCCGTTTAGGCCACACTACGCGACATGCGCGACGGCGCGCCGCGGCATAGCTTAACACTGTGAAACACCGCCGCCTGAACGAAAAGTTGAGTGTCAGTCACCGATGACTGACGCGGCCTGAACGGAAAGTTTAGTGTCAGTCACCGATGCCTGACGTGGCACTCAACGTGTTAATAGAAAGGTCGCGTTTCGCACGCGAACCGAAAGGAAAATTAAAGCGACTTGTATTAGCTTTCCGTAGTATCTACGAGATTCTACGGCGAGTATTATCTATAGCCTCTATTTGTGCATGCTTTTGATTAAAATTTGTATCAACGCTTTGAACACGAGCAAATAACGAGTGAACCGAGGAAATGGAATGTTTCGAATGAACTGACTGAGAGAAATCTAATTCTGGACGTAACATTATTTCAGCCTTCCACAGAGTGACGCAAATCGTATTGCCATACGATATAAAAGAGCGCGTTTTCTCCAGCGCGTATTGCATCGTTTGACCTTAAATTGCTCTACTTTGTATTTGCATGTGTATGCGCCCATGACGTACCACTGTATTAACGCTTTCTTATTTAGATGAATCGAATCGTAGGTGTAATTGAACACGATAAATCAATCCGCCACGCGATAATTATTTACCATCGACGTCGTACCGTTCCTTCTTCTGCCTTATTATTATTTAGCCCAACTGTATCGAAGAAGAAACGGTATACATTCGCGTACAATAGAATCACCAAAAGCTGCACGATCACGAGTATTAAAAGATCCATCGATTTATTCGTTAAAGATTTATTCACATTCTAAATAGTATTTCCCATTCACTTGATCTTTTCGAGACATCAAGTGGAAATAATGTTCGCCCGGGAAAATCATGTGATATTTTCAGATTGGCAGAATTTCGATGAATCTAGAGTTGCTAAGAAGAATCTAATTAAGTATTCATTTCCAAGGTTTGTACGCATCGACGTTTGTTACATCGCGATTCATATAGGATCCCTTAGAAGACGAGGGTGAATCGTTTCGTGAGTTTAAAAGTGTACCGCTGAATCGATTCACCCTGCCTCTTAAAGAGGACGAGGGTGAAAAAGAAAGAAACAGAGTGAAGATCATCAGTGAACAAAGAACCAGTTCAGGTGTATTAATGACGGGGAGACGCGTTTCGGCGGACTCGCCAATTCGAACAACAACTGCTGACCAGTTCGTTTATTTACAACATAGAGAAGAGATCTACCTATCGTTTATAACGCTATCGGTTAAAGGCGATACACTCGGGAAACGCATGCATGCATGGCCGCAAGATATAACCAGAGCGGAAGGGACAGGTGACCAGCTATATTATAGACAACGAGACGAAACGATCTTGTTCGCCTCGTGCACGATTTAACGGCTAAGGACACTGATTGCTCGTTGCTACTTTGCCCCCCTATGTATGTATACGTATATGCACGTGCTTATTGCACGTATTACCTTACTTTTCATCTTGGTAACGATGAAGCTGTAAAAACTTTGGAAATTCTGGAAAAAAAGGGCGTCCCCTTTCCGAACGGTTGTCGAACGGTTTAGCGAAAGGGAGGAGGATGATTCTTAAATTGCGGTTCTACACCGTGGTACGTAAGTACGTATTTATGTATGCATGTATCTTCGAACCACCGGTTTAAAGGGCGGAAAACGATTGTATTTAGTTTGCGTTAGTCTTTCTCCGTGTAACGAAAGAAGACCACTTACACACTTGTTTCTTTTCCTTTATTAGCGCTGCCTAGGAAAATTTCCAAGGGTTTCTCTTCTGTTTCTTCGAATGATTCATTTCCTTTAATACCATATCTGGCTGTATCCTTTGGTTTTTTTTATTTTAAAGAAGGAGGGATTTGTCGAGTATGTATTAACATCGGGAGCATTTTTCAGTGAATTCGACGCGATTTTTCCAGTTCTTCGGGGTCTTCGATGATCGGTATCGAACAGATCTACGCTACGATTTTTCGCGTTCTTTCGCTTCTGTGCTCCCTGTTTGTTTAATTTCCGACGAGACCCTGCAGTCTCGTGGCCAGGCATTATTTCCTTACCAATGAGACTAGACCACGGTGCGTCAGCTTTGGCTTCAACGACGACTTGCTCGGCCCTGTGTTCGATTGCTGATGATTTCTGCTCGCTGTCTGCTGCTCTCTCGCGATCTGCTTCTTCTTCAACGATTCCTGCTTGGCACCTCTGTTCATGTGAACGCAGCAGAAGCTGTTTATTAACGCGACAGGTCGGAAAATATAACGTAAGTCATAGTTTGCCCGGTAGACATTAGTATTGTTAAGAAAGATGGACATCAAAGCTGCTGCGCGATGAATTTTCAAGACCGACCTGGTGACGCGACTACGCGACTAGGCGTGAAATAAATATAAAGCTGGAAGAAAGTGTGCAATGGTTGTCTGTTCAAACGGTGTTAGTGTTGTTAAGAAGAGAATAGTAGAACAGTAATTAAATCTACAAAAAAACAAAGAAAGATAAGTGAAAGCGTTTTGAAGCGTGAAGGAAATATTGGACATAAAAGCATTGATATTAATTATATTTCGAGGCACGTGTTGCATTATACAATATCGTTGAGAATTTAGAAGAAATATTCTTCATGGAATATACTAATTTATTGCGGAATGAACGAAGCAAAATTAATACTCCCTTTATACTGAATACAAGCAAACTTATAAAAAAATAATTATTACTGGGAGTCTATAAAACGATTCGTATCGTAGGTTTCTCATGTTGTTCTTTCCCACATTTATTAAAATGTTTTGCTCCTACTCAGGAACAAATGCCTCGAACGATGCCTCGCAACGTACTAATTTGCACCGACGAATCGCGCAATTTCGCAAGTAAAGGTGCGCGAGAGTTGAAAGAAAAAGAACAAAATTTCACCGCTTAGGTACGTAAGAGCGTCGATGTCTTTTTTTCGAAGAGTTCTCGTTCTACATTTGTATTCAGGAAAATGGGCCACGCGTCTTTTCACGCGGATGCTTTTTTCCTCCAAGTAATTTTAATTGCGTCGAGGAGATTGTACGGTTTCGCGCGACGACGGCAAGAAAGGCGTTATAAGAGCAAAGGAAAAATAAAGTAGAGACGATTCAGTGGCCCTTGAGCGACGAACTTACAGATATCGAGTGAGATCTTCGACGTCGACGAGCATCGAATCTTGCTCCATGTGTAAATCGTCCCTTCTTAAAAGTCCTTCGACGAGAGCCTCGTTTAGAGTGGCGATTCTCGCGTGCAGGTCATTTGCGACCACTTGAAGCTGCGCCACGTTTAGCTCTGTTAAAAGTACTCGGGATAATCTGCGCCTGTCCTCACCCAACTGAACGCCAACCTGAGAAAGATAATGTCAAATAAAGATAATGTGATAATCAGTCTTTTGCATCTTTAGCACGAAAATTACTTATCGTTCGTACTTGTGTAGTACTATGCACCATTTTAATTATATTTATTATTAAAGATATAACTCACTTTTTCCAGGCTTGACCGCACCATCTCTGTAATGGGACTCTGTTTCAGCCTTTGTCTCTCAACTTCCATTTGCATGTGCGCCATTTCTTTGGCCTGTGCCAGAGCCATTCGCGCCTCGGTTTGCAGTCTGGCTTGCCTGGCGAAAAAATCGGCCTCGTCGATCGGTGCTGAATTCGGCCCTGTGTCCAGCCTCAAAGGAGGAAGACTGAGCACCTGAGGTCTAACTGGAATTTGCTGTTTCTGTTGTTGATGTTTAGAACCCAACGATGTCGGCGTGGATCCTGGAGAAGCATCGTTCTCCGAACACGGAGATTCCGTGTCGGAGGGTGTTTCATTCATGAAGCAGATCTGAAGATTCATTCCTGAAAAGAGGCGTATTCTTATTACCGTAACGTACGCATTTTATTCATTTATTTCAATGCCTTGAATAATTATATTTCTTTTTTATTGGATTTTATTTATAATTACTTCATTCGGCGATTGGAAATTCATCAGAGGTTTCTATTCGTTAAATAAGAAAATATTTATCTATGAAGATACTTGAGGACGCTCATCCGATCAAATTTACTAAAACAATTTAGATAAGCCATTTACGTTTGCAACAATCACTACAGATTCTCTCACAACCACGTTAGATCTTTTTCACAGTTATTCCGAACCAATAAAGTACACTCGTAAAATATACAACTAAAAAGGATGCACTCACATGAAATCACCGAGACGGATGAAAAGCAGGATATACACAGTTTAACCCTTTAATGAGTGAAACTTTTCTCTTTCAAATTGCATAATAATCCGCAATCACTGCCTTTCAACTGCATCACAGTATCCATCGAAAAAAATCATTACACCCGTGTATATGTATTTATAGCGAAAGGAAACTTTCACCAACTTACACGGCACCTTCCCAATCGGAACCTTCCCAATCGCAACCTTCCCAATCGCACCTTCCCAATCGCACCTTCAACAAACTTCCAGAAGCAAAGCTTCACCCCGTTGCCATCGCACTAATTGATCAATAATCTAACGCTCTATTGAAGTCACGAGAATATCTACATTTTCATAAAAAAAGAATGCAGCAAAGGAACGCGTTGCCGATAGCATGTTACACGGCGTGCTAAGTTGTTGAGTGATACGGACCGCTTTGAAGCCGCGACTGAAGGCTCGGCTTTCTTCCGCGTTCAGCGCGCAAGTCCTCAGCGTCTGGACCCATCGCCAATCTCCTTCGTATCTCTTCACGGTCGTTTCGTCGCTGTGAACAGACAATGAAATCTGATGTGCGATTACTCGTTACGTACACTATCACGGCCGAGCAGGGGGAGGGTGTAGGAAACCCCCCCGGTGCTTTAATCCCCCAACTTCCGCGTCTCTCCACCTCAAACTGTATCGGAATCGTGGTCGCGTGGGAGTAGAACCATTAATGAGATTGGCAACATCTGCTTAATGCCGTGTCTGCGTGATGTGTCACGAATTAGAAAGGGGGATGATGTTCATGGATCTCGTGGCAATCCAATGACGCGAGCAACTTTCTTCATTAATTTTCCTGCTTTTTCTTATTTCGCCTGGCACGAGGGGTTCAAGTGAGATTGAATTAAACATTCCCCGTTGGAATCAAAATTCGCGGCATTATATAGAGGGGGGCGTAGTTTTTAGGTGGATTATAAAGAACCGGTGATACTACAATTTCAACGATTGCATTATTACGCTTTAAAATTTGTACGATTTATGTAACGCGCTTTATCAATTCGTAGAATCCTACTTTGGCAAGAGTATCGAGGCAAAAAGAGTCACAGTAGTTTATATTACTTTGCCGAGAAATCAATGCGAACAGAGGGCAAGCCTTTACCTTGGCAGAAGTTTGAAAGCAAATTTTTTGTCTTGGCCAGCAGTTGAAAAACATAATTCAGTGTGATAAAATTGTTGTTAAAAAAAGTTCCCCGTATTTAGATCTGTCTAGATAAAGTTTTATTTTGGTAAGAAAAATCAAGTTTTCCCTTTGTCACGGTTTGTACCGTTCGAAAAGTATTTTACAATCATTTTAGGGTTCTGTGTGGGTAGCCGGAAGTCACACCTGCAGAGTTTCATCCGGATCACCCTGCACCACTCTATCGAATCGCATGATAAGATCTTCTCTTTCAGGTTCCTTCGTTTCTTCGGATTTCTGCAGCGATGCAATCGTTCCTTCTGAGTTCGACCGTTCCTTGCTGGTCTCTTTATCGTCGTCCTGATGCCCCAGAAATGAAAGCCAGCTTAGTAATCGATACCCTCGATTACAGGCCATTGATAAAAGTCACTTTCAACTGTACGAATGGCGACAGAAATTCACATGTGCAGTAGCACGGGGACGATAAAGCAACTTTCGCGCCATTCAGCGGTGTTCAACTTTCCTCACTTTTTTCTCAATACTTTGTAATCTCTCCTTTGCGCGAAATGAATGCAATAATTTATCGAATATCAGTATCGTCATTCTAGGAGTATGATTTAACCAAAAGATTGAATATTCATTGAGTAATTAAATAATAACGTGTCTGATGTGTTAAGATTTGAACTATAATACCAGCAGAGTAATCAAAAATTCCATTGAATTGAGATACTTTTTCATATAAAAATCGCACAGAATTTATGAAAGTTCCATGATTGACGATGAAACTTATGAATATGCAAGTAATTCCTTGAAAAGAAAGACATTAATTCAAGATTGGAGGAGATAATCTATCGAAAACGTTTACGTCAAGTACTTTAATCTTGCTTTCTATCAGCTTGGTCAAGTCTGGCGAGGCAATTCTTTGTCTCTGATATAAATTATAGTGGGGCGCGAATGTCAAAATCAGTTTCTTAACACCTGTACAGTCACGTCCCACTTTCCCCCTTCTGAATCGAATCAGTTTGGGTCACTGACCTTCCCTGCAACTGCAGGAAATTATTTATCGTGCAGGGTCGGCAAAACAATGCTTATATAGTTGATATATTACCAGCGTAGCGAATTCTTTCTTCTTGTTTCCTTTTCATTTAAAAACGTTTGTTCTCCTCTACCAATAGAGTTACCGGTTGGTCATGTACATATAATTGATAAGATAAAGATATACCAACAATTATTTGTTGATTTAGATTAATCGACGTTTAATGATCTCTTAAAACCAATTTAAGATACGATTATCTTTTCGCGGAGTGGAATAAAAAAATTGAAAATTGCAATTGGGAGAACAATTGCTTACGGCTGAATAGCAGAAAGTAGTATATTTACTTAAAAATCATGCCATGAAGTCGGTTTAGTGACAAGTTGAACTCGAATCACCTCCATCCGTTTTTACGCTTCGAATAATTTAATAATGGAAGAAATTTTTTAAATCGCATACCGATATCGGCAAAAAAATCAAATATATACTCTGTCGCTATTCTTTCAGTTTATAACAGAGTTTTACCAAATCGAAGTCATCGTATGTAAATGTGTACAGATCCTTGACAAATCGAGAATCCTTCTTGTAATGCCTCTTCGCCTTGTTGCTACTACCCATCTTTACAGGATTCGGTCTAATTCTTCCACGTTTCACGCTTCTCTATGGTCTCCGTCTTCGAATCTTTATATCCACAAAGCACTTTCTCCTCACTTCATTTACACAATCTCTTTTTTTCTATATCATCGAACGGAACATTTAAGCGAGACTGTGATCGAGAGTTAATCGAGAAGATGAGAATTTGTTAATCTCGACGGTAAAACAAAAATCAACAGACTCCTGAATAACGTTAAAAGAATATCACAAATATTTCTTCACGCGGCATAGAACGCGTTTAACAGTTTCAGTCGCACAGTCCAAGCAAACATGATTTCCTGCTCTTTTTTAACCTGCACCAGAAAAAAAAGTTATCCGAGCAATTCTAGATCGAGAGACACATGTACGCGATTTCACTGTACGTCTTTCATTTTCACGGATTACAAGATACTCGAATAAAAACCCACTTTCTTACAAATCGCTGTATATCGCACAAAAATGTTCGAAACAAGTTTTACGAGGCACCTGCAATACACTGAGGTTTCTCTGCATTCATTTCCGTTTGCGTCGAACAAGACAAACAGTTTAAGGAACTCTGCTGTACTCGTTGCTCACTGTCTTCTCTATTACAATATAATATTTCGCCAAGTCTTCCGCATTCTACCATTACAAACGAATTAATAAACCGTTCGTTCACCCCAGCGAACAACTTCACAGCTTTATCTTAATAAGTAAAAGGCACACAGAAGGCACTCGTGGACGACATGTTTCTGACGCAAACGAAGCGGAAGCCCGATTTAATTACGCGTGTCTTTGAAATAAAACACTCCTCGAAATGATACTCGACAATCAGCAGCAAATTCCCCTCAAGTTGTATATTAAATTTTACCTTCAAGAAACGTGCAACGAGTACAATCCCCGAGTGCTGCCGTCAAATGGAATAAGGACGTATGAAACTTATTTCAATCGGCAGCACTGCCAAAGAAGACACCGAATTGTCTAAGAAGATTACCAGAAGCTTGTTATTCAAACATTGTCGTATCACCGCGGGGATATCAATATCTCCTTTGACCCTGAGAATGCAAACCACAACGCTGACGAAACATCGGTTCTCGAATAATAGATGCGGTTGCATCCGGAAGGGGATCGAATATCCGGATAAACCGAATGAAAATTAAATCTGCGCAATGTCGATCGCACTGAAGATATTCTTGTCGAGCCACTTTTTCTCCCAGTGAGTTTCACGTTTATTCAAAGGACATTGGTATTGTTCAAACGTCTTGCAGATAAGGCCACTGTTCGTGATTACGAATTACATACTGTCGATTATTATTTAACATAAAAGGCGCTCCTCGCTTCCAGGCCGAGCTGGAGCGAAACGAAAACACTAAGATATCGAAGTGATTGCAATGAGTCGTGCCCAACACGAGAACAACACGAGACTGGAGTAAAGAGAGTCAAGTGAGCGGCGAACCGATGTTCCGGTAAGGTTTGCTCGAAGGAGGTGGTGGAGCTGATGTTATTAGCCGTCTACGGAGGCTGGCTTAGGTCGGCTTTTCATAGTGTTTGGTGAAAGTAGTTGCCTCATTTGACGCACAAACGTCTACGTTTATACATACGTGTCGGCAACGGGAAAACTTTTCGTCCCGCCAATTATCCGCTTTAATTCCTGCCGTTTTGTACGGTTTTTCAATGGGGAATGGATTGAAGCGATAGCAATTTTGTGGCACACGGCACCAAACTAGATATTTCCAAGGTTAACAATAGAGAGGCTTATTGTTCGTTCCAGTAAATTGCCGGAACGTTTCGTAGATGAACGGGTGAAGAAATACTTATTTTGTGGATTTATTATCTGGTAAAAATAATTCAAAAATTTCTTCATACTAATTTTACGCAGAGTTTTGTTGATTTTATTTGTTTGTAAGTTAAGTGATAACGATTCAAATGTGTTTTATATTGTAGAATATGTTTATTTTTGTTCTTGGCGTTTTCGATTATTTATTGTGATTTTTTTCGTGCAGTTTCTATAAAAATGTGATCTTATCTGTGTATCTTATCTGGTGCAATAAACACTAACAACTGTGAGAAGATAGGTCAAAGTTTCGTGGAACTTTATTTCTCTGCTACGTTAGTTTCTACAAACGTCTTAAAAGTTTTTATTTCCTTCAGATCTGTAATTGGGTAAGGTTCTGCTATAATCGTTTGCAAGATACTTAGCTGAAATTCGTCTTCGAATTACTACTGCCGAAGATGGCGTATCACGTAAATTGTAAACAAAGTGTTTGCACTTGGCTGGCCATGCGTGGCTTTTCACCCACGCTGGCTGCAAGTTATAAGGTGCAATGATGTGTTATGTCGAGATGTTACAAAGTTAACTGCACTCGTTCAAAATCTATTCGCGGGAAAATTCAAATGAATAAATCGTAATATTCATTACTCTTTGAATTCAAATCAATGTAATCAATAGTACAATTAGAAGTTGAACTGCATACAATTTTCAATTATCAACCATCGTTTCCTACTTTATAATACATATCCTAGGATCATTTTAATTTAGGAGTATCGCAAAGAATTATTTCGATATAAGGAGGAGCAGTCAATTAATTTAAAAATTGATTTAAAATTTAATTAAATCACTCTAATTAGGTTCGAATTATTTGAAACTAACGAGACTGATTTAACATACCTCGTTTAGGCCCTTTCCAAATCTTATATGCTGAAATGTGCCACGCTCTATCGGACGATTTCATTGATCGCCACCGTAGCGACATCCGCTTCCTGTTCCCCTATTTCCATACAATGGATACTGCGCCGACGAATATAGATCGTCTGTGCATTTAATGAGACTCTCGCTATCGGGACCCCGAAACGGGGTCGTAAACCTCGTCGACCTTATTTTCCGCGTCAATAATTGAGAAAATACTCGCGCAAAACATCTCGTTGAAAATTACGCGCGGATCTTTCCTTCCCTCTTCTTTCTCTCTGCCCGCGGCGCGCAAATGAAAAATTTCTTTTTTCGCAGATTTGTGTATGGTTCGTTGCTTCTTCGTCTGCTGGATTCCCGATTTGCTGTTTAAAAGTTGGTGTTAAAAAAAGAGAGAGGGAGGGAGAGGGAGAGGGAGAGGGAGAGGGAGAGGGAGAGGGAGAGGGAGAGGGAGAGGGAGAGGGAGAGGGAGAGGGAGAGGGAGAGGGAGAGGGAGAGGGAGAGAGAGAGAGAGAGAGAGAGAGAGAGAGAGAGAGAGAGAGAGAGGGAGAGAGAGAGAGAGAGTACATAATTCTCCGGTAGAATAAATAATGTAGAAAGAAGACTTCTATTAATTATTCGCACCCTTTTAATTAAACCACACAATTTTGTATTCTTTAATCCTTTAGAACACGGTTAATCGATATCGTTCCTATCTTCGTACACGCCCACTGCTATCCTTCCCCGTTTTATTTACAGCCAGCGAGTCAGAGTTTATCAGGTATGCAACATTTATGATTACGAGTCCATATATCTGGTCCTTCGACGAAAACAATTGAATCTCGTCGCGTCAGTGTTCATTCAGTTTTATCGCACGCTTTTATCCGTGGGACCATCGGTCAGCTGAACGCAAAATTACTACTTTTTCCCCCATTCTGTTAAATTTGCTAATTATTTTTTCCCCTTTGACTACTGCAATTACCTTTTTCTTACTTGCATTAATGCATACTTGATTCCACGAGTTCTCTGTGCACATGGCACGTTGGTATTTATTCAAGTTGTATTAAATAATTTATGTGTACAGGATGGATGTTTACAATTAAGTTTTTAATATTACTTTTACAAAACCATCATTTTTCACCAAGTGAAAAAGTAATAGGATAAGATTACTATTAGCAAAATCACGTTCCATATATTTAAAGAATATTTATTTGCATAAAATAATTGAACTTTGATACTAGTTTCAAATTATTATGTCGAAGTTCAATCGTTAGGAAAGTGTGAAAATTCATGTTTGAATTTGAATGGCTACGTACTGTGTCTCTGACAGACACCGTGTTCTCATCACACACCCACGTAGTACATATCTCTTTAAATATCTGCATTTCTATTCAAGCATTGCACATCGGAATGCAAATAAAAAATCAATATTAACATTCACACATCGAAGTGAAAGGCTCAGCAATGAAAATATTTCGTCACTCACAATGATTATCTTTTGCTACTTGTTACTTGAAGAAAATTACGTGTATATTGATCCTCATTGATGAAAACTTTTCGCCAAAAATGTATTAACCTGAATTTTGTTTGATCTAAAAAAAAAGTATTCACTTACCCGTCGTTCTTCTTCACGAGCAGCTCTCAAATGGGATTCGATAGCATCCAGATCGATCTTTGGCATGGCTGTTTCGATATTGTACACGTCGAAGCCACCTTAAAAAAAAAGCAATCACGCAAGATATTATGATATTAGATTAAAAATTCATCGAACAGAATCTCTTCTATAAATAAAAAAAAATTACCTTGCAGAAAGAGAAACATTGAAATTTCTAATATCAGAACTTTCTTGCCCGCGGTTGGATGATTAAAGTTTTATTTATTTCATATATGCGGATAATTAGAGGTGGGTCCCTTTTTATTTGATTTATGATAGAAATTTCCTACGATAATAATATACGCGAATGTATCGGGAAATCTGAAGAGATAGAACAAGTGTACGCGGGACAATAGTTGGCAAGAAAGCGCGTAAATGAGTAACCGCCGTGAAAGCAATATGTCACGAATAATAGATATGTCGAGGTGCCTTTATTGTCCTAGCGATTACGCTAATCGTATAGGCTTCCTATGCGATTACACGTGAAAAGCCAGCAGAAAAATTGCGTCTGATTATGTTTTTTCCTCCGGTTGCGTGAAAATTTAACCGCGTTCACATGTACTCTCATTGTTTTCTGTGCTCTTGCGCCGTCAAATTTCACTGCTCTTAAGCAACTGCGAATTAAGCGCAATCACATTTCCTCGGTGGAAAGTGCATCAAAAGTGGAAACGGGCAAGCGAAGAAAATGTTAATAAGTATGTTAGATATTTGTTAATATGAGAGATTTAGACGCGTGCTCCTTCAAGGTTCTGTGATAAGTGCCGAGAGGTTCATCTCACAATCAGTCCTCTGACCGAAAGGCATCGCCCTTCACACTCCGTGGCCAGATCCTCCAGGAACAGAGTCCCTAATCTTTAGCAATGTGACGTCGGGTCACTTGCCATATTTAAACTCTCTCTCTTCTATCTAATAAACAATCCCTCGACATGCGATAATTGGAAGACCCAGAGTGTTTAGTCCTATTTATTCGCTTTCCAAACGTTCGATAATAAAGTCAAACCTAAGACATCCGATACCTGGAAGGCGGCGAGCCACCAGCCATCGTCTGTCGCCCAGGTTGACGAGTCCCAGAACATTCTTCGATCACACGCAGGACCGCGTCCCTATCATAAACTATACGCAGAGTGCATAGTACATATGTACTTCACCACCCGATCGTATTTCCTCCTTAAAATACGCTAACGTGTTAAACATTTAGGTACGTTAAGTACGTTAAACATTATTGAAGGTATAAAAGGATAGATAACACTCGACTATTGCAATCGGTGAATATGATTAATATTTCCCACATGTATACCTGGTCCATTATCAGCACCAGCCCTCCTCTTATCCGGACGCCTGTGGCTGTTCGATGCCCTGAGCTGCTGTTGCTGCTGCTGTTGCTGTTGCTGTTGCTGTTGCTGTTGCTGCTGCTGCTGCTGCCTGCGTTTCGCCTGGTTCCTCGCCATTTTCTCCTTCTTCCGGGCCTCTGCACTCGAGACCTCCGGCAACTCGCGGTCCATCAATTTGTTTGTGTCCTCCATATCATCCTTCATAATATTATCCAAGGTGGAGGATCGCGAGGACACGTGAATAGGATCCAGCGCCTCCATGGCGACCACGTCGGGCACCGGTTGCACGTACTTGTCGAGATCGACCCCGATATCACGGCCGATACTCGAGAGCAAATCGATCTCCTCGAGCTTCGTGTAGGTGGGCTGTTCCTCCGGGTAACTATCGGAGTCCGTGTTGCTCTCCGAGTCGTCGTCGGCAGAGCCGTTTAACGGTGCCGTCTGCAGTTTGCCTGTTCTGGAATGGCCCTGGTGAGGCAACTCCTTTGCCTCGCGTATCAGGTCGATGTGCTCCACCACGATATCCTCCGTCTAAAAAAGGAAGAAATAAATCTCGTTATGTACCTGAAAAGAAGTGAGAAATCTGAAGAAATTATTCCTATCAAGTTGTAACTTCACTTTGGCTGGCAAACGTGTGGCTCACGTGTGTCTACTGGAATTTATACCAATTTAACAACTTCTACTTGCTATCAGTCGTCCAACTCATTGTCCACCATGACCACCACTGACTTTGTCACTTCGCAAAGTGTTAACAAAACGTTCGTATGATTTCGAATTAACATGACTGATTCATGCTCTCGCTAATTGATATTTAGTTACCATGTAGAGCGTCCGAAAGTTTCCGGAAATTTATGATTAACGTTGCCGTCTAGCGAACACGTCGGCAGACGACTGAGCTTAAAACGAGGAACACGGCGTGAACTCCGCTGAATACATTAATGTGTTCTGCACGGTGTGCGTACAGTATTGCAGTCATTAGTCTGCGCGCAGGGCCAGATGTGTGACACGAACGATATGCAGTGAATTCTCGTTAATCTCCATTGCCTGTGCAACAGCCGCAATAGAAACCATTTGTACCGCAGACGCTTTTGAAAATCCTTGGGCGTTGAAAAATCGCAGCAATTAAGCACGTTTTCAATCCCCTCTACATTCAACGGGGCCGTCATCTGAATATCGTTCACGTAACATTAGCTGCTCTTTAAAATTGCATCATAACAGGTGCGTGTGTATGAAGACACGTAATATTTATCTAATTTTTAAATAGTATTACTCCAAATCGCTCCTTTCATTACTTTAATTACTCGAAATCGTTCCTCTCGTTATATCGATACCCTTTACTCCAATAAATATGTGACTTCATTCTTATTATGAATTTATGATTATGATTATGAGGAAAATTATTCTCCCTTTAAAATTCTTAAGATGCGTGTCGACAGTTTCGTCCTTTATATTTTATATATTTAATTTTGCGGTGTTATATGTTATGTACGATCGATCGTGCATTAAAAGTGGACGTAGAAGCTAATGCATCACATTAGGATGAAGGTATATCGATTCAATTTCAAAGCAGAACATTTTCTACGTACGCGTACTCCGACATGCAATTCAAAAAATATATTTCTCAAAGCTCTATTTGAAAACCCATCTACGCTATGATTAAACGAATATTTTGATCAATCTGTCGACTAGAAAATAAATTGCGTGTGCAGTAAACGTGAAAACTCACCTCGCCGATCTCGCTGATCTTCCCAGAGTCCGGTATTTCCTCGATCTCCGGAAACTGTGGTGTCTCCTTCACGCTGGTAGTTAGTTCGACGATCTCCACCTCCACGGGGATCTCCCGTTGTTGTTCCTTTTCCAAGATCGCCTTGGGCAATTCCGTGGTGTCCTCCGAGATTGTGTCTGCCAGCGCCTCTTCCGGTTCCAGTACTGTCAGTTGGGTCTCAGCCACGAGCACACTGTTCACGATATCCGATTTCGGTGAGGAGATCTTTTCCTCTGTTCTCGAGTCTTCAACACTTTTCACGTAGTTTATGCATTTCTCGGATGGCGGCACCACCGACTCGTACAAAGATGTTACAGTCTGGAACAGAGTTGATCCGCGATGCTCAGACTCTGCTTGTTCCCAGAGAGTGATTGCTGGAGAGATCGGAGTTGAAAGGGACCAAACGTGGACCGCAATGCAGACGCCACTGATCGTGAGTGTAGAACTTTTTTGTAATCAAAGAGCGTACTCTGGGGCTCGGTTTAGTTTTGTCCGGAGCCAAGCTCGTTTCGCGGTGGCTGGTAAGAATTGAGCCACTTGAAAAATTCGAGGTATGGTGGGACTATAATTAGACCTTGAGCTGGGTATGAGAGGAATGAGAACATAATTAAGCATTTCGCTGTTGGAATGCATTTTCGACCAGCTGCGACAAGAACGGCGCTTGAATGAAAGCAACGGCTAAATTTAGAACGCGAGCAATCGGTTGTACGTTATTAACTGGGGATATTTCCAATTTAGAATCAGCTCTGCTGGATCTCTCATTGTTACATATTCCTGTGGTTGTTGTTGCGGTGCTTATCTCGATAAACATATCAATAGATTTGTATATATGTAACATTTATGCTGACACATAATAGTAAACTGTAATAGCAAACTGGGGACCCCTTTTCCAACAATGTACCGAATTATCATTCTATAGATTTAGTTAGTTGGTCTTATGCTTAAAAACAGAACGGTTATTGTATTATATTAATAATAACATTTTACCGATGACAGCATTCATATGAACGAAAGTGAATAATTTTGCCCGCGACTATATCTAAATAATAATAATTACCATCAATTTCGAAAACTACTATCGTGTTATTCAGGCACTTAAAACTGCATGAAAAGCTATACTTTAATTATTTCATCCTTCGATCAGAACTTCTCCCTAAAATTTCCCACCACTTTTCATTCACAAATCTATCATTCTCCTCTGCCAAATATCAAAATCGCACCCCTTTTACCCCACAATTTTCTCATACATGCATATATCGAACACACTAATAGCCACTGATGAGTGGCTATGAGTGTGTCAAATTCACAATTTTACAAACGTATTAATCACCTGTATATTGAATTTCAGATTCTCGTAGAAGATTTTCCTGCCGTTCTTCTGCTTACACAGTTGATTGATGCTATCCTCGATATTGTTGTTATACTCGTTGTCGTTCTCCGCTGGTCTAGCATCGAGGTCGTTTAGTCGGGTGTAATCTGGACAGCTTTCGTGCTCGTCTTCCGTCAGATCTGTATCCGACAGAAGAGAGGGCGCCAGGTGTTGAAAACCGGGATAGTTAGGGTTGACGATACCACGACAACCTGCAGGCAGATTTCCTTCCTCGGACCAGTCGGACCACTCGGACGGTGTCAACTCGTGGGACGAGTCTTCGTGAGAGGAGTTACGCCCTGCGGAATTTCACGCTGGTTGCGCATTGCCGGAATACTGAATAATCGCGGCGAGTCACTGACTCATCGCGACTCTACAGACACACAGACGGCTTCGGGGATTTGATGGAACTGTCCGATTAAAATGCCGCGTATCTAGCTGGAAGCCAACGCAATATCCAACGAGTTAAGTGTTCTTTTTATTTCGCGAAACATGGTAGAGAAAGTGATAGCGATACCGTACAGCCGTACAGGAACGGTAGAAACGGTCGGCATTTGTATTGTGAATTTGTGATAGAAATTTTTGGAAAATTGATTTAAGTTGAAGTCGGTAATAATTTTCGATAGAGATGAATAATGAATTGTATAGATTATATGGTTTAAATGGGATATTATTTTCACGTGGAATGCGCAACATCTTCTGGGTCATTAAGCCATGAAAAACACGTTTAATGCCAAGGATGAAGTCATTCTTAGAAGGCTTTGAAAGCTGCCTGAAATACCGAAGTTCGTGACTTTTACAGCAATAAGAAACATAATCGCGCAGCATTTTCTTTACTAGATGCACAAAACAGAATCGGTAGATTTCACTCTTTCCAAATGTATATCCTCTTAAAAGAATAATCGCCTCCCTTTCACCCCCAATCAAATCCTCGAGAGCCTGTATCACATAATTGTCTTCAGATCAGAAAAATCATGAATTACCTTCGTAATCAGCCAAACTCTCCACCGAACTGTTCCTTCGGATCCTCGGTATCGTTAGATTGTTGTTCAAGTTCCCGGTCTCGTTGTTCGAACTGTCGAGCTGCACGTTTTCCCGTGTGACGGCAAGGGATGACCACGTGGTCGTCTCCTCGGCCACACGAAAGTCCTCCGGCTCGTCGTTATTGAAATTGTCTGTGATGTCACTGCTGTTGATTTGACGATGGCCAATGTTCGTCGAGGAATTCTCGTTGCGATTTTCAATTTCCTCGGTGATCGTCTGGTTCTGGTCGCTCCTATGTAGCTGACTGCGAGCGAGACAGAGAAATGAGTCCAAGTGGATCGATACGTTCCGTTAGCCGCGGCCCATACGATCTATGACGATGCAAATATAGGCAGCACGCCTACGTAAGACGTCTGCAAGAAGGCACGAGCTGTTCTGCTCACCCACACGATCAGAGAGTACCCTTTCGTACAGTCGATTCAAATTTCCGATCACGGGGGACTAATTCAGTCTTGCTGCAAACAATTGATCCCTTGGATCATGGAGCTGGACGCTGTTTGACGTTCTCCTTTTCAATCAAACCGTTGGATCAAATATCTTCTTGTCGTACTAATTTTTTCTTTCTCATAGTTTCGGTTCATTTTCTTGTTTTACCGATAGTGCGATAGAGAAGGGGGTACTTGGAGGGTTGAATTTTGAGGGTTATAAAAGAAGGGTTATAAAAGAAGATAAGGACCTATACTCTATATTACATTCTATGATCGACTTGCAAACAAAAAATTCAATACAAATCGGTCGATCGTTTCAATCTCAATCATGTCATCAACGTGAGAATAATACGAGCAATTTCTATGAAAGGGGGCAATGCACTCGTTCAAAGAAAAACGTACTCGTATCTATACAATTAAGTTACAGGTACGTATGGAATGTATCAGTGCAGAAGAACGAACTGGCTCTACGAGATCAAACAGCAGGCTTGGTTAAACTGGATTTGAAACGTCAAGCAGCGTAAATATTGTTCAAGCTCGCTTCGATCTAGACCGACTATCCAACGAAACTAAATTCGTTTGGTGCGTTAACGTGCGCTTTCATCACGATAGGATCATAAAGACACTGATACGTGTGGAATGGATCGAACATTCGTTATCAAGGCTTAGAGAACGTTTCCATCCGGTCGTGTCGCGTGTGTCGTAGAGACATAGATGCAAACAAATTTCGCACGATCCTGTGCATGCGGCGATATCGTTTATAAATACAAAAGGAAAAGAAGTAGGGATCTATGCGAAGCCATTGGTATGTTAGTGAAAATAACACATCATGCTATAAGAAAGAAAGGGCTTGCTCATAATTTTGTCTAATCGTTCGCTAAGGGGTCGTACTATCGCAAAGTCGCAAGGGAGACCAAAAATGATTGTACTCGCTAACAAGGCACGTGTGACAATGAAAGAAAAATTTCTTCAATTGAAAGAAAAAGAATATGTATGTATGTACTTGATTCTAGAAGAACAGGGGTGGCAATAATTCATGCGACAATCACTTGTTGCGGTTGTGTGCTTGTATATTTCTACATATATGTGCGTGTCTGTGTGCATTGTTCCATGTGTATGTTTGACGAAGGGATAAACATATAAACATATTTACAAATGGGAACATCGATAAATTAGAAGCTAGATAGGATAGTTCTTTTAGTTCGTTCTTTTTTTCTTTTTTATATTTCGATCAACACCATAAGAAGCACGAATAGTTTGAATGCGTGAGTCAAATCGAAAAAACGAAATGAGAAACAAGAAGAATGATTACAAACGAATATACGGTAAACTGTATGAAAAGGGGACCGTTTAGAGTCAGCACTAACCTTATGGTCTTTCCTTTTCAGTTAAATGCCTTGGCATTGCTAATAATAAGGTACGGAATAAATATTCTACAATTTACACTAATTAAGTAACATGTAAACGCTACTGGTAGCTAGATCTCACTGAATACTGCGCGAAGTAGTTGTGGGCTAATTACTAATTCTACAGAGATATATCAGGTAGTCTAATAAACTTTGACGATGGATTATTTAACTATCGTAATTAAACAATAATAAAAGTAACTATTATACTAAGGTACATGATCGCACTATTCAACTAAAATGTTCTTATGTTTTGTCCAACGTTTGCAACGGTATCAATTAAGAGAAGAAAAGAATTCAATCGACGGGAATTTAACAGCGATAATTAAACGACACAAACGACCACGCCAAACCAAGCGGAATACCATCAGGAACATATGCATACAATTAGCCACAAAAGTTTACACACGACACCTGAACTTGAAATTTCAAAATGATACATGTTTAAAAAATGCAATTTTTAAATGACAAGATAGAAAGAAAATCATTTATCGGCTAAAATGAAGAATATTTCCTGCAATAATGGTATGTCACATCCGTCCAGAAAGTATTCAAATTTCTTGCACTCCTTTAAATACTTGGAATACACAGATGTGTGAAATGAACACATTTGTGACTGACAGTATACCGAATATCCCTTAAAAGAAATTATCCGCATATTTATACGTTCAAAGCAAAATGTAATCGAACCAAGAAAATAAAAAAAGAGAAAATTAAAATCTTCGGGACAGAAAGAAAAGTCACGGGGATGCCACGTCATTCACTTACAGAATCTTTCAATCAGAACAAAAGATAGAAGAAAATTCTTCTCCATACAAAACACTGGTTGTTCGCGGAGTACCACCCTCGTCTCAGCGTTCTTAAACGAACAAAAAAGAAAAGAGCTCGAGATTGTACGAAAGCGAACACGACGACGGTGAAACGAATGAAATAGCTACAGAACGAGAAGAGAACGGACCACAGACATCGATACAGGACTTGGAAGGATCCTAAAGATATACTTACTTGATGTTCAACCCTCCAGGATGCAACGGTACGGAGACAACAGCCTCCCTGAGCCGCATATCGGATCCTCGTCTGAAAACACAGTTCGAACACAGACTGGTTGATCTTCCGGTTCAAAGGGTCCCTTGCTCGCACAGTAGAACACAAGCACAAGTAACACACACGTATGTAGATGCACGATCTGCGTGGCCACGATACGCTCATCGATCTCGATGTATCGTTTTCTCGTTTCGCCCCAGTATCGTATGGAATTAAGGAATCACGAGACGTCGGTCGGCCTGATTAATTTTAACAAGAGACCAACTACGTTTCCGTCGCTTCTCTAACTGGTGTTGAATGTCCAAGGAAAAAGGGGAATGGGACTCACCGGCCGCCATGTTGAAGCCGTGCGCAAGGGTGCTCGCGTTTCCCGTGGTTTATCGACTCGCAACCAACACCCTCGTTACGCTCTCCTTTCGCTCTCCTACCTCTCTCGCCCCCGTTCTGTCACCGTCCCTCTTTTCCTTTGTCCACTATCCCTACCTTCTACCTGTTTCTCCCTCGGTCACCACACTCTCCGCACAACGTACGCACAACGTATTGTCGAGACGAACCCTTATCTTTTTCTTCTTACATATACAGTAGTCGTGTAGTCGTTTACTTTGGGACTTTTTAGATTAGTTTGAAGACGGTTTGGAGTCACTCTCGAAAGTGATTCGCGTGGCGCGGTGAGAAAACGTTTGATCGATCGCTGCGTGTTGCTTCCAGGGCGGCGTTCAACTTGGGGGATGCATCCTCGCGTTTATTTTTCACATTAATATCCCTAATCTATCTAATTGGAGCCATTTCACTTCGCAGTTTATCACGGATTTCATTATACGCCACTTGTCAAAATATTTTCCGTCTTTTTTTATATGCTAATATATTTGCCATGCTGAAGCCATTTGTATTGTTGAATGTATCGTGACAGTACTTTGCCACTTTCTATAAGAGTTCAATCATAAGCAGATCTATTTTCTGTCGCGCCTATTTCATCGTTTGGTAAATTCATGGGCATCAACCCCATGAACAAGCGCGTGAAACGCAATATTCTTTCCTTCGTTTGCTCCCTCAAGATTGAAACCAACGGTGGATTACCTTATACAATCTGTTTTACTCGTCTTGAACATCAGCTCTGTTATTTCGCGCCTACTTTTTTCCTAAGGCTTCTGTTTTCTCATCCGTTTACTTCGATTTTCAAAGCGCTCCAAGGAATGCTTAACGAAATACATATGTAGTATATTATACATATACGCTGTGAGTGCTTCTATATCTGATAATAGAGGACGAAAGTAATGTTTAACCGTTCACCAATTAATAACTGAAGCTTATTGGATATGGTGTGTTAAATGAAATAACTATTATATTTTACTAAAGACGTTTATTTGGAAGAGCTCTGAAGGAATGTCCTTTCACCATGAAATACTCCTAAGAAGTGAACGCAAAACACCCAGAAGAACTGGGGTCCACTTATACCCACGAATGCGCATTGTCTCATTTTACAACCAGGCCGTTTTGGTTCCCCAAGTCCAGGCCCATCTGGTTCTCTTACTATCTCTGTTAGTAAAACATCTCTAAGAACGTTGAAGCAATTTTGCTACAGCACGATATCATTAGTAAATATCCAACAAAGCTAATAAATTCCGTTTCATTTTTCAAATTCTGTCCGATATGTTTTAAATATAATGAAACATTTTCTGAAAATATTTAAATTCTACGATATTGCAACGATGAAGAGTTACATTTCTCAGAATAATTAATGCATCGCAAGACATATTAGATCCACTTACTTGATTGCCATATAATTTTGACCCTAATGACAAGAAATTCAGTATCCCCGATTGCAATTAGTTATTAATGCACCTGTTAGTTCGTGAGCGAATTTGGGTGGGGGGGGGGGGGGGGTGATATAGGTTTCTTTGCAGGAGAAATTCGCCTATCTTGACCTACCTATAAAATATGTATACGCAAGGTGAGGGTCGTAAATTCTGGGGATGAGAATGGCCTCGGAAAAATCTGATAAGAAATTAATTCTTGTTTCCTTTCCGCAATGCTATGCGAGAATTGCGTCTGTAAAATTTGAATAATCGATTCTGTTGCAACTGTTGTGTATTTTATATCTCGTACTTACTACATTGCTGAACAAATTTATTTATCATTAGCTGATCTAATGTGCATTTAAAGATTCGTTGATTTAGGAAAGGTCTGCCAGCTGTATCGTAAGTAATGCATTTCTACAAAGTAAGATACCAATATTGTTTTATGTGATATAACAAAGTATATTATTTTGACCCATTTTGTCTAAAGAAATGTGGACAATAACGATAGCACCAGAATCCGACTCGAACCTTGAGCGAAATTAAGGTTGGTACGGAGTGCCAAAGGTCACTGACAACATAATTCTTATAGTAGTTACCACCACAATTGTCCTTTTACTCGATCGATATTGATTGACCCAATAAGAGGTCTCTATACAGAGAATCAATAATAATTCATTCTATAAGAAATTCATGTAATATCTCCTACGAATAAATTACCAGAAATACGATATTGCTCTTGATACGTCTATTCGAATGCTGTCAAAAACGTTTCAAAGAACGATTTACAGTGGCTGCACCCGGTATATCATTCATTTCTTGTAGAACGTAAAATGTATTCTTTGTATTTTCAAGAAATATATATTATATATAATAACAGTAATTGTCCATTAGAAGTTACAATCTGAACGTTTTTATTGAAACATTTTTTACTTATTTTAAAGAGATTTCTAAATTGCATTGAAAACAGGGTAATAAAGATAGTTTCAAAGGTTGCGGAATATTAACAGCAATTCTTTACCATCTTTCTATGCAAAGAAAATAATTAATTTTATACTTCCCCCCGTTGAAAAATTTTCTAATCAGAACACGAAACTTTCTCAGAATAAAACGTGAATAAAACGTATTTAGAAAGCGGGCAATCGGTCCCTTTGGCACCCGTGTGAGTGATATACAGTCGTCATTCTCGAATGGAATTCTCTCATTATTATTTAAACGAGGCGAAAACGAGGAAAATGCAGTTCACGGCGACGCAGATGGGGGGAAAAAAGAATAGCACGAGGGTTGCATAGACGAAATATCCGTGACACACCACTGTTTTCCCAAGTAAGGGGAGATTCATTCTTTCTCTTCTCCTTCCCCTCATTCTCTCTCATTCTCTCCTACAACTTCACTCCCTATTGCTGTTTCTCTCGGCTGCTGTACGTCGTAGACGAGAGTCACGCATCGATCGAGCAACGAGTCTTTTCTACTCCTTCTGATGACGAGCTTAGCTGAGGTCGCATGCATACCGTAGTTCTGACTGATTGTAAGTGAGTTTAGAGAAGTATCGATACAGCGAATGGTATTATCGATGGGCACGCGAGGAACGTTGCGGAAGACGAACCAATCATTTGGAAAATTTTAATGAAGAGAATTATCGTTTGAGCGAATTGAACGGTCGATGGAATTATAAGTATTCTTATTTCATCCTTGGATTAAACTTCATTTTAATTGCAAGAGAATGTCCTAAGAATACTCTCTTAGTTTTGGTGGAATTGTATTTATACGTGCAAGGAAAAATTGGGAATTTTTTACATTTATAATACATCGTATTACTTATGTGAAATGTAATTTTATTGCTTAAAAGAATTGGCGTAAAGGAATTACGCCAATAAAATATTAAGGATTCGCAATTACACCATTTAAAATATTAAACGTATAGTTGATTCAAAGATAATCAATTTGAAGGAAAGGCAGAAATTGTTGTCTCATTCTATGAAACTATTGTCCAAACTTTTTATTAGTACGAGTGAAAAATATAATTGGAAACATGTAGGAGTTTTGTCATGAATGGTGTAAAATTTTCCAAAACAGTTTCACGAGTTATAAGTTACTTCCAGAGATAAATGTAGTATATAATAACCATATCTAATCAAATACTTTTGATCAATTTTCTGTGTTGCTTGAGTAACACCAATTGTTAGTTAATAGCATGATAATAGCTCTGATAATTTCCTGTCTCATTGTCAGCATGTGTATATGTATTTTTAGATAAAGGGTCCACATACGCCTTGCCTGGGCAATGCAATCTAATTCGACGTTGATTACGCATTCCCTTTGAATCAGATTTTGAATCAGGTTTTGCTGATCCTCGATCGATCAATCGGGCATCAAGGCATGGCTTCCGTTCGGTAGACTTTTAGGTTCCTTCATCAAAATGCACTCATCGTACATCGGAATAAATACTACGATACTGGTCCCGTGAATAATACTATTGAAAGCAGTTCGAAGAGTAGTGGCAACTAGACGGAACGCTGGAATATTGTACGTACGTATGATTTTAATCTTTATAAAACATGTAAAATGTTTATAAAACTGTAAAATGTTCAAATTACAATTGCAAAATGTCTAATTATTGGCACGAATTATAAAGAATTGGAAAAGATGATATTCCTTTAGTACCGCAGAACCAAGATTATGAATATAATATTATTTAATATAAAAATATTAAAAAATCTATATATGCAAAGTTACAAAACATCGTGCAAAGTATTATATTATATGGTGTTATAATAGTAGTGTATATTTTTTTGATTACCGTGTATTATATAAATTGCATGATTATTGTTGCGAGAAATGTGATTTGTGCTAACAGTGTACAATTTTTTGTCATTAGCCAAGTACATAACTTCTGTATGACACTTTGATTTTAATCGTTGGAGTTGGCATACTACATGACACTAGACTTCGTGACGCCATCGGATCGTTTAGCACACAATTACATTGTCCTCTGTGCCCGAGGTCACAGGTAATAAATTTTATTCCTGTGTTGAGTATCGCGACCTTAACGCTGACGTTTACAATCACTCGTTCCGAATATGTACTACCTTTTTTTCTTGTTATATCAAAGAAACCATTAGAAAAAGGTAGTGTACAACTATAATAGTATTCAAATAAAAATTATCTATATATAATCCTCTAATTAGAAGTAATAATAAATAGAAAAATTACAATCTGTTTGATCTTTAGATAAATTACACTACTATAGTATACAGTTGGCGATGCATGTAATAAATAAATCCCATAAATTAAACAGCTTCCGAATAAATTTATCTTTTCAATACCTCTGTATTCCCAGGATTATCCTAATAAAAAAAAACCTATCTACTATCAGCACAACATCCATATATTTCCTGCATCTATACAATAAAAATAATCAGTCACCTCCATCGCTATTACATCTAATCCGAGCTAACCCATCGATTTTTCATTCTTGCTACTCTACCTTATCGCTCCCTCTATCATAAATCATTCAGATTCCCACAACCTCTCAAAAGTCTTAATTTAATAACACTGCTACTATTATATTTCTCACAGTTTATTCTGTGTCAATTGTTCATCCATTGCATCATAGAGAAACCACTGAGGTCGTCCAACAAAAATTCTTCTTCTCCCAGAATAATTCAGACGAATATTGGATTTTGTTCTTTATAAGTTAACTTAAAGAAAGTATTCGATCGGTGCTTAAGTTTTTATATTTTAAATATGAAACTTCCTTGACAATTTACTTTCAATATCACCACAGGATAAAACTTTGTGTAACAATTGACTATTAAATAATTAACGATGGATTCCACGGAATCCAGTGTGATTAACGTCATACACTGAATTAAATTAGAAAATTCGAATCGTAATATAGAAGCTACATCTATAATAATAAATTCTGCAATGTATTTTTGAGTATGGATTTTATTTAGTTTCCCCAATTGCCTCCACAATCCCGGTTTCCAATTAATACAACTTTTTTATTCGAAAGTTTTAAATTTAATAAAAAACTCGCAAGACAACATTCCCGCGGAATTTTTCCTCGATTTAGAAGTTGGAAATAAGAAAGTGATATTAATATAAAATCAGGATCGCTTTGGCAAACGAATGGCTCGAGTAAAATTCGATCTTCTTCCAGAGTATCCCCTAAAACAGAATCGCGAATACGCGTCACACGACGTCCTTGTATCGTGCTATATGTATACGCATCTTGGCTCCCCCATGTTGTCGTCTACGTCTCTGCGTGCACCCCATGGTAACCCGGTCTACAGGTGTACACCAGCTCCCCGAAGTTTACTCTAATAAAAAATCTTTCTTCAACTTACTTGTACTCTCACTGAATCAACGGCCGCTCTCAGTGTTCTCCAATTAACCAAACAAAATCCTCAGCTTTGAAAAAACCCTCGACGATTGTATCGCTGTCCTCGCATTCCACTCGGAAATCCACTGAATTACGAAGGGGGAATGCAGGTAAAATTATCGAACGTGGAATGGTGGCTTCTTTATCGTTCAATTAGAGACTGATAGACAGATAATCGTCGATTGTCTTCTCCTTTTTTTCTTACATAAAACTGTGTATTGGGCAAAGAGTGTTGAAGCTTTTAATACACGCGCGAACAACGAGAGGAGACTGCGAGAATCGGTGTCGGTGTTCGATCTCTTTCTCCCCCTCGACTTGCTCGCCGCTACGTTTTCACCCCCTTGGTTGGGGTGGTGCATGCGCGTGGATAAGTTTCGGGGTTGCCGACGTCCCCAGTACTCAAAGTGAACGTGAGTTTGTTTCTAAACGGCTCGATATCCAACCGTGCCAGTTTCTCCATCGACTTCCCTTTGGTGGGTCTGAAAATACACCTGAAGGCCTCTTTTCTTTGTATTGCTTTCGTTTATTTATTTTGTTCCTTTTGGGTTACAAGTTTTGTTAGAAGCGGACGGTTTGTCTTCCTTTCTGCTTTAATTGAAATTAATAATTCAGACCATTTGAACATTATCATTGTCTTGAAATTCAGATTACCTACTAAATTGAAAATTACGTTCTCTTTTAAACTGAATTTATTTGTGCTTTCGTTGTTTAAGAATTTCGGTATCGATTATGAATGTTGTACAGAAATTTGTTGGTTGTGAGTAGTGGGATATTTTTGGTTCCGTGATTGCCTTGTTTCGTGAATTCATGATAGAGATATCGATCGAAGATTTGAATGAGCTACTGGCATAATATAGGTCAGCTTCAATTCGAAATGATTATCGTTCATCATAGATTCGTCGATTTGTAGGAAGGGGTTGGATTTAAAGTGTATTCTCAAAATGATGGTACACGACCATATACGATTTATGAATGCTACTTTCGTTATACATATATTTTTTATGAACAATTCCAGTATTCCTTTGAGAATTACACATTTCAGTAAATATACACGCGGGCTGTTCTAAACTAAAGGGGGGCAGTTCCTTGAATCAAGAGCTTTGATTTAAGACATCGTTGATTGAAATCGGCCGAGTGGAAAGCGAGATAATTGGATTTGTTTCAACAAATTATAAACGAATGCCATTATTCCGGCTTGGAGGCGAGGTAGAACAATGATCGAAGGACATAAATTACAGCTAGGTGTCCGAGCTACAATTTCCAATAGGTGGTAACAATATTCCAAACACGATTGGGTGTTATAAACAATTAAAAAATTTAAATAATAATTACGTGAAACTGGATAAAGTTACAGCAACGAGATAATTGCAGGCGAGTAGTTTATTACTTTGCCTTTCATTTGGGACCTTATAGCTTAAGAAATAACCACCAGGAGCCGAGATATAAAATTTGTCTATGGTGTCGGTAACGTTGTCGGTGACATGGAAACGGTACTTTCTTTTTTTATTGCTCCACCTCCCTCAACAGACCAGTTCAGATCATCCTCGAAGAACTCATCAACAAACTATTGGTCTGCCGAGCTCTGAATTAGCCGCGCTTGGATGGGCATAACCCTACATCCAGCCCAGGTACAAGTGTACCCAGGTCCTGGTTCAGGACCCTGTCATGTGCAGGGCACACCACGCCCGCCCACCCTATCTCAGTATTAAGCACACTCACTCGCAAGTACCACCCTGTCCATTTGGATAACATATCCACTATCGAATGATAGAGACAGAACTCTACGAATGCACAGCGTCACTCCCCGCAGGCGCCGGCAAGCCAGGTACCCAACTCAGCTACCGACGACCAGCATCCTCGGCGGTTGCGACCATCCTTTCCACACGTGGATCGCTGTATTACCGATTGTCGGAAGAACATCGTCTATCGGCTACAGCGCTCTCTATCTCTCTATGAATTTACGAGTAAGACTGCGGCACCGACGAGATATAAGATGTGCTCATCCGGCTTCGAATTTCGCTCCTAATTTGTTATCGCTATCGATTGTTATAGTTATATTGTCGATCGTTGATTCGATATCACTAGATATTAAGGCCTGCTAAACGCGATAGCGTAACAGTTGCGTAGCCATTGGTGGGATATGGGGACTTTGTGCAGGTTCGGTTGCCCGTGGAGCGCTGAACCGCTCTGCTTGTGGAGAAGCGCGGAATAATCAAACACAAGTTTTACTGTTTAGAAAGAACGACTATTTATTCGATAATTTAGCGTTAAACATACCGATGGTTCCAGGAATAACCAAGCTCTGATGAATGAGGCTTCTTCTTCTTTCCATTTCGGCTCTGGTTCTTCTTCCTGAGTCCCAGATTTTCCACTTTTCCTCAGGTAGCGGCCAATGGGGTTGAGTCTTGCTGCGCCTTGGATCGTCCCTGGACGCGTGGAAGTGGTAACGTTTTCGCTTTCCGGTAAGGACGTAGGGGTGCGTGCGCAAGGGAGAAATGGGAAAAACCCAAGAAAACGCGTGAAAGACGCGGGGTAACGGTTAATAAAGAATCGTGGAAAAAACCCGAGGAAATACGCGAGGGTAAAGGAATCTTACAGCGCATCGTAGGAATACGCGTACAATAATTATACAATGTATTGATCGGAGTATCGCGTATGTTCATCTAACTTCGTATTTCCCTCCTAAATAATTATCGTTATAGATAGTTACGATTTTCTAGTCGATCGCATGTTCGATGTTACTAGACATTAAGCCCCGTTAACGCGGTAGCGTAACATCGCGAACCTTTCTTCTGGATCGCCCGAAATCACTAGATGCACGTTAGGTTAGGTTTATGGACCCTATGTGCAATAGTTTAGTTGGAACGATTCCCCCGCTCATGCTGTATTTATGCACCCGGTCAAGTATTTGTTGGAGTCGATAATTTTTGCAGCTACGTTTTTTAAAGCACGGATGCTGGAAAGGCGAATAAATAAAGTTGCGAAAGTACCTTCCTGAAAAAATCAAATTACAATGACAAAAGGTATATTTTTAATTCATTATAGTTACTATATGAAAATTATTTGTACTAGGTTAAGTAGTTGGATAGTTTGTTTATTGTTCGCATTCGAGGATGTCTGTGTGTTATGTGTGTATTGAAATAATAGTATTTTCGAATGATTGTTAAAAATTTATTTAAATTTGCAATTGAAATGTATTATTAATTCTGAACATTATACTTTCAAGATGAAGAGTTTAGTTGGAATAAAAAAAAGTGCTGTACCACATTTAATTAAAAATTTATGAGTGAAATACTTCGTATAATACATCGTAAAAAGATTCTCCCTTTTCATTCAATTGTTTACTTAATTCTAAAAATCAGCAGTACAGAAAGTATATTTATTAATAATATTGCATTTGATAATTGAACTGTTAATTTCATTTTTCTTACTCATGTAGAACATTGCATGAATGATTTTCAAAATGCAAATTAAATTCCATAGTGACTGGAATTTTATATAATTGATATATAATTAATTTTAGATTTCAATACGGTTTTAGACGAAACCTTAGAAAAAAAGTCAGTGGAAAATAATGATACCGATAAGAAGACTGTGTCTGAATCTGGTCCAGATCCGTCAGCACCGATAACTAGGAGGGGAGTATTAACATCATTTTTGACTGGAAAACCAATGGAAATACCTGAGCAAGATATTGTAATAATTCAATTCAATTTTTTGTTTGTACCATTGACCTTTGTTGTAATACATATGCGCACATCTATTTTTTTACAGTTAGGAAAATGCAGATTTGTGTCGGAATTCGAAAAATTAAACCGTATAGGAGAGGGTACTTATGGAATTGTTTACAGAGCGAGAGATACTAAAAATGACAAAGTGGTTGCGTTAAAAAAAGTTCGAATGGAGCATGAGAAGGATGGTCTTCCTGTCAGCGGATTAAGAGAGATATCTGTTCTTTTATCTTGCCGTCACGAGAATATCGTGCATTTAAGAGAAGTAGTTGTAGGAAGGAGTCTTGAAAGCATATTCCTTGCCATGGAATATTGCGAACAGGATTTAGCAAGTTTGTTAGATAATATGCAGGCTCCGTTCTCTGAAAGTCAAGTCAAGTGTATTGTCTTACAAGTGCTGAAGGGCTTACGATACTTGCATCATAATTTTATTGTACACAGAGACTTGAAAGTTTCAAATCTTCTAATGACAGATAAAGGATGTGTAAAAATTGCTGACTTTGGACTAGCTAGGTGGTTTGGTTTGCCTTTAAAACCAATGACGCCTAGAGTAGTTACGTTATGGTATAGAGCACCAGAATTATTACTGCAAGCAAAAACTCAAACAACTTCTGTTGATATGTGGGCAGCGGGTTGCATTTTAGGTAATCGTATTATTTCCATGTAATATTAAGAATATTTAGTCTGACAATTGCTAATTCTTTTTTCGTTAGGTGAGCTACTTGGACATCGGCCTTTATTACCTGGACGATCAGAAATTGCACAATTAGAATTAATTGTCGATCTACTAGGCACACCAAGCGAAGCAATTTGGCCTGAGTTTAATACACTTCCAGCATTACAAAACTTCACATTAAAACAGCAACCGTATAATAATTTAAAACAGAGGTTTCCATGGTTAAGTGCTGCTGGTTTGAGATTACTAAATTTCTTGTTCATGTATGATCCGAAAAAAAGAGCCACTGCAGAAGAATGTTTACAGAGTAGCTATTTCAAAGAAGCTCCTCTGCGTAAGTATTAAATGCTGATGCAGATCGTTTTGGTTATTTGTATTTCAAAATGATTAATGATCACTGAATTTTTGCTTATAATTTATTATGATTCTTTGTAGCATGTGATCCCAAGCTTATGCCCACCTTTCCACAACACAGAAACATGAAAAAAGCAGCTGCACCAAAAGAGATTAGAGAACCAGAAACAAGCGTTACAGATCAAACTAATAACTTACCTGCAATTTCCGATCTCGTAAGTATATTATGCTTTTGATGCGGTCATTTAATAAAAGAAGATAAAAACCTAAATTAATATTTTTTAGCTTGGATCACTTGTTAAGAAGAGACGGGTTGAATGAACGAAAAGTACAATTCTATTTATGATTACAAAATACAGTTTAAACCTTAACGTTTCGGACTTACGAGTATGTCAATGCAATTTCTACCTTTCATTCACAATGTATCAAATAACAAATCGACATTTTAATAAATGATCTTTATTAATGGATGGATTTCAGCACGATACAAAATATAAGATTTCCTAAATTTCAAACTGAAGAACATGTGTCTGTAAAAAGAAAATGCACATACATTGACTTCAAATACATTCCTATAATCATATCGTGTGATGTAATTGAATGGATTTAGTCAAACATGCAAATTCAGCATGTAAGACGAAGTTACGAGCATAATGCAACGTCTATGTACACATTTTAAGTATTTATATATGTACACTTTTCTTGCATTTTCATTCCATAAAGAACTCTATAAAAGTCTACGTTTCAAATTCGGATTGATGCAAATTTAAACATTTTTGCTTGACTGATATGTTTTGTAACGCTTCTCGTACACTCCATTTGGATCGTATTTTGCAGAAAGTCGTTCCCAATCCTTTGGCCTCTTAGTTCTCAGGAAATTGATTACCTTTTCGGCCGTTGATTTCTGCTTATCGTTGCATTTACTGCATTCCGTAGTTAATGCATCTGGTATCGTGCCTAAAATAATAAATATATTGACTATTTGTTTTTTGGTTTCGCTTAACGAAAATGTTATATTCACTTTAGAATGCCATCGTTCTGTTTTATTTTTATTACTTTTAGTTTTAAAACAATCAATATAAATTAATCTTGAACTGGTTGAAATTCAGTATTAACGACAATTAGTAACGACAATTTACCTCTTTCAATAATAGTTACGCTAATGTGACGTTTACTACAATTAAAAGAAGTTCACCGTTCAATAATATGTTTCGCTTTTCATTCGTGTTTTCCTCGTTTGATATAACAACCACTTAGATGTTACTTAAGAGAGTTCGATGCAATCGAAACGAGAAAGTTCACAGCAACTTATGTAATGAAGAAGGAGGGAGAGTGAATTGAACTCTGTCGTAATCTCGTTGCAGCAGATGCACGTAGAAATCTCCGAAGGAAATTCACTCGTAGAAAATTATTTTTTTACGTTCAACCATAAATATTTATTTACGCCTATGTATATCTAACATATTTTTTAGCCATTCGTAAAAGCTTATAGAAGGAAAACAGATTAGCAAATAGTTGTTACAAAAACTTTATATTTTACGCCAGCCTTTATTAAAGAGATTTCTTTTTACCAAATTTTGTATTGACCGTCTCATATATAACAAATAGTGATAGAGATGGAATTTATATTTATATTTACCGCGTATCCGGAAGCAATATCCCCTTCACTTAAAATTCGCGAATTATTATTATGTTTCCTCGGAAACAATTACTTTAACAACAGTAAATTTTCTCTTAATATGAATTTTACGTTCTGGCACATCTTTTATTTCTTTAATTAACCGGTCGAGAGCCTTGAGGACTAACATCGACAACCCATCGAAATAATTGACATGAACGTAAATTTGAAAGACGCGAACAGCGGTAAAAAAGGAACAGAACATTAACATGATTTAATTCATGCAGCTGAGCAATAGCAATAAATGCAACACTTAAATTCCAGCAAATGTATATTTTAATTACACAATGTAATATATTAGTGAGTGTAATATATTAAAACTTACTTTTTAATTCCCTTCCTTCGGTAGTACACGGTCCTTCGTCCAACACGCATTTAATATAATTTGTTAGAACACGACTGTTTTGAAGAATTCTATCGATATCCACATCGTCGTATTTGGAAACATATTTGTCCGCTTTTGCATTAACAATCGCCACCAAAACAAGTAGTAAAATGCAAAATTTCATACTGCAACCGTAACACGTTCCTCTGCCTTTAAAATGAAGTTCAAACTTGTGTCTAACGTAATAAAATAGTAGAGGACAATTTGAGAAGAAAATAACTCTTAAATAATTATCCTCCACTGTGGAAAGTAAAACGCTTTTTGTAGCTGTTGGAACGGGCCACCGAATTATATAGGCGAACGTAGGGGACATTGGAGGGAGTGGATAAACGCGTTAGTCGAGTATTTTACGCGCACCTTCGTGATCCGTAAAAATGCGGAACAGTATATTAAGCTTCAGCGTTGTTAAGACTGTATACAAATCGTATTAAAAAAGTTGGTGAAAACAGGAGAAAATAGAATTGTTGGAGAGAATATTTAGTTTATTATGATCCTTAGTTTTTGTAGTACTGTTTACAAAATGTTTTATGCGTTTGCATCGTGTCATATCGATTAGTGATAAATTTGTATTTATTCTGTAAAAATACCTTTCGCACAACTAATTAAGGTGTTTCGAACAATTTTATTGTTCCAAAATAATTTAAGTTACTTTTAATTTTACAAATAGATTCTGGCAGATTTTATTCTAGTGATGATGCTCGAAGATTATCCTTCAGCAAAATGTTCTTCATTGATTTCCATATTAAGTAACGTAATAAAAATTGTAATGTAAATAGAACACGGGGCTACTGAGGATAATGAAGAAATTATTCCTCGCCGTGCTTACATGTCTATCAAGTATTCACCTTGCACAGTTTGTCAAGGATTAAAGTCAATAACAATGTGATCTTAAAGCTATAAGGATGATCAAGTTCGGTGATGTGACGTTCTCAAATAATTCATGTATAAATGAAGGACAAATATTTCCGGTTGAGTTCGGTTCAAGTAAGTCTCTTGAATGTCTGTTTAATTATTTTATTATACGTTAATTATACAAACAAAGTACTAATATTTCAAAGTCAATGATGATTTTCAATAAATTAATACGCAATAACAATATTATTCATATTAATTAATCTAAGAAAGGTGTCACTACAACGAAAGTAGATTGTATATGATTTCAATATATTTTTTATAATAAGTTACAACATTGCAAAATAATTTCAAAGGTAGAATTATCCAGTTGCTATCCTCGAGAGAATTTCATATTATCCTCGCAAACGCCATATGTTGGTTTGTATTCTTAACTTGGCGTCTTTCCTCTGTAGAATCTCCTATTACCTCTGTTGATCCATGAAATACTGTTCATAACATGTATATCCATTTCGACATTAGAATGATTGTATTAATTAAAATGCAAAGCGTATCACGAGTCCAACCCACTTTATTATTCGACTATACATATTGCGAAAAACCGACTGTACTTGCTTTTTACCTTGGCCCTTATCCTACGCATCATTATTATTGTTTTTTGTAGCAAATCATGTTTATCATGTCGTTAAATAAACGCATACATTATCTTAACGAATGGATAAATAATACAGTCATTTCATAGGGAAGCAGTTTATTTTTAATATCGTATCTTTATAAAGCTTATCGTAGTTGTAAATATTATCAGGCTATGGTAGAGGAACTTTTTTCATTGTTTATCCTAATATCTTTCTGTCTTTTCCTATATATCCACATCGTAGATTATTTCGTCAATTGTTTCTATTTTATAGAAATCTTTCGTCCTAGTCTACTTAATATCGCTTATTACTCGCGTAACGTCGTAAAATTAAACGCCATTCATTCGGATAACTTTTTCGCATAAATTCAATTATTTGGCGTGCTTGAGATGCTTCACGAGGTGTGCAGCGTCGACAATTATTGTACACCGCTTCTGGCAATAATTCTGCAATAATCGTTAATGAAATATATAAATAATACAAATACATTGTTACATTTGAATTCGACCTTCAACGTAAGGCCCATTACGAAATAAAAACGTTGATTCTGCTCAAAATACTTTGGGTGCGATAAATATCGCCGATAAATCATAACAAGATCTGTTTACCAATAATGGAAGTCTGTTATTGTAATAAAAAGAAACAAAATGTTTGAAAATATTTTGGTAGATTACGATTTTACTTCATTTCATTTCTTCATTTAATGTAACTTATTTTACGTTTTATACTAGACAAGAAAAGATCATTTTTAAATGAAATTTAATGCAAACGTTACATATGTAATGTCATTTTCAGAAGGATCCATTTTTCTTTGATATTATTTGATAAAATGTTTAGTTAAAACTTATTTAGTTAAGTATACTTTAAATATTCTACTATTATCCAGTTTTCTACGACACACGTAGATTTGGTTGTTGCAACAGGAATATAGAAAATAAACTGGGTTTAATAAGTATCACGAAAATAATTTATAATATATTATTTGGAAAATTACCTTTCACTTTTCGTCCTATGGCATTACAGCGTCCCCGATCCAACACGCAGTCGATCTGTTTCTTAACGTAACGCGGATCCCTCAGAAGACTCGGAACGTCTTGCGCTTCCGTAAAAGATATTACCGCTAAGACGGTGAATATAACAACAATTTGAATTTTCATTTTCGGTGCGGGTATTGGAAAACCAATCAACAATTTAACTATAGCTTTCAAATTTTGCTTTGTGTACCCGCCACTGATCGGAACAAAACTGAATACTTCTAGCTGGGGATCTCGTCCTTATATTCTGTCCCTTATTTTGGGGGGTGATAAATTTAAGTAAATAGACTTGCGTGGCTCCCACTTTCTAAATAGTTCCTGAAAAGCAATTTAAGCATGGTAATCAACATTGCCCCCATTGTCGGAACTAACTATTATCAGATAATTATACATTTTCTCGTCAAGCAAATCACCAAATTTACTAATGACCAAATATTTTGTATAATTGCGAGTGCCATTATATTTATTTTACCTTTACAAACATTATAGTTAATAGGTACTTGTGTAGCTTTACATTTCTAATGGTTTTATAAATTAAGAAACTAATGGTTTTATAAATTAAGAAACAAATGGTTTATTATATTGTATGACATATCATTATTATTGCACATTGTATATTTTTGCTTCAACGCAAATGTTAATAATACAAATAAACATTTCTACATAGCGTTATCTAACGAATGATCATTAATTGTCTATTATAAAATTAACAGAGTGGATTGAAATTCTTTGCACAAAAATGAAACATAAAATAATACGATTTCTTGTTTTTATGTATTTCAAGCATATTCAAAGGCAAATTGCATATGTTTAAGAAGATTTGAAATTTGCGAAAAGCATTTACGAATTAACGAAGGTTGGTGGCATTGTTGTTCCATCGCAGGACACAGGAGGTCATGATTTCCAGTCGGTAAATTAACATTTATTCGCTACATATGTAAACATTGGTTGGTGATGTGACTCATAACGTATATTCGAAGCTTCGATTTACTATTAGAAAAACATTTGCTCTAAATTTAACATCTTTTTTTAAACAGAATATCTACTATCATAATTATAATGACAAATAAGATAAAATCGTACATGTCAGATATTGCGTATCCGAACCAACAAATGTATGATATCAAGCTAAAAGAATATCATTTTTTGAGAGGCAGTCTTTCTAGAATTATGTGTATTTATGTCCCATGTATATAACCTGTACAAGTAAAGTGTTCCATTAGCTAATAATTTCTTATTTTGTGTCCACTCATGAGTATGCCGAATTAATATTTACATTTTTACCCCTTTGTAACAGAGGCTTGACATGAAGAAAACTATTGCCAAGTTCGTTACGAAGTGCGTAGCAGGATGAGAACTTTACCAAATCATCAATGAATTATGTAGGACAATTTGACGGTGAAAAAATAATGTTAGTATGCAAATGAATAATTATTTCATTATTTTTCTCCGCAAGCATATATAATTTTCGGAAAGATATATAAATTGTGATACTTATTTTAGGGAAGAAATATCAGAACAAAGTACAACTGGAGCAGAAAATCCATCTCCTTCCAGCGTTTCTCTGAATGAATCTCCAAAAAAGTGTAATCTATCCTTTTCGTTTAACTTTGATTTCAACGTTGTTAACAGCGATGCCTCCTCGGACTCAGAAACTGCAGATTTACAAATTGACGTCTCTGAAATTGACAATTACGAGCTACCTAGCAAACATAAAAGGGATGCTATTGAAGAAACTTCTTCAGTCATTAACGAAATGGAAGAAGAAATCGAAAGACAGCTGGACGCTAAGGCTGCTAAAACTAATCTAACAGCCACGAATGTGAAAAATATTCTGAAACACGTTATCACCAACGAACACGTGATGGCAATGGTTAAAAAGCGTCTTCAAGATACAGAGGATGATGTACCTTTTGAGCCAAAATTAACGAGGGCAAAGGCCAAGTATGGTTACATGAAATATATCTTACTCTAAAATATTTTACACTTATACATTTATTTATCTTATTTTTACCAATTTTTACTTTTGAATACAGAGAACTAGCAGCAGCACAAGTTAATATACCGTGGCCTATCACACCAATGAAAAAAACATCATCAGAAGTGCAAGCATTAATTGAAGAAGAGTTGCCAGAAGATTCTTCGGATGAAGAGTATAATCCAGAGCAGGATAAACAAAGCGACGACGAAAGGGAAGCGGAAAATTGTACAAACAGTGATGTCGATTCTCAGCCTTCAACACTGGCAAATCATTATGATTCATCTACAATTGAGCAGTCTAAATCGTCTGAAGTTCACTTTGACCCGGAAGGACTTTTTAAAATTCCTGAGTAAACAAAAATTGAATACGTTGCTAGAATTAATATAATATTTATACAAATTACATTCGCAAAATTCTAAATACATTGCTATTATTCGTTTTTTAGTATTCCTCATGTTCCAACAGAAGAAGAAAATATCGGTCAAAGAACACGATCGAAGCTTTGTTTGAGCGAAACACCTTTAGAACACATCGAACAAGCATTTATACCACCAGATATAACAACAGATATGTATGATTGGGACTGTGAGGTAGATGAGGACTGGGATAATTTTTTAAAAGAATTTACGCAGCCTTTAACTCAAGAACCTGTAGTGGAAGATGATCCAGAGGCAGATCCGGAATATAATATTTTAGAGGACGAGGAAACAGAGTTTTGTATGTTTTACATGATGCAAATTTTATTCATGTTGTAACGAATACTGAAACAATTTAAATAATATATTTACAGTGGACAAGGAGGAACTAAGAGCTGATAAAGCTGTAAAAGTGACACGCAAAGAATTAAATACTTTGATCGCTGAATTATTTGAATTTACTGATACATTTTCGGAACAAGAGCAGGAAATTTCGAAAAAGAGGAAAACGCCAGAAAATACAAATACTTCAATTGACAATAATATTATGGTAAGGTGGCTGTGTAATTTCTATGATTTACTTCAAAATATAATTTTATTTAATTGTGAAATGTTTAGAATTGTTCTGCAACAGATCAATTACCTACTTATAAGGAACCTGAACTTCTCAATGCAATAAATTTGGAACAGCGAGAATTATTAGCAGTTCAGTTTCGTCAACATGTTCAACTAATTGCTCAACATTTTGTAATGACTTACATACACCCAGATTTGCATTCTCAATCGAAAACGTGCAAACAAAATTTAGACAGCATAAAGTAAGTTAATATTCATGGCAATTTTAGAATTATATCAATCATTGTGTAATTTAATTTATATTATTTGTGTCAGATATTTAAGTAATGGTCCTAACTCTGCGTTCAACGTTGTAAATTTATCAGACGCGTTACAATTAATATCGAATTGGGAAAATAAATTCTTGGACGACAAATTTGCTGAAGAGTTTAAAAAAGCTATTGCAGACGAGGATGCGATGAAGAAAATATATTTTTCGAATAAGTGGAAGTATATTCCGAAATTTCATCCAGAGTTAAGCAAGTTATTCATGGAAAGTAAAGCTTTAATGTATCCACATCTTTTACCTCAGACTCCTTTTAAATGTGAACTCACAAAATTCATACGCTCTCCATTTATAAAACCTGAGGAAAAGTAAGCTGATGTGTCAAGGAATATTTTACGAAATTTCGGAATATTAAGCAAAATTTTATTGAAATTTATTTTTTCAGTTTAATTGCATTAGGTTTAGAACAATTTCTACCTTTCGTTGCATCTAAACCTAGGAAATTTAAGAGTAAAAAGCTTCAACTAATGGATGCAGTACAATTAATTATTGAGTACTTAATACCATGCAGAGAACCCCATACATTATTTAATCACATCCGAAGACGTCGGTGTGTAAAAGATGCAAACCCAATAAAGGTGATTATATACTGAACAAATCATATAAAGTCTGGCAAGGTGTTACATCTGAGAGTATTAGGGATAGTGAAATAATTTCTGTTGGTGATAAGTGTCTATCATTAAAGAAAGTACAACGAAAAATTATAGTCTATGGTAATAAAAGAATAATAAATTTGACCCCAAAAGAAGTTTGTGTTTATGTGCTAAATAAATAAAATATTTATTAACAGGTGTTCTAGATAACAAACATTGCAAAAAATATTTCTTTCCTAGCTTTCACACTTTTGTTTTTATGGAAAACACCTTGCAGTACTTTATATTGTACGTATGACATGTAATTCAGAAATATTAACGAATGACTATATAAATATATTTTAACAGCTCTATTTCGAAAAGGGATATACTCCTAAAATAATACACTATATAGCATTAGAATGCAATCCCATAGCACCTAAAGATCAGCCAATGAATCTGTTACCTACAGAGTGGCAGGCTTACCTTAAGAACGTAAGTATTTAAGAGTATTTGTTATACTTTCTAAGACTGTAAATGACACAAACCTGAATGAGTGCATATACATATATGTTGCTCGAGATTAACATTTTTATTTCATTATGCTTGTCGTGTTTCACATAAAGTTTCTACAGCATTTTATTTTTGTTATTCAGTCGGAGCAAAAAATAGATTTATTAAAACGAAAGCACATACTAAATTCGTATAGCGATCTTATTTCTAATACCCACCTACACAACATGGGTGTTAATATATTACCAAAAATATTGCCTGCCAAAGCAAGCCAGAAAACCCCAGCCAAAAATGCATTAAAAAACAATTTGTGCACGAATGCAAAACCCAACTCGCAAGTTTCGAAGAATGTATCCAATAATGAGAAAACTTGCGAGCAACATAATTCTGATGTAATAAATAATGAACGTAATGTGCATCACAATGATTCATTAAAAGTTACAATTATACAAGAGGAGAAGGAAAGAACTGTAGAAGAAAATAAATCAAAAGAGGAAGCCAAAAATGAGGCATTTCCAAATCCAATTACATCAGGTCAATCTAAGTTTCCAAAAAAATCTGAAATCATGCAAGAGTTACCACAACTACGCAGGACTACACCCAGATTAGCAAAAACTAGGAGTGCACAGAATATGAAGCTCATGGCCCAAGTTCTAGGACCAAAGGCTTTATCGTCTAATTGTAATACTTTAAAATCCAGAGAGAAAATCGACTTGGATAAAAGTTCTGACAAAATATCAACCTTACCAAAAATTGTATGTAACATTAATTTCACTTCGACAACAGAAATTATGTTTCTAATGTATTGTATTTCGTTTCAGGATAACGAGGACGAAATAGCAGAATTAATGTTAGCTAGTACCACTATAAAAAAAGATTCTATCAGCAGAAAAAAAGCTAAAGAAGCTAGAGAGTTAGAAAATATTAAAAGACTTTTAGAATCAGAAAATCCACTGAATGAAGAAGAAAGGGGTTCGAGTACGTACTATTTACTAAATTTCATACATTTATATAAAGCATTATTAACTCGCATTATTTTATATAGAATTTGCTGCTTCGTACTTGCAAAAGTTGCACTTAACATTGGAATCGAATAATCCTGAAATATTTCGATCTGTGATAAAGTTATATTTAGATTATTACGAGAAATTGGACAGTATGAATCAGATACAAGGTGAATTATCCTTTCCCGATACATTAAAGTCATTACAAAATGAGAAAATTATAAGAAAATCGGGAAAAGACAAAGATGTAATAACTATAGATTTGTATCGAGATGTGTGTGAGAAATTGCACGAATATCCTGAGCTGTGCACAGATTTTTTATTGTTTTTAAAACCACACCAAGCTGCAATGATGGATAAATCAGTGGAATATATAATGCTTCAAAAAATGAGCGAATTTATTAACGTAGCTCAAATATACTTTGCCAAACAACCTTCTAGAATAGCTAAAATGATGCAAGCAATTACACAACTTTCATCCGATCCGCAAACAACATTGGAAAACATTCATACGACCATGGGTCCCATACTTAAGGGACATCCACTAGTTATGGACTTATTCTTACAAGTATTACCTACTGCTAAACCACCAGAAAGGTAATATTAATAATAATGTTATTGATACTTGTATGTTAACAGCAAAAACTTTTACAGATATGTAGACATAGGTTTTATTCTTTTGCAGCTTATTTGCATCACATTTGTTTGAAAATTTAACGTGTCCAGTTGGTCCACACGATAAAAGCAAAGTATACCCCGAAGACGCGCCAGAATTATATGAAAGTATAGAATTACCTGTTTTAGCATCTCAGGAAGATCCTTACGGCGGGGAAAATTGTAGATGCAATTGTCATAATGGCGATGATTCTAATTGTAAAAATATTTCTGAACATTGTGTGTCTTGCGGCACAAGGGTATATATTTATATTTTCTTCTCATTTGGGGGGTGGGGGGCTCATAAAATAGTCTCAAATACGTAAGACACGTAAAAAATCTACGGAATTATAATCAATAAATGCACTATATATTAGTAGATTTTTTTCGATATGGGAGGTGCCATATCTTTACAGCTATTTGAGACTATTTGATACATATATCATTTGAAATTTAATTGATTTAAAAATTCAATTACACAGTTTCTCAATGGAAAAATTTATCTGCAAACGTCTGAAGGTCTAAGACCTGCAAAAATTATATTTCCTGGGGCTGATGAAGAAAAATTGGAAAATATTGCTCGTGTATCCTTAAAGACAGCTGATAAATTTGTTCCATCTATCTCGTCCAAGCAACGAAGGAAATCGTCAAAAACTGACTTCAATACTGACGAACAGTATCAAAAATCTTGTATATCGAAAACATCTCCTACAAAGGAGAACGAGGAAGGGAGAAAAGTAATTGTAAGATCTAAAAAGACTATGAAGTCCCCACCGAAAACTGCGGAACATAAGAGAAGTATAAAAAGGCCAGCAAATGAAATGAGCCATACGGATTTGAACACGAAAAGAATACGGTTGCCACATTGCAAAAATAAGAAAGAGAAAAAGATCGATAAGCAAGAAGTGAGATTAGAAAGTTCCGATTCAAATGTTTCGGATCATTTGAAATCAGATGATACAAATCCTAAATCTTTTCCAAAGGAGATAGAAGAAAACGAAACATTGGATGTAGAAATTGGAATAACAAGTGACAGTGCGAATAAGATTGAATCGTCTGATTATATGAAAGACACTGTAGATACAATTGATAATATAGATTTTAAACCATGGTCACGTCAAGAAGATATGATTTTACTTCAAGCTATAAAAAAAGAATATTCAGAAAATTCACTTGCAATAGTTAGTAAAACATTAGGCGATCGTTCAATTGATGAAGTAAGTTTTTAAAATACTATGAATAAAACTCAATTACGAATGCATCTAATATTTTTTACAGGTGAAGGGAAGATGCAAAATACTTCTTTCTCTGTTGGAAAAAATGATGTAGCTTTATATTGCTTAAAGAATGCGCAATATTACCAAGCCTATAGTAAAAGTACAGCGTATTAGTGAAAAATAAGGTAAATGGTATAATTATCTTACAATACAAAAAGATTATTAATTTATTTTGGCATTACATTATAGAAGTCTTATTAACAAATCATGTAAATGATTTTATTGCGATGAAAACTGTTTTATACAGAAACGAAAATGCAATAAAATTGACATTTAGTAAAATGCAAAGTACAAATTAGAAGGAAATGGTACGAAACATAATTTATAATATGTACTTAGAATTTGACGTTTCAAATTTTATTTAATAATTTTGTATCATATTCCTATTTTTCAATTTTGCAGAAGTCTGAAAATGAATAATTTACTATTGCGTTCATATTACACCGTGTATTAATATAATATGATCGTTTACTTCATAATCTTTTATTTGAATCGAACATAAAAGTGGATTATGGAAAGTATGAAAAGAATGTTGCACATACAAATTGATTATAAAATTGCATATATCGTATTACAAGAAGAAACGAATGATCAAATAACAAAGTCACATGCCATGTAAAGATTCAGTACTCTCGTCATTAGGTTTCACAAATTATATATCTATATTTATGTATACAGCACACATACAAAATTTATTTACAAACTGTTTGCTTTATAAAATTATCGGATTAATTATATTTATCGATGTATGTTGTATTAAATTAATTGGAAACCTGTTTTTTTTTTTAATCATATTGCAATACTTAATGTATACATGTGTATGTATGTTAAATAATGACAATAATTTATTTTTCGTAACTACAGTTTCTAATTTTCTTGCTCCCCGATTTAGCACAAATAATAATTTAGGAAATGCGAATATACTTATTAATTTCTCAGAAATTCGTATAAGTATGCAAAGTTTTGTTCCCCTTATACTGTATGATCTTTTGACATATATTTTTCACAACTAGAAACATGAAAGTTCGTTTTTAAATTAATTAACAACTTCTTAAAGAAAACATTAATCCATTGTTAACTATACGATTGTTTCACCTGGAATTTAATACAGAATAAGAGTTCGCAAAATCCATTTGTGTATAAAATTCAAAACAATTCAGTCTTATTTTATTTGATTTTTTGTCGATAACCAACTTAATTATTTAACTAGTTTTAACAGAATTCAACGTATCTATAGCACGAAAACGATTAAATCAGTGCCTATGTTGACCATTATCAATTTTTACTGCACATAAAAGAAAGTTAATCAAGTTTGAAATCCTTTAATCAAAATTGCATGTTATATAATAATTGAGAAATAAAAAGACAACTTCTTGCATATATAGCGCATCAAACAAAGCTTTATACACGTGAAAATTCCTTCAAGATATTATACAAAGTACAAACAGTCTAATGATCATTTTTGTAGTGACTTTTATGTACACAAACAATCTTCAACAATGAAAATTTCATAAAAATTACGTAACATAACTTATATGTCGTGTCATTTTCATGAAACAATTTTGCTATGTCTCATTCTTTTCTTTTTTTTTTTTCACATCGATGTTACTAATAAATACGAATGTAGTATTAAATGAAACATAATTCTCGTTTTCCAAATTCTGCGAAAAATAACAAAGTATGTTACTACAATATGTACACTTGATAAGTTACTTTATCACAATATGGAACGTCGTTGCAGTAGATTTGGTACTTAATCGTACCCATGTTTTTTGTCTGTATATATATTGTAGGCAAACGTACAAACTATGTAAATTGTATTCACACAATGTATTATATAAATACATAATGTAAAAATACCTAAAGATATTTTGCAAAAATTAGAATATCCTTTGTACAAATTATCTGCACGGTAGATGTTACAAAGAAACCATAGGAATATTTTAAAGTACTTCCATACTGTCTATGTCTATTCCAATATCAAGGAAATCTTCCCCATAATCTTGAACATGCCTTTGCACAAGCGAATGTTCTGTATGATCTGGATCATCTGTTACAGGGCTAGGCGGTGGATTAGTCATTGTTCTGTCAGAATCTACTGGCATCCTATCCATGCCTTCTCCGCGTCTCAACCTTGCTTCCTCTGCTATTTCTCTTGTAGATAGTTCTGCCTTTGTTAACAAAGCAGGAAGATCTTTTTCCGAGCCATCTAAAAGTATTCAAAATATTCGTTGCAATTTAAATATCCAAATTATTTTTACGATTTCATATACAAATATAACTTACTTTCTAGACACTTAATTAGATCTTGCGCTTTTTGTCTTCTCGCAAATGCATCAGCTTTTCTTTGATCCGTGTGCTCTTTTTTATCGTAATAAAAAATCTCCCTAATCTTTTCTCTAGGGATATGTTCATCGTTCTTTACTAACCACAGATATATACCGCCAGCAGTTCTCCTTCTAGAACCATTCATTGTAAGCAAGCCACCCCCTTCTTCGATCTTTTTCGTTTGTTGGTAGAAATCAATAGCTTTCTCTTTTCCAATTATCTCTACAATCCTCCCTTGTAAGATACAAAGATTTAAGTAGTTGTATAGTTGCTATATGCTACCTTAAGTTACTATCAAACTTCTTACCTATTAGAATAACCTTTTTTTCGTTAAGTTTTGATGCTATATCATCTGTAACGTCTGCATCAGTCGATTCAATCGTTGTAATTAAGTCTGCCATTTTTCGAGTGGCACCCTTTTGATTATCTACATCCATCGAGTTACGTTTTTTCCCCAATCTTAATTTAACGTTACCTCTATCTGAATTTGTCCTTTTGTTTGTAGATCTTATTTCTGTATCTTTCTCATCCTCTGAACTATTATTGTTATGATTCTCTGTATCCCATCTGACGTTAAACGAATAATGATGAGGAATAGGATAACTTTCGACACTGCGTTCTTGATTCTGCTTTCTTGTTACACCGCAGGATATTAAATCTTCCGTTAAAGATTCTTCTTGTAACTGAGTACACCATATCTTATATTTATCATTCCTCTCGCCCCAATTCTTCGTCATATTTCTAGATCGTTTTATTTTCAACTTAGGTCGCTTGCTTTTGTTATGTTCAGAATCCGAATCTGAATCACTTTCAGAATCCGCAGAAGCATCGGATTCATCGCTGTAGCCCATTTTAACATTCTCTTCTTTATTCGCCATAGAATGAGGTCGTTTTAAAACTTTATATGTTTCAATGTCACTCGTCTAAATAACGAACATGTTCTTCAATTAATAAAAATAATATACCCTGTGTTAGTACGAAATAAATTTTTATATTCGTTTTTGTATAAACAGACGATCCAGAAAACCTTAGTATAATAATTACAGGGTAAAGAAAAATTATCCGATGAAATGATATTGCTTCCAATCAAAATATCATTAATACATAACGTTAATTTTAGTTTACGATTACCATAGGTTAGACTTCTGTCAAACATACACAAGATTATACAATATTTTACCTCATCGTCTATAACTTCCCCATCTTCGAGCTCTAATGGTTCTGCTTCCATTCTTTTTCCTTCAAAGCTAATTATTTTAAAAGTGTATAATTATTCAACAACTATGCGGTCACTCAACAAACCCCGAACAACTGCGTTTTTCAATGCGATTTAGCGTTAAATTTTTCTCAATTCCGTCACTGTCGCCACTACTCCTGTAGGCACTATACATATATGACTTTTTAGTTAGTGGTTCGTAAAACAACGAGATACTTTCTGACCAATACGATACTTCCTAACTACCGACTTAATTTAATTCGCCTGAAATATTCACACATTATGTTCTATATTTTTTATAATAATTATAATAATTTCCGCAAAATTATTCAAATTCTTTTTCTGATACAAAATTACAATTAGAATGTTTCCAGTGATACTTGTTTATATTGGTAGAAAATTAAAAGAAAAAAACGTAAAATTTTAATTTACTAACTACAAAATACTTGTTATTAATATTACGATCGGAGATGTTGCGAATTTGTCCTTAGGGAAATTGATTGATTGTGGGTTCGTGTGCCCATGGAGCGCTAAAGCGCTCTGCTTGTAGTAGAAAATTATAATTAAGATGAAACAACAAAACTTTAGAGACTATTTGAGAAATTTATTAAATGTACGTGCTATCGCTTTTGAAGCTTACGATAGAAGTGAGAGTCCAAAAGGGGCTCTTTCAACTTTTAGGATTAAAACATTTTACGACTTTGTTTCTCGCCAATTAAAATTTACGTTAGTTTAACAAATTAATTAAAACTAATCCTATTGGCTGATATTTTAGATTGACAGCTAGTCAATAAATTACGAGCATTTAACGCCAACGCAATGCAATTAATGACATTTAATCAATTAAACAATTTCCATCCGCATTGTTTTGACTTCACACATTTCAATTTAAATACCGCGCGTATTGGTTCGCACAACACTCGGTAGAGGGAGAATATAGCAATTTTAAGGCAGACGCAACATCACAACACTCGAATGAGAAAATTACTATTGTTGCGTCGCAATTGGTGGGATATGGGGACTTTGTGTGGATTCGGTTGCCCGTGGAGCGCTGACCCGCTCGGCTTGTGAAGAGGCGCGGAATATTCAAAGAACGCTAACTTTTATCAAGGCTTTTATAAAGATTCACTGTTTCATTTCAAGAGATAGTATTTATTTGTACAAGTGATTCGCTGAAGTAGCCCTGTTCAGAGCTAACTTGATCTCTGTTCACGACTCAATTTGATCTCTGATCAAATGCTTCAATTCATCTGCTGTGCGGGGCTTCTTCTTCTTTCCATTACAGCTCTGTTTCCTTTTGCTGGGTTCCTTGGTTCTCCTTCGAAATCGTCCTCGTCCAATGGCGTTGGTTCTTGTTGGGTTTCTATTCGTCCTTGGGCGCGTGGAGGTGGCAGTGCTACGCTTCTCGATAAGGGCGTCAGGGTACGCGCGTATTTGGGGAAAACGCGGGAAAGCTGAGGAAAAACGCGCGAGGTTCTGAGAAAGCGCGCTGAAGAGTCAAGTGGCTCTTGGGATGTCCTTTTGTTCAACGGTAGAACATGTGGCGGCCAGAACAGGATTTCGTGGGGTCTGACAACCTCCGGAGGTCGTACATGTTTCAATAGACTTTAGCCAATTCTTTATGGTCCGTAATAAATAACCTTTAGAATCTTCCAAGTGAAGTGTTCTAAGATTCGAATGCTCCGAGTTTCCTATTGTTCGAGTACTTACAGCTGGTACTTGAATAATGTACAGCTTTATTTATCGCGCGTATGCTCATCCGGCTTCGAATTTCGTTCCTAATTTATTATCGCTATCGATTGTTATAGTTATATTGTCGATCGTTGATTCGATATCACTAGATATTAGGGCCTGCTAACGCGATAGCGTAACACTTTAGAGACCTATATTTTTTTCTCATATTTCGTTCATCGTTCTTCCAGCTTCTATACATTTTACAAATTTAAACTTGTGGTTCGTCCGCGAAACAATAAAATAAAGTTTCTTACAGAAAAATATGATTTTAACTCGTAGTTTGAAATGTTCGAAACATTATTTGCGACTATTTGCACCACGTTATTTAAAAAATGGTAATTCTGATCATTTCAATCGTTTATATTTCCGTTTACTGTCAATATAATTCCTCGACGTGCTGTTTGCGTAAGATTTATAGAAAAGAAAAAATAAATTCATAACGTGTTTCACCTATCATTAAAAATGGATGAAAAGCATGTTTCTTTTTTTTAACAGCCAATTTATCTATATCGCATATGAGCACAAACAAGGGGAACAATAATTTTAATAAACATATCGTTTGGTTAGACATGGAAGTATGTTATTAATGTAGAATATATTACACGTAACAAAGTTACATGGGCCAATATTACATTGCTATTATTTATTTCAGATGACTGGACTTGACGTGAATACGTCTCATATTTTGGAAATAGCATGTGTAATCACTAACAGGGATCTACAGGTTGTAGGGAAAGATTTAAGTATAGTTGTACATCAGCCGGATGATGTATTAAACAATATGAATGATTGGTGTTCAGAAACGCATGAAAATGTGAGTATAGCAAATGAATTGAAAAAATGAATCTTTCAAAAATTGTGTGCATTAACATTAATTTTAGACAGGATTAAGTGACGAATCACGTTTGAGTAAAATTACAGTAGAGGATGCTGAACAAAGTATACTACAATATTTAAAAACTCATGTAGAAGAGGGAACATGTCCATTAGCAGGAAGTTCCGTCTACATGGATCGTATGTTCCTAACTAAATACATGCCATTAGTTAATAATTACTTGCATTATAGGATTATTGATACATCTACTATTAAAGAATTAATTAAGTAAGTTATATATGCATATGTATGTCTGTATATATTTTGAACCATGTATAGAATTAATTATTTTTATATCAGGAGATGGGGTATAAATGTACCTGTTTTAGAAAAGAAACACGATCATAGAGCATTATTAGATGTAAAAGAAAGCATACGAGAATTGGAACATTACAAAAAGTATATATTTGATGGATGTACAAAAAAATAAATCTCAATATTATTTTGTAAAAACAATAAAGCTCAGTATGAAATAATAAATAAATATCAGTGAAACAATACTCAACAAATCTTATACATGAAAGAAAACCAAGTGAATTAATGCATACTCTCATTTCTTAGGAAAAATTTATTCATTTAAATTTAACTGTACAAAGGTGCAAGATTAATATTAAAGTAATATATTAAGTAATATATTGCTTTATATTGCAACCAGTTTCTGTAATTTAACAACGCAAATATGATTCAAATTGTATCGTGTTTAGTCTCATATTAAGCATAAAAACGTCAACAATATCAAAATCAAAGTTGCAGAAAAAAATGAATAAGCATAAAAAAGTCATTGCAGTAGTGTTGTCTCACAGATGCAAAGGCATTTATGTAATCTTTTACTGTCGCCCGACCTTTCTTTCCTCTCTTTCTTTCACTCGCTGGCCCTTTCTCTGGCCGTCGATGAAACTTTGCAATTGCTCATTCTTTTGTTATGAAACGTATTCCCAGACATTGGTGACATTATTCTGATGAAAATGAGTCCAAAGACGACATAATTTCGATCACATTTCATTATTGAATAAGTGGGGCATAATGCATTGCGAACAGTAAATGTGCGAGTCCTCGAGAACCCCAAAGTCTATCGGCCTGACCGTAGCAAGTTTTCCTTTCGGCAGAAGGATCGGGTGGATTGTGGCCACCACGGTAAATACGGGTAATACGATGTACGTAAACAAACCCCGCATGATTGAAGAATCTACCGGTCACCCTCAGGTAGCGACTGACCTAGGGTTGACTTCGGTGCGGTGTTTGCCGATCGCGTCCGAGTTCAGCCGAAGTCGAACCATTTGTTCGCCCATTCATAACCCAAACCGTATCTCAGGCCAGTCTCCAATCTGCCAAACCTTATACCTTCACCAGCAGTTCATAGATGATGCCTGTATCGTCATGCGACGTTGCCATTTACACAAGTTCGCGCGCGCACGGGTTGCAAGATACATGGTAGACTCTGTACATATGTACTGTTGCGTCCCGATTGGTGGGATGTGGGGACTTTGTGTAGGTTCGGTTGCCCGTGGAGCGCTGACCGCTCTGCTTGTGGAGAAGCGCGGAATAATCAAACACAAGTTTTATTGTTGAGAAAGAACGACTATTTATTCTATACTTTAGCGTCAAAGATACTGCTTGTTCCAGGAATAAACAAGTTCTAATGAGTTCTGATAAATACTCAATGAATACTGCTTGAATACTGCTTGAATACTGTCTTCTTCTGCTTTCCATTTCGGTTCTGGTTCTTCTTCCTGAGTCCTTGATTCCTCCCTCTCCTCAGGTAGCGGCCAATGGGGTTGAGTCTTGCTGGGCCTTGGATCGTCCTTGGACGCGTGGAGGTGGTAACGTTTCGCTTTCCGGTAAAGGCGTAGGGGTGCGCGCGTAAGGGAGAAATGGGAAAAACCCACGAAAGCGCGTGGAAGACGCGGGGTAACGGTAAATAGAGAATCGTGGAAAAAACCCGAGAAAATACGTAAAGGTGAAAGAATCTTACAGCGCATCGTAGGAATACGCGTACAATAATTATACAATGCATTGATCGGACTATCGCGTATGTTCATCTAACTTCGTATTTCGCTCCTAAATAATTATCGTTATCGATAGTTACGATTTTCTAGTCGATCGCAGGTTCGATGTTACTAGACCTTAAGCCCCGTTAACGCGATAGCGTAACAGTACTTTAGATGTATGTATTATTTGATATAAAAATATTGACCGAATATGTAGAAATTTGGTAATTCATTTACTAAAACATTATTATATGTATAAATTAATAAATAGTATGCAATAAAGAAATACACATTTCATAGTTTTCTCAAAATCATATACAAATCCCTGATTTATTCAACTTCATATTGCGAATACGTATAATCAATGTAATATATGTACATATGTATAAAGAAATAAGAAATTACTCTACTTATTTCGTGTTATAAAATATATATTAAATAAACTATATGTGTATAGTATATGTACATGTATGAAGCAACGAAAATACAGGGTATAACCTACAGTTATACATATACAGGCTACAGGTAGGGTATGCAATGTAGTGCGCATGATCGTTATCTGAAGCATAGGTTATATTCCTTTGTATCCTGCTGTGATGTAATATATTACTTCTTTGGAAAAATTGTTTTAACTGGAATAAACGTTAGTATTCATCTAATATTGTGCAAGATATAATATATAAATTCATTTTAAATCATCGAAATGTTACCAATATACATTACATTACATACATCTTTGATCTTGATAGATTATGAAAGGAAACAACTATGTTTGCATGGAATAGTGTAAATATTATATAGAAAAACAACGAACTTTTCATATCTTACTTTTGTGTATGTATGTGCATTTCGTGGTTTAGTCTGGTCTGTAGTTAACATGAATGAAAAGAATTCGCTTTTTGTATGACACAATTACTTATCTAATCAATTGTTACAGATTTACATTTATAGTTAGACGGTACGAAATGGCGTCATCTAATACCGGTGGTGTGCGACCTATGGCAATCGGTGGCCGTATGGTCAGAGAAAGAGAACGTTTGATTGGTATGACAGACGAAGAACGTGCATGGAGAGCACGCTACCTCAAAAGTCAGATTCTTGCTCCAGAAGAACCCATAATCCCAGAGGGATTTGAGAAAGAATATTATAATCCTTTCCGAAGATTCTATAGAATGCCATTAAACAAAGTTGAATCATTTTTAACCCCTGTTGTGGTAAATGAAAAATAAAGCTCAATAATGTTATAAATGAAAAGCGATTAAAACATATTTGATAAGAATAACATAATTTATATAATGTCACTTTATATTGTGCTTAATTACAGGGTGAAATTGCCGCTGGTGCTATCCGTGGTATAACTGCGAAAATGATGATCAGTATAATTGGAATTTATTGGGGATGGTATTATTTGAAATATAATACATCGGTAAGATTGATGCTACTATGCACACCTTATAGAAATGCGTTAATCCGGTATTAATAAATGTAAAACTGTAAATGTATTTCTCTTATAGACTTGGATGCGAGAATCAGCTTGGAGAGTGGCACCATCGCGCGACGCATTACTGCCAGGAGCTAAAAACTATGCAATTGTTCAACGACCCAAGCAGTTTGCCACAGATGGTTTTGAAAAATCGCCCATATAAAAATTAGGTACTTTTGTGTAGTTTTCAAATACAATAATATAATAAAAGAATAATGTTTTCAGAAATGTAAGCACGATTTCAATTAGAAAAATTATTAGAATAGAAGTGAATTCCTTTTAACTTAAATATTTATTATTAATTGAATTTAGATTAATGAATTATTATTAATCTAAATGTAGCATTCGAAAATAATTATGGTTTCAGTGTAAATAATTGTTTGAAATCTAATGCAACAAAGAGGAAACTGCTCGTTTAAAAATGTACTATATTAGTATGGGAAACTTTGTTATATTTCGTATTGTAATTTATTATACATATTTATTTAAGGAATCCAAATATCTGCCTTTGCCGTCCCAGTTGATTTTCCTTTTGCAAAGCTCTCATAAGACCTTCATTCAACTGTAATCCTATGCTTTGGCCCATCTGCAAGTACGATATATTTATTATATGAATATTTAACGCACAGTATTATGCCAACGTGTAGTAATTTTATTACCTGCAACATTTTGTTAAAAGTATTAGGTTGAATGCTTCCGTAATTCAGTTTAGCCACTGATGAAATTTTACCTTCTGGTAATACCGACATAATTACACTACTTGCACTACATACTTCCTCCTCTGAAGTTGGATCAACAATATAATTATCGCCAATCTGTAAAAAATAGTTAAAACCTCAAATATTGTATAGAAGTAAAAATATAAAATGGCGTAGCTTGATAGAAACATACTTTACACAATGTTACAATGATTGGACAATTACTTGTCTCTAATGGTATACAATCATGAGAATCGTCCGATAATTGAATATCTGCTTCTCCACCATCAAGAGTTGCAGCTGTAATTTTTGGAATTTCCGTAGTTCTTAACGCAGCCTTAACTGTAGCTCCTACTGCATCAAAAAGATTGCCCCCGCATTGAAGAATCTGTATTATATAAGTGATATTGTATTGTTTCAATCATACACTTTTGGAACATATCAAGTATATGTACTTCTCAACTGTTATGTTTATTTACCAAGACATCCACGAATACTTTCCAACATTTTTTATGGGGTAAGATACATAATGTTCTCAAATCAAAAGCATTACGAGTTTGATAAGCAACTGTTAAGGTATTGCTTATTTCAGTTGCTAAGTCATCACCCCCCTTTCCTTCAAATGCTGGAGTCGCAGTAGCGGAGCTATAATAAAATGGGTAAAGTAAAAAAATGGTGTTTGATTATATATGTATTCATACGTTTCATTTAAAATACAATTGCAAATTGTATTTTAAATGGAATTGATATTGTAAATGAAATTATGTACCAATCTACAAAAAATTCTAATTTTCCTTCAAATGGATTATCAGCTTGAGGTTCATCAAGTTCTACTTTAACACCGACAAGTATATCAGTGTTTCCTATGCGTAATCTTGCAGACCCATGAGTTTGTGGCATTACTTTTGTTTCAATCTCCATTGATCGATATTCACACCGACGTCTACCATCATTTCTAAAGTCTGTCTTGTAATTGTAGCAACAAATTAATGAAAAAATATAATTGTAGCCTTCTATATAAATATATATTAACTTACATCTACTCCGTGAAGAATAAAAGTTTTTTCGCCGGAGCTTAAAATAACTTCTGCCATTATAGAATGTCTTAATACAAAAAATCTTAGTCAAGATTTAATATGTTATGTTGTTCTATACAAATTTCAAAATAGATTGCAATAAATGTACATTTGTATATAGCTTGTAGTAATACGAGCGATAAGGTTCGTCTAACCTATAGGACATGTAAATGATATTTTTTTCCCGGATGGCCCTAAGATATTCAATATCCTATTTAGGAAAACTAAACAAATATTTAAGTTGTTGGACAATTATTATTGTAGCTGTTATAAAAGATAAATTCAGTTGCAATAAAATACATGTTTTGCTTGATATGTACTGATACAGGGTCTACCACGTACCTTGCAACCCGTGCGCGCGCGTACTTGTGTAAATGGCAACGTCGCATGACGATACTGGCGTCATCTATGGACTGCTGGTGAAGGTATAAAGTCACCGACGAGATATATAGGCACCGACGAGATATATGAATAGACTGGACATGCAATGTGTTACGTCCCGGCGCGGCTTTACAGAATTTACGCAGGGTTCTTCTTACCACGGCGCGAGACGACTTTCTCTACAATCTTATGATCCACGCGACACGTACGTTCGCGTCTGATCGGGCACCACGGCTAGATACGCGATCGCAATCTTATGAGTGTCACTCACCGGTCCTTCAGGTGTCCTCAGCTTCCAGGTGTAGTTCTCTTTTAGGCCTGAAGATCTTGTCGGACTTGAACGGTTGTCGTCTCTGAGAGTTTCCGTGGAGCGGGAAACGGAGTGGTTTCGAAATGAAGATCACTGACTCGACTTGCGTTAATTAAGTCTTTATATTATAAAATAAAATCACAGTTTCTTAACGTTTACTATACAGCTAACTAGATATAATTAACTACTAAAATATACTTCTAATCTAAACTAGGTATAATTAAACTTAGCAAAACAATATTCTAAATTCGGCGCGTTGGTTTTAAGGCACACGGAGGTGTGTGCAATAGCTAGAGGTGCTATGCGTTGAGTGCGCTCCGTAAGGGAGGATTGAGTGGCCACCGGTGTCCTCGTGGTGTTATATAGGGTGTATTGCTCCTGGGTTGCCTATCTGCAGGCGCTGGGGCTGATGTCCGATCTTGGTGCGGGGTGGCTCCGTTGCGTTTGGTGGAGGTTTAAGGGGCGACTGCGGTCGGTATTGCAGTTTCCCCCTTAAACGGCTTATTTCTAGTTAAAGCTAACTTAAACCTAAGTCAAACGTCGTACGACGTCACACCTTCCCCCTTGGTGAGGAATTTGCTGGGGTAAATTCTTTAGGGATCCCAATCGTCTCGAACAGCGAAACCACCGCCTTCCTCTCCCATCCTGTATTTACTTTCGACTCAGTTCTGGAGTGCCTGCTTTCCCTCGAAAGGTTGAAATTTCCCTGGAGTGATGATTTGTCACAGTGCTGGGGCCTGGCCGGATGTGCATTCGACAAAGTATCACTGGATGTAGTCGGACCGCTTCCTCCCACTTCCTCTGGCTATTCCTACATTCTTACCATGCAAGATCTCCTTACCAAATATTCCCTCGCCGTTCCTCTCAGACACCCGAACGCAATAGAGACCGCGGATGCATTTATCAAAACACTAGTATGCAGATTCGGCGCTCCTAAAGCTATTTTGACAGACCAGGGCACAAACTTTACAAGCTCAGTCATGAAAGCAGTGGCACGTAAATTTAAAATATCACATTTTAAGGCAACTGCATTCCACCCACAAACAAATGGGTCTATAGAAAGATCCCACCGCTGTCACCAAAAATGTTACGTCCCGGCGCGGCTTTACAGAATTTACGCAGGGTTCTTCTTACCACGGCGCGAGACGACTTTCTCTACAATCTTATGATCCACGCGACACGTACGTTCGCGTCTGATCGGGCACCACGGCTAGATACGCGATCGCAATCTTATGAGTGTCACTCACCGGTCCTTCAGGTGTCCTCAGCTTCCAGGTGTAGTTCTCTTTTAGGCCTGAAGATCTTGTCGGACTTGAACGGTTGTCGTCTCTGAGAGTTTCCGTGGAGCGGGAAACGGAGTGGTTTCGAAATGAAGATCACTGACTCGACTTGCGTTAATTAAGTCTTTATATTATAAAATAAAATCACAGTTTCTTAACGTTTACTATACAGCTAACTAGATATAATTAACTACTAAAATATACTTCTAATCTAAACTAGGTATAATTAAACTTAGCAAAACAATATTCTAAATTCGGCGCGTTGGTTTTAAGGCACACGGAGGTGTGTGCAATAGCTAGAGGTGCTATGCGTTGAGTGCGCTCCGTAAGGGAGGATTGAGTGGCCACCGGTGTCCTCGTGGTGTTATATAGGGTGTATTGCTCCTGGGTTGCCTATCTGCAGGCGCTGGGGCTGATGTCCGATCTTGGTGCGGGGTGGCTCCGTTGCGTTTGGTGGAGGTTTAAGGGGCGACTGCGGTCGGTATTGCAGTTTCCCCCTTAAACGGCTTATTTCTAGTTAAAGCTAACTTAAACCTAAGTCAAACGTCGTACGACGTCACAAATGTATTTTTGCGGCCACGATTTTGGGATCCGGGATCCCATTACCATTTCCGTGTCACTCGCAACGTTACCCACAGATTATAGAAAACGATGCGAAAATTAAATAATTTTAAAGAATTCTTTTGTTCTTTGCCGTAATGAAAGGCAACAAAGGATATGAAACATTTAATGTTAATTAAAAAAATAATTATAATAATTTTAATTAAAGAAACACATGATAACAAGTTTTCTTATTTCAATTGTACTATCAATAAATGAAATAATTTTTAAAGTTATACTTTACATTATTTTCTGATAAATGACCCAAAAAAAATGAGGTAAGAGATGTATATTTTGTTAACACCCAAACAATATGGTTGCCACAACGAAAAAGATAATGACGATAATTCTATACTACAATTGTTAATTGTATAGTTACTAGACAGATTATTTAATTATCTTTTTCATTGGAGCAATTTTATCGTTAATGAAAGACGCAATTTCTTATTTATATTCAACTAATAACAATAACGAAGTAACTCATTTACTAATATAAGACAGTCCTGCGATAAATGTATTTGCAAACGATTATTGTTCGCATTCGGTCCCGAGCGAAGTGCACTAATCGTGATTTTACTGAAAATATATAATTGCAAATTTATAATCTCACTACTAATTACCTTATTGCTAACAGCTAATGTATACACATTCTAGTTACCATCGGAAACAATAATAAAGGGGAACAAAATTATTATTACCACGCTAAGTAAAAATTGTTCAAACGATATCGTGTTTGGTGTCATTTTAATCAGGGGGTTGTAACAAGCAGTTTGGTAAAAGTTTCATTTAAAACGGACCTAAAATGAACAGGTTTTAATTTTTCATCTGGCTTGCATTAGTGTTGGTTCTCACCGATATTCGATCTGGGTTCGGATTACATCGACCACCCCAAGTGGGTGGGGTAGATATTAACACTAACCGTAGCCACTATTTTTAATACTAATAGAGATTTTACTGTAACTTCATAAGAATAACAATGTATTCGACATCTATGATGTTCGAAGGTCCCCGCGATATTAACAACTTTGTAGTCGTCGAGTTTGGTCGTTGAGTTCAGTCGCTCAGTTTTTCATCGCTCGGCCAACTAGTGAAACAGACGTGTGTAGTTTTTAATAATTTAAAAATATTTGATGGAAAGCTGCAAGATTCAGGCGGACAAGGAAGTAGGGAAATTGTAATAAAACAATTCAAGTGGCCAATTCTGTTAGCATTACCAAGTACATATGTACAGCTATAATGCATGTACATATTTTATGTATACATACGTATTGTGCGTTCGCAGAGAGTTGGCGAGTCCAGAATATTGCTTTCTTAAGGTGGGTCCAGACTTGTTACAAACTTCTGTTACTGTTACCCGTGACGTCAGTTTTTGGTAACGAGGTGTGGGCTTGGCCAGATTTCCGTCCATATGCACGTAAAAGTCCGTCCACATTTGTTGCCGTTACCGGGATTTGTTACCTAGTCAAGTGGTCTAGAAAAGGTCTGGGAAGAAATGTGAAGTGTTTTTTGATACCTCATGGTGTTACTCGTTACTTGGTTTAGCCGTTCCACGCGTTGTCGGTATTTGACCCGCTCCAAAGGAAGTACTTGAGTCGCTCGTGAATGGTTATAGCTTTCTTTGAATTTGTATCTTTTCTGGCTGCCTTTGGCCGGATTAGGTTGACTAAAGTTCATAATTCTAGTATAATAATAATTTCTAAGTCGTATATAATAAATCTTCATTATTTATAAAAATACTTATAAAAATATTTTACAAATAACTTTTTGTTGATATATTGCGGCATTGATTTTTACATGTCTGTCGATCACTATTAATGGCGTTAATTGTATTAAAAAAGGGAAAGTGTTGTGCCGATTGAAATTGCATGGCTCTTTACCATGTGTTCTTTTATTCTAGTCCTTGCCATCTAAATCCTGCACTTAGATGGGCGAAAGGCTAAAAATTACATACTCCGCAAAAAATAGCGGGTCTATCTCATAGGCATAGACTGAATGAGCTCTATATCCCAGGCCTAAATATGTAGTCTACAATACATAGGAACAGCGCCGCACAGACGAGTTCACACATGTACAGCAGTTCAGGGGCGAGCTAACACATTGGCAGTGGCGCATGGACGAGTGCACACATCTACGGCAGCTCACTGACTCCTTTGGAGCGGGTAAAATACCGACAATTTCGGCACCCGCCGAACCAAGTAACGACTAATGCAACGAGGAAACAGAAAACACTCCACATTTGCTCCAAAACCTCTTCTAGACCACGTGACTAGGTCCTTATCTTGGTAACGGTATGCGGGGATGTAACAAGTGTGGACCCACCTTTACTCTGTTCCACCTCTCCACGTGCTCAGTGGAACAGAGTGAGAAAGCAATATTCTGTCACAGACGAGATATAAGAATAGACTGGACATCTTATGGACTTTGGTGGCCCACCGTGACTGTCATACCGACACAGAAATCCTACGCTGATTTGAGCATCCTCTGCTCATGAACAGTGAACAGTTGAAGAACTATTATTTACTGAAGTAGTGTTGGGGACAGAGCTCATGCGATTGTGTGAATATATGTGAATGCTTTTGGGGGGGATCAGGACAACTACAGTAATTCTTCGGTTAGCGCGTGCTACTCGGGACCGGCTGCGCGCACTAATCGAATTTAGGTGAACTTTGGGTTCTTGGAAATTTTGGCCGAGCCGTCTACTGTGACGAAAAGGACAGCGCGCGACAGAAAGAGGGGAAAGAGATGTCGGGCGTCAGATTAGGATTTAAATGCCTTCGCATCGGTGAGACAACACTAATGCAACTATAAAACTTCTTTATTGTTAATTATTTCGTTCTGCAAATTTTATGGAAATATAGCTGAGGCTGTTGTGATTAAAATAACACCAAACGCGATATAATTTGGATCATATTTGCGTTGATAAATTATAGAAACGGATCCCACCGAGCCGAGCATGAAACGATTCCGTACGATCTCCCCGGCCGGACAGAAACGCTTTGCGCGCGGTCTAGTAAGTCGACGAATGCTACCGTACGCGCGTTCTTGGACGGGCGAGACATGCTTTTGACCACCTGGTTCTTTCCTTATCTGATACTTTAAAAACATAAAGCCATACTACAATAATCATGAGTATCTTACAATACAATGGGCATACAATACAATACAGTTTAGCATTCTGTGAAAACGTTGATAATAAATCTCCGCGGTCAACCTGGGTTGTTTATGACCGAAGCTAAAGTTCAGTCTTGGATTGACTTTTCCCGAATTGTTATTTTCGTGCACTAATCCTTTGAACAATTATCTGACGGAACAGATATACATTAAAGTAGAGACTTCAATACGTAATTAATATTTTTTCGGAGTCAACTACCATGGTTATTTGCAACTGAGAAAGAAATAAAATAAGACACTGAAGATTCCCAAATTTTTATTGTACGAACAGATTGTAACCAAATTCACTTTTATAAAAAAACCTATCTACTTTTGTAAAACTACATTACATTGTATTAAAATATTACGAGTTAGAATAAAAATAAAATACATTACAAAACATATATTACCATTAATGACATTTTTTCCAGAAAATTATTATTACTTTATTTTTCTTACATGCCGTCACGACGTGACGTGTTAAAAAAGTAGGCTATACGCGACACACGGAATTCATCGCTCCGATGTGATTTCGACTCAACTCGTGCCGAACCGTAAGAGTATCGCACGACCAGGCCGTAGTTCAATTTTCCTACCGAAACGTTGACCGAGAAATAGCTTTCCTGATTCTCCCTAAACATTTCACATATATTACACAGTCGCGTGAGTCCTGTCCCCACTACTTCAGTAAATAATAGTTCTTCAAGTGACCACTGTTCATGAGCAGAGGACGCCCAAATCACTGTCGGATTTCTGCGTCGGTATGGCCGTCACGGTGGGCCACGAAAGTCCATAAGATGACTTGTCTATTCTTATATCTCGTCTGTGCCCTGGGTCCCAAAAATCGTGGCCGAAAAAATACATTGCATGTCCGGTCTATTCTTATATCTCTTCGGTGGTTCTGTATAATCTGTGGGTAACGTTGCGAGTGACACGGAAATGGTAATGGGATCCCGGGTCCCAAAAATCGTGGCCGAAAAAATACATTGGATGAATTGTCTATTCTTATACCTCGTCGGTGATTCCGTTCTGGATGTGGAAAGAAATTGTCAGATGTTACGTGAACTTGAAAGAATTTAAACGAAAAGTCTGCTGGTAGTGCAAGGTAGAAGAGGCTCGTATCTTATATCTGCATCGAGTTTATAACATTTCTATAAGTTTTATATAACATGCTAATAATAACAGTGTATTAAATTAATAAGTTTAATTCTATACTTTAATTTTATTATAGTATCTACCGTTATAGCAGTGCACGACATATTTGCATAATATATGTATTTTCTAACATGATAACAGAAAACTTGACTTAAATTAAATTACAAGCAAATCATTTATCTTGTACATTGCGATTCATCTTTGCGTGAAATAATATTTCATTTTTTGCGCAATACATTTTGTATTGCGTCTGTTGCCTTTTGAACACCAAGGCGAAATTGTCCATATTCAGGGCGGATTTTCATTCCCCGATAGTAGAATACCAGACTCATTTCAAAATGACCCAGGTGATACAAAGCTTCTGCTTTACAATACAATGCTTTGGCCATGTTAGCGTTTTTCATTTTGTATTGTAAAGCATTTTCGGCATCTTGCAATGCTTTACGGGGCTCCCCTAGTAAAAGATGGCATTTACTTCGTGCTATTGATGCATTACTATCATTTGGCTCAAGATCCAGTGCCTGGTAAAAGATAGTAATATTAGCTATAAATGTTATTAATAAAATAAGCTACAAGGCGGTTGAAAGATTAAAAATTAAATTAAAAAGTACGCACGCGAACGGATACTAATTTCTACTTTGTTTAAATGAACTTTCTTTGTTAATTATTTGTTCAAAAATTATTTTAAAACAATATACTATTTGCTTGAAAATAGAAAGATTTTTGGGAACATGTATAAATCAGAATAACGTATAATAAGAAATGTTGCTGTTTTATAAGTTGAACGTTTGAAAATTCTAGATTTGAAATGCAGTTGAGTATTATGTATAATACAACGAGAAAATAATATAAACCTTATTAATACAATTCATTGCAACTTTAATGTCACCAATTCGAATTTCGCGTAATCCTAAAGCCAGCATAGCTGTTGGTTCCGTGTATTCCGGTAATTTTAAATCTCTATCCTGTTTCTGTTTCATTTTTAGTGATTGTTTAATATCTCTGGTCCCCATATTTACAGCGGCAGCACGATCCTTATCTGTATAAACTTCTTCTTGACGACAAACACCATTATTCTGTCGGCGTCATTTCTGTTTCTTCTGAATGCTCACTTCCGATTCCACGGACAATTTGACGGACTTCTGGGTTTGCTGATTCTTCTCTTTCGTTCTCTTTTTCTTAACACCATCCATAGGATTTTCTTTACTAATATCGTTACTAGAATCCGTGTCGAGACAGGTTCCTAAAGAAGAAGGATTCTGATCGAAATTCTCTGGCTCTTCGGCTTGTTTCGTATCCGAACCACCCTCCGCGGGTGCTCGTACATAGCTTTGCAGTAGATCATGATGGTGCATTGATGAGTTTAGGATACCCTGGATCTTTGAATCAATATCATTCGAAGTGTCCGGGGACTTGGATGGAATTACTTCACTCATCGTATAATTTATTGAATTATTTATTTATATACTAAGATTTAATTTCGTTTTTCCTTCGGTTTTATTTCAAATTAAGTAATGCTCTTTTTGAGATGGTAAATAAATAATAGCAACTAGACACGATCACATTAGATACAATTTTTTTATATTTCTAAATATTTTGCGCGTTTAGTTCTATCTTATAGTTTACGTAATTTTATTTTCTTCAATTGAAGAGTATATTAACGTATGTATTAGCGAAATCTGCGTCTTTCCATATAGTCGAATATTGATAGAGCAGAAACACTTGTCGCGTTTCATTCACTAGACTAACATGGAATGCAAGAAACGCTCCTTGTGTTTTGCGTGAGGAACGAACGTGTGGTTATCGACACCTCTGCTAGACGGTTTGTTTCCTTAGAAACAGTCAACAATGCGGATAAATTCGGCACATAAAATCTTTGATCATGTATGTGCAAAGCATTTCAACTTCTTTCAGTATGTATACTTGATCGCTATATTCAAGGTGTATGATAATAGTGCATGTGTATGGTAATCGCTAGTGCATTTTTATCTAATTTAAAATAATTTTCGATTTTTATTATTTTAATACGATAGTATGGGGTAGTTCCATATTAGCTGTTTTATGGAGAGGTCCCTCTACTATATATTATTTTTATTTATATTTTCATTCATCTCTTTTATATATTCGAGATTAATATCGATTAGTCTAAAATTGCCATTAATAAACCAATTATTCTCTAAATTATTAATGCTTATGTTAGTGACCGGGTACCCATTTTTATATTTGCTTTATTAATTTTTGAATGTTCTTTACAAAATATCGCAAAACCGACCCAGATTTTGGTTCTTTGAACAATTTCGCGTCAACGCACGTTTTGTGAAAACAAATTTAAACAAATTTCTCTCCGCCCTTTTTATTTTCGTTAATTTTTTGTAATAGCCCAGCTAGCCATCTGTCTATAAATGGATTACAGACTGGCGTCAGAGCCTGTCACAATGGCGCTGAATCGGTTTCCATCTGTGTCCGCATTTGGCGTCCTCTTCGAAAACAGATTCTACAAACCGAACTTACTTGCCAGATTGGAAGCAGATTTGGTAACTTCGGCCATTTAAATTTTATATGTACATACATTTGTATGTATCTGCTGCATTTCTGCTATCGCCGACTCTTTTTCCCCTTCTACCGCCAATCTACTGCCAGAGCCGGGTTTAAGATTCTGCACCCAATCTGTCGCTATTCTGTTTAACCAACTTGCTACCGGAATCAGCTCTTACCGGTTTGGTTGACTGGGAATCGAATATTCTTGAAAGTCGAATAATTTCATTATTTCATAAATATTTTATAACTTCATGACAATGTTTCAAATATTAAATTATTTTTAAACAGATTGAAGGCTGTCTGTCTTGACGAAATGATCTATCGTAGAATCTAACAGATAAATCATTCCGGTCAACAATGTATTTCGCGTTCAAGGCATAACATGCAATGGTACGATCACGCTATCTTGTGCTATAATACTAAAAGGATAACTTTGATGTAAAACGAGTGAATATTTTTACGCTTGCGATAAAATATGTTTACTACAATTGAACTGGTTAAATATTAAGTCAAGAATGATTGTATTAATAAGGTTTGACAAAATTAATAATATAAAAATAAACTGCAGTTTATTTTTTAAGTAATACAGTATGTTATATGTATATTGTTAATAAAATTTGATGATTAATGTATGCTTTATCACTAATGAAGTATACATGATCAATTTGTAAATTCTTGTATTATGGTCGATATGGTTTTTCTATGTATTAAAACCCTTATTAATGTTTCTCCAGTGCATGTAGATTAACAAACTGTAAATCTAAGGTTTTCGAAAGCTATTTAGTCTATATATTTTTACATAACAAAAATTAATATTTTGTATATCTAATTGCAGTTAAAATTAGAACAGCTTACTATATCTACCAACATTTAATAATGATTTAATCAAATATACTTCTGTGTAGAAAATGATAATCTCTAATTTTCCACAACTTTAATTATGTGTCAGGAAATATTTCGAAATTCATAAACTTACTTTATTATACAGGCCTATGGCTTTATGATAATTTCCACTGTTTACGTGGATCAGGGCTTCGTTCACTAATAATTTTTTTTCTATCGAGGCAAAACACTTGTTGTGGATTTTCGATTTGTGACGATTTACCATAATGATTCAAAGCCTATAATACATTTTGTTAATCATTCAAATTATAACATATTATATGTGTAATCAATGGCGTAGAAATCTATATTGTAACTACATATAAGTATTTATCACTAATAATGATTCAATTCGAGGTACACTATACACATTATGAAAACGTATTGAACATATAAATGAAAATTATATAATTCATATTTTAATTTACAGCAGTCCTTCCTAATGTTAAAAAATATCGAAATACCGAAATCAAAATTCTTTATGGCGTTCCAAAAATATTAAGTTATACAATAAATGTGGAATTATTGTTAGTGCATTGTGCATTGTAGTGTATTCACTGAATTATGTTTCCGATTCCAAAAGTTAATTAACATTACGGGATTTCGAATTTATAAGTTCGATTGGGTATACTCATTTATAAAAAAACTTAAATATGTACATAAAAGAAAAATTCAATATACTATCTAGGTAAGAACGAAAGCCCACATTGAAGTATTGAAGTATGTATAAAGGTGCAAATATAGAGTGGAGATCGTATTTAAAAACTTATTTTTTATTAACGTACGATGTGTAACTCACCCATAGATGCCAATCACTGTGTTAAAAAACCATTTAAATGATTTTATTTTTTGTTCCTTCACGGGAATATATTAGATTGTTTCGAAGTTTATGAGGCTGAATCCACATTCTATTAGATGCCATAAACTTCTTCGTACTATCTTTACTTCTTAACTTATGTGCGGATCTTTTTCGTTTATACTTCTAGTATTGTCTCCCTACTCTTGGTGATCAGGCCTAATCAATATGACAGTAGTAACAGAGGACAGATATAACTATATTCCATTGCGACTTCTTTCTCCCGAAATAAATTATAATAGAAATATCTATACGCCAAACACGAATATGAACTACCTTTGTTATTTTTGGTTGATCTTTCTATTAAACGAAGGGTCGCCCTATGATGGCTATAATGAATTTATTTCTTTGCAAATGGTATACATAGTTGGTGGTATACAAGTAACAAAGCCATTAAAATAGAAATTGCATTTGAGTAAGTTTTAAATAAATCTCGTTTCATACATGGTAATTGATGAAAATAACCCAAGCTTTCTATTTCTCAATTAGGGCTTGAAACAAAACAATACAATCAAGTTTTATTAAAAGTTCAACATACAAATTCCTATTGTTCACGAAAACAATTTTTGTTTAATAAATTAGTTGGTATATACATATATTATGTAGTACAGTCATTTTTCAGCGGCGACATTGAAATGATATAAGCAAAACTAAAAAAAATTCCAATATAACATAAATTGAGGTTCCCAAGATTTTAGTTACAATAAATTTAATATTTTTTAGATCCCATTAAATAATTATCAAGACTTAATTAATTATTTATATATCCTTCACACAAGTCTTTATTTACATTTAATGACATGCTAGTATTATCACTATTATAATTATTCTAGAGAATCCTATGCTTGTTATATTTGAAGCACATTACTGCGGAGGTTTCCAAGGTGTAATTTTTGGTGTTGTAGTACTATAAGGCATATAAGCCTCTTTTGTGCCACTCAAATTGGGTGTATGATCTGCCATCCATTTATATTTTGGCCGGTTTGGATCTTCATGGGGAAGTAAATCAGTTTTATAGTGCAACCATCCAAACCATTCAGCTGGGACTTGAGAACCATCGTAATCCATATTAACTTTTTCAGAATATATTACCCATCTGTTGCTACCTATTAGAAAATGTATATTGTTAGTATTAAATATGTATTGATAAATAAGCAATAAGAACACCTTAATACTCTAACAAGTACAAACAATTACAAGAGAAATCTAATACAGTGGATTCTGGTTAATAGGGACACATCGGGCCGGACGAATTTGTCCCAATTAAGTGGCTGTACCGAAAAACCATTAACACATTGGCGACGGGGGATTTCGAATACGGTTCAAAAATGACGCGTATTCGCGTCATCCGTCGCCAATGTGTTAATAGCCAAAATCTGAACAAAGTCAAAAATGAAGCCAAAAACAATTTATTGAAAAATGTATGTAATATTCGGTCTTGAATCCAAATGTCTATTTAAGCATGCAAACAAAGCTAACAATAATTCATCTGATCTTGTGATGAGAGAACGATGTGCTGCATATTCCGCATCACCCCTGATCATTATGCTACGCCTGGAGCGTGTTAACCTGAGTTCACTTCAATATAATTCTGACTTCTTAAGCTGTCTTTCTTTTATTCACATTGACCTTTCCTATGTTTGGGCCGTACCTATGTCCGATATGTCCCTTATAAGCATAGTGGAAACAAGAGTATTTGTTTCCACTATCTTCAGTATCTGTCCCGAATAAACATCGGACCCGATTAACAGGCGTCCCTATTAACCGGAATCTACAGTAATATAAAATGGACCCTCCATTTTCTTTTAAATTGTAATTAAGAGATACAAGTGTCAACGGAAATTAATGAAATACAGAAAGCTTTGTGACAACTTACTGTAGAAGTACGAATTATTCTCGTAATATTTATTTCCATATTTATCCTCTCCCACTAAGGTTCCAGCTTTTAATTCATCAACCCTGAAACATTCAAAACATCAAAGTATAGTGTTGTTATGAAAATATTTCCTGTATAAGTTGTCAGCTGACAAATAAATATGTATGTGCAATGTATTAGTAGGTTTGAGGGTATAAAACGATTTTTTTATTTAAAAAAAGTATTGGGAACCAAGCCGACATAAATATTCTGAATTATAATAACCTGTATAATGTACGCAAAGAACCAAAAATACCACCATTGGCTCGTATGATTTCCCAAAGTCTTGCAATTTTATCTAACCCTAATAACTTCGCCATGTTAGTTCTGAAAGTACACGCTTATAGGGTCAGCCAGAACTATGTTACTTTATAGAAGTCTTACGCTAACGTTAATTATACTGTTGCGCCGCGATTGGTGGGATATGCGGACTTGGAGTTGGTTCGGTTGCCCGTGGAGCGCTGAACCGTTCTGCTTGTGGAAAGGCGCGGAATATTCAAAGAACACTAACTTTTATAAACTCTTTTGTAAAGATTCACTGTTTTATTTCAAGAGATAGTATTTATTTGTACAAGTAATTCGCTAAGTTGATCTCTGCACAAATGTTTAGATTGATCTTTCTTTCATGACTTAAGTTGATCTCCTGTATGAGGCTTCTTCTTCTTTCCATTACAGCTCTGTTTCCTCTTCCTGGGTTCCTTGGTCCTCCTTCGAAATCGTCCTCGTCCAATGGGGTTGGTTCTTGGTGGGTTTCTATTCGTCCTTGGGCGCGTGGAGGTGGCAGTGCTACGCTTCTCGGTAAGGGCGTCAGGGTACGCCCGTATTTGGGGAAAACGCGGGAAAGCTAAGGAAAAACGCGCGATGGTCGGAGAAAGCGCGCTGAAGAGTCAAGTGACCCTTGGGATGTCCTTTTGTTCAACGGTAGAACATGTGGCGGCCAGAACAGGATATCGTGGGGTCTGACAACCTCCGGAGGTCGTACGTGTTTCAATAGACTTTAGCTAATTCTTTACGCTCCGTAATAAATAACCTTTAGAATCTTCCAAGTGAAGTGTTCTAAGATTCGAATGGTCCGAGTTTGCTATTGTTCGAGAACCTACGGCTGGTACTTGAATAATGTACAGCTTGACTTATCGCGCGTATGCTCATCCGGCTTCGAATTTCGCTCCTAATTTGTTATCGCTATCGATTGTTATAGTTATATTGTCGATCTTTGATTCGATATCACTAGATATTAAGGCCTGCTAAACGCGATAGCGTAACAAACTCAATGTACCGCGTCTCCGCGATACCACCTCACGTCGCTAGTGGCTCTCGTGTCTGGGGAAGATCCCTGGGAACTATAAATATCCCTAGGTGTCCCCTACACCACCCCCCCACCGGCAACAGCGTTACATACTTAAGGGGTACGACATAAAATACATAAAAATATAACACTAAAAACTAACAAACTGGAAATACGCATATTTACATAAACAAGATAAACACTACGCGCGCTATGACTACTTACACATACTAAAATCTAATCGCACACTACAACTATACTAAATCTACTTAAAATTAAGCGTATGCTAAATCTTAAATCTAACGCATTTCCTTACAGTACTACTGGGCCCATCGGGAACCTCAGCAACCTTACACTCTAATTCATTCAACATTCAACATGTGAAGCCGGCATTCAACGCCGGCTTCACACAGTCGATCGACACGTTTACTTCGCCGCCGTTAATTCTAAGGAGAAAATTCTTCCCATGGCGCCGCACAACCGCGAACGGTCCGTTATAATGCGGTTGCAGCGGTTTCCTAACCGCGTCGTTCCGCACCAACACGTGCGTCGCCGTCGCTAAATCCTTAAAAATAAACACAGCCTTCCGCCCGTGACTGCCTCTCCTAACCGGCCGTAAGGTTCGCATGTGCCGGCGGAATTGCTCCACGAATTGCGACAATTCCTGACGCTCATCGCCCTCGACCATGTCTCCAGGAAGCCGTAACGGCTCCCCGAAAACCATCTCCGCCGCTGACACCTTCGCGTCTTCCTTGACCACGGTGCGGATGCCCAACAGCACTGCTGGCAAAACCTCCGACCAGCTACCGTCCGTGTGGCAGCTAATGGCTGCCTTCAACTGCCTGTGGAACCTCTCCACGGCTCCATTCGCCTGCAGGTGGTACCCTGCCGTCCGATGGTGTTCCATCCCGAGAGCCCGCGCCAACGACTTGAAAAGGCACGACTCAAATTGCCGCCCCTGATCCTCATACAACGCGCGCGCCACCGTCTCAGCACTCGCATCGCAGATTGGAAACGCCTCCGGCCACCTCGTAAACCTGTCAACGACAGTTAGGCAGTACGTGTACCCTCTCGACACGGCGCAGAAACATGCCGCGAGACTTTTGCCCGCTGACACTCCATGCAGCCACTCGCCCATCGACGATAATCCGCCTTGATGGATGGCCACACGTACCGCCCCGTCAAAAGTTTCACGGAGGCCCTCGCTCCAGGATGAGATAAACTGTGCAAACGGTCAAACACCGCCCGTCTGAATCGCTGCGACACGAAAGGACGTACTCGCCCTGTCGAAATGTCGCAGAAAACTTCCACGTCCGGCTCCAGCATCCTCACCTTTTTGAACTGCAGGCCTCCTGGACTTCCCAACGTTGCCTTCAACTCCTCGTCGGACTGCTGAGCGGCGGCGACACCACCTCCTCGATCCGCGACAGCGCATCCGCCACCACGTTGTCCTTCCCGGACACGTGCTGGATGTCCGACGTGTACTGCGCCATGAAATTCAGATGTCTGAATTGCATGGGCGTACACTTGTCCGGCTTCTGGTTCAATGCGTACACCAGAGGCTTATGGTCCGTAAAAATCGTGAACTGTCGACCTTCAACGGCGTGGCGGAAATATTTTACCGCCGAATACGCCGCCAACAGCTCACGATCGTACGCACTGTACTTCCCCTGCGCCGCATTGAACTTCCGCGAAAAGAAGGCAGACGGCTGCCAGCCACCTTCAACCTGCTGCTGCAGACCCGCGCCCATCGCGGTGTCGGAGGCGTCGACCATGATACTCAATCGCGCCCGACCCGTTGGATGTGTTAACCGCGCTGCCCCTGCCAAGGTATCCTTGGTGCGCTGGAACGCCGCTATCCACCCCTCGGTCCAGATCACCGGCTCCTTCCGCTTGCCACCCGCCAGACATTCAACCAGCGGAGCCTGGATGGCTGCAGCTCCTGGAATGAACCTCCTATAAAAAGTCACCATCCCGAGGAACCTACTCAATTGCGCCTGATCCTGCGGTTTGGGAAAATTCGTGATGACATCCACCTTCTCCTGCAAAGGTCTGATGCCATCACTGACGACAGTATAACCCAGGAAGCTTACGCTGGGCACAGCGAATACGCACTTGGCCAGGTTCACCACCACGCCATACTCAGCGAATCGCTGCAAAACTTGTTCAAGCTGCTGCAAATGTTCCTCTTTGCTCCTCGATGACATCAACACGTCATCGATGTAGCACTTACAACAACCCAGACCGCGCAAGACCTCGTCCATAAAACGCTGGAAAGTCTGGGCTGCATTTCTCAAACCAATCGTCATCACCGGAAACTCGAACAACCCAAACGGCGTCGTGATCGCCGTCTTGGGTATGTCCTCTTCAGCGACAGGGATCTGGTTGTAGGCCTTCACGAGGTCGATCTTCGAGAAAACCGTGCAGCCACTCAGCTCCTGAGAAAAATCCTCTATATGCGGAACCGGGTGCTTATCCGGCACCGTCCTCGCATTCAGAGGCCTGTAATCTCCGCACGGTCTCCACTCGTTCCCCTTTTTTGCAACCAAATGCAGTGCCGCTGACCAGCTGCTTTCCACGGACGGGCGATTCCTTGCTGGAGCATAAATTGGAACTCCCGCTTCGCCACCATCAACCTATCCGTCGTTAATCGTCTGGGCTTACACGACGCGGGTGGCCCTGGCGTCGTGAGAATGTGGTGGACGGTCGAATGCTTCGGCTGCTTCAGCTGCGCGGAAGAGAAAACCTCCGCTCGTAACCTCCGCAAACCTGCCGAGGAGGGCACGCACCACGCTGTCCTCCACCGGATTCGCGCTCCGAACAGTCTCCACCGCGCCACTAGTAACCACGGCCGCCACAGTGCACAGTGCATATGCAGGAGCATGAAATTTCATGAACTTTAACGGCCTATATCTCAGTAACCAATCAATATATTTAAAAAATTCAAGCGGCATTTGATGCATTGATATATATACAATAATTCTGCTATACTAAAAAACCGCTGCTATATACTTCAAAAATTGAATTTTGGCCAGCTTTTTGGGAAATGGCACCACTGTGCGTCGCTGCCTGACATCGACGAGCAGGGCAAAATGGCAGAGGAAATCCGCCCCCAAAATGGGACGAGACACGTCGGCGACTATAAATTGCCACGCAAATTCCCTGCGCAAGCCTAAGTCCAGTACCAACGCGACTCGTCCGTACGTCGCAATGGAAGTCCCATTTGCCGCCACCAATGCATAGTCGGTCCGCGCCCGCGGACCGTTTAATTTCCTTTTCGGAAAAACGCTAACGTCGGCCCCCGTATCCACGAGGAAACGCGCCCTCGTTGTTGCATCGGTGACGAAAAGGCGACGCATCAATCTCTCAAAGCCGTCAGTCGCCATCAACGTCCCTGGTCGGCATTTCCCGCCGGCTTCTACGAACACGGGGGGCTACACCTAAACGCTTTTTCCCCAAACTTAAAGTGGAAAAAGCACATCCCGCCCCTCCGTTTCGTCCTCGACAGCGACCTCTGTCGACGCCCCTGCTCGCTACGCCCACGCGATCTTGAACGACCTCCGCCATCTTGCGCCATTAGCTTCGACACCAACGCCGCCAACTACTCCACCAGGGCATCCATCCTAGAATCGCCTGATACAGCTGCAACGGTCCTGGTTGGGGGTGTTATCTCGTGCACCCTATCAGCCAACGCCGCGAATTTATTCAACCCGGCATCGTCCTCTACCGCGAGCACCGACTGCATCCCGGTCGGAAGACGACCCAGCCAAAGGGACTTCAACCAGTCCTCCGGTACGTCGGAACCAGCTTCCGACCTTAGATAGCGAAGAAATTGGGATGGCGTCCTATCTCCCAACTCCTCATGCTCTAGCAACCGCTACATCCGCCGCTTTTTCGACGAAGAAAGTCGAGCGATCAATTCCTCCTTGATCTTCTCGAACTTCCCTTGGGCAGGCGGCTTCAACAAAATATCTTCAACCTCTTCCGTGGCCTTCGCGTCCAACTGCGCGACCACGTGCCAGAACTTAGTATCGTCCTGCGTGATGCCACGCAGGGCGAATTGCGCCTCCAGCTGCGCGAACCATAACGCTGGTCGTTCCGGCCAGAATTTCGCTAAATGTACCGCCACAGCACTTGCTTCACCCACGTTCCTACGCTCTTCAGCTCCTGATGCGCGTCCTTCCATTTTTTCCTCAGTCGGGGCCACCACTTGTGGGGTAGTTCTAGGTAAGATATTTGAGACTAGCGTCTGCTCAGTACGGTTTTGTTACGCTATCGCGTTTAGCAGGCCTTAATATCTAGTGATATCGAATCAACGATCGACAATATAACTATAACAATCGATAGCGATAATAAATTAAGAGCGAAATTCGAAGCCGGATGAGCATACGCGCGATAAGTAAAGCTGTACATTATTCAAGTACCAGCCGTAGGTTCTCGAACAATAGGAAACTCGGAACATTCGAATCTTAGAACACTTCACTTGGAAGATTCTAAAGGTAATTTATTACGGAGCGTAAAGAATTAGCTAAAGTCTATTGAAACACGTACGACCTCCGGAGGTTGTCAGACCCCACGATATCCTGTTCTGGCCGCCACATGTTCTACCGTTGAACAAAAGGACATCCCAAGAGCCACTTGACTCTTCAGCGCGCTTTCTCCGACCCTCGCGCGGTTTTCCTTAGCTTTCCCGCGTTTTCCCCAAATACGGGCGTACCCTGACGCCCTTACCGAGAAGCGTAGCACTGCCACCTCCACGCGCCCAAGGACGAATAGAAACCCACCAAGAACCAACCCCATTGGACGAGGACGATTTCGAAGGAGGACCAAGGAACCCAGGAAGAGGAAACAGAGCTGTAATGGAAAGAAGAAGAAGCCCTGCACATGAGATTAAATCGAGTCGTGAAAGGAAGATCAATCTAAGCATTTGAACAGAGATCAACTTAGCCTTGAACAGAGCTACTGAGCGAATTACTTGTACAAATAAATACTATCTCTTGGAATAAAACAGTGAATCTTTACAAAAGTCTTTATAAAAGTTAGTGTTCTTTGAATATTCCGCGCCTTTCCACAAGCAGAGCGGTTCAGCGCTCCACGGGCAACCGAACCTACTCAAAGTCCCCACATCCCACCAAAGCGCACGTTCAGTCCCGAATTTGTAAGATACCGAACTAAAAGTTTTTAATACATTATAAGGGTTTATAAATTCTTCTTACTTTGAACCATTAAAAAGATGTCTTTCATTAAATCTATCCGTGTTTGTGAATTTATTGGTAAATATGTCATTCAAAATTATAAATACTTACAAACCTGTTACTTGTTAGCGTAAAGTAGGACGTATAGCAGCAAGTACATATTTCAAAAATCTTGATCATAAACGCATGACGGATCATAAAAAATGTATTTATTCAACCTAATCGAGAAATGGTAGGGTCAAGGTTTATGAATCTAACGCATGAATCGGAATATCATTAAAACAATTTTATTAGTAGCACATAACTAGTGAGACTACTTAAAGTTCTATTTGGTGCAAAGCAATAAAATCGATTTTAGTTGCGTTTGTTTTTTTTTAATTGGCCAAATTCATAAATTCATAAAATTAACAGTTATACTATAACGAAATACACTTTGTAGCAATTAAATAAAATTATATGGTATTCTTTGATCAACTAAAGAATTCTACACTACAGTAAATTGTTTGAAGTAAAATATAGTTAAACAGTTTAATATGACAACAACGACAACAACGACAACACTAACAGTGCAAAGGAGACGAAATAATTACAAAAGGAAACCTAACCAGCATAATAAAAAGAAAGTTGGGCATAAGTCCATTGATAAATCTGACGAAGAGATCAAAAGCAACGAGGTGAAAACAATAGAAAAAGTAAAAAAATTAAAAAATGTATCTGACGAAGTACGAAAAATGTTTATCTCTACCATTGATCCTTATGATTCACCTTTAACATGGTGGGAAGCGGAACACGTAAAATATGCGTGAGCTATATACATTATACATTATTATTATTATTTACATTATTATTTTATCAATTCTGGATTCTCGTATATACCTTGTGTAATAAAGAAAACCAGTATACAGCTAAATGTTTAATAATTTTGATTACTTCATTTGTACATTGTAGAATAAATTATCCACCTGTAAAATCGCGATTAGAGAGAATAATGGGAACGCATATTGTCCGACTAACCGATCGCAAGTATATGTTGCATTACATGGCTAAGATTATAGAGGATCATGAAAAATTACAGAAAATTCGTATCGATGAGAGAAAATTAGCACCACCGACAATTATATCTCAATTACTGCAATTGTCTTACAAGGAGCTCGTAAAAAAATTAGCGAAATCTGGATATTCCAAAATAACACTTTACATGTGAAGAACATTCTAGTCAACGTTAGTATTTATGCATTCTGAGATATGTAACGTGCGAAAATATTTATGTAAGTGTGGTCACATATTAAAAACGTATGAGCGCATAGTGAGAAAAAGTACAACACGTTGAAATATCTCTGTTTATAATTAATTTTATTTTTCCATTGCATTAAGACACAAACGCCACATCGCACTAAAATTGCACACTGCAAACAACGCAATTACATAAAATGTTTAAGACCATAACAATTACAAGTAACAAAAAAACAAAATTTATTTACAACAAATAATAATACAAGGAACATTATTGTTTCTATGCTACGTAATAGAGATAAAAATTCGTTCTAACATTATGGAAAATAACGCTACCCTAAATGTATAACAGCGATTATATTTCATAATATGCATCCAACACCATAATTATGAAAAAGTTTTTAAACTCAAACCACGTCAAGAAATGTCGTTTGAAAAAAATCGTGGAACATTTTAATGAATTTCATTTGAGAATATTATGAAAGTGGCACTTGTTATTAATAGAAAATTGATACTTCTAAAATATATTTTATCTACTAATAGTTATATTGTACTTTCAGGAATGTCTTTTATTTTTCTGGTGAAACTGGTCGTTTTGTTTTCGATAAGTTTAATAAGGCACAAATGTTTGATTCAGTTCGTTTCGCTTATTGTCGTTTCATGAGTGTATAGAGTTTTTAGATTCTAGTATTTTGTGAAAGAGGCTCGATAAAAGATTGTTAATCTTCAGCTTCTTGTGGGTATGAGGATATTCACTGTAAATCTTCTGATGAACCGGAATCTGAACATATATACCTTCATTTTCACTATGTTTCACCGTTTCCAAAAAGTCGATGTCTAGAAAATTATATAATACAAACATTCTTACATACTTCAATTTTTTACACGAAATATTTTATTTTCATGTATGCAGTCCTGTCGGGATATGCGTAAATTTTTACCTGAAATTTCGTAGTCCCAGGGTGCCACATCTTTCCAAATGTCGAAAAAACTCGAAGTACTTCTGAGTTTTGGTTCAGGAACGTATTGATATTCATGTTTGGACCATCCGAGTGCTGCCAAGTGTTCACTAAAAACAATTGTTCAATTTATTTTGTCAAATGGTTTAAACATTAACTAAGTTTTGCACCTGTTGGAATTTATTATCTAAGGAAATAGTAATAAAAATATTGTATATTAAATATGTAATAGCATTTTAATAGTACTTAAAACACTGTTAATTTTAACAAAATTATATAATTATAAAGTATTAGTACTATTAATAAATGTGCTTCTACATTACATTTTTACATTGTGAAATAAAGTACATCAATACAGATGGAAATTAATTTAACTTTTCAGTTTAAACGTGTCACATATATGCTTTATAGACACGCAACGTCACTTTCATTGAAATAATTTCCACACTATTGAATTTAATCTATATTGTTATTATCATAAATTGAAGTTTACTTATGTATTTCTTCTAGCTCGTGTTTTTCAGGCGCTTTCACTGGAGGCTCGGAAAATGGATATAGTACCGGATAATAATGCACATGATAATGATGTATATCGGGCTTTTTCTTAGCTTCTTTTTTTTCCTTTATCGATTGTAAAAAGTCCGTTATTACTTTCTTGGGGCTAAAATGAAAATTTGCAACATGTAACATATTTTGTTCCCTTTAACATTTTAATATTTATAAGTACAAAATTGATAAAAATACAGATAAAAATACAGATTTTAAACAGCGAAGTGTATCCCTTAAATAACGGTTGCTACGTGTAAGTTGTGATTGTGAGTCTCATGATAAATTCCTTCCATTATGGAAACAGAATTTTCATATTACTTACTATTCGAAAAAAAATCCCTCGGACGTAGTAACCACAAGTACCATTAACAGCAATGTAAGCTGAAAATTGCAGAAAAATTATTTATAACACTTCATTTAAAATTTGTTGGCGTGTGTCAAATTCAAATCAACTATATTACTAGTTTATCCGAATGTGCACTTCTGCACTTCTACCAACAAAAATCACACTTCTCAAATATATAATTAACTGAGTCACTTCATTATACAATATGAAAATCGCACACTCAATGATGATAAAGTTGGCTAATACAAATTTTAACTCGTTTTAAAGAAGTTGATAATTGAAGGGTAGAGAAAATAAACTACTATGAATATTTTTATTTACTTGCAACAATAATTTCGTCCTCATGGTGATATGTGACTTTGTAGTTTCTAATGGTCTGTCGTCTACTTGGATCACGAAAGAAACTGGGAAACCTGATCAATCAGGACCCCCTTATATCTATCCGCTTACTCTCTTTTTCTATGAGCTCCCAAGAATTCTGTTCTTCGTTTTTTTCGTGGAGGTTCCTATTAATTAGACATCTTAACATTTCAAGAAAAATTCAAATGCTTACATTTCCGCTGATTTGTAATTTCTTCTTTAAGCTTTGAATATATCCATTTTTTCAGCCAAAGGAAATAATATTTCTTATCTGAAGGTTTCAATACCTTTCCTTCAATTGTTTAAGTGGGAATATTTTTCTTGTAACTTAGAAACTTGTTACACTCCGAAGCATCTACGTGTGCAATAATCAGTAACTTTTAATATTAACATCAATCAGATCGCGAGTAAATAAATTATTTATGATTTATTTGTATATAACAAACTAATTTATGATTCAATTCCAATCTGTGAATGGGTGTAAAAAATTATACCTAGAAACACATGCACATTCAATTTTGTCTACTTTGGTATATTCAAAGAAATAAAATAACAGATACATTCAGACAATTTTGCGGTGCTAATTTAAATAAACTCTTATGTTAATGCTCAACCACCCTTGCAAAGGATGGTACTGTTTTATTTTGAGGGGATATACAAAAAAGGCCTAAATGTAATATATTATACTGCAGAAGAAATTTGTACCGCTCCTTGGAATTATCGATCAATATGGCGAAGAATGCGGCACTTGCCAATACGCTAGCACGTAATTACTCTCATGAATAAATGAATATAATTGTTGTATAATCTTGTTTATTTTAATTAAAGGTGTAAGTTGCATGATTGATTTATCGAATACAAATCTACTTAGAAGAAACGTTACGTACTTAATAGTTTTACGTTTCTGACAAAATGCAGTAAGTTTTGTTTTTATTTATAGTTAACATATAGCGCACCTGGTCAGATGAATCACTAATACATACAGTAATTGCAAGAGAAGAGTTTAATTATATTAATTCAGCGGTAATTCGTTACTAATATAGCCAGCGGGCTCGTTTCATATTGGCCTACAATATATAAAATGATCGACAGAGGAAAGTGAACTAGGGTCGGCAATGCACACTGAAGATAAAGATCACAATTATGTTTGCCCTACTTGCATTTCCTCGTAATTCTGTAGAATGCATTTTCTGCAGGTTTTATTGATAACGGTAATAATCAAAGGTTTAACACGGTTAACGGGTCAAACCGGGGCTTCCTCGATTAATATAATATTAATAAACTTAATGTTCGACGTACTTTTATTTCTTCCTCAAATCAATTATAATCTTTTCATGTACAATACGAATAAAAAGATACTTGTCGCATTTATTATATTGTCATCTAGTTTAAAGTATTCGGAAACATGTGCTTGGGTTATTTTGTACATTTAATCGTTAGTTGTACACAAATTATACAGCGAGAATATAATTATTGTTAAGAATTGTTAGGTATTTAACATAGACAATTCGCAAAATTGTCACACAATTACAATAATACATTAAAATATGAATATTTGCACAGGCAAAGAAATGCGGATACGTGAAACATTTTCTGCCATTGTTTTATTGTATATGCGTTTCCACAATGATACCAAGCAGTGAAATCCACCCTAATGGTTTTAAGAAAGTCAATGTAAATTGCAACAGATGACTTTTATGTATCAATAAATAATCCGTGTACAAACATTTTTACTCTTAAACACAAGTAATTTTCATCATTGCTACACTGTAACAGTCTTCATTAAAATCTTATAAGGAAATCTTGAGATTTATCATTGTTTGAGCGTTATAGACAATTCGAGTGATTTGTGAGCCGTGGATAAGCATACTTGGTTATTTGAAAGAACATAGGAAAAGCTACGATATATGTATACAATTTCTTTTCAATTTATAAATCAACAATTCAGAATGGCATCTGTCATGGGTACCTTTTCCTGATATACATATAGTATAAGGTATTCTATAATTAAACTTTATATCCTAATGCATTTAAAGATATACATATGTATGTACATAGATATTTCAGCGAAAGGGGAGACTGAAGAGGGAAGAGAGAAAGGAAATGGAGAGATAGAACGAATGAGAAGAACAATAAATGAGTGAAAGTGGTACAATAAAAAATAAAAAGCGGTACAAATACAGGTGTAATCGCAATTATAATAAGGAATGCAATATAATGTAGCCAAGTCAGAATTTATTAAGGTGAAGCGAAATAAATAATATACGTACGATGAAATTGAAGGATTTATACGACTTAGAAAAACGGAAAATTACATGCAATGAAAGAGTTCTCTCCCGCAGATGCGATTACGATAGACAAAACAATTATGGGGAAGAAAAAAACACGGAGACCTTTGCCAATATTTCATGACTTTGATTAATATTTCATATTTTGAAAACTGCTAACTTTCCATTATTCAGCTGGAGAAGCTAGAGAAAGCTTCAAGATATAAGGGGGACATATCTATGCTATTGGCACGTTATTACTGAACCGGTTCTACTTTTGATTTTTCGTGTCCTCTGTTTTACCGATATGTATCTACAATTGTGGATACGTTGCACATCGATGTACTACTTCTGTAGTTACAAAGTGAAACAGCAATTTAGTTAGTTCGTGTTTCCGATTTCGCTTTTTGCCAATAAGCAACACTTTCAAAGATCGATAAGTTTGCATAAACTATATTCTGAACGTACTTAGCACTTTCAGGAGATATTAAAAACATATCATGCATATACATATGTATACTTAGGTATGCCTAATTTATGTATCGTTGTATATCAGCCAATCTCATGAAAGAAAAGTAAACAAATTCTATACAAGTCTAGATCCTCTGGAAGACGTCGACGCCATTCACCTTTCTCTTTAGTTCTACAAAATAAATGCATAAAGTTGCAAACAGGTATAATAATAAAAAAGTTGTCTTTCAACATCTATTCGCCTTTTTCTATTGCTTCCTCGTTAATGCGAAGCTAGAAAGTGTAGTAGGTTAATAACACAGTTGCAAGTAAAACAAAAGAACTGGTTTCATATTATACGTGAATCAAACATTAAACATTGTAGGGGTGCAAATACCCGATAAGCGTGTACAAAATATTTTGTATCGAAATTGCAAGCTAGTAAAATGTATATTAATATGCATATCATTTATTTGAACATTTATAGCTGATATTATATTATTTCTATTGTATATTTATGTTATAAAGCGATCTTTGGAAATCTCTTCTATTAAAACTCAACTAACAACTAACTTACTACGAGTAAAAATTTAACAAATAACAACATGTATTTCCATCTAATAAAACTGTAGGGTTCAACTTCCCTGCATTTTGTAATTGTCAATGTAGTTTATTAAAGTAATTAATGTTGCTCTTATTTTGAATTACTGAAATGAATGGAAAGACGAGAAAATTCGAATATCGAAATATAAGTATGTAATGTACAATTTAAATCAACTAATTTCTACATTATTCGGGCAGATGGCGCAACTGATTGGAATATCCGCTGGCAACACTCGTGAAATCTCGTGTTGTTATACATTTTTCAGTAAGTAGAACCCAATAAACGAGAGAATGTTGTGAAGATATTTCTTGTGAAACGTTCCGAAAATTAACACGGTGCTTTTTAAATACGTAATACTAATTAACGTTACGTAAAATGTGCGCTACTTTTCAACGTGACATTCAAAGTGCGTAGTTCATTGTTTGATTCCAAACTTCCTCCTACGAAAATTACATTCCTATATAAAATAATTCGTAACGAAAGTATCGGGTTAGTGCTTACGGGGGAATCGGGGAATAATATTTTCTGTTGATACCGTTAAAAGATTTACCTTAAAACGTCATATAATAATATCAATATTTATTTGCCTAACTACTTGATGCATAATACGAGTCGATATGTCGATTAATATAAAACGCACCTAAATGTACCATCTCCCTTTTGGTGAGTAATGCATGTGCATGTCCATGAAACAATGCGTAATTCAACGAAAAGATTCGATTATCACGCGTACGATTTTTCTTTTATAAAATGAATATGAATATAGCGCCGAAATCCAAGTGAATAGCAATTACTGTATAGTTGATATAAGGGCATATTGATGTGCACGAACAAAAATCTATACATGCGCGTACATTTACGTATGTACATACTTACTTACATATAGATATTTACATGCGTTCTTGAGCACGGGCATACATTTATTCCTTGATGTCTATATTTAATAATTCCGTAGAAAATATTGTTCTCGCAATAAAGAAGAAAGAAAAAGGGGAAACAATAAATTACAATTTATGTATAAATTACCACATATGATTTTTGAATTTTGCTTGTCATTGAAATTCGAATGAAAGTTTTTATGAGAGGAAATTATAAATGTACATATGTACAAATGATAACCCTGTACATGTTTAAAAATATCTTAGTTAATTGGCAAAACATGTATGATGTAATCAATCTTAAATGAAGTAAATACAGTTTCGTAAAATGTACTCGCATAATCTTTGTTTAATTTCTCTATGAAAATATTTTAATCACACGTTTTCTATGATAAATTATGTAGTTCATGTTACTGTAATATAACTTTCATTTCGTAACATAAAACAAGTTTATTATACATTAGTATAAAAGTAAGATAAAACGCGGAAACAGTTTTTTATATTTTTGCCCTTGAAAGAAACTCCAATGTTGTAATAAGCAATTTAAAATTGGAAATTTTCATTTATACCAAACAATTATAGTTGTATAAATATTGTCGTCATATTCATTTGAACTTTATGTTCAGGTTTATAACTGGAGCATGCCCCAACATTTATGGACTACTGTTGCAGCGGTTCCATTTATAAATGCTGAAAGATGCCACCAAAACAGAGGAAAATAGCTATTATGGGTTATAGATCCGTAGGTAATGGAAAGTTATAGGAAATGTAATTTTATGTATGCTATGAAAAAAAGACCATTCGAGTCAGCGAATGTACGAATTAGATGGACACTGAACCGCACGTGTCTAGGTGAACATGAAACGTGTAAAATCAGTAAAAGTTTGAATATTTTTAACGTTAATGTAATAATGTTTAATGTAACCAGTAGATTCAAAATTAATTGTTTCAATATATATACGATTTATAATAATGTTTACAAAAAACTTTAATTGAAAAATAACTGGTTTCTACTTTCTAATATTTATTTTACCTCTTATTTGTTTTAATAGGCAAGTCATCACTCAGCATACAATTCGTCGAGGGACAATTTGTCGATTCGTATGACCCTACTATAGAAAATAGTAAGAAGTACCTGTATCGTCTTACACGCTACTTCAAAGATTTCTAACAACACTGTTAGTAGTATTTCCTGCACATTCTGTTAGTAATTCATGCTGCAAACAAACTGTAGATTCACGAAAAAACATATTTCTTGATGGATAAATTTTGTTCTATACATGGAATGAGTGAGAAATATTTAAATCGAAAATAACTAATTTTAATATTATTACGTTACTGTTGGTTAGCAGCTATTTAAGGCAGAGTTTCAAAATAGATTGGTATAAAACAAATCGATATAACTTACATTGGTTTAATTTAATCACTTATTAACTTATCACATTATAATTAGTTATTGGTATTATTATTGGATTCTATAATCAAAACTTGCCATTAACAGAGGTTGAAATATTGATAATATATCTATATCCACATTTATAGTATAATTGTGTAATCTCTCAGAATGTGGTTTTCAATATAAATATAATTAATATATATTATAAAAATGCATTATCTATAAAATAATTATGCATATTTTCGATTCAACAAGTAGTACTCCAATGGTGCAGGTACTGTTATTTATTTTTGGAATAATTTCTGATTTTTCAGTTAAATAATTCTAATGCATCTTTGTGTTGCATATTAATTTATATCAAACTTTCGTTGCTTTTATTTAATGTATTCACCATTAGAAGTAGTAAATATGTATTATGATGCAGTAGACAATTTCATTTGATAAATATCTTATAGAACAAAAGAAGTTACAAATATTTTCAAGTGCGTGAATTAGTTTACATAATGTGCAATTTGTAATGTGGATCTAAAATTACCATTAACACTGTACATATACAAATTGATTTTGTATCAGCATGACGCATGAATCCTTACTTCGGTTATTGCCTTCCTCTTTTTGTATACATTTTAAGTATCCGTTTTACAACCTTTATTTATTCTTATTGAATATACTTAATACAGTAGTACCCGTACATCAAATCCCAAATTGTGCATCTATCTTTTCATTTTATTCTAAAGAAATTCATGAACAAAAATGAAGTTACAAAGAACGCATCTTAAACAAGAAATACACAAGTTAATCCACATTTTATATACAAATTTTAATGATGTGGGTCCTACTGTTTTATCACATTACCTATTTTATTACAATTAATTAGTATTCTTCTTTCAGCATTTACAAAGAGTACTCGAGTAAATAGTCAAGATTACGAAGTGAAGTTGGTAGACACAGCAGGTCAAGATGAATATAGTATATTTCCTACACAGTATTCTATGGACATCCATGGTTATGTCCTAGTGTATAGCATAACCAGTGCTAAGAGTTTTGAAGTTGTACAAATAATTTATGACAAGTTATTGGATATAACTGGGAAAGTCCAGTATGTAACGTATTATCTACTGCCTTGATTTATACAAAGACTAGCTGCTTGCGGGGTCGATATTTTGTAGTAGTAAAGTATTTCTTTTTCTGTTTTAGTGTCCCGATTGTATTAGTAGGAAATAAAACGGATTTATACGTAGATCGAATGATAACGACAGAACAGGGAAAGCGTTTGGCAGACTCTTGGCATGCAGCTTTCTTGGAAACCAGTGCAAAGCAAAATGAGGTAAATTAAATTTCTTCCTTGTACATAATAATAATTGTCCATATTATTAATATACTTTGTTCCCTTGTTTTCAGTCTGTCGCAGATATTTTTCATACATTATTGATTGAAATAGAAAAAGCGGACGGGAATGTACAAGAGAAGTCAAATTGCATTATTTCCTGAGCTATATTAGCTGGGAATATTACAATACAATGTAAATGTATACAAGCAAATGACGAATTTGGCATTAATACTAATACCGCAAGCAAATTTACTGTTACAATATTAAAAATATAAAATGGCGGATATAAAATAATTATGTCTGTTCTTGCTGTATAAGACGCAAATATGAACAATATTATCTGTTCGAAAATATACTTGATAATAAGTACTTTTTTTTTTTCTTTTACTTATTATGTAGCCACTGTATAAAAAAAGGGGAAAAGGGTTTCAGTTGAGTATGTCACTTCTATAGTACAAAATTGCGGTGTAATAAAATTCAATATTTTACGAAGGATTTTTCAGGAATGGAAATATTCATTTGAATTAATTTTATGTAATTTATATCTGAAACATTTATATTTTTGTTTGGTGAATAAACTATTGTAAAGTATGTAGTAAAGGAACACATGTCCTGACTCATTTTTAGTATAGGTGTCTAATTGTAATTGATATGCATATAGATTTTTAAATAATACATATAAATGACAAATGTTTCTCATACCATTTAATTATAAATAATTATAACTGTGTGATACTATTGGTATTGTTGCGCCGCGATTGGTGGGATATGGGGACTTGGAGTTGGTTCGGTTGCCCGTGGAGCGCTGAACCGCTCTGCTTGTGGAAAGGCGCGGAATATTCAAAGAACACTAACTTTTTTAAAGTCTTTTGTAAAGATTCACTGTTTTATTTCAAGAGATAGTATTTATTTGTACAAGTAATTCGCCGAAGTTGCTCTACTCAGTTTGATCTCTGATCACGTCTCAATTGTATCTGTTCACGACTTAAGTTGATCTGATGTGCCGGGCTTCTTCTTCTTTCCATTACAGCTCTGTTTCCTCTTCTTGGGTTCCTTGGTCCTCCTTCGAAATCGTCCTCGTCCAATGGGGTTGGTACTTGTTAGGTTTCTATTCGTCCTTGGGCACGTGGAGGTGGCAGTGCTACGCTTCTCGGTAAGGGCGTCAGGGTACGCGCGTATTTGGGGAAAACGCGGGAAAGCTAAGGAAAAACGCGCGAGGGTCGGAGAATGCGCGCTGAAGAGTCAAGTGGCTCTTGGGATGTCCTTTTGTTCAACGGTAGAACATGTGGCGGCCAGAACAGGATATCGTGGGGTCTGACAACCTCCGGAGGTCGTACGCGTTTCAATAGACTTTAGCTAATTCTTTACGCTCCGTAATAAATAACCCTTAGAATCTTCCAAGTGAAGTGTTCTATGATTCGAATGCTCCGAGTTTCCTATTGTTCGAGAACCTACGGCTGGTACTTGAATAATGTACAGCTTTACTTATCGCGCGTATGCTCATCCGGCTTCGAATTTCGCTCCTAATTTATTATCGCTATCGATTATTATAGTTATATTGTCGATCGTTGATTCGATATCACTAGATATTAAGGCCTGCTAAACGCGATAGCGTAACACCTTCGTTCACGACCACGACCGAGCGCGGTTTGAGAGCCACGCGCCCGAGCGCTCTGATTGGCCAGTGTTTTTCGTTAATAACTCAAAAACGAAGCTTCAACCCACATTTTGGTCACGGAAAAAGTTGTTTAGAATCATTCCAGCTACGTCCCGTATCCCGATGTTCTCTGAGTTAGCGGCTACCCGGTATATAATATTTTACTCGGTTCTTGAAATTTAAAATCAGATGGACAGATATTTAGCATGACGGCATTATTTAATCTTTTATACATCAAAATTTAAGTCGTTTGCTCTTTTTCCAAGGGTAGATATAAATATTGCTGTATTAGGAATGTAAGGGATTTGTCGATCTATTTTCATAATTTTCTTTATTACTTAATAATGTTGTAATTTCGGATTTCAAGGATTCATTAGCTGATTGTGCATTTATTTCATGTTGAAAAGTATGAATGTTAATAATAAACATATTATTAATTATTTTTATAATGAACAATAAAATATAAGTCAAATAAATATAAAATATATAAAACTTCGAAACGAACTGAAGAATGACTGTTATTTTCGTCAGAAATACTAACCCACCCCCGGTTCCCATACTGATTCGATTTTTCGATGTTTATATTTTCAAGTGACAGAGCCGAATTCTGAAATTGTATATTATATGCTATGTACGACTATATACGTCATAATCGACTCATCTGCTTTCTTATTGATACTTAAAATTTCTTATTTCTTATTCATGTGAAAGGGAGGACGAAAGTATTCGTGGACTGTAAACAATTAAATGCCTTTTTCAAAATTAATCGGAAGGATTTGCTTTATTCTGAAAAGTTTAAAGGATTAGTTTACAAGATATTTGGCAAAATTACATAATATCTTTACAAAAATTAAAGTACTGCATTTTATAAATATCAGTAAGTAGTATACACGTTAAAATCGGTTAATATTGCTCTGAATTTCAAATGATTAAAAGGCTTGCATTAGTTGGCGTTATGCATAATTGAATATACACATGCTTCATTTATTAATTATTGAATGCCGCTGTCGAAGGCATACATTTAGTAGTGAATCTTGAACCTCATGATAAAATATATTCAATACTCCCGCAACTTAAATTCGGTTTATCGGTAGATTCTCCAATATGCATGCATATACCGTGTATGTATGTATATACACATATTTAGTAAATAGCTCGATGGTCCAAAGTCCAAACGACTAAATCAGTCGTTAGACAATAGTTTTAAAAAATCAATCGACTAAAAATAGTAGTTGGCTACTATCGACTGATCGATAGTTTTTAGTCAACGGTGCCATCGCTATGGACAAGCGATTTTCGTATCTACGTACCGCACATTAGTACACGCCTTGAGACCCATAGGTATTGAACGTGCATTTTAATTCCCTTATCATTTGTGCAACACCAAAATCTGACTGTTATCTTAGATTAAAGAATTTAATTTTGAAACAGTAATAATGTTGCGACAACTTTTGCAACCGATTGTCCGAACTTCAAGAACTGGTAAGCTTATTATATTAAAATCCTTTTTTAGTTACTGCCCTCTAATATATTTTCATTAACCGATCTTACATAATATCGGCTTTTAACACAGCATTCTTTTAAAAATATGTAATAATTATAAAACGTTAATTATATAGATTTCATTTATTCTCGTAAAATCTACGTACACATTGTCATTAAATATCGCATTAATTATTGCATTTTATTTCCGGTTATATTGTATTATATTCGTAACACTTAGGTTTATTCCGTACATTTGGCAAAAATTTATGTACATAAAAGGTGTACAAAAATCACATGATTTGTTAAGAGATACTTAATTTTGAATATGCGTTATTTCATCTAAATAAAAACGTTCCATTTTTTAGAATAGTATATCACAAAGACAGTCAAATATTACTTTTACAGTAGAATATTGTATATTTTAATTATAACTAAAGGTGCTCGATCCTATCATATACCAAATGATGTTAAACCGCCAACAATGGACGAAGTGATTGTCCCTTGCGGGTCTTGGAAGGAAGCAAATGCGAAAACTGAAAGAAGATATAATTTACAATTGGCAGCTGGCATTATTATATTTGTCACTACCATAACAATTGTATGTGGAAATATAGATTATTTTTCTTAATATTTATTATTTCATTTACTTATATAATGATATTGAAATTTTCAGGGCAGAATAAATGGGACGCTTTGGCTTAACTATCTTCCTCCGAAAGAACCAAAAGAATCGGAAGAGTAAGAAGGAGAACATGTAAATGTGATATTGTAGAATATATAAATATTGTAACTATTGAGTAACTGCTTTGCTGTGAAGGTAATAAAACATTTTTGTTCTGAATAAATATAATTTCCACTATTTTTAATGGAATGATATGCTCCAAAAACCAAGAAGGAAGGTTGTTTAATAAATGTAAGTCATAACTTGCCACGTAATTTTACACTGAGGTTTCAATTTTGAGATATTCAATTGCTGAATCTCGAAGTACTTCAAATAAGTGAAACACACAACATGATTAGATTAAATTTTATTATATAAATAGGTTCCCACATTATTAGTCAAACTTAACAAAAAAGCTAAGCGATACTTGGGACAATTAAATATTTACGTTTCTATTATTAAGAAATTATATTATTTTATTAATTAATTTCAATTTAAATACTAACCATGCATTCCAAAATTTTCATTTCGTACATTTTCAATTAATTAAATTCTTTAGTGAGATCGTGCTATTTCTGAAAAAAATTCTAAAATATCTTGTATAGTGAACTCAAGCGTTACCATACTATCAGGGTAACACCTTTGAATTAGCTCCTCTATGTATATGTATTGTGCAATGAATTCGCCTTGCATTTCACGCCACACAACCTTAATAAATAAATACGTAAAGTATAATAATAAATGAATGAAAGAGAAAAAAAGTATTAATACATTTTTTCATACTTGTAATAAATTTTCTTCTTCGCATAGGTGTTTCTCAACTTTTCTATACAAATGTTCTAAACCTTTTTTAACTTCTCGAGCGGGATATTCTTTCACGACACGCCTGAGTTCTTGCTTACTAAAAGCCATCTGATAACTAACTTCAGATTCTTTAACACCAGCACCAACTTTTGCTTGCACTCCTTCAAAGAACAGCTATAAGTATATTTTATATTAGGATAATTTTTACGAAAGAACAGGAAGTTGGTCATTTAAAAAATAAACAAACATTAAGTTTATCCAAAGGCCGTCCGAAGTATTGCGTAACATATGCACGTAAAGCATCTTGATATTTTTGTTTTGCTTCTTTTCTTTCATGATCAAGGACAGATATTTTTAATTGTGATAGGAGATCATACAAATGATGAAAATTTTCTGTGATAAAAAATAGTTATATTGTAATTAAAGTAAACAAATGCACATAAAATTCAGCATTTTTAATCTTACCCATTTTAATAACTTCTTGTGGAGTTTTATGGTGTTCTCTACTATGAATAACAATAGCTTCGAACATTGTACTCACTAACTTTGTATACCACTTTTCAAGATCAACCTTCCTGTCCGAATTTTTAAAGATCTTCTCCGCTGTTCTTGCAAACGGTTCAAAGTTTTCTACGTACGGCAATATACCGCATTTATTTCTACGATTAACTTTTGTATCGCAGAAAATCGATTGTAGCTGTGCCTGCATAAATTTGTCAAACGCACGTTTAACTTGAATTAGAGCAGAGGCAAATGTCATAGATAAAAATGAACCTGTGTCTTGAGCCGACATGACATGTTGTGACAAACGTACTAAGACGTACATGCACCAACTAAAAATTTGGTTTCCTATCATTATTTGGATTAAATGAAGAAATATTGTATTGCAAAAAAAAACTGTAGAAAGACTTACAAACTATCAATTTTATCGAGGAAGGCAATAAAGTTATTTAATTCAGTTTCCAGGGATGGAAATATAGCTGCCATTGTTGCACGAACCTCTTCGTTTACTTGTCTTTCTAATTTTTTACTTGCTGTAGAAGTTACAGACCCAGGGCTGGCAGCACCATTGCTAACATTATCAGCTTCCTCCATTTCATTGCTCTAACAATTCATACAATAATTTAGTTCTCACATATTCTAATCTATCTATGATAATAATGTATATACCTTTGATGGAGAAAGAACGGAATCTAATTGTAGAAACGAAATACAAAAGGCTTGTTCAGCAAGACAAACTGGTTGCATTTGGGAAAGCATACAATCAAGAACTGAATCCAAAAGATTTCCTTCTCCCACAGGTGACCACGTTTCAGTACTTAATAAACAGATTGGCGCTGGGTTTAATAGATCCTCTGCTTTTTGACCACCCGTCTTTGATGTGCTTGCTTAAAAAAATATTTTTTTTTCAAAGAGAAATTGAAATGTTTAACGTTAACGATACAAAATAGTACCAAGTATACCTTGAAATCGTTTACAAATAAGCTTATTCCGGGCTTCTTCGAAAAATCGTTTTAAATCTCTTTTATATAATTTACTCATTGTGTCTGTATAAACTTTGGTTAACTGTACAAATGCTTTATTATCTAATGCTCTTAGCAGTTGCATTAATTCGGTGTATGGTTCAAGTTCATGATGAACTGCTTGATGTGTTGGGAGAACCAGATCTGTTGTTGACATTGATATTTCTCCAACATCGTTGCCCTATAAAGATATAGGGTTTTTATAATAATCTGATTTTTGTTTAGTGCATCTCGCCGGCTATACGTACTAAGTGTATGAAGAGATTATTTAGATGTCTGGCCACAATTATAGAAAATTTTGCCCTAAGTTTATCAAGTCGTCGTTTTTGTTCTGTTACTGCACTTAATTTATCGAGCCCTGATGGCAAAGGAGCTGTTATTGCCTTTAACAGAGCTGTACCTGCCTGACTGAAGTCTTCCTTTTCACTTGGAAGCTCAGCTTCGCTCAAAATACGTTGATATGCCGGCGAAATATCTAATTGTGACTTACAGAATAAAAATTACTAATTTTATTTAGTAATAGAATGAAATGTTATTAAACTGCGTAATCCTTAATTGTACCAAATATTTGCATGCATACTTTGATATAGTATGTATTGGATCTAGACATATTTAAAAATACAGGCTTATATACATTTTTTAAATGTAAATTATGGAATGGTTACTTACAATTACTGTATTTAATTGATCAAGCAAAAGTCGAGCATTATTATTAGCTGTATGGATAGCTTGATTCTTTTGACCAACCCGAGCCATTACTTCTCTAATTCTACCAAGTGCTTCATCATATGTGGCAAGGCGTGCTTCAACAACGGAAGCTTCAGTTATTGCTGCTTCTATACTATTCATCAACTGACTTATACGAGCCTCTGATGCCAAGACCGATTGCACATTTTCCTGTACTCAGAAACGAAATATGACTTATATATTACAAATTTTGATATGGATTCTAATTATAGCTTTTTTACTGAAATAAAAATGATACCCCATCTAGAATTGAGAGGTCTTTAGAAAGCGTTTCCATAAATAGTTCAGCATTGGATACTGCATGATCGCAGTCTTCCATCATTTGCTTTAAATCGGCCGCTTCTTTTTCAGTAATAGGCTGATAATCGGATGATATAGGTGGCGTTAATAATTCTAAAAATAACATAATGTATAGATAGTAACGCAAACTATGTTAAACGCAGGTGAACGCATATTTGCAAATATATAAAAGTATGCTGTCAGTTAAAGATAAGTATTTTTTAATAAACTAAATGCAATGTTTACCTGGTGTAAATGTAATACTGTCACTTTCTTTCAACGAACTAGGATCTACAAGCCATTCTTTAGGAATATTTCTAAATTGTGGCCTCTGAGCTAAGTTGCAAGAGTAAGTATACAAGTTACTTATAAATGTTCTTCTTTCTTGTGCCGTTGTCACAGACCATTTATATACTTTATCGATATGTAATTCTATGTCTATAGAATCATTCTTAATGCCATCCACAATTTGTATATCACTTAATGGCCATGATTGTTTCTTTTTAAATACATTCTTATCGTTTTTTTTCACTTGATACAATAATAAAGATGAAGGTGTATCTGTAGTTGTAGTTAAACACAAAAAACTCATTTTTTTCTTCTTATACGCCTTACTGACATAACATACGCTCAGTAATTTCTCATCGCTGGGTGTAAACACTTCTCTTTGCAATGTATGTCTTATCGCAGCCATAATTACAGCAAAAGTTTCAATTTATATATAATATGAAATTGCTACTATCTTAAAAGATTACTGTCGTTCTGTTCATAGAACCAAAATACCTGCAAAAAATAAGTTTAGAATCTTTGATAAAATTTGACTAAATGCTGAATGCAGTTTCATGCGAGCATAATATCTCCTTCAATGTATTGACATTGCAATTATAGTGAACACAATTAAAAGCAATTAAACACAACTAGTTTCAAACTAGTTTCGTTTTTGTTATCTAATACACACTTACATAAAAGTACTATTACTTCATTTGGAAATCGGTGTCAGTGACTGTTTACAAGTACTTTTAAAAGATCCTGTCAAAACATATATCGTTTTAACAGTTTGCTGCCTTACTGACATAAGCAATACCTTCGTTTACATACTTCAGCCACAGACGAGATATAAGAATAGACAAGTCATCTTATGGACTTTCGTGGCCCACCGTGACGGTCATACCGACTCATAAATCCGACACTGATTTGAGCGTCCTCTGCTCATGAACAGTGAACAGTTGAAGAACTATTATTTACTGAAGTAGTTGGGGACAGGACTCATACAATTGTGTGAATATATGTTGTTACGCTACATATCGCGTTTAGCAGGCCTTAATATCTAGTGATATCGAATCAACGATCGACAATATAACTATAACAATCGATAGCGATAATAAATTAGGAGCGAAATTCGAAACCGGATGAGCATACGCGCGATAAATAAAGCTGTACATTATTCAAGTACCAGCCGTAGGTTCTCGAACAATAGGAAACTCGGAGCATTCGAATCTTAGAACACTTCACTTGGAAGATTCTAAAGGTTATTTATTACGGAGCGTAAAGAATTAGCTAAAGTCTATTGAAACACGTACGACCTCCGGAGGTTGTCAGACCCCACGAAATCCTGTTCTGGCCGCCACATGTTCTACCGTTGAACAAAGGGACATCCCAAGAGCCACTTGACTCTTCAGCGCGCTTTCTCCGAACCTTGCGCGTTTTTCCTCAGCTTTCCCGCGTTTTCCCCAAATACGCGCGTACCCTGACGCCCTTACCGAGAAGCGTAGCACTGCCACCTCCACGCGCCCAAGGACGAATAGAAACCCACCAAGAACCAACCCCATTGGACGAGGACGATTTCGAAGGAGGACCAAGGAACCCAGGAAGAGGAAATATAGCTGTAATGGAAAGAAGAAGAAGCCTCATACAGGAGATCAACTTAAGTCATGAAAGAAAGATCAATCTAAACATTTGAGCAGAGATCAACTTAGCGAAATACTTGTACAAATAAATACTATCTCTTGCAATAAAACAGTGAATCTTTACGAAAGAGTTTATAAAAGTTAGTGTTCTTTGAATATTCCGCGCCTTTCCACAAGCAGAGCGGTTCAGCGCTCCACGGGCAACCGAACCAACTCCAAGTCCCCATATCCCACCAATCGCGGCGCAACACGTGCGTCGCGTGAAGCGTTCTTTTTTAGAATAGGATCATTCATTTTTTAGTCCGTAAATCAATTCTTTTATGTACCCCAAATAAGTTAAATTTCAAGTAAAGAGTTTGAGATATCCTGTTATATATTAACATGCCTAAAAGAATGAATTAATGTAAAAAATATATACAAATACAATTTGAAAATCCATAACAAAATAAATATCCAAAATCCATTCATCGCTTACCTATCATTTTTGCATACTGCTACGTGTATAAAATGTCACTTTTTAATTGCATTAATTGCGAGTAATAATATCCTACACCTATTATAGTTGAATATTATTAGTTGTATATTATTATTAGTTGAATATGAATAAAAAATGGTGTGTGGGATTAAACTACGCGTCTGCCGCGAAGGCGATGCGTGTAATTAGGTGTGTGTTTGAAAAGCGCTAATCAGGAAACATGATAGATGGAATGTTTGGAAACGATGGTATGATTGGCAAGGATGGAGACAGAGAGCATGGAAGAATGAGTGCGAGAGAGACAGGGAATGCGAGAGACTGCGAGCGAGCGTGAGGATGAACAAAATGTTATTAGAACACGAATGGTTATAAGGGCGAAAGGAACGGAGTCGAACAAGAATAAAGTCTATTTTGAGAAGTAATCGACGCATTTTGGACTATTGGTCCCAAAGTATTCTGACAGGTGTCTTTCATTAACAATAAAATTGCCCCAATGAAAAAGATAGTTAAAGAATTGGTAAAACTAGGGAAGAGCACGGACCTCACCGATTTCGATGATTTTTGAATATGTTGTAGAACTCGGGGAAAAATGGTAAATCATAATGGGTGATTTGCAGAGTCTTCGAGACTGAGGCATGTTTTTTGAAGGAAATTCCGTGTAGTAAATTAAAAAAGGGACGAAGGATTACTATGGTTGTTTTTCGCAGATGTGCGCGGTCTTAGGGTACGATCAGCGTGGCTCCGTTTTCCGTCCGTCCGACAGACGACCGGCATTTCGGGCAAAGTCGTCCAATGCGTGCATGCGTGTTAGGCTACGGTGAAAGTGGAACCGATTTTCGGTTTGACGACGTCGTCCGTGGACTGCGAATCGGCTGTCCAAAATGGGGTGGTGAAAGTGGCTGCATGTACTATTTCGACCGAATTTTCGAAACGCTTCTCTATGATGCACGCCTAAATATGCTCCAAATTGTATCGTGTTTGGGCTCATTTTAATCACAGCAACCCCAATAATATTTTAATACAATTTTCATGACAAAATAAGTAACAATAAAATAGTTACACGGTTGCATTAGTGTTGTCTCACGGATACGAAGGCACTTAGTTTGCTCCTTCCACTCGAACCCTAGGGGGGCCCCTCCAGTGGTGGGGATGAAGTGGTCAAACTGAGAGAGTTGAAACACGTGTTTCCTCCCTATTGCTGCTTCTTTACTTAATTTACGCTAAATTACCGCTTCGACCATCTGGGTTACAGGATTCAGATGGCAAAGTTTAGAATAAAATAACAATTTCAACAGCCAAGCAATTGCCGTGGACACATTGCTTTCTACTTTTTAACACAATAGCAACGACCCTGTCATAAACTGCGTGAGTCCCGACCGGCCATGCAACGGCAGCTTAACTATAGTAGCGATCACACCAACCCTCTGGAGTTTTATAACACCTTGCGCCTCATGGTAGTTATCTATGCAGCGGGGAAGACCTGTTAATATTCCCTGATCGAAATGTTAAAATCAATGCGACAATATACCAACAAAAAGTCCACCGTAAAGTATTGGAACCGCGGTCAATGGCACAGTTCGGCGGACGTGGTTTTTACGCTTCCCAACAGAATTGGGCTTCGGACGGCCGAAAAAATCAAATTCATTTGATTTCTTCGCATTTTCGGTCCGAAAGGTCGTATTTATATTGATTTAGGTTGAACCTATGATGAAAAAAGGGCCACGACCCTCGCTACGGTGCGGCCAGCCACTTGAGATTGTCACGAAAAAAACAAAAATCGTCGAAGTGCCTCGCATCTTCGTACGATTCGGATCACATGCAGTATCACCGCTTCCATTGATTCTAAGGGTTTTGATTTTTGTACGACGTCGTCAAACCGAAATCGGTTCCACTTTCACCGCAGCCTTAGGCATGTGTGTGAGCCATAGATTGCCCTCCGACGCGCGGTGGAGTACAATTTGCCTGTGAAAGGCGCAAAGAAAGGAATGTGATGGTGTGGAGGTAGATTTAATTTTTACTATTGTGTGGGAGTGGAAATAGGAATTGGCATTGGTTGTTAACAAGGAGGTGCACTTGACCACTTGGAGGTGGTCTTGGAAAGAGAGTTTAGGTTTTAGGAAGGAAATAATTTATATTCAGAAAGTTCTTGAGGTTTTTTGGCCGCTTTGGGGAAAATAGGCTGTTGCTTACATACCTTTCCGGTCGCATGTACATACCTGCTTCCAAATTTAAAACGGAGTCACGCTGGTCGTACCCTTAGGGATTCCCGCAGTACCTACTGCAGGTATGGCGTTCTGCGGACGTGCAGGGTGGCAGGTCAGGTATCTAACCCTGTACTAAAAAATCTTTACTTTTTCGATGAGTTGACCGGGTGCACAGTTTCTTATCGAAAAATAAAAATCTAACCCAAACATAACCCAAATTCATAATTGATTAAATAAGAGTTAGATCCGGGTTAGGTTTGGGTTAGAAATTTCTGGGCTGGGGGTGTAGGGGGAGGGGCAGAGCCCCTCCCCCGCCAAGACCAAATCTGATATGATATATCTAGTTCTAGAGGTACAATTTTGGATGAGTCCATCCGGTATAGAGATTCTTCATCGACTGCCGGAAAAGCGGCTGCCCCATACGTTGCCACGAGCGTGCACGTATAGGCAAAATTCAATGTAGCAGCAGCACCGACGAGATATACATATGAATAGACTGGACATCTTATGGACTTTGGTGGCCCACCGTGACTGTCATACCACTCTGAAATCCTACGCTGATTTGAGCGTCCTCTGCTCATGAACAGTGGCAAGTTGAAGAACTATTATTTACTGAAGTAGTGTTGAGGGCAAACTCATGCGATTGTGGGAATATATGTGAATGCTTTTGGGGGGGGATCAGGAAAGCTATTTCTCGGTCAACGTTTCAGTAGAAAAATTGAGCTACGGTGCCTGATCGCGCGATGCATTTCGGTTCGGCTCGAGTTGAGTAGAAATCACATCGGGGCGATGAATTGCGTGTGTCGGGTATAACGTACTTTTTTAATATATGTATATGATCATTTACTTTTTAGACCATAAATCAATTCTTTGAAACATCCCGAATATGCTACATTTCAAATAAGAAGTTTCAGATATCCCGTTAAACATTAACACACCTATACATATAATTGACACAAAATATTTAGTAATATAAGAAAAATAAAGTAATAATAATTTTCTGGAAAAAATGTAATTAATTGTAGTACATGTTTTGTAATGTATTTTATTTTTATTCTAAGTCGTAATATTTTAATACAATGGAATGTACTTTTACAGAATTAAACAGACTTTTTTATAAAAGTGAATTTGTAACATTTTGCTCATAGAATAAAAATTTGGGGATCTTTCTTCAGTTTCTTATTTTCCCTTTTTTCTCAGTTGTAAATAATCACGATAGTTGACTTCCAGCTAGGTGAACATCAAAGCTGCGAATAAGTAGCTATGATTATTATTAACATAAAAAGAAAGAAATTATAAATGCCTTACTTTCACTTTAGTTCCATTACCACTACATCTTTATGTGTATATGTACATAAGGACTTGCCTTACATAATTACGTATGTATACATACATATACATTGTATGTACATTACAGCTGTACTTGGTAATGTTAACAGGATTGGCCACGTGAAGGCATGAAAGAAGGACTTTACAATCCCGGAATACACTCAACGTACGTATAATTAAAATCCATGCGTTTGTTACGTATGAAGAATATTTCCATACGTCGCTCTCAACGCGTTTTCGAGCTCGCATTTGTTTAGGGAAAACGCCCTAAAATTCTTTCGTTTATCATAAACAATTAAGGGGGGCCTGAGAAAATGCATGACCATCTGCACCACGTGCGAGACAGGCGTCGCCCGACGACATCTTCTAAATGTCCTTATATGGAAAGTTCCAGTCCACCCCCATGCATTTTTGGGACTATATAAACCCTTTGGTTTCTATCCTCATCGGTTCAGAGTAACATAGTCACGTGTAGTGCTACGTCGTGTCACGCTTGAATAGAATCAGTTATATCCAGTGAGATTGGGCTTAGCGCACCTCTCGAATCACAGATTAACCCGTTAGAATCCGCTTGTCCGGTTGAAGTTCTTTCGGTATATTCTAATAGCGGCCCTCAGACCCCGCATCGCCAGTGCGTCAACACCGCGCAAATATTTACTTAGGTAATTTACACACTTTTATATTATTTCCTCGCGACAGAAACATTTGTATTTATACTGATATTCAGAATACATTTTATACGTTCACTTATAAATCGAGTAGATTCGTTAAACCTACCTTTACCCCGCAGTCCTTGCATATTGGTAACAACGTACCCACCGATACAACTTTACCGCTCGAGTTGTATCAAATAATAATTAAGAGTTACGGGGCAACTAAATAACATTTCCTGCGACTATCTGATCTAGTATCAGATCTGTTCGCATACCTTTACCCAAAAAAACATTCTATATATTCCAACCTAGTGGCTCCCCGATTTCGCATCGAGTTCGTTTGTGAACTTCTTCCTAGTGGCTCCCCGATTTCGCATCGGGTTCGTCCGCGCTTGTACCCCCTCCTAGAGGCTCCCCGGTTTCGCACCGGGTTCGTCCTCGCACTCTATAATCCTAGCGGCTCCCTGATTTCGCATCAGGTTCGTCCGCGCACCTTAACTAACAAATTGATAACCGTATTCCTGGGTAATACACCCCTCGTCGGCCTCTCGTGCTGCCACACCGCCCGGCTCGTAACACGTTAATGATATAAATATAAGCATTTTATAACGAAACATCCGTCACCTAACAACATTCTCATATTATCCCTCAAATCCCATGCAGGCATTCAAACCTTGAATGTATTCAAAATAAATATACATATTTACATGCATATACATATACAAATCCCAATTTTAACCTTTTCCTTTTATCAATTTAATAAATGCTGAAAAGGTTGAAATTTAAAAAAATACAGGTTTGTAGAGTATATATTCTTAATAATTATGTGTAAAAATTAGATTGCCGATTTTGATGCATTTATCATAATGAAAGAATGCTAAAAATGTGCAAAACGTAAAGACAAAGAATTTATAAAATATTTCTTTGCATAAATATCAGCAGTCTACAAACACTTCATGCAAATATTATAGAATATTTCCCCATGACACATAAAAAAGGCACATATATCTATACAATATAGAAAGACAATTATAAATTTCTTAAAATCTGTAATCTAAAATTAGTACAATGCCTGGGAGTAGAGAATCTCAGTTGCTGACCTAACCACACAGTATCCTTATGAATTTTTACTTTCATAGTTAAATAAATCATATCTCTCCGATGTGCAGTACATTCATTTTCGACAAACCAGTTCGGATATGCGTTATTTACAGCTTCAGATATAATCCGAAATAGTTTATCCAAAATAGATGTTTCACTGCGTAATGCCGGATAAAAACGATAAAATACGGCATTTACAATTTTAAAAATTTTGGAAAAGTTGTTTGATGGCACCACCAAGTGCCCGAAAGTAATTGCGTCACTTACAGCATATGCGCGAAGGGCTAACAGTGTTTGATCGTCACGCTGAAATTCCCTACTTTTATCAACAAAACAGTCAAAACATTCATCGCATTTATATTAGGTTGAGTCATAAGTAATTGCCGCTGCCGGCACTGGGTCATAAACCTTTTCGGAAATTCCGAATGACCTGCAGTCCCCTGTCGCCATGTTTTGTCCTTTATTTCTAAGGCTTAAACAGTCTAAAAGCAACAGTTAGCGAGTGCGGATTGATTACGATTCGAATTATCTGGATAGTTAAAATGGAGAAGCCAAAACAACATATTAGGCATGTAATGTTGTGGGAGTTCCAAAATGGTAATAATGCGGCCAATACCGCAAAGAAGATATGTGACGTTATCGGTGAAGGTGTGGTGTCAGAACGTACAGTGCGAAATTGGTTTGCTAAATTTAGTTCTGGAGATACCAGCCTTCAAGATGGACCTAAACCTGGACGATCAACTGATATCGATGACCATGCTCTAAAGGTGCTGGTGGAACAAAACCCGCGGGAAACCACCAGAGAATTGGCAGATAAGGTGGGAACATCCCAGTCTACCGTTTGTCGTCACCTGGACAAACTAGGAAAGGTTTGCAAGTTAGGCGTATGGGTTCCGCACGCACTATCGGAGAAAAACAAAGCAGACAGGATGGCAATTGCCACATCGCTCCTGTCTATGTATCGAAACGAATCGTTTTTCGACCGATTAATTACAGGAGATGAAAAATGGGTCTCGTATGAAAATGTTATTCGAAAAAGGCAATGGGTGAGTGAAAATGAGACACCTCAAGCTACGCCTAAAGCAAATTTGCACGGAAAAAAAATTAAATACTTCTGTAACTGTCGTAAAAGACTAATAAAGTTAATGCGAAAAAACGGCAATTACTTATGACTCAACCTAATATTTTTCTATGCTTTTTTTAGCAATGTACCCGGCGAAATATTCTATAGCGCTCATCTCTAAAGAGCACATTGACGTCGACAATGCTGCTAACATATTGTCAATTTGTAATTGCACACTTTCACTGTCGTCGTCAATGTTCTCTTTTTTCACTTCATTTAATGGAACATCATTTAACGCGGAGGTACTGCACTGGGACAATATTATATCCTCCTCTAAAAGAGTTGCGTCACAGTCAGGTTGACAATTACTATTGTGGGAATTACTATTCAAATTCAACAACATATTTTTCCTGAGGGCAAGACGCACTCCTTTTACAGAAGGATTGCGATTATAAGTGCCACCGTGCTGCATTCGCAGAATATAATTTTTTTTTCCAAAACATCCGTATTCAAACGGGAACTCATCAAAAATATTACGCCTTCCTCTTTTAAATCATGCCAAAGCTGCACGGTGGCATTTACTGATTGCCGCCATCCTAAGAAACAAGGTGGAGTTTTTAATCCAGAAGGTGTTACTACAAACCAATCAGACATACTTTCCAATTGATTCAACAAATTAGTTTCCACAAGAGGATATAAATGAGAAATGGCACACTTGTTTGGATTAGGATCACGAGCAGACCTGCTATTTAAATTATCAAACAAGTCATTGAGGGTTTCGAAAAAGCTGGCAGTGTGCAACGCGGTACTCGTCTTTATACAATTAAGTGAACATGCAGTAAACCATGCAGAAGAAACTCTTTTGCTGAATACTTGCAATGCGAGCTTACATTTCATTTTATCAAAATTGTTGGGCCTGACATGTTTTTCGGACAATTTGTAAGCCGCTCTTGTACCTTTATCGCGTTCCAAATTCCATAAAGCAATAACATCACACCAGGATACCCGTGAACTGCTAATTTGGAAATCATACTTTAATAAATTATTCCTGATGCTCTTAAACAAGTGTAAATAATCAAACAAAAAGTAAATTTTTGTCCCATTTCTAACAAAATAAGGATTTTGAAGACTAACGCGTCTTTCTGCCATGCTTTGATTGCTTGCACCTTGATCGGAAACAACAGCTCTCACTTTCAAACCTGTATTATGCAAATTATCTAAAATAGCATCTAATATAATTGATAATTGATTGGCTTTAACTCCATTCTTTGAGACAAAGAATGCTATCGGTTGTTTCCAATTACTGAGCAAGCCTCTTATCATAAAAACCAGCACCTGAGTGCCTACTGCCGCGCTTCTACATAAAAATCCTAAATCCTCAAAACCTTCAATAATTTGTTTCGTTGGGTGGAAACTGAAACATTTTTTTATTGACATTTCGTCAAATGAAAGAACACAATTCCTATCAAAATCACTTAAGGTCGCTATTTTAAATTTTAACGCATGAAATAAATTAGGACATATACCTGGCCAAATATCAATTATACCGAACCAGCGAATGATTGTGCGAGGATTTGGAAGGTTAAACTTGAGAGTGTCTCGCATTTTATTGTACAAAGAGGGCGAAGTGTAATGTAGCGTTAAACACAATCGCTGTTCTTCCGTCGAATAAGCATTTCGTCTAGTGTGAGGAAATAATTGCATTAATATAAATGTTAAAATGAAACCGCGAACTCTACGCGCGATTGCCTTCTTCAGGCAGACATCAGTAATGTTACCTGGAGAAAGCTTCTCATTTACTCGTTTCAATACTTTGCACTTCGCCCGTAATTGCGAGCGAAGAATATCAGACGTATTCTTCTCTCGCTTCAATTCACTCTCAAGTTTTTTAATTTCCTCGTGTTCTCTTTTTTGTGAAATATCAATACGATTTTCTAATACGTCTTCACCATTAATTGAGTATAAAGAAGGTACAGAACCTTTTTTTAATCTCCCGGCCGGATAAAAACTATCTTCCCGGAAATGCTTACTACAAATATCTTTTTTTTTAATTCAATGTTGGACATTTCAACCCAATCGTCTCGTCCGCAATTCACTATCCACGTTATAAATCTGTCATCGGTATTGTTTGGAAACGCGTAAAAAGAATAATCGGTTTTGCGAGAAGTAGAATCGCAACTATAATACGAACATTTTTTACAACATTTTCTTTTATCTTTTTGATGTTCCATTTGATCGAAAGTTAGATTAAATTATCTAGAACTTACCTACACAAGAAAAAGAAAGGAGGGAAACGGATTAGTTAGTTAATTATAAGCAAATTAATTAACTAATTCTAAAAAAACTACTTTCGCCAACTTAATAATAAATTAGTGCAATAATTGTTTTATTATAATTAACCTACTTACTCGACCGCCTCAATCTTGCAGTTTATATCACTTTTCAATTATTAATAACTATCCACTTTCTATCACTAGGTCAGCGAGCGATGAAGAACTGAGCGACCGAATTCAACGTACTAACCGACTATGCGCGACTAAACTCGACGACTACAATGTTGTCAATATCGTGGGGACCTTCGAACATCATTGATGTCGAATGCATTCTTATGTTTCTGAAGTTAGAGTAAAATCTTGATTAGTGCACTTCGCTCGGAACCGAATGCGAATAATAATCGTTTGCAGACACATGTATCGCAGGAATTGTCTTATATTAGTAAATGAGTTATTGTTATTAGTTGAATATAAATAAACAATTGCGTCTTTCATTAATTTTCATTAATTAATAGTTTCTAGTAACTATACAATTAACAATTGTAGTATACAATTATCGTCACTATCTTTTTCGTTGTGGCAACCTTATTGTTTGGGTGTTAAAAAAATATACATCTCTTAGCTCATTTTTTTGGACATTTATCAGAAAATAATGTAAAGTATAACTTTAGAAATTATTTCATTTATTGATAGTACAATTGAAATAAGAAAACTTGTTATCATGTGTTTCTTTAATTAAAATTATTATAATTATTTTTTTAATTAACATTAAATGTTTCATATCCTCTGTTGCCTTTCATTACGGCAAAGAACAAAAGAATTCTTCAAAATTATTTAATTTTCGCATCGTTTTGTATAATCTGTGGGTAACGTTGCGAGTGACACGGAAATGGTAATGGGATCCCGGATCCCAAAATCGTGGCCGCAAAAATACATTGCATGTCCGGTCTATTCTTATATCTCGTCGGTGGCAGCAGCTATAGTTTTATGCAAATATGTACATTGTATCTGCATTATACCCGGCATGGGCCTATCGCTCACTTGTTTTCAAATTTTTCCGTTCTCGAACTTGTACGCGAGCCAAAACGCCCGGTCCTTGGAGCAAGTGAAATATAAAATATTGAGTGAATGAGAAAGGCAGTTTGGGCTATGTTCACCCTTGAGGCTAGCAAAAGTTTGAGCGTCAGAAAAGAAGCACCTGTTCAGCACGCAACATCGTAAGTACTTTCACGCTTCCTATCCGTCTTTTTACGACGGTTATTATAAAAGTGTAATATAAATCAATTGTAATTAAACATTTTTGGTTATTAAATTTCACTCAGTTTTTATGCAGTACATCAGTATGATACATAATATGCTTTTTTAATAAGATCTTGAAGTGAAGCTATCGTGAAGTGAAGGATACTAATCCGGCCGTAACATCAGCTGTTGAGCGTTGCCTAGGTCAGGATTCACACAATGTTAAGCAGGGTAATTCGTGGACGAATGGGTAAGTTTAACTAGCTTTTCCTAACATTAATTCTGCAAACAATTTCTGGAAACATAATTTATCCACCTGAAAACGTGCTGATAAAGAAAATATTTTTTCGTAAGTAATAAAACAGTTTATTCCTTTCGGATAATGACTAAACGTATCGAACACTGTTCTTAAACGACTTATTAGTTTATTTGTTATTCATGAATAACAAATTATTCCACATTATTCTTAATTAAGACGATGTAACATTTGCCGCATGCTTCCATCGGTATCCTCGATGCCCCCCCATCACGACAGCTGATTGTGAGAGGTTCGCCCCTGAGCGCGCGCCAGCGGCCGCCCGCCGGGCGCTCTCATTGGCCAGTGTTTTTCGTTAATAATTCAAAAATGAATGTACAAACCACATTTTGGCAAAGGAAAAAAGTGTTTACATGCACCTCGGCTACGCCTTATTTCCCGATTTTCCCTGAGTTGCCGGACACCCTGTATGTTACAGTAAAAGAGTTTAGTAAGTTTATACAGTTCTCATTTAATGTATGCCTAAAATGTCGTCACCACTACCTGAACTAAATTTGTGACGTCACGTGCTCTGTTTTAACGGCAATATTACAGCGGACGGCGGAACTCGTTTGTGGGAATGCAATTAGAAGAATGCATTGTTTGTCCTTATATGAAGAGATTTTGAGCTCGGTAAGGGTCCATTCGAAGAGGAAGGTTCAACGCGGCACGCTGTACGCCCCGTTTGTGTCGCCAAACTCTTTTAGTGACCTAAAAATACTTTTAGGTCTGCGGATGTATTTTGTTGATTTTTGCTCTAGTTTGGACACTCATATTATTAGATAGCAACACAATCTCGTTGAACGGGCTGTGCAGCGCGCTGCATTGAACCCCCCTCTTTCGAATGAGCCCTCGCCAAACTCAAACTCTTTTCATATAAGGACAAACAATGCATTCTTCTAACCCCTGTTTTTGGGTCATATTGTGTATACAGCTCGCTGCATTACCCGTGTCTACCCCCATAAGGGCCCTGATTCCGTCTGCCATGACCTGTGTGCGTGCACTCACACAAACAACGAAAAGCATGCACGTATACGAAATGCGCGAGAGAGACACTCGATTTCGTATTTAAGGTCCTATTTCTTGATAATTGCATAAATTAAATTTTTGCCGGTACAGTACCCACGGGTAGACTTCATCACAGGGTTGGTGTATCCGTTTGAACGTCAATGAACACTATTCGTTGAGAAAATGAATGTTTGAAGCTGTAAGCTTGAGAGAGAGATATCGATGTAGCAAGCAAGATGGCTACCGACTGTCGTTGCATGTCACATATAGCAAAATATTGAACGATTTAATGGTTTATTCACCGAACCGCGTACACCAGCCTTTCCTTAAACTAGCACAATATCACAGAAATTCGATTTTTCACAATTTAACACTTCTGAAAGGCATGAGACCTTAAATACGATTTGCACGCTTCGGACGTAAGAATAGTTCACTGATTTTTCGTTAGGGGCGTTTATGGTATACATTGTAGTGAATTTGACCATGTTACCGTCAGGGTCGATAAAAAGACAAATCAGTCGGAAAATGTAAGTTATAATTTCACACCACCAACGGCGATTCATACGTGAATACGTGATGCGTGAACACAGACACCAGTAAGGCATGGTTGCCGGCACGTATCAAACCTCTGTTACGCTGTTGTCACATCTGTTACAAGTACAGTAATTTCTCGAAGAGTGTTGTCACGCGAGTCCTATAGCGTGAGTGATCGCGTTTCATCCCTACCACTGGGGGGAATTCCCCGACACAGCGACTGCCGTAATCGAGTACCACTTCCACCGCCGCGTGTTTTGCTAAACTACTTCGCTTCTATATTCAAAACGAAAATGATTTTGCAACTTCCATTGGTGCTTTCCTTAGCAGAAATGTCTGTTTTATCGCGTGGCATAGTCAGATTTTCTCCTAGACCCTCAGTTTTTGAAATAAATTGAAAAATATCGGCCAAAATGGGTGCGTTTTCGGTGTCCATTTCACTTTGATCATCATTTAAACATATTTAAATGTTTATAATAGGCATCCCTCATGTGTGCGTGAGCACGTGCCTCAAGCATAGCGCGACCCGCTTTTGCCCTTGCCCCCGTGGGTCACCGATTCTTAATTTCTCAACAATAATCAAACAACTATTTATATCATTTTATTGGTGAAACTCAAAGGAATCATTTGGCAACAAGCGGAACCGAATAACTATTACCTTAAAAGTACAAAACACACCCAAACTTGAAAAATTGCGAGTTTTTTAAAAATCGATGTTTTCAAAAATAGTACGTTCCGGAGAAAAACGGATTTCAGATTCGTATTCAGCGCGTTAAAGACTACAAGACACGCCTATTGAAGATTACAAAATCAGACCCGTGTTGAACAGTGTTATTGTAGTATGCCTTTATTTTTTAAAGAATCAGATAATGAAAGAACCAGGTGGTCAAAAGCGTTTCACGCTCGGCTCGGAGCTGTTACGTAGGAAGGATTGTTTCCTTCGTTTTTCGTCTATTATGCCCTTATTTGGGAATCGGGAGCGCGTGCAGTCGGGTCTGCCCCTTCCGCGTTGACACGATGACGTAACCCTTCGGGGGAACGTTCTCGATCCTTCCGGACTCTCTTGGAAAATTCGGTGCCCCACCATATTTTCTGGTCCGTATTTCAAGTATAAAAAGGGCATGAAATCTACGCTCGGGGCTCAGTATGGACCTACTAGCTACGTACCATGTTGGTGCCAGCTAGCCATACTGATGCCCAGCGAGATCGGGTTTCAGTCCCTTTTAAGCAACTCTTATTTATTAGGGCTTAGTTTGAATAATCAGGCAACCGAGTTACTTCGCGATTATCCAGTTTACGAAGCTCAGCGAGATCGGGTTCAAGTCCCCTTCGAGCAATTCTTTATTATATTTGTACGACTTTACGTAAGAGTCCGAAACCGTGGCTTAGCTTCACGGTATTACGTTTGTAAACATCTTGTTTATTAGAGAATATAGACTTTCTTATTTGACCATAGACACATTTACTTCATTTCGATAACCTATACCAGTCATACGCAGTATCAATCCATCGAAGGGATATACCTTAACCGCTCAAGGTGTATCAAAGTTACGAGACCAAAATTACTAACAATCCTGTGGCTCCCGGTGATGCAATAGGCACTGGTTCGTCCACGCAAACCTTCCCGTGGCTCCCGGTGGTGAAATAGACACTGGTTCGTCCACGCAAACCTTCCTGTGGCTCCCGGTGGTGAAATAGACACTGGTTCGTCCACGAATTCTTACCTTCCTGTGGCTCCCGGTGATGCAATAGGCACTGGTTCGTCCACGAAAACCTTACCTTCCTGTGGCTCCCGGTGGTGAAATAGACACTGGTTCGTCCACACCCTTCCCATCGAACGGCTTGACCGTTTAACTAACATAAAACTCTTTAAAAACCGATCCTCGGCTCGGCAGCCGCGCCCCATAGCCCTCGGCTCGTAACAGAGCGATCGAAAAGCGTTTCTTCTCGGCCGGGGGGATTGTACGGAAGCGTTTCATGCTCGGCTCGGAGGGATCCGTTTTTGTAATTTATCAACGCAACTATGACCCAAATTATATAGCGTTTGGTGTTATTTTAATCACAACAGCCTCAGCAATATTTTAATAAAATTTGCAGAACGAAATAATTAAGAATAAAGAAGTTTTATAGTTGCATTAGTGTTGTCTCACCGATGCGAAGGCATTTAAATCCTTTACTGACACCCGACTTCTCATTCCTCTTTTTCTTTCGCTCGCTGTCCCTTTCTGTGGCCGCTGATGTCGGTGCCTGCACAGTAGACGGCTCGGCCGAAATTTCTAAGTACCCAAAATTCACCTAAATTCGATAAGCGCTCGCTGCCGGTCGAGAGTAACGAGCGTCAAGCGGAGAATTACTGTATAACCTAATGTTTCATTTATATTACCAATAAAACTGCAATGTTAATATACAGGGTGGCCCAGGACTCGCGCCAAATTTTAAATATTTGGATAGCCGAGGTGATTCTGAACAACCTTTTCCTTGACGAAAATATCTTTGGACGTTTCGTTTTTGAGTTATTAACGAAAACCACTGGCCAATGAGAGCGGCCGTATAGCGCGAGCTCAGTCACAATCGCGCGCGGCCGTGATCGGGTGCATCGAGGGGCGACGTACGCCAAATATTACAATCGTCTTACATTAACAATAGGGTGTAATTCTTCGTTATTCATCAATAACAATTAAATTAACAAGTCGTTTAATAACTGTTCCATACTTTTATTCGTTTTCCGAAACGAATAAAGTGTTTTATTAATTATGAAAAAAGTGTTTGAATGATTAATGTTAGAACAGGGTAGTGAAATAAACTTATCCATTCGGCCGCGAATTTGCCTGCTTTCGCGGTGTCTTGGCACTTGGTCATTGTACCGATCCTGATCTATCTTAACCATGTGAATGTTAACCATGTGTATGTAACCATATGTTTTGTGCCACGTCTCGGCGATCGATACAGATTTGATTCGCACTTGTTTCCACACGCACACGACACACACTGACGAACATTACGAAAGTTAATGTGTGTGTCATGTGTGTGTGGAAACAAGTGCGAATCAGATCTGTATCGATCGACGGGACGTGGCATAAAATTGTTAAGATAGGTCAGGATCGGTACAATGAACGTCAATGCCATTACTTCGTGAACGAAAGGGTAAGTTTAATTAACTACCCTTTTCTAAAATTAATCATCTAAACACTTTTTTCATAATTAATAAAACACTTTATTCGTTTCGGAAAACGAATAAAAGTATGGAACAGTTATTAAACGACTTGTTAATTTAATTGTTATTGATGAATAACGAAGAATTACACCCTATTGTTAATGTAAGACGATTGTAATATTTGGCGTACGTCGCCCCTCGATGCACCCGATCACGGCCGCGCGCGATTGTGACTGAACTCGCGCTATACGGCCGCTCTCATTGGCCAGTGTTTTTCGTTAATAACTCAAAAACGAAACGTCCAAAGATATTTTCGTCAAGGAAAAAGTTGTTCAGAATCACCTCGGCTATCCAAATATTTAAAATTTGGCGCGAGTCCTGGGCCACCCTGTATATGAAATATATTAACTATATTATACAACAATAATATAATTGTTATAAGATTAAAATATATGTAAGATTTTCGAAAGTGCTTGAATAGGTATTCAAATGATTATGTGGGCGTGTATGTTGTTACGTATGAAGAATATTTTCCATACGTCGCTCCCAACGCGTTTTCGAGCTCGCATTTGTGAAGGGAAAACGCCCTAAAACTCTTTCGCTTATCATAAACAATTAAGGAGGGCCTGAGAGCATGCATGGCCAGCTGCACCATGTGTGAGACAGACGTTGCTCGATGACGACTCCTATATTCCCTTATATGGAAAGTTCTAGTACACCCCCATGCATTTTTGGGGCTATATAAACCCTTTGGTTCCTACCTTCGTTGGTTCAGAGTAACATAGTCACGTGTAGTGTTACGTCGTGTTACGCTTGTATAGAATCAGGTATATCCAGTGAGGCTTAGCGCACCTCCCGAATCACAGATTAACCCGTTAGAATCCGCTTGTCCGGTTGAAGTTCTTTCGGCATATTCTAATAGCGGCTCTCAGACCCCGCATCGCCAGTGCGTCAACATCGCGCAAATACTTACAAGGGAACACCGCGAACCGTCACTCCCGGATTTGAATGAAACTTTGTAGGTTTATAGAGTGATCCAAAACAAGAATAACGGTATGCTTCATTCGTGCCCAATCGCCCTTTAAGGGTGTGAAAGTTAACCTCAAAGTCAAATCGGCGTTTCCACTTGTTCGCGTGTATCTCTTACAATACATGAGATAGAAAAAAATGTACAAATTTAATGGTACAATGAGCGCCAGAAATATACATTAAGAAAATTTAAAAAAAGTTTTTTTGTCTTGAAAAGATAATTTTCTTTTTCCTTTTTTAAAATTTCCTTAATGTATATTTATAGCGCTCATTGTACCATTCAATTTTTATGAATCGCATCGGGTTCGTCCGTAAGTCTACCAACTTCCGAGCAGCTCCCTGGTCAAGCAGGTTCGTCCGTGAATAAACCAACCTCCTAGCAGCACCCCGATTCCGCATCGGGTTCGTGTGTGAACTTCTTCGTAGTGGCTCCCCGATTTCGCATCGGGTTCGTCCGCGCTTGTACCCCCTCCCAGAGGCTCCCCGGTTTCGCACCGGGTTCGTCCTCGCTCTCAATAATCCTAGCGGCTCCCTGATTTCGTATCAGGTTCGTCCGCGCACCTTAACTAACAAATTGATAACCGTATTCCTGCATAATATACCCCTCGCCGGCCTCTCGTGCTGCCACACAGCCCGGCTCGTAACAATGTGTTAAAAAGTTGTTTTGTTTAGCTCTCACGACAGTAGTCTATACAACAATACAATGTCACCATGGTCCTTTTTGACTATTTTGTGTTTTGCTCTAAGAGAAAGCTATGCTAGACAAAGATAGTGTGTATCGGCGAAATGCACATGGCCCATCCCAGAATCAGCCGTTCATTCTCTGTAATATGAAACGTGTGGCCCGCGGCCCGCCAGTTGGTTAGACCTGGCCTATGTCAAGTAGCAATAAGAACCTGCTCTCACAAGTTCAACAAATTATTTTACAAGAAATGAATAAAAGTATATATGTATCTACATGAAATACATCCTAAACATGAATAAAACATTCTATTGTGTGGTCTAAAAGAAAAGCGAAATAGTAATTGTTACGAATTGTAAGAATGCCTGCGATGGGAACGTAGATGGCTCGTAGCCGTGGATTAGGGGGTATTCACGTGGACCGCTTCCTCGCGAATTAGCGCCGCGAGTCGCGGTCTCATTACATTGTCTATTGTCGAGGATCGCGAGAGACGGGTGTGAGCGGGGCAGGCGCGCTATAATAAAGCTCAAATACACTTGAAATCCGGACTGCGCCAGTCCAGGCGAATATCTACCTGAACATCAAACAGTAATAAAACATCACACTGTTTGAAACGGTAGCACGGAAACTTCATATTTACGTATATTAAATTAAAATATTTAACAAATGTTTTTAAAATATTGGTAATTGATCATTGTCATATAGTTAGGTATTAAAAAAAATGAATGTAAAAAATATACCCAAGGGGAATCGAACCTACAAAAAAGTTTCCAGGGATTCAGCAGCTATGTCTATGTCCGGCAGGAATGAAAATCTCGGCTCCAGCCGATTCATTTTGCTGATGGCCAGGATTGTAGCAGATGTGGCAACAGTACGACAGAACCCCCAAATTATGTGATTTGGCAACTATGGCCTCCCACTCTCCGTTTATAATTCTGCCTAATGACGTTACATGTCACATCGTGAGTTTATAATAATGTATAATTACTTTAGATGTCACTCCGTCAAATGTCGAAGCAGACGATTTTATGTTTTCACTAACACCCGTTTTTGTTGAATGGCGCTTAGATCGAGTCGGAGTTGGCCCCGACTCCAGACGCCAGACCTATGTGCGTGCACTTACACAACAACAGAAAGCATGCACGTATACGCCATGCGCGAGAGAGACACTCGATTTTTTTAAAGGCAATAGTTTTCTCAATTATTGCACAAATGAAATTTTCGCTGGTACATAATATACGGTAGACTTCACCATAAGGCCAGCTGGTCCGTTTGAAGGCCAATAAGCACTATTCGTTGATAATAGTGCAAGTCTTGAAGCTGTAAGCGTGAGACAGATAGCATGTCTTGTTGCATGTAGGCAACAAGATGGCTGCCGGCATTTAGAGTGTGTCTGCCCTTAAATTGCTATATTCTCCCTCTACCAAGCGTTGTGCGAACCAACGCGCGTGGAATTCAAATTGCAATGTAAGAAGTCAAAGCAATGCGGATGGAAGTTGTTTAATTGATTAAATGTCATTAATTGCATTGCTTTGGCGTTAAATGCTTGTAATTTATTGATTGGCTGTCAATCTAAAAATATCAGCCAATAGGATTGTAATAATAATGTTCGGAATTTGAGAGCTCAATTCCGCTAGTATCACTCAGCGCTGAGCGCGAAGGTGGTTGTGATGAAATGGGGTGCTTGTAATTAAGAGCAACTCTCCATGGACTGGCAATTTAACGTTTATTCAACTGGTCACGTTGTGGCTTACAATGAATCGAATTCTATATTTGCAATGGTGTTTGCCCTTGCTCTCCTGTAGAGTATCTAAACCGTTGGTCGGGGATCGGTAGCTCGCCGAACCGCTTTGAGCGGTTTCTTCTTCTTTTACCTGGTTGGCGGAAATCGATCAGGCGATACCTCGACGGTGCGCACTTAGCCACGATACACCCACGACCGCGAGGCAAGGGGATGGCAAGCCTTGCCCGCGCCGTTTGAATTTCAAACTGGATTGGTTTTAATTAATTTGTTAAACTTACGTTAATTTTAATTGGCAAGAAATAAAGTCGTTAAATGTTTTAATCTTAAGAGTTGAAAGAGTCCCTTCTGGATTCTCACTTCTATCGCAAGCTACAAAGGCGATAGCCCGTGTGTTTAATTAAAGTTCTCATAAAGTTTCTAAAGTTTTGTTAATCAATTGTTCAAAGTTTATTCCTGTTTAATTGTTCTGTGTTTTTTTTTTCAATTTATTAATAATTTTCTACCACAAGCAGGGCGCTTTAGTACTCCACGGGCGTACGAACCCACTATTAAAGAAATTGCCTAAGGACAAGTTCGCAACACAGGTTCGAATATGGCCCCCTGAACCGCAATGCAGGCCTCTGCACGTTGACGTACGCTGCGTTGCACTTCTCGCAACGTGTCGCGCGATATCATAGCGACAGCTCCGTGAATACGCGCAACCAGCTCCTCCCTCGTGTCAGCATGATCAACGCCTCTGGCCGGCATTTCCCGCCTGCTTATACGAGCACGCGGGGTTACACCTGAACGCTTTTTCCCTGAACTCCCAGTGGAAAAAACATATTCCGCCCCTCCGTTTTGACCTCGGCAGTGACCTCTGCCGACGTCTGTGCTCGCTACGCCCGTGCGATCTCGAGCGTCCCCCGCCATCTTGCGCAGTTAGCTTCGCCATCAAAGCCGCCAATTACTCCAGCAGGGCATCCATCTTGGATTCTCCTGCTACAGTCGTCCTCTACCGCAAGCACCGACTACATCCCCGTTGGAAGACGACTGGTTGACACTTCAACCAGTTGTCCGGCACGTCGGTACCAGCTTCCGCCCTTAGGTAGCGAAGCAGTTGATCCCTCAACTCCTCATGCGCAAGCAATCGCTGCATCCGCCGCTTCTTCGATGACGAAAGGCGAGCAATCAATACCTCTCCTCACTATTTCTTGAAGTAAACAGTAAATGTTTATAAAAGTTTTTATAAAAGTTAGTTGTTTTTGAATATTCCGCGCTTCTCCACAAGCAGCGCGGTTCAGCGCTCCGCCGGCAACCGAACATGCACAGTCGTGTAGACACTATGGCGCTGCAATCACCAGGCGATGAGTTTCCCATCTAGGGTGGTTCGCGTCGTGAACCACTATGAACCACTATCCATTGTTTGAAAGAGGGAACTATTCCGACTGCCGTTGAGAGAGCACGTCGTTTACCCCGTCGGAAAATCCCTTTCACGTCGAGCGTGTCCTCTCCTTGTAAGATCGATAATATAACTGTAGCTATCGATAATAATTTAGGAGCGAAATTCGAAGTTAGATGAACATACGCTATAAATAAAGTTACATATTCTTTAGGTACCAGTCGTAGGTAGTCGAATAAAAAGGAAAGTCAGAGCATTCGGATCTTAGAACATTTCGCTTGGAAGATTCTAAAGGCTGTTTTATTGCAGAACATAAAGAATTAAGTCTATTGGCACATGTTCGACAGCCGAACAAAAGGGACCCTTCAGCAACCCCTCGACTCGTTGATGCGCTTCCTCTGACTTTTAACGCCTCGCAGAAAACAAGGTCAGGGGTTTCACTAACACTGTCATTTAAATCAGAAGATTGTAACGAACATGTTGGTAAAATTTCATTTAAAACGGACCAAAAATGAACAAGTTTTATTCTTCAATTTTGATCGCGTTAGTATTGTCTCACGTACACGGGTATATATACTTGCCTCTTTCCTGGAACGCTGCCTCGAGCCTCGGCAGCCACACATCAAAGGCGACCCGAACTCGCTTGAGAATCGTGTCTGCGTACGATTAGTGTTCAAGTCCAGTCCCGACCGAGGAACACTAGTTGAGACATTATTGTATTATCCGTGCGCCTAATCCAGGAGGCGGGAATGAGCATCATTTTCGATAAAACTGGAGGCGTTAGAATAGAAGGAGGTGGTAAGACTGTGCTCACCGGTAAGTTAAAAGGAAATATAATGTGTGTAACGTTTACTGTTGAAAGAAATATGTATAATAAATCATATGCAAATAATATAACAGTATTAAACGCATATAAAATGTGGCATGAGCGTTTAGGTCACATTGGACATTCTAAATTCGTCAAAATGAAACAAAATAACTTAGTTCAGGATACAGAATTAATAGGTAAAATCAATCCAACAAAAGACCTTTGTGAAGCTTGTATACGAGAAACTATATTAACAGCAGCTTACATAACTAATATAACCCCAAGTAAAGCCATTGCGGAGATAAAAACTCCTTTCGAACTTTGACATAGTAAAGAACCAAGATTCAATGGTTTAAGGATTTTTGGTAGTACTGTCTATGTTGACGATAAGAATAGACAAATTAAATTTGATAAAAAATCATTTAAAGGAATCTTTATTGGCTATGTAAAAAACGGTTATAAAATACTAAACGTGAATAATGGAAAATTCCTTATAGCGCGTGATGTTATTTTTTACGAATTGAATTTTAAAAATTCAAGACCTCTTATGTACACACATGGCTTTGAAGAAGAAAGTATTCAGATTAAAAGGCTTAGAGCTGATGAAGGAAAAGAAATCAGTAAAAGTCAAGAGAGCGAATTAAACGAGCCCGATAAAAGACCCGATGAAAACATTAGCGCTCAAATTGACTCAAATGACAGTGGCTTTCGACGTAGCGCAAGAATTAAAATTAAACCTCATAAATTATAATGTGGAGCATGACTACCGTGTTTATGCACTATCAATGACCTGTGACGTTCCCAAATGCTATAGTGAGATAAGAGACCGTGATGGTAGAGTTCAATGGGAAAAGGCGATAAGAGATGAAATCGACTCCTTAATAAGTAATAATACATGGTAAATAGTTCCGCGTCAGAATGACAAAAACATTGTTGATTGCAAATGGGTTTTCAGCATTAAAATGACTGCAAAAGAAAATCCATACAAATATAAGGCAAGTTTAATAGCAAGAGGTTTTAGTCAAAAGTATCTGGAAGATTACAATGAAACTTTTGCGCCAGTAGCGCGAATTGCAACCTTTCGAATGCTGATTGCCGTTGCAAATCAACACAAACTATTGATTCATCAAATGGATGTTAAGACAGCGTTCTTAAATGGTGTACTAAAAGAGGGGATTTATATGCGCGTACCAGAAGGTATTCAAGCGCAACAAAGTCACGTATGCAAATTAAATAAGGCATTATACGGCTTAAGGGGGTAGACACGGGTTATGCAGCAAGCTGTATATCGACATAATATGGCCCGAAACATGGGTGTCGAAAGAGTCGCTTTCCTTCCTTATGTGAGAATATTTTGAGCAGGGTGAGACTCATTCGAAAGAGGATGGTTCAACGAGGAGCTCTGCAGACGAGTTTCAACGAAATTGTGTTGACATCTAATAATATGACTGTTCAAAGTGTAACAAAAAATCAAAAAAATACACCCGCAGAATACAAGCATTTTTACGTCACTAAAAGAGTTTTGTGACACGATCGGGGCCTGCAGCGCTCCTCGTTGAACCTTCCTCTTTCGAATGTGCTCTCACGCAGCTCAAAATATTCTCATATAAGGAAGGAAAGCGAACCTTTCTGACTGCACCGCCACAGACGAGTTTCGCCGTCCGCTGTAATATTGCCGTTAATACAGAGCACGTGACGCCACAAATTTAGTTCAGATAGTGGTGATGAAATTTCTGAAATTTCACCTCCGTCGGGTCGCGGGACATACGCCTCTAACGTTCGAAAAAAGCGGCCCTACTAGCTCAAATAGAGACCTGCCTCAATTCGAGGCCTGCCTCAACTCGGGTCCTGTGGTGGCGTTATCTGACCTCGATTCGATCGACGCTCTCACTCCCGCAAATTTTTTGATAAGGTCTTAAATCCTTGTCCGAGCTTTCCTTGTCTTCCACCAAGGTGTCTCCATGGCGGCGATGGCACCTCATCCAGCAAATGCGGGACCATTTTTGGACTCGGTTGGCTCCAGAATACTTGCACCAGCTGCAGAGCCGGGGCAAATGGCGCACTCCTCAACCCGATATGCGCATTGGGGACCTATGCCTGATCAAGTACGAATTGACGCCACCATCTCACTGGCCTTTGGGGCGCATGACGGCAACGCACGTGGGCGACGATCAACGGGTCCGAGTCGTTTCCGCGCGAACAGCGACCACCATGTTGCCACAAGGGAAAATTAGTCACGCGGCTTATTCCTCTTCTTTTTCTTTTTAACCACACTTAGCCCACCGTACTTCAAGGTCCGGCGTGATAACGTACTTTGTACTCTGCATCGTTCTTGAGTGTCTTGTTAGAGAACAAGACACTCAAGAAGAAAGTAGGTTTCCATTCAGTGGAATTGAAACCTACTTTCGCCATGCTACGCACGCCGAGGCGGGCGGAATGTTCGGAATCCACGTAATGGGAGGGCGCTGGCGTTCCTCGCGCCTAGCGCTATTCCGTGGCTGCGAAAGAAAGCGCTGTTCCCCACTCTCTATTCCTTCTCTCAGCCCCGCGCTTTTGTATTTATGCCGTTGCGCGAGAGCGAGGAGATTAGAATACTTTTGGAGAATACGATTAGAACACGAACAGAGTGCGAATTAGAAGAAGGTGCGAGTAAGATAAACGAGCGAAAAGAGTTACTTGTGTGGGATTGGAAGTTTTAATGAAATCAAGCCGGTGTAAGTGTAATATATTTAATGAGGAGATTGTTATACAGGGTCCGGCAGAGTATATGACCACCCTTTTAATGGGGGGTTACTGGGGTGATTCTGAACAATTTTTTCCTTTACCAAAATGTTGGTTGAAGCTTCGTTTTTGAGTTATTAACGAAAAACACTGGCCAATCAGAGCGCTCGGGCGCGTGGATCTCAACCTCGCTCGGTCGTGGTCGTGAACGAAGGCATTGGGACAGTTATGTTACCTCGTCTTAAATTAAGAATAATGTGGAATTATTCGTTATTCATGAATAACAAATAAACTAATAAGTGTTCGATACGTTTATTCGTTATCCGAAAAAACAAAGTATTTTATTACTTATGAATTATTATTTGTTTAACAGCACGTTTTCAGGTGGATAAATTGTTTTAAGAAAAACGGTTTGGATAAATAATATTAGAAAAAGGCTAGTTAAACTTACCAATTCGTGCACAAATTAACCTGCTCCGAAGGAAGGGGGTCCTTGACACTGGGTCATTGCGTCGATCCTGACCTTCCACAACAGCTGATGTTACAGCCGTGTCGATGCACTGTCAGTTTTCTTGCACGGTAACTTCACTTAACGGTCACTTTCACTTTTTCATTTTTTAAAAAATTGTTGCTATCCAGTCGAATACAACCGTGGCGCGAACGAACGAAAAGATTCAGCGCAAGGTGTTTGATCGCCGGGATGCAAGTCGAGGTACCGAGAAGCGGCAGCATTATTATTAAAATCGCACTGCACAAATAAAACAAACATTTGATTGTACTCCTGATTTTAAAGATACATGTTGCTCGTTCGAATAGACGAATGACTCTGCCAGCTAAAGCATTTCCTTGGTCCTAGATGAACATTCGTTAAAGAAGGGATATTGTTATAATAGAATGCAGAAGAAATGTTTCTTACTGGAACGCTTAAGTGGCTAGCAGTTTTGGCGTCAACCTCCACTACACGAAAGAATACCCCTGCGCTCTAGGGGGTGGCATGGTTTTCGTAACTACGGACCCCGATTGCGAAGCGAGACCACACACACCAGACAGTGTGGGATTACACTGTTCGAAAAATTTCAATAGAAGCCAAATAGTTTTCAAAACACATGGCGGTGGCAATGGTATATTGGAAACGAAATTATTTTATAACTTTCGTTAATGCTTTCCTTAGCAGAAATCTATTCGGAAAGCGTATCGTATTCTAATTTCTAATTTATTGAAAGATCTGCCCTATCGCGTGAACTTCGTTAATTTCAATACAAATTTCAATAAAATAAAATTCAATAAAAAAAATTGAAATGGATGTATTCAATATAAAATATTGAAATTAACGAAGTTCACGCGATAGAGCAGATCTTTCTGCTAAGGAAACCATTAACGAAAGTTATAAAATAATTTCGTTTTCCATATACCATTGCCGCCGCCATGTGTTTTGAAAACTATTTCGCTTCTATTGAAATTTCTCGAACAGTGTAATCTCACACTGTCTGGTGTGTGTGGTCTCGCTTCGCAATCGGGGTCCGTAGTTACGAAAACCATGCCATCCCCTAGAGCGCAGGGGTATTCTTTCGTGTAGTGGAGGTTGACGCCAAAACTGCTAGCCACTTAAGCGTTCCAGTAAGAAACATTTCTTCTGCATTCTATTATAACAATATCCCCTCCTTAACGAATGTTCATCTAGGACCAAGGAAACGCTTTAGCTGGCAGAGTCATTCGACTATTCGAACGAGCAACATGTATCTTTAAAATCAGGAGTACAATCAAATGTTTGTTTTATTTGTGCAGTGCGATTTTAATAATAATGCTGCCGCTTCTCGGTACCACGACTTGCATCCCGGCGATCAAACACCTTGCGCTGAAACATTTCGTTCATTCGCGCCACGGTTGTATTCGACTGGATAGCAACAATTTTTTAAACGTAGGAACGATAATCGTTCCAAAAAGTGAAAGTGACCGTTAAGTGAAGTGACTGTGCAAGAAAATTGACAGTGCATCGACACGGCTGTAACATCAGCTGTTGTGGAAGGTCAGGATCGACGCAATGACCCAGTGTCAAGGACCCCCCTCCTTCGGAGCAGGTTAATTTGTGCACGAATTGGTAAGTTTAACTAGCCTTTTTCTAACATTATTTATCCAAACCGTTTTTCTTAAAACACAATTTATCCACCTGAAAACGTGCTGTTAAACAAATAATAATTCATAAGTAATAAAATACTTTGTTGTTTCGGATAACGAATAAACGTATCGAACACTTATTAGTTTATTTGTTATTCATGAATAACGAATAATTCTACATTATTCTTAATTTAAGACGAGGTAACATAACTGTCCCAATGCGTTCGTTCACGACCACGACCGAGGTTGAGATCCGTTGAGAGTCACGCGCCTGAGCGCTCTGATTGGCCAGGGTTTTTCGTTAATAACTCAAAAACGAAGCTTTAACCAACATTTTGGTAAAGGAAAAGGTTGTTCAGAATCACCCCAGTAACCCCCCATTAAGAGGGTGGTCATATACTCTGCCGGACCCTGTATATTTATTAACAGAACACCACACTATCCCTTCTACGCTGTACTACACTGTCTTCACTATTCTAAGCTGTTCTACTCTCACTGTATTTCGCTCTTCACTCCTCCTTCGCACTGCCACACTTGTAATCGTGGCGTGAATTAGCTATAATTTATTGTTACGTGTGAACTGTGTCCGAAAGTAAAATTTGTGTTGTCCGTCGATACTTATAAACTGGGTAATTTATATAGGTCCCAATCTGTTAACTTTAAGTATAACGTAAATAAAGAATCGCGAAACGAAACACTTTATAAAAGCATTAGTTGTGTGGTATTGGTGGATATTTTAGAATACATTAGCGGATAGGGCCAGGTTTTTTGGCGCCTTTGAGTTCATACTACGGTCTTGAGGTTTGTTGAGGCAGTTGTATGATAAGCATGGTGTGAATGAAGTGTGTTAGTGGAAACGTCGAACGTGGATCGAGTGAATGTTTAGATCGAGGAAAGAGTGAATGGTTTCGGGGAATGCACGTGGAGTCTTTGCTGCATGGTGATTCGTGGTCGAACTGTGAGCAAGGGTTTGTGCGTCGGTGTGAATCTTAAATGAGTGAGAGCTAATGAGAGATATAATGAAAGGGAAACTGCGAGTGAGAGAATATATGGAGTTATGATATTGATAAACAAAACTCCAATAGATTTGCAGTGTTGAATAATAACGAACCAAGGCAAGTAGATGAAACCCATGAAAACGTCAAGGAAAACGTTAGTAAAATACTAAAGCCAGTCTCAATATTCATGGACGATGTTGCAAATTACCCACTGATGCTAGAAAGTTTTAAAACCCTCCTAACAAATGAAGAGTTTCTCTGCAAATTAATGGCAAGCAGAGTCGATCAGAGTAATCACCACCATACGAGAGTCCTATCGAGAACTAATCCGTTTCCTGAAAGTAAATAACACAGCATATCACACGTTTCAACCGCGTCAGGAAAGATCTTTCAGAGTTGTTATTACAAATCTACACAGCTGAATACCAACAGCGGACATTAAAGATGAACTTGAAGAAAAAGGTTTTGAAATCAGAAATGTCACAAATATTTGTAGTTGGAAAGCGAAAGAACCACTTCTTTGTGGGCCAAATACAAGGTGAGAAAAATAAAGAAATCTATAAATTAAAAAAACTTCTTAACACCATAATTTTTGAGTAATGGAATTGGGACGTTGAAGGTGCTACGTATGAATAATATTCTCTTACGCTGCCCTCGCACGTGTCGTTCGATCTTATGTAAAAAGGGAAGACGCTCAAGGATTTCTCTCGTTATCATGCGAATAATAGGGCCTTTGATATCGACTAGTTTCATCATGACCGATTGTTCTGGATTCGCTCATGGGAGGGCGCTCGTTCGCTTCGCTCCTAGCGCTGTTCCGTGGCGACAAACGCGAGCGCTCTTCACCAATTATCTTCGCATACTCCTCGCCCCGCGCAGCGGTATATATACCGCCACGCGGCATTATCACACTATCTCTCTACTCTCTAAACGGCTTTGCGAAGGTAATACAACAACAAAGAATAAATAATTATCAGCGACTTGCAAGAAGCACAAATTTATTACACATTTATTTAAACACTACTAATTATTCCACTTGAAGCTTCACTGCGTGAAGCGTTACATACAATAAACGGCACGACGATTTCCGCGCTTTTACATCTGAATCGAAACCGGCTCGAAGGACCACTTTGTCTCGAGTCCGGCTCGTAGAATATTTATTTGCGAGTGCTGTTTCGCAGCAATATTATGCCACGGTTCCCGAGTGGTGTTAAGTGGCGAGGGTAGTACAGATAAACTCTCTTGTGAGGCACTATTAACTTTATTTTTATTGCCTTAACAAATTAGCCGCAATAGCTAAACGTATAACAGACATAATAAGAAAGCAATAGAGTCAAAAAGTAATGGAAACGAAAAGAGCAATGGAAACAAAAAGGCGAAGGTACCGCCAGTTGCACCTGTTGGGTCCCCTGGTTCTTCCTTCCTCTGGGGGGCGAGCAGTTCTTCGTCCCCATGCGGTGGCCGGATGGCTTCCCAAGATCGGCGCACAGGGGGCAGCGGGGAGTGTCACAGCACTCCGCTACCTTGTGCTCGATGCTCCCGCAATTATGGCAGCGTCCGCTGCGGTCCATGGTGCTGGTGCACCACTGCCTCACGTGCCCTTATGTAGCTTACGGGCTTAAGTAGCTGCAATAAGGTCTAAGACCATACCGGCGGGAGATGCATTCCCAGCAGGTACAACCACGCCGGACGGGCCTAGGCTGAGCGGTGAAAACTAAGGAGCGGCTCACGGAGTGAATGTGCGTGTGGATGGGCTGTGGTCGATGTCCTATGGATATTCCCGGCAGACTAGCCAAGGGGGAAGTAGTTGACCCCCGGCCGGGGTTTCCGCGTGATGTTAGTACCTGACCTCTGCGGTAGTAATAAGGGTAAACGTAAGTCCGACAAGTACGGCAAAGGTCCCGTGAACCCGCATGGTTAATGTGGAAGAACCGCTCACGCGTACGCCGCCCGGAGCCAATGACGGGGTTGAAGTGGGGTACTCGGGCGCAGGTATGGAGGATTACCTGGTCAGTCCTTCCTCATAACCGACGCTGCATAGGTTAAATCGCAGCACGTCTAGCCCGAGGCTTGGGTCTGGCATCGGCTCGGATCTGGTGCCGCCCACTCAATAGGGATGACGTTAAACCTTAGCTTCGTATATGGCCCGGGCGTATCCCGTAACATTTTCCTCTAGAGTCACTCGGTGCCGATAGGGTTGACTGCCCGACAAACCGCCTCTCGGCTTCGGCACTCATAACTAGGGTAAAGCTTAAACGGGGAAGTGCCCCCACCGCGGTGGGGGTCCCATGATGGGCGCACCGTTCAAATAATATCTGCCATTATGTCTATAAAACAAACAAACCTTAAAGCAGGAAGAGAGGGATCGCGCCCGAACGGCGCGAATCCGGCGGGAGGACCACATCCACGGGGCAACCCATGGACGGGGAGGAAAACAGGGAGGCTACCCCAGGAACATCGGGGACCACCCAGATACAGAGGATAGTTGCAGCGGAGGGCAACGAATTCGTCTGTGTCATCAGCGACACAGACGGCGAAACGGACTCCAGCGCGCACAACGCCGCTAGCAGTAAGAAGAGGCCCCGACCCTCTGGCGACCCGGACCAGAGGCGGGAACCCTTGCAAAGGGAAGAGGGCGCGGAGCCCCGAGGACAAAGGGTACCTCCGAACCAAAGGTCTACCAACGGTGGAAGAGCTGGCGGACGAACTGAGGCCGCAGCCCACAGCTAACCTGGGTGCCAAAATCTTGGCCCAGATGGAAGCAGTAAGGAGGGTGGCGACCAGGAGCAAACTTGAAGGGCGCGTTCATCAGGGACCTGAACGTGGCGGCCCTCTTAGTGCGCGCGGCCACGACGGAGATGGCCAAAAGATCAGTCGCCATCGGCCTGCCATCGCGGGGACCAACCCGCGGCGACCCGGCACCCCGGGACCCCCTCTCCATCCCCCCTGTCGCCAAGCACCCCTCCACCCAGACACAGAAGACCACCGAGACGTGGGCCACGGTGGCTGGCAGAAGAGTAAGGAAGATGAATGCGCCGACCCAGGCCCCGGGATACCCGGCCCAGCCCCCGACCCCTCCTACAACTGCGAGGAGACTGCCGGCCAGACCGCAGCAACAACAGCAGCCGCGGAAACTACAGCAGCAGCAGCAGCTGCTGGCGAAGGAGGGGGGAAAGGGGGCAAAGGCCACCCCCAAAACCCCAACCCGCAGACTCCCGCGCACGGCAGCGATCGCCCTGAGCATCAGGGACGGGGCTAAGATGTCCCTCGCGGAGGCTATGAGCTCTGCCAATCAAATCAACTTGGCGGAGCTCAACATCACGGACCTGCGGCCAAAGAAAGCGGCCTCGGGGGGCCTTCTGCTGGAAATCTCCGAGCCGGAGGGGGCCGCAAAGGCGGACGCCCTCGCCGCAAAGATGAGGGAAGTCTTCGATGGGGTGGACGAGGTGCGCGTGGCTCGCCCCATGAAAATGGCCGAGGTAAGGGTCAGGGACTTGATGGCGTCCACTACCACCGCCGACGTGGCCGCGGCCCTCGCGGCTGCCGGAGGTTGCACGCAGGCGGAGGTAAAAACCGGGGAAATCCGGTCGACTCCTCTGGGTCTCGGCACCCTCTGGGCGAAATGCCCTCTGACGGCCGCCAGGAGAATATGCGCGGCCAAGAGGATCAGCGTGGGATGGACCACCGCCCGGGTGGAAGCCCTGGCCGACCGTCCGCACCAGTGCTTCCGCTGCCTCGAGACGGGGCACGTGAGGCAGCGGTGCACCAGCACCATGGACCGCAGCGGACGCTGCCATAATTGCGGGAGCATCGAGCACAAGGTGGCGGAGTGCCGTGACACTCCCCGCTCCCCCCTGTGCGCCGATCTTGGGAAGCCATCCGGCCACCGCATGGGGACGAAGAACTGCGCGCCCCCCAGAGGAAGGAAGAACCAGGGGACCCAACAGGTGCAACTGGCCCCGAAAATGGCCGCCCTGAAGTTGGACGTGCGGGGGAAGGAGCTTACGACGGCTGTCCCAGAAGTCGCGGGCTCTCTCACGGCGAAGACGACCAAGGAGGAAGAAGGGGAGCTACCTACAGCGTCCCCGATAAGTACGGAGGTAAGACTCATGGAGGAAGGGGCCATGGAGCTGGGGCAGTGAAGGGGCCATGGCCCTGCTGCTCCAGGCCAACCTTAACCACTCGCCCAGGGCACAGGACATGCTCGTCCAGTCCATGGCTGAGTGGGGTGTGGGGTTGGCGATCGCTGCCGAGCCATACAGGATCCCGGACCATCCGAACTGGGTGGGAGACCCGGGGGGATCGGTAGCAATCATCCTTGGAGGGGTTTCGACACCCTTGCCGTTCTCCCTTCTGGAGAGCGGTGAGGGCTACGCGGCGGTTCAGTGGGGGGACGTTGTCGCCGTGGGGGTATACGCACCGCCTCGGTGGAACCGGGCCACATTCGAGGAGTTTCTCGAAGGGGTCGCGGGATGCATTTCGCGATGTCTGCCCCGCCCGGTCATCGTCCTGGGGGATTTCAACGCCAAGTCCCAGGTTTGGGGTTCCCCCAGGACAGACGCGAGGGGCGAGGCGGTGCTGGACTGGGCGGCCGTCTCGGACCTTCAATTGCAGAACCGGGGTTCAGCCAGCACCTGCGTCCGCTACCAGGGGGAGTCCATCGTCGACCTGACGTGGGCCTCCTCCTCGGTGGCGGATCGCATCAGGGGCTGGAGGGTGGCGCAGGAGACAGAGACCCTCAGCGACCATCTATACATCTTGATGGGGCTGCGCGTCACCCGGGGTCGACGACCGCCGCGGACAAGAAAGGGTGGTAAGGGCAGGGGATGCCGGCCCCCACCCGGTATCCCCCCTGTTGCAGGAAAGAAGAGATGGGCGCTGAAGCGGCTGGATGAAGACGCGCTGGCGGCCGCCTCCCTCGCCGTAGCCTGGTCCGGACTTCCGACCGGACCGGTCGTCGACATCGAGGAAAAAGCGGCGTGATTTCGAGGAAGCATGACAGCGATCTGTGCCGTCGCCATGCCCCGATCCCGCGCCTCGGAACGACGGGGAAGCTATTGGTGGTCGCCGGAGATAGCGCATCTGCGCCACGTTTGCGCTCGCGCCCGGCGACTACTGCAGAGAGCCCGAAGAAGACGTCGCCGTGATCCAGCGAGGGAGCACCAACTCCACGAAGAATACCGGCAGCATGTGGTGGCCCTCCAGGAAACCATCAAGTCCCCCGTCTGGAGAGGGCCGCAACGGGACTAGGACGCCTCCTGCCGAACATCGCGGCACCAGACGAGGGAGTGCGCCGCCTCTTCCTCGGCGTCGTGCGGTCCATGGCGCTGTACGGCGCCCCTATATGGGCGGCGGCCCTGACGGCAGAGCGGCGCAGCAAGGACTTGCTCCGCCGTGTACAGAGGAGGATGGCCATCAGGGTGGTGAGGGGATACCGCACCATATCCCACGAGGCGGCGCTGGTTCTGGCGGGCACCGTACCGTTCGATCTCCTAGCAGAGAGGGACGCATCTATCCACGAGCGTCTCCGAGAACTCCGGCAAGGGGGCGCGGCGGTGTCCGCCGAGGAAGAAGAGGAAGCGAGAAGCCAGGCCCGACTTACCGCGCGAAATCGATGGAGGACGGAGCTCCTCAACCGAGGACTCGCGCAGAGAGCAGCCGGGGCGGTTCTACCCAGCCTGGACGCATGGCTGGATCGCGGCAGAGGTAGACTTACCTACCGACTCACGCAGGTTCTCACCGGACACGGATGCTTCGGGGAGTACCTGTGCCGTATAGGAGCGGAAAGGACCACGAAGTGCCACGAGTGCGGGGCCGCACTGGATTCAGCGCAGCACCTCCTGGAGGAGTGCCCGGAATGGTCAACGGAGCGCAGGGCGCTGAGGGCACGTGTGGGGGCGGACCTGTCGCTGTCGAGCATCATTAGGAGTATGCTGGACAGCGAGAGGTCCTGGACAGCAATGGCCTCCTTCTGCGAAAACGTTCTTTGCCGGAAGGAGGCGTCGGAGCGGGACCGGGAAGCTACCGATCCCGACCGCCGAGAAAGACGGAGGGGCAGGACTCGCCGGACACGCGCGCGTCCCCTGGCGACTAACCCCCCTCTCGTGATGTAAAAGCAGTGACGGGCCGAGGGGCGGTCGGAGGCTTCCCCTTCCACCCCTCTCGGTCCGACTGTCACCGTTGCCCCGGTAGCCGGGCGGCCCTGTTGGGAGGACCGAATAACCTCCCAATTTCCTGCAGGGCCGTCGGAGAGTCGTGCGCGGTTCGGGTGGGGGCCCGAGCCGTCCCTGTCACAGCCTGGAGAGGGTAGGCCGAGCCGGGTGATGCCCCCGGTCCGGTCAGGCGAGAACGATGCCTCTTTTCAAGGGTCCTTCCGACCTGCCCGAGGACGGGGCCAGACGGGCCGGACGCGGGGAGGTACCGGAAGCAGTACTCTCATGGTCACGGGACCTCCCCTTACAAGCGTCGAGGGCAGGCAACCGAGGTGGCTTTAGTCAGTAAAAATCCGACACTACCCTCCGACATGACCCTTCCTCCACAAGGTTATGTTGGTGGGTGTCTTTTGAAGATTTTCACCTCGAAAAAAGAAAAAAAAAAAAAGGCAGGCGTCGAGCGCCCGCCTCAGCCTGTCCCCCAGGATAGGCACAGCCCAGACAAGCACCCTTCCCGGGACCCCATCCGGACCCAGCGCCGTGCTGCGGACTGTCATTTTCCGGACAGTTGACGCTAACTCCCCCTCTGTAACACCCAGCCCAGCGGACCAGTCGGGCGGGGTCGCCGCTCCGGGCACCAACCGGGACGCATTCTCCCCACCGTCGGCTACGGGGAACGGGGCATCCAAGATGTCGCACAGCAGCCGGGGCTCCATCGTTTGCGTCAAAGGGGGCGCCCATGGTCGCAACTTGCCCATGACCAGCCGGTACGGGCGACCCCATGGCTCCCCGTCCAGCATCGCTAGGAGCTCGCGCCAGGCGCGGACCTTGGCCCCCGCGATAGAACGTTGCAGGGCCACCCGCGCCTCCCTGTACTCCCCGTACAGCAGAGCCGCCTCACCCACAACCCGGCGCCCCCGACGGCGCACTCTCGTGTACCAGCGTCGCGCGCGGATGCAGACCGCTCTGAGATCCGCGATCTCGCGCGACCACCAATACACGGCCGGCCTTCGCGGTGGGGCAGCCCGGGGCATGGCGACGTCGCACACCGTCCTCAACGCGCCCCGGCACCATCTGGCCTCCCCCTCCCCACTGACTGGTCCAGACGGATCAGCCCCGGACCACGCGACGGCATGGAGCGCCGCCGCCAGGGCATTCTTGTTGACGCGGCCAAGTACCCATCTCGGCGGTGGCGAGGCAGCCCCTCCTCCGGGCCGGTTTTGCGCGGCGGCCCCCCCACCGGTGGCCACCTCCATGATGATGTGGATGTGGTCCGACAAGGTCTCGATGTCCTCGGCCACCCTCCAGCCCGATATTCTGCGCACGGCAGCAGGGGTGGCCCATGTAAGGTCCACGATGGACGTACCCTGCCACTGCACACACGTCGCCGCCGCCCCGCGGTTCACCAGCCGGATGTCGAGCCCCTCCGCCCATCCCAGCAGCACCTCACCCCTGGCATTTGTCCGGGGAGAGCCCCACGCCGTGGCGTGGGATTTGAAATCACCCAACACCACGACCGGACGGGGGAGGCACCGCGCTATACACGCCCCGACCTGGTCCAGGAAGGCCCCGAACGCCGGGGCTCGCTCGCTGGGCGAGGCGTGGACGCCCACCACCGCCATGTCCCCCCACTGCACGGCGACGAATCCATCCCCGCGCTCCAACAGGGCTGTTGCCAGAGAGACCTGCTCTCCTCTTCCCCACGATATCGCCACGGAGCCACGCGTGTCCCCCATCCACGGAGTGGAGGGGGTAACGGGCACCGCATATGGCTCCGCGACAACCGCCAACCCAATATCCCACTCCCGCATGGTCTGCAAGAGCAGATCCTGCGCTCTGCGGGAGTGGTTTATGTTGGTCTGGAGTAGCCGGGCACTGAAGGCTACTCCAGATCCATGCCCCCCTCCATAGGGCATTTCCCGACCGCCTGGGCTCCTCTCCATCGGCTCCTGAGCCGGACTCAGCTCAGGAGCCGACGCTTGCGCTTCTACTTGTCCCGCCGTAGTGCTAAAGACCTCCTCCAGCTCCATGGTCAGCGCGCATCCGTCTGAGTCCATCCCGGTCGGCACTGCCGGTGCTGGCGCCGCCGGAAGAGGAGGCCGCGGTGCCGGATCCCGCTCCTTCCTCCCTCTTCTCCCTCCAGGTTGGCAGGGAGCACAAGAAGGAGCCCCCAGCCTGTGTCCAGCCGGGCGCCCCAGGTCGCTGCACACCGGGCACCGCAGGACGCCCAAGCACTTGCTAGCCCGATGACCGCTGCCCCCGCACCTGTAGCACAGATCGCTCCTGTCGGTGCCGCTGGTGCACCCGCTCCTCGTGTGCCCAACTTCCAGGCACCTGAAGCACTGAAGCGGGCGCGTTTGGAGGGGCTCAACAGACGCGCTGCACCACCCGACGGTGAGTCGTTCCGCCCTCGCCACCCGGTGTGCTGCTTCCAGCGGGCATCGGACCCACGCGGCTCCTCGTCCCAACGGGTTGGAAGCGATTTCGCCCACCTTCACGCTTCCCTCCGGGCAGCCACCGACCGCGGCCACCGCCGCAGCCACCTCTTGGGGCCTCGAGAACACGTCCAGCCCCCGCACCCTCAATTCCCCAGTCTTACTGGGCCAGGAAACCCTCACCCCTGAGCCCTTCAGGACCCCCGCCATCCTGTCCGCCAGTTGTTGGGTCTTCTCCTGGCCGCCGGGCCCCAGGATCTCGAGGATAAGCCCACCGGTCTTCGACGTTTTCGGCCTAACCCCGTCGATACCGATCTCGGCCAGGCTTATCTTCTCCCTGGCCGCCGCCATCGCCTGCGCGTACGTCAGTTTGGCGTTCGGCGCAGCCGTCAGCGTGACAACGGCCGTCCTCGGAGGCCGCTGCAGGACCCGCGCCCCTTTCTTGGGTTTTCGCCCCTCCGTCTTGCTATTGAGGCTATCCGGCGGCGGCACGCGCCTTTGCCGCGACGCCTTCCTGCGCGTCGGCTGCTGGACGGGGGGGGGGGGGGGACCATTGCTCGCCTCCTCTTCTCCTTCCTGAGGGTAGCCTTGCTCCTTGCTACCCTCCATACCTCACCGACCGTCCCGGCCGGCGCCGCGCCCGTGGGCATCCGGGGCGCCGCGACCGGAGCCGCATGTTGCGACCCAGGGGGCGACGTCGCAGCACCCTCCGCGCGCAGCTTGCCCCTGCCCTCGGCCTGAACGGCCGAAGCAACCGCTGCGAGGAGCCTCCTCTCCATGGCAGCCATCTCCGTCCTCACCATGGCTGCCACTTTCTCCTGAAGGGAGCTCCCCTCCCTATGCCGGGCAGGTCTTCCCCCGAGGGGGATCCGGACATATAAGACGGACAAGGCGCACTCACCGGTTGCAGGGGGGGCCGCGGCCGCTGCTCCTCCTCTTTGCCCTCACCTTCACCCGCGTCCGCCCGACGTCGCTGCACGCGACGGACCTCTTCCATCCGCGCTGCAACCGTCGATCTGGTGGTCCGGGCTGCTACGCCTCCTACCCCTCCGTCGGTCCTCCCGATGGTCGGTCCCGGCACGGCCTGCGTTTCCCCTGCCACGCTGCTGCCAGCCTCCCTGCGCAATCCCTTGCGCAGGCCCACAACTCCTTCTTGATTGTTTGCTGCTCGGCTCTCAGCTGCGCGTTTTCCGAGGCCAGCCACTGGGCCTCGACGGAGCTGGAGGAGCGCTGCACCAACTCCGTGACCCCCGCCGAGGTCTCCCTTGCCGCCACTCTTAGGGCGTGGACGAAGCTGCCCTTCAGGTTCTTCGAGGCCGAGCTTATTCGCTCGATCTCCCTCATGTGACCCAAGACGGCACCGCCCAGCCCGCCCGTTGCCTCCGTCTGCACTTCGCGGCGCAGATCTGCCACTCTCGGCAGGGCTCGCTCCGACCTCCAAAGAACTTTGGCCCGAGCGCGGTACCGCGCCGTCCTGTGGTCCCCGCATCCGAGTCCGAAGCCGGTGCTGAACCCCGCCCTCCGCGAGCTCCCGGACTCGGGGAGTCCGAGGAGACCCAGTCCCCGGGTCTCTTCCTCCTTCCTCCCGTCTTCTTCCTATTTCCGCGGACGCTGGATCCCGAGTCCGAGTGTGACTCCGGTCCGCCACCGGGATCGCTCCTCCTCTCACCAGTAGTCATAGAGTGTACAGTGGCCTGGCTTCTCACCAATGACACCCAGCAGTCGTAAGATGACGACGCAACAGGGGCCTGCTTGACCACCCCCGCAACGCCGGCCCTGGAGGTCCCGAGGCCTCCTGAGCAGTAGTTTTCCAATCCATTGTTTGTGTCTGTCATGTTATTATTATTATTATTTACTATTATCTTTATTTTTATTAACGGGCTGGTGCCCTTTTGTGTTACTGTACATTGGTAAATAGGTATATTGTCGCTTATATAATAATATAATATAATGTAATAGCTAAAATGCTTAATCTAATGCTTAATCTGATGTGGGATTGCTACTGATCTGTGGTTAGTCCTAGTGAGTTATATACAAGTGTTCTAATACGATTGTCGGAGTCAGAAAAAAGGTCAAAATTAGGATGCAGTGAGTTGGCAGAAGCACATATCCTATTGATAATGTCGTGGTGCCCGTATCTAGTGGTGTACGGAGTGATATAGAATAGATTCAGGCATCTGGTGATGTAGGTAGGTGCGTTAAGTTTTATCCTGCTTAATAATTCAGGACAGTCAATAGCATAGTTTATGACTCTGCGCAGGAACAAAATTTCAGATACGACTCGACGGTTTTCAAGCGAGAAAATATTAAACATACTCATGATATTACTGTAGTTATGGTCATAGAAACTCATGGGTCTGCCTGCCTTAAACGAGAGAAAGCGCAGGAATTGATGCTGGACTTTCTCAAGCAGTTGAGTGTTCTTCTTAGTGTGTGGTGACCATATAAGTGAGGCGCATTCCAAATGTGGGAGAAAAAGAGCCTTGTAGAGATATATGAGTGTGTGCGGATTTTTAAAGTTCAGTGAAGTGCGCTTCACGAAACCCAATAGCCGTGAGGCAGTGACAGTGATGCTAAGGATATGCCTATTGAAAGGATATGCCTATGTTTGCAATTACTCCACACTTGCCCGATTCGTCGTCGAAGATCCAATCCAGGTACCACCCACTCTTTCGCCCCCCGCCCCAGCCATGCTGGTGCAGGGGAACCAGGGAGCCCCGCGAGGAGGTGAGGTGAGTGGATTTAGCCGTTTTGGGCCCACCAACTTCACCGAAGTTCTCCGCACCGGACCGCGATGGACGCAGCCCGGATGTAGCAGAACATCAGTTCCATCGGGGTTTCGACCAGGCGGAAACGTCGCCTGGAAGTGCCAAAACCGCTTCTGCTCCCCGTGTGAATCCTGACCTAGGCAACGCTCAACATCTGATGTTACGGCTGGGTTAGTATCCTTGCACGATCGCTTCACTTCACGATAACTTTACTTCACGATAACTTCACTTCACGGTCACTTGCACTTGCCACTGTTAAATTTGGGTATAGTGAAGAAGAATTTATTCTTCCTACGTTTAAACATTTCGTAATATTCTGCGATGGTTTACATACACCTCGGCTACGCCCTTATGACTTGTTAGATGTGTATACCGGAAAAAGATCAACCACTTCAACAAATGGACATTCATATGATGTTGTGGAAAAACTGATGAATGGCTTATTATTTGATTATCGAACTTTGTATACAGACAGCTATTATTCTAGTATTGCCTTAGCACAATCACTCTTACAAAAACACATTTATTTTTGCTTCACAGTGCAGTAAAACCTAACATTTTTCCTAGTAGTAGCAAAGGAAAAGCAAAAACGTGGTGAAATTATGGCCGTTGAAAATAGTTCTGGCATAAAATTCGTTAAGTGGACTGATAAAAGAACAGTTTCCATGTTAACAACTTGCAAAAATCATAAGTGTGTATTAATCGAAGGATTCTGGAAGGAAACCTGGAAAAAAGAAACCTGATCTGGTTTTTGATTATAATTGATGTATGTGGTCATACGGATATAGAGGGCATGCGTGTGAAGTGTTATAGGGGTTGTAGAGCGTCGATCTCGTGGAGTATCATTTGTAATATCTCTTACAAAATATATATGTATCTCGAAAGGTAAATGTACGTTATTAACTTCACCTAAACGTTCCTAACAATAATAATGTAAAGAAAGGGGTCGATTTGCCAGATCAAATGTCATCTTATTATAATTGCTTAAGAAAAACAGTAAAATGGTATTAAAAGATTGTAGTACAGCTACTCTGCGGTACAGCAGTGGTAAATGCATATTACATACACAAGCAATGGGGCACTCGTCAAATGAGCATCTTGAAATATAGGGAAAATTATTGATAAATTATTATCAGCTGACGAAATGCCAATAACCCAAATGAAGCATAGCAAACATCATTTTATAGACAGATATGCGGGCTCTGCAAGAAATGTGCGTGAACGCTGTAGAGAGTGCTACAGAAAATTGTCTGGACAGATGGGCATAGCCGCAAAAAAACAAGCGCGTTACTACGTTTTGCCCTCTTTGCAACAATCAGCCAGCTTTGTACTTACAATGTTTTAAAGAAATTCACCAAAATAGATAGTTTTCTTATGTATATAAAGATGTAAATCAATTTTTTAATTACAGTAATCGGTTTTTAAATGTTATGAGGCTGCAATAGTTCATGTACCACTGGTGGCGCAGCCCGCCCGATGGGACAATTGTGTATGTACCACCGGTGGCGCATCCCGTTCCTTGGACAAACGTGAATGTCCCACCGGTGGTTCAGCCCATCGTGAACGTGTTAAATCCGCCCGCCTTGAGCATAGCAATTAATTCTTGTCAGAGAATCAGTGCAGATTGAACATCCCTTGTATCGGATATGACGTCATCCATATATATGTCTCTTTTTAAGCACGCAGCAGCAAGAGGATAGCGACCTCTTTCGTCGCTGCTTAGTTGGTGGAGTGTCCGAATGGCGAGGTAGGGCGCACAGGCTAAACCGTAAGTGACGGTTTGCAATTTGAAAGTGCGAATTGGTGCTTTATCATTGCCTCTCCAAACGATCTTCTGGAATTTGCAGTGTTAGGGATGGACCTGAATTTGGCGGTACATTTTTACAATGTCCGCAGAGAAGACTACCGGATAGGACCGCCAGCAAAGTAAGAGTTCGAACATGTCGGGCAAAAGATTAGGCCCTTTATGAAGAAGTTCGTTTCAATAAACCCCGGTCGAGGTTTTGCTGAACCCGTTAAAGCCTACCCGCAATTTGGTGGTATAGCTTGACTCACGAAGAACCCCGTGGTGGGGTAAGAAAAAGGATTGGGAGGCCGGTAATACATGTGGGACGAGTCTCATATGCTCGAGCTCCTCATACTCTTTCATGAAGGAAATATATCCCTGCCCTAGAGAAGGGTTCCTAGCGAACCTATTCTCCAATTTTCGGAAGAGCATTTCCGCCGTCTTCCGGGATTCGCCTAGTAATTTGCACGGTTTGAAGAAGGGCAAGCGGACAACATAGCGACCGTCTGATTCGCGGGTGAGAATCTGGGCGAAGAGCTCCTCGCAGGCCTCTTCCTCCTCAAATAAGGAAGGGGGAGCAGGCCTCACTTCTTCGAGCCTCCAGAATTTGTGCAAAAGTTCGTTTATGTCGCTCGTCTGCTTTTAGGACAGGACCCGTAAGAATGCACCCGAGTGTGATTGGTTGAGCGGCGGGAGTTCCATGAGGACCTACCTTTAGCCCTTCCCCTAAGTTTAAACAAATGGTTCCAGGAGGAGTTAGCCGACGAAGGAGTGGGTCGGTACGTGGATAGACGCGGCAGTACGTAAACGTCCACCCCGTAGCGACAGACGTCGTAGCGACGAACCGTGCCGTGCCGATGGAGGAAGAAAAGTATGGAGTGAAATATGGAAACTACATTTGACATGGAGATTCAAAAACCTTCAAAGGGATCTTAGATCTAAATCCAGACGGCGACGAATTAAAGTAAAAAAAGTGAGTGCATTGGCCATGTAGAGAAGAGAATGGGTACTCGGCTTCGCAATGTGAAAAAGACAAATAAACTTGGTGGTAAAGGAAAATTAACAGATGCCCTTATAAAAAAACTCCAATCGTATTATCGATTAGCTATTAGAAGGAATGTAAACAGTGCTACCGATATGAAGAAGGCTATAATGGCGACATATTACCATTTGTGCTCAACGAACGAAAATCCGAGGCACGAGCATTGTCCAACGGGGGAAGAAAGTATGTGCAAATGGCAAAAAGCCAAATCACTCGAAACAAGCCACTGATAATTACAATCATCCTCCACCTCTTCACCCCGATGTGCAGAAGCATATTCTTCCCATTTTCGAAGATTTGTAAAATGAAGATTTGCTGCAAAGATGTTTAGGTTAAGTTAGGTTAGGTTAAGTCATACGTCGGGGAGTCGGACCCGAACACCTGGTCCGACGACATGGGGGTCACGGTGGAGGAGCTCTCCCGGGCCGTCCGGAAAATGGCAGCCCGCAAATCGGCTCCGGGTTCTGACGGCATACCGGGCAGAGCCATGGGCCTTGCCCTGCGCGTCCTCGGGCCCCGCCTCAGGCGCCTGTTCGATGGCTGCCTGAGGATGGGGCGAGTCCCGTCCCGCTGGAAAAGGGGGCGGATGGTCCTAATTAGGAAGATTGGCAAGCCCGCTGATTCTCCCTCGGCGTACCGGCCGATATGTCTCCTCGACGAGGTGGGGAAGCTCTTCGAGAGGGTGCTGGCTTCCCGCCTCTCGGGGCACCTGTCCCGGGTGGGTCCCGACCTGGCCGAGTCACAGTTTGGCTTTAGAGGGGGACACTCGACGATTGACGCTATCAGTCGAGTCAAGTCCCTCTCGGACTCGGCCACGTCCCAGGGAGGGGTGGCACTGGCGGTCAGTTTGGACATCGCCAATGCCTTTAACTCCCTTCCCTGCGGACGTATCGGGGGGGGGGGGGGGGGACACTCGCTGACCACGGAGTGCCCCTCAATGTGAGGAAGGTCCTAAGTGACTATATGAGGGACAGGTGGATAGAATACCCGGGTAGAGGGGGCCGGCTATACACGAGGGAGGTCGATCGTGGTGTCCCGCAGGGGTCGGTCCTGGGCCCCATTCTGTGGGACATCGGGTACGATCGAGTGCTGCGGGCTGCCCTCCCAGACGGCGCCAGTCTGACGTGCTACGCGGACGACACGCTGCTGATGGCCGTCGGGAGGGATTGGAAGAGGACCATCCGTCTAGCGGAGACAGGACTGGCCTCCGTCGTCGACGGTATCCGGGGACTGGGGTTGCGGATCTCCCCGCTGAAAACCGAGGCCATGTGGTTTCACGACAGGCCTCGGAACGGGGGACCGCCCCGGTCCTGGATTATGATAGGGGGTGAGTATGTACAGGTTGGGGACCGGATGAACTACCTCGGTCTCCTCCTGGACAGCCACTGGCGATTCGCGGTCCACTTCGACCGACTGGCTCCCCGTTTGGAGAGGGCGGCGACTGGCCTTGGCCGCCTCCTCCCAAACATCGGGGGACCGGATGAGAGGGTGCGCCGCCTATACCTCGGTATCGTGCGGTCCATGGCCATGTATGGCGCCCCGATATGGGCGTCGGCCCTGATGGCCTCGCGGAGCAGCAGACTATCGCTGCGCCGTGTACAGAGGAGGATGGCCATCAGGGTGGTCAGGGGATACCGCACGATATCCCACGAGGCGGCGCTGATCTTGGCGGGCACCGTGCCCTTCGATCTTCTGGCGGAGGGAGACGCCTCGATATATGAGTGTCTCCGAGAACTCCGCCGAGGGGGCGCGATGTTGTCCGCTGAGGAGGAAGTGGACTTGAGACGCCAGGCTCGGCTGGCTGCGCGAAGCAAATCGAGGAGGGAGCTTCTCGATAGAGGAGCTGCGCAGCGAGCAGTCGGGGCGGTAGTGCCCAGCCTAGACGAATGGCTGGACCGCGGCAGGGGGACACTCACCTACCGAGTCACGCAGGTCCTCACCGGACATGGCTGCTTCGGTGAGTACCTGTGCCGGATACAGGCAGAGGTGACGACGGAGTGCCACGAGTGCGGGGCTGCGCTGGACACAGCGCAGCACACACTGGAGGAGTGCCCTGAATGGGCGGCGGAGCGCCGGGCGTTGAGGGCGCGAGTGGGGGCGGACCTCTCGGTGCCAGGAATCGTCAGTGTGATGCTGGGCAGCGAGAGGGCCTGGTCAGCGGTGGCCTCCTTCTGCGAAGATGTACTTCGCAGAAAGGAGGCATCGGAGCGGGATCGGGAGGTGACCGATCCCGTCCGACGCGAAAGACGGAGGGTGAGGACTCGCCGGCTGCGATCGCGCAGGCTGGCGAGATCCCCCCCTCCCGTGGTGTAATAGCGGTGACGGTCCAAGGGGCGTCTGGAGGTGTTCCCCCTCCCGTCCCACGGATGACTGTCACCGCTGTCTCAGTGAACGGGCGGCCCTGCTGTGGGAGGATTATGTCCTCCTGTTATCCCGCGGGGCTGCCCGACTGCCAGAAATGGCGTCGTTTTAAAGGAGGGGCGAGCTCGCTGGCCGCTTCGCTGGCGAGATCCCCCCCTCCCGTTGTTGATATGGCTGACGGGCCCGACGGGCGTTGAGGTGTCCCCCCTCAACCCCCTGTTGGACTACCGTCGCCAGCTCCCGGATGCGGGCGGCCCTGCCGAGAGGAACCTCCTCTCAATTCCCGCAGGGCCGCCGGAGAGCCGTGGGCGACTCGGGTGGGGGCCCGAGTCGTCCTAATCACGGCCTGGTGAAGGTAAGTCGCGTCGGGTGTTACCCCTGGCGCGGCCATGTGCGAGATTTTTCGGAGGGTCCTTCTGACCCTCCCGAGGATGGGGTCGCAATGGCCGGGCGTGGGGAGGCACCGGAAGGTGTCTTCGGAGGTCACGGAGCCTCCCCTGGAAGCGCCGAGGAAAGGTAACCGGGGTGGTTTTAGTCGGTAGAAATCCGACACTACCTCCTGCCCTCCCCCAGGGCAGGAGGTGTCTTTCGAAGATTTCCACCTGGAAAACAAAAAAAAAAAAAAAAAGGTTAAGTCATACGCAAAACGCTAACGAGAGCTACAACTCGACCGTCTGGCGTTTGGCTCCGAAACACCTCTGTTACGAATTGTAAGAGTGCCTGCGATGGGATTGGGAGGTGGTCACGTGGTCCGCTTCCTCGCGAATTATAGCGCCGCGAGTCGCGCTCGCATTACCTGTTCGATTGTCTATTGCTGAGGATCGCGAGAGACGGGTGCGAGCAAGGCAACCACACTACAATAAATCAACAAAATTACATTTGATATCCGGACTGCGCTAGCCAAAGTAAATATCTACCTTGAGCTTCAAACATTATTTTTGGTCCTTCGAGCCGGATTGCGCGCTGACGGATAAATACCTACGTGGATTTAGTGATTGGGAAATCGGTGACTTGTGTGAGCTGAAACGCAAGTGATCTCGTCCCTGCGCATCATAGTGTAAAGTCGCTTGTGTCGATCCTCAAGCAGTTTAACAGAGCAAATTTGTCTGATTGCCTTTAAACTGTACGGACTAACGCGTCTCAATTGAGCGTTAGCCAGCTATTTCTCAAACATTTCTCTTTCGTTCACCACGTGGCGAAACAAGAGACCAGTGGAAAAGTCGGCCATATTGGGCTAATTGAAAGTATATTTCGATCACCGGTTGAACTTGAACCTTGTCAACAAACATAATCGGCAGAGAGGGAGAGACAGCATTACCGACAGCAGTTGGGACAGCGTGGACATCGTAGTATCGCAACACTAGGACGTTCACCCGCCGCGGGAATAACAGCATCAAGCTCCTGTAGTTGCGTAATATCATATTTGTATTTGGCTCCTTTTCTCTTCGATTGTATTACATAGTTACTTAATTTGGTGGCCTGTTTGTTCTGAAATTGATTCGCGTGTTCTGATTGACGCTTGCATTGCTCAAGCATGGATGCATTAATAGCTTTACAGACAGAATTGTTTGGGAAGGTTGATAATTCCTTCCTCAATTTTAAAAAAAGGGGTCGAGCGAAAATGACCCGAGGAGCAACTACGGCTCAGTTAGAGAGACTTGAAGAACACTGGCATCAATACAGAGCAAATCATGCTGCGTTGCTGAAACTTCCAGGTGTAAATATGGAGCATGTGTATTTTGAATCTAAATGTATGGATGGAATGGAAGACATTTATTATGAGAGACGTGGAGAATTTCAAGAACACTTGAATGTCCTAGCTGGTGAACACTATCGGGTCAAAGAGGACGAAACTTTGGAGGTCTCTATGGCTCATAATCAGGTTGAGGTCCGACTACCAAAAATTGAGTTGCCTAAATTCGCAGGCAATTATACGGAATGGCCCTCATTCAAAAATCTATTTTGTTCTATTGTAAGAGATCGAGTAAGCCTATCTGATATCTCTAAGCTGCATTATTTACAGACATGTGTGGAAGGCGATGCACTTGACCAGATTTGACCAGATAGTTGAAGGAAATTTCGAAATCGCTTGGCAAAGGTTGGTGAAACATTTTGAAAATGAGCGACGTCTAGTCCATTTGAATTTAGCGGCACTTTTTTCAGTGAAGGCTGTTTCTTCGGAAACTGCAGCCGAACTTAAAAGAGTCTTTCTTGGAGTTACGGGTCCTCTGTCCGCCTTGAAGGCGCTTAATCGTTCTGTTGACACGTGGGATGATGTAATTGTTTTTCTGATCTCTAGTAAATTAGATACGCAAACTAGGAAGGAGTGGGAGACATCACTAGGTGATTCCCTGGCACCTCCTCCATTTGCTGAATTTGAGAGTTTTCTTACCACCAAAATCTTATCGCTAGAGTCTATCGAAAGTGCGGAAAAAACTAAGGTCGCGTCCTTCTATTGTGACTCAAAGAATAGCGGGCCACGTAATCAGTTTAAACAGCAAACTAATAAGCAAGCTTCAGCCAAGATTTTTCATGTTGCCAAGAAGTCACCCGAAACTTTAAATAGCGGTCGATTCACCCATAAATGTTCTTTGTGTTCAAAGTCTCATTTTATATTACAGTGTGATATCTTTCGAGCACAAACAGTTGATCAACGACACTCTTTCGTGAAAACTAAAGGACTTTGTTATAATTGTCTGGGTAATCATTTGTTAGAATCTTGTCCCTCGAAAAATCGTTGCAAACAATGCAATAGTAAGCATCATACTATGTTGCATCTCAATCGAAACATATCGCACTCAAGTCACGACTCTGCCGTAGATCAGAATTTCTCGACGAGCAGCTATGAAAGGTCTAAAGAGTCTACCGACCCCAAAGTCACTGGAGCCCCGGCTCCTGGATTGGGTACAGTCGCGCATATGGCCAAACTTCATCGTAGTAATACCGATGTTACTCTTATTACTACGGCCTACGTATGTGTTGTCAATAATCAAGGGGAAGAATGTCTCGCGCGAGCAATAGTAGATCAATGTTCTCAATCCTCATTCATCACAACATCCCTGTGTCAAAGGTTGCGGTTAGATAGGACAGCTTGTAGACTGCCTATAACTGGACTGTGCAATAGCTCTTTAACTACTTGTAAAAGCAAAACTTCTTTTGCCATCAAACCTCACTTTACATCTACTTTCAGCTGCCGAGTCAACGCATATGTAGTAGCAAATGTTAGTGGTTATAAACCTGTTGTCTCTGGAAGTGAAGATTGGAAGCACATAGAAAAATTGGAATGAGCGGACCCGTGCTTCGATAAAGCGGGGTACATAGTACTTGTTACATGTACATGTTACATGGTACTTGTTACTGGGTGCGGATGTACACGCGGAGGTTGTGGAAGGTCAGGTTATCAAAGGTAAAAGACATGAACCTATTGCCACACGGTCCAGTCTTGGTTGGCTGATATCGGGGGAAACAGGTAGCAGCGCAGGAGACCAACTTGCCAGGCCATCGGTCTTACACTGCACAGTGGAAGAAGACGTTAATGAGCTTCTGCAAAAGTTCTGGTTGCAAGAGGAGATTCCTGCGGTGCGGCTTGAGACTCCCGATCAGCAGACGTGTGAGCAACATTTTATTGAGACTCACTCAAGGACAGCTGATGGTCGATATATTGTTAAATTGCCCTTTCGCAGTACTGACATTCCCTCCTTTCGGGACACATATAAATCTGCCCAGAAATTGCTTGCAAGCATGGAAAGGCGCTGTGAGAGAGATTTAGTCTTTAAACAGGCTTATTTCGAGTTCATGTATGACTATATTAAGAAGGAGCACATGTCATTAATTTCAACCAAAGATTCAGTTTTTCATTTGGACTTACATAATTACTGTTTCCTGCCTCATCATGGGGTTTTGAAGGAAAGCAGTTCTACTACTAAGTTGCGTACAGTTTTTAACGGTTCAATGAGAACGAGTACTGGTGTTAGTTTAAACGATTGTCTTCATGTTGGAGCAAATCTGCTGCCTGATTTATCTCACCTAGTTATTAGATGGCGCAAATATAAATATGCATTCGTCGCAGATGTTAAGCAAATGTTTAGGCAAATACTTGTAGCAGAAGAAGACAGATCATATCAGCTGATATTATGGAGATTTGACTCAACCGATCCCATTCAAATTTATAAATTGAATACGGTTACTTATGGTTTAGCCTCTAGCCCATTTATAGCTAATAGAGTTCTCAAGCAATTGGCAGACGATGAAAGAGAACACTTTCCTTTAGGCGCTAGTGTCTTAGATAAGGAAATCTACGTGGACGACTTTTTGTCGGGTGGTCATAGTTTAGAAGTGGCGGGACTTAAACAAAAGCAAGTGACAGAATTGTGCAAGGTGGGCGGTTTCTCCTTGCGAAAATGGCTTTCTAATGAACAATCGCTATTAGAGTGGTTGTCCAGGGATTCTATAGCGGTCGAAACTGAGACTTCGCTGCAGGATAATCTCTCCTATGCGGTTCTCGGTCTTCAATGGCTGCCTCAAAGAGATCTTCTTCGATACAAAACGGACATGGAGGCTCATCCCACCGTTTGGACAAAAAGGCGAGGTTTTGTCGAAGGTGGCGAAGTTGTTTGACCCTCTTGGCTTGTTAGCCCCAGTGACCATAACTGCCAAAATCTTCTTGCAAAAGTTATGGCTCTTGAAATTACAATGGGACGAACCACTGCCCGCTGTTGAAGCAACTGACTGGATGGATTGGTATGACGAATTACCCTTATTGTCTCAAATTGAAATTCCACGTTGGCTAGGTTACGTACGAAACTTTGTTTCTTTACAATTGCATGGGTTTGCGGACGCGTCTATAAGTGCATATGGTGCAGTCTTGTATTTGAGATTAGAAACGCGATCATCAATAACCACCCAATTAATACAAGCCAAATCTAAAGTTGCTCCGATCAGGACGTTAAGCATACCTAGATTGGAGCTATCAGCAGTTCACTTACTTGCAAAATTAGTACATAATGTTCTACCCCTATTTGAGGATAGGGAGCTTGAAATTTACTTATGGACTGACTCCTTAGAGACACTACATTGGTTGAGAGAACACCCATCAAGATGGCCAACATTTGTCGCAAATCGTTGCGCCGACATCCATAATTTAGTACCTAGAGCAATATGGAAGCATGTCAGATCGGAAGATAACCCTGCGGATCCTGTATCGAGAGGTATAAAGCCATCAGAATTGCGCTCTCTTCAGATATGGTGGGGGGGACCTAGTTGGCTCTTAGAAAATCAAAACTCTTGGCCTCAAACACTATTAGAGGTTAAACTAGCTGCCGGCATCTCTTGCCATACGGCTACGGCGGCTAAAACCTTAGCACCTGCACAAAGCAATCCGCAAGAAACGAGAATAAATATAGAGAACGTGGCGTTTTGGTATCTATTAAATGAAAGATGCTCAAACTTTCAAAAACTTGTGCGAATCACAGCCTATATGCTACGCTTTATTACTAGATTAAAGGAGGTAATGATCCATAAAAACTGGTGTGCAAAGTCTTCGCTCTTCCAGCAAAATTGGTTCAATATTGATAGAGATATGAACAGTAAAGAGTTGTCGGTTCTAGAGATTGATAGAGCTTGTTTCGCCTGGATTTATATTGTCCAACACGCATATTTTGCCAAAGAATTGCGGCTTTTGAACAAAAATCAGAATGTACCGAGAGGTAACTGTTTGGCGCCCCTTAACCCAGTTATCGTTGAGGGATTGATCAAAGTAGGTGGACGTTTGAGGCACTCCTTATTGAACTTGGAACAAAAACATCCACTTATACTTCCTGCAGAGGGAAAATTTATAGACCTGTTGATTCAGGATAGTCATATTCGAACATTACATGGCGGCACACAATTAACATTGTCTACGTTGCGTAACAAATACTGGGTGATTAAGGGCCGCCAAAAGGTGAAAGCTATTATCCATAGATGCCTCACTTGTATTCGTTATAGGGCAGCGCAAAATTACCAACAAATGGCTAGTTTGCCTTCAATTAGAGTTCGTCCAGCTAGGCCATTCAGTGCAGCGGGTGTGGACTACGCAGGTCCATTCTTTATGCGAGCTGCCGCCGGTCGCGGTCGTATAGCCTACAAGGGCTACATTTGTTTATTTATATGTCTAACCACAAGAGCTGTTCATTTGGAAGCCGTTTCCGATTATACAACAGAGGGATTCTTGGCTGCCTTCAGAAGATTCTGTGCCCGTCGTGGTCACTGCAGTATACTTATTAGCGACCAAGGAACGAACTTTGTTGGAGCTGCCGCCGAACTTAAACGACTCTTTCAAAAATCCAGCCAACGTGCTGTACAATTGGCGAAAAGTCTAGCGGAGCAAGGAACTACGTGGCAATTCAACCCTCCGGCCGCACCACACTTTGGAGGGATCTGGGAGGCGGCTGTTAAGTCAACCAAACATCATCTACGTCGGGTTATCGGCGAGACGAAATTAACCTTTGAGGAATTCTACACCTTGTTGACCCAGATTGAAGCCTGCTTCAACTCGCGACCACTCATGGCTCTGTCCGACGATCCTTCCGACTTAGCTCCACTCACTCCTGCTCATTTTCTAATTATGTCGTCCTCTTATATCGTTCCTGAGCCTAATTGCCTTAACGACAAAATTCCATTGTTTAAACGTTGGCGAATTATACAACAGATGCTGCAAAGCTATTGGCAACGCTGGTCGCAGGAATCTCTGCAATCCTTACAGCAAAGGAACAAACGGAAGTTGCCTAACCGACCGATTAGCTGCGGGGATCTAGTTGTCATCCGGAATGAAATCTCATCACCATCGCGATGGCCGTTAGCGAGAGTCACCGAAGTTTACCAGGGAGACGATGGATTACCCAGAGTAGTCTCGTTACGAACGGCTTCGACAACATTAAAAAGGCCGATCACTAAACTGATTGTTTTGAGATGCATGAAGAGCTATAGACTTTAATTAATTAATTGTGCGAAAGGTGTGGGAGTTCAAGTTAGAGTTAAACAATCCGTTAGAGTTTAAGTATTGTATTATATGTCGCCTACATTTAAGTTGTATATATTTGTATATTTAGAAGTTTATACCTGTAGAGATAAGACCCCTTTGCGTCATTTGCTTTGAGCCCTTCTCTTCTGGGAAGAGAGGTGGGCGGAATGTTACGAATTGTAAGAGTGCCTGCGATGGGATTGGGAGGTGGTCACGTGGCCCGCTTCCTCGCGAATTATAGCGCCGCGAGTCGCGCTCGCATTACCTGTTCGATTGTCTATTGCTGAGGATCGCGAGAGACGGGTGCGAGCAAGGCAACCACACTACAATAAATCAACAAAATTACATTTGATATCCGGACTGCGCTAGCCAAAGTAAATATCTACCTTGAGCTTCAAACAACCTCCATTCAGGATTGAAAGTAGTGGAAATAGATGCATTTATAGCAGGTATCGTTTTTAATGAAGGGTATTTTCCAATCCTCAAAATAATGCAAGAACTACAAGTGACAATTGGAAAGCAAGCGATGGATTATGCCGAGAAAAGCAATCAGCGGCGGATTCAGAGGCAAGAGAGGCGCAGCTCGTTGTCCACAAAAGAGGGCCGCAAAGCACGTAGGGATCTGCTGGCGGGAAAAATGATTATTTTGAGGAAGCTGAAGGATTATTGTAAGGTGCTGGAATTACAGACTAGTCAGTAAGTCACAGAATCATATATTTTTCTCTTCCCGCAACTTTAAACGGGATTTTCTCGAAACTTATTTTTTCCGTAAGCTGAAAATCGGTGTACACGATTACTCAAAAACTACTCAACTGATCGGATTGAATTTTTGTACACGTATTAATGGTAGTAATGTCTCCTAAAAGACAGTTAAAATCACGGAAAAAAACATTTCTTTGACTGGAAACAAGAACAATTTTTCTTTAATATATATGAACTTTTTGTTCTGGGGTCTACCATTTTTCCAATTTTTAATTTTTTGTCGATATCTTAGGTTCATCCATTTACCACAGCTATAAACTAATCAGATTTCTTTGCTTAGCTGTTTCAGATAATAAGAACCGACACTAGAGTGTACACCGTTTTAGAAGTCGCTTCACGACGCTTCTACCACATTATGCTGCATCTCCGTCATTTTGCATTTTATTTAAACAAACAAATTGTAAAATGAAGTTTGCTATGTATCTAGTAGGGCCGTGGGTAATGAGAATGCTTAATTTGTGTCACGGTATTATTAACAATACCCTACGCTGTTGGCTTGCGCGTATTACTCGACGGGCCCACAACAAGTGAGTCGCGGGAACCGTTGCGCCCCCGGAAATGCGCTGCAGCGCGCTGGCAATGCGCGCTACATACTTCGCGCGGATACCACATTTCCTCCCTTTTTTAATAACGTCTACGTCTCTCATTACTTCCGCTGTCGGTTCGCTGTTCGCGCTGAGCGACGCACTGGTTTAACAATCTGATCAGTATGACGCTTCGTGACAATACCCGATTGGCTTTTTATTCTAAACGTGGACGGTGACAATTCCTTTATAATTTCGGCCTGGATACGCTTTTCACCAGACGCCCCATGATTATCGATCATAACTACTATTGTTCCGGATGCGCGCGTTGGCGCGACTATGACGCCAGCCTTCGCGCGCATCGGCAGCGAGCGTGGCGCTCTCGACGAGTTCACCAGCCAATTAACGGGGTCGGAATCGATCAGCCGATCGATCGGCTGATCGGGATTGGCTGGTTTGCCCACTGGATCCTTCCGGAGCGACTCTTAACTAGAGCAAGAAATAGCCTGCTCTAGCCCTCTCTCCGGAAGTCAATCAGAGATCTATTTCAACCGTACGAAAGAGAAGACGTTCCCTCTTCCGAAAAGCGAATACAAGTGTGATTCTAATTATAAGATAAGCGACTCAATCTAATTGTTAATTCGTGTATATTCGGTTAATTTAATATAATATTCGTGTCGGTTTGTAGTGCTTAAGTCGTGAGAATAAACGTTTAGGGTTCAAGTGTCGCCTTTGTTAATCGTCCAGCATCGTTGTGTATCCGTTCCTATTTTTAATCTTGGCTCTCACTCTCAACGAGTCCTAAGTGTGCGTACTTGCTAATTGCGCACAACTATATATCCCCTGCGTTCGGTTGTACCTTACGCGACCGCGGGCTATCCTCGATCTGCGATTGCTGCTTCTCGTAAACCTTACTTCGTACGTTCGGTCTTAGTAAATCAAAGCGTGTTCTAAGCTCCCGTTTATAGAACAAACTCGCCGGTGACTTTCCGGTTGTACAATGCGGCGAACTGCGGTAGTCGAACATAAATCGATTTATCGCTTTAACTAGTCTCTCTCCCCCTTTTATAATTTTTGATACTTTATCCTTAAACGTACCTACAAAATTTTCAGCAGCCCCGTTTGTTGCCGGGTGATAGGGCGGGGAAAAACTATGCTTGACACCACTGTCTCTCAAAAAATTTTCAAATTGATCGCTTCTAAACGGCGGGCCGTTGTCCGTTACAATATGACTCGGCAGTCCGTATCTCGCGAACAATTTATCGAATACCTCAATCAGTGTGCACGCCTTAATGTTATTACGGAAATTAACAATCTCTGGCCATTTCGAACAGGCGTCCACTATGACTAAGTACATGTCTCCTAAGTACGGACCTAAAAAATCCACGTGTATCCTATCCCAAACCTTTTCCGGCCACGACCACGGCGTTAATGGCGCACGCGGCGGTTGCATTTTGCGCCTCAACGCAAGTTTTACACGATCGCACGGTATTCTCGATATCCAGGTCTATGTTTGGCCACCACATGTACGATCGCGCCAAAGCCTTTATCTTTACAATCCCTAGGTGCGACGCGTGAAGACTGCGTAACAGTTGCGCCTGCAAGGATTCTGGGATAATTATCCTACACCCCCAGAACAAACAATTTTCTTCCACCGTTATTTCGCCCCTTTTCGACGAATATTTTTGCTCCTCGTCGGACAATTCTTTGGGATTACTCGGCCATCCTAGCATGCAGAATTTCATAATTCTATTTAAAACCTTGCCCTGTTTTGTTTCCACAACTACTTTCTTCCAACCTATGTTATTCATGTTCCCATTAATATAGTAAACCGGTGTGAAATCCGTACCGAAAATGGCCGCTTCATTGTCGATCGGTAAACGTGATAGCGCGTCACAATTTCCGTTATTCTCCGACTTAATATACTCGATCTTATATTGGAAACCTGATAAAAAATATGCCCATCTCTGCAACCGACCTGCCGCTGTGAGTGGTATACCCCTTTCCGGGCCAAAGATGTGTTCTAACGGTTTTTGATCGGTTCGCAACATTATTTCTCGGCCATACACAAAATGGTAAAACTTTATAAACCCGCATACTATCGCACTGGCTTCCTTATCTATAATTGCTCTGTTCATTTTCTTTTCCGGTATTTTCTTAGACGCATACGCAATCGGCTTTTCCGTACCGTCTTTACACCGATGCGATAAAATGGCCGAAAGACCGTACATCGACGCATCGCAAGCCAACACCAACTCTTCAGCCGGGTCGTAATGAGCCAGTACCTTCGGAGAAATCAACTCGTTCTTTACCCAGCGAAAAGCCTCCTCACACTTCGCGGTCCATTCGAAACTCTTATTATGCGCACAGTCGAAAAGTGGCTTCAACTTTTCCAATCTATTTTCTAAAAACCTCGCGTAAAAATTAACTAAACCAAGAAATGAGGCAAGCTGTTTGCTGTTTGTTGGCCTTGGCGCCTCAACCATCATACTTACTTTTGATTTTGCCTTGTGTAGGCCGTTCGCATCGATTACGTACCCTAAAACTTCAATACGCTCCTTCGTGAAATCGTATTTTTCCTTATTCAACCTCAAGCCGCGTTCCTCTAATCGTTTACAGACCTTTCGTAAATTCTCGAGATGCTCTTCATTCGTACGGCCGGTTACAAAAATATTGTCCAGGTATGCAATGGTATTTGGAATATCCTGCAAACACTCATCCATAATTTGCTGAAACTCGCCCGGGGCATGCGCCGTACCCTCGGTCATTTTCCTGTATCGAAACAAACCAACATGCGTTAACAATTCTTGAGATTCTGTATCAATCGGAATCTGCATGTAGGTGTGTGGCAGATCAAGTTGAGAATACAACAACCCCTTTTGCAACACATTGAAAATGTCGCCAATGCGTGGAAACGATCGCTTCGTCACGCGTAAACTCGGATTTACGGTTAGTTTAAAATCCCCGCAAATTCTTACTTCGCCATTACTTTTTAACACAGGAACAATCGGCGTGGCCCACTCGCTCGCCTCCACTTTTTCCAAATGTCCTAGTTTCATTAATCTGGTAATTTCGTTTTCTACCTTAGCTTTAAGAGCGTATGGGACATGCCTTGCTCCCAACGCGATAGGTTTCGTGTTCTCCTTCACATGCAGTCTGATTTCCCGTCTGTTATATAAACCTGGTGTACTTCCAAACAATTGCTAAAATTCAGACAGAATTTTTTCTCTCACATCATTCACATTCGACTTTAACACTTTACTACTGTTATCGCTCAATGCGGCAATGTCTAACCTGTCTAAAGGCCATAGGCGAAATTCTGCCAACCACTGTGTGCCAATCAGTGGTGGGCCATTACATTTAAGCAACAAACAATTCAATGTTTTTGTTCGGCCGTTTAAGTTTACTTTTAAATTCTTTAACTGCCCGATTGGCATCATCTCGTTTTGTTCGTACCCGTATAAGTTCGTGTTACATTTATCAATTTTCCAATTACTCAAATATTCATTTTTAGACTTTTCTGACATTACCGCAAAGTACGTACCTGAGTCCACTTCCATCGGAACCGTCTTTCCATTCAGCTTAACATGGAAAAACATTGGATCCGCTTTTATATTATTGTTCAACAAATTACAATCCGTTTCGGCATCCCTTGCACGCAGCGAGAAAAAATCGCTGATGTGGCTGCTTGCTGCGCCACGGCCGCCTCCTGGCTGAACGTCCGCTGCTTGAAAAAATTTGTTCCCGGCCCGTTTCTTCCCGAAACAGGCGCGCTCCAAATGCCCCTTTTTTTCGGAAGAAATTGCACACCGCCCCTCGGTGTCTGCATGAGCTGGCGATGTGGCCTGGTTTGCCACAGCAGAAACAGTTTCGTTCAGTATTCGTACCTGCGCGTCCGCTCTGCCCTGTCCGCCTCGGATTATCAGACTGACTGTGCCGGTCCGGGGGACATTTCTTCTGGTGTCGCCAATGCTGTACCTTTTCCCCGTGCCTTATGGCGAACACCTCCTCCTTTTGGCCCTTGCTGGCTAACGTCCTCACCGCCCCCGCAGCGTTCTTCATCGCGCCCTCTCGAGCTGTTGCTTCCTGGAGCGCCTCCTCGAAAGTGAGATCCGCCAGTTTAAATAACTCAACCCTCGCAGATTCATCGCGCATACTGCACACCAATTGGTCCCGAAAAGCTGCCTTCAAGTCCGGGAAATTACAATTCAAGGATAGTTTCCTCAACCGTACCGCAAAATCAGCCACCGTCTCACTTCCTCCTTGCCTACAGCTGTTAAATCTGCACCTCTCCATCACTTCCGATGGCTTAGGTTTAAGGTGATCCGACATCAACTCCACCAGTTCGGCATATCCCTTCGCTGCCGGCTTGTCAGGCGCGCATAAACTACGAATCAATATGTACGCCTCCTCGTCGAAATGTGTCAGCAGCGTGGCCACCTGCATCCTGTCGTCCTCGCATTTTTTAACCACAAAATACAGTTCCAACCTTTCCACAAATGCTTCCCAGTCATCCGTTTTTAGGTGGAAAAGTAATTTCGCATTGTCCGCCATGATGCTTTCGTCACCAGCGACGTCACTCGCGTTCACCCTGTTGCTAGCCGAATCGTCGGATTCGCGCACAATACCCGCTGAGCCGCTGCTACCTGCCTTATCGACGTCGCGGTGCTTCCCCCGCCTTGCGTTCCGCGCGCGCGAGCTTTCCTGTCCCTCGCTGTCCCTGCTTCCTGACGCGGTGTTTCCCCCAATTTTTGCGTTCTCGGCTTCCGCTCGCACTAGGTCGATTAGTTGCTTACGCAATATATCGCGTTTTCTATCTTCGCTCACCTCGCAGCTTCTTTTCCTCAACTCGTTAATAATGCCCTGCTTCGACAGATGATGCGCTTCACTGAGCGTTAAATGTTCCCCGGAATCGTCGTCCGAATCCGTGCACACCGGCTCCACGTCGCTCATAAGCGTACCCCGCACGTACACATTTTATTATGCGTCGGATGTACGCAGCCAAACGGCAGCACCAGCCCACGTGCGCGGCCTATCACCACCAGTCACCACGTGGCTGCATTTATGCAGTACCGAACCCAATACACCAAAATAGGAAAACGTGCACGAATCGCTTTTCGTGCTCGCACATAACCCACTTGAATGTATAAAACGAAAACTCTTCTATCCTCGCACTGTTCTCGAGCCACGAGGTCTGGCTGCGTGACACTTCCTTTGTTTTCGTCGCTTGGACGGAAAATTTTCCTCTCTCGTCGCCGAAATCCGGCTGAATCACGTAAACCTTATACTTCGAATCCTCGTCGCCAATTCCTATGTATCTAGTAGGGCCGTGGGTAATGAGAATGCTTAATTTGTGTCACGGTTTTATTAACAATACCCTACTCTGATGGCTTGCGCGTATGACTCGACGGGCCCACAACAAGTGAGTCGCGGGAACCGTTGCGCCCCCGGCAATGCGTTGCAGCGCGCAGGCAATGCGCGCTACATACTTCGCGCGGATACCACAAAGATGAAGTATTAACTAAATAGTTCTCGAAACCTTAAAAATATTAATTCATTCCTTATCATTCAAAATAATTCTTGAAAATCGGCTTAATTTCGGCTTCCTGCATAGAGGTCCCCCCTTAAGCGAGAGCTGAGAAACGTGGTCAGCTGGTCGAAGGTCGGGAGCTCGGTGTTTGATTCAATTGAGGTTTTCCTCCAAAATTCTGCGGAGTTTTCGATCCCGATCCGGCTCGAAGGACCAAATGTTGCTAGTGGGAAGAGCGGGTAGTATTTTTCTGTTGTTGAGCTATACCTTCTACCCGTCTTCTTGGATTGTTGTTAAATTATAAATAGATGCGTACAAGAGAATAAGTAGCGGTAATTCTATAGTTCGGAATACTCCCAGTCATTTAAGTGCCCTGACTTCCTTTCGCACTCTCTCCCGCTCTCTCTGTTCGGGAATCCCTCAGGTGACCCTCCGCAGTCCATCAACGCGCTGTCGATGCACTGTCTCTCTTTGTCGCGCCGGTGGTCGACAACTTCGTACCTTATTGACACGGAAGACCACCGGCGCAGGAGCCCAATTTAGGGCTAATTGTCAGCCCCACTTCGAACAGTCCCAACGGTCTGCAGATCCGCGAGCGTTACCGGTCGGATGAGAGCATCGACAACCGTCGCACTACCTACAAGTTATACTTTCGTAACCGATTCCGCAAAACGAAGAAACCGACCGTATTCCGTATTCTAACCGTCCGTATTCTGTACCGTTTTATTCACCGTGTTCTCTACCGTCGTGTTCACCGTGGTTTCGCACCTGTTGTGTTATCATCGTGCAGACGTTTGTTCCAATAAATTGCCATCTTAGTGTCCAATAAAGATTTGTTTTATTTTACGGAGACCTGGAAGAACAATTCCCAGTCCTCTGGCATTCATCACCAGCAACTTCCGTACAGTCTCTCTCTCTCCTTTCTTTCGGTCTTATCGGTTCGCTTGCTATTCTGTAACTAACTTTCGTGATTACGCGAGTACCGCAAGGGCGAGATAGGGAGCTCAGAAGCGCCGCGAGCGAGGCGAGAAAGAGTCACCGATCGCTCGGGACTCTCCCAATCGGTATCGTCGCGTTTGATCCGCAACATGTACCCAAATTTGAAAAGGTATCAAGGTATTCAATTTGACAAATAAATAGAGCAAGGTTTATAACAACTTAAATTTTGGTTAGGCTTTTGGGTAGGCTGTGGCACATTCCCCTACCTAGATCCTGCACCTCCAGCGAACTGGTGGCGAGCCACCTACGCGTGTCTTGCCCCTGTGTCTCAGCCAGCCTTTGTTTGCAAAGGAGTAGGGAGTTTTTTTTACTGGTAGTGGGGACTTGGTGGCTCTTTGGGGAGAAAAACTTCGTTGTCCCTGGCCTAGGTAGGTAAACAGCATTATCCTCTCCTCGAGAAAAAATGAAAAGTATATTGATATATTCGAGAAAGCGTAACCAGGAAAAATGGAGTGCTAATATGCTGCCTGATTACTGCTGCACTTTCAAATGCGACATCAACACCTCCCATATTTCAGGTAATGTTTTACAGCTTTTAAATATACATATATCATATCACACGAGTTTTCCTGCACTTCGTCAAGACTGTGACAGCTAAGACGTCTGAAGATGTGTTTCATACATTTTATTTTAATGTTATAAATATTAAACAGTACCATACAGGTACTAACTTCATATTTACGTATATTAAATTAAAATATTTAACAATTTTTCTTTAACTATTGGTAAGCAAATACTGATCATTGTCATATATTTAGGATTTAAACAAAATTAATGCAAAATTTTCCCCGAGGGTGATTCAGACCCTAGAAAGAGTTCCAAGAGGCTCAGCAGCTATGCCTATGCCCCGGCGGGAATCGAAATCGCGGCTCGGACCGATTCATTTTGCTGATGGCCAGGATTGTAACAGATGTGGCATCAGTTCGACAGTTCTCGAATGATGTGATTTGGCATCTAGGGCCTACCACTCCCCGTTTGTAATTCTGCCTAATAACGTTAGATGTCACACCATGAGTTTATAATTCTGTATAATGACTTTAGATGGCACCCCGTCAAATGTCGCGTAGGGTCTAGAATCGTTTCACTGCCCTTCGCAGGGCCCGGCAGGGTAGGTATCTTCGCGAAGGCAGTTGAAGAAAAAACGAACAACCTTGTGCTGATAGTGCTGGTTTATTTTGTTACGCGCCGGGCTGTGTGGCCGCACGAAAGGCTGGAGAGGGGTATATTACCAAAGAATACGGTTATTAATTTGTTAGTTAAGGTGCGCGGACGAACCTGATTCGAAATCAGGGAGCCACTAGGATTATTGAGAGCGAGGACGAACCGGGGAGCCTCTAGGAGGGGGAGCAAACGAACCCGTCGTGAACGAACCCGGTGCGAAACCAGGGAGTCACTAGGATGAATTATGTAGTTTGTTTGTTTGGATAAAGATGTGCGAACGAACCTGACGCTAGATCACGTAGTCGCAGGAAATGTTAGTTGCCTCGTAACTCTAAATTGTTATTTGATACAACTCGAGCGGTAAAGCTGTATCGGTGCGTACGTTGTTACTAATATGCAAAGATTACGGGGTAAAGATAGGTTTATCGAATCTACTCGATTTATAAGTGAACGTATATAGTTTTATTCTGAGTTTCAGTATAAATACAAATGTTTCTGTCGCGATAAAATAATAAGAAGTAAGTAACGTAAGTATTTGCACGGTGTTGACGCACTGGCGCTGCGGGGTCTGAGAGCCGCTATTAGAATATACCGAAAGAACATCAACAGATCAAGCGTATTCTAACGGGTTAATCTATGATTCGAGAGGTGCGCTAAGCCCAATCTCACTAGATATAGCTGATTCTATACAAGCGTGACACGACGTGACTCTACGCGTGACAATGGTACTCTGAACCAACGAGGGTTGAAACCAAAGGGTTTATATAGTCCCAACATGCGCAAGAACGCACTGGAACTTTCCATATAAGGAAATTTAGAAGTCGTCGTCGGGCGACGCCCGTCTCGGTCATGATACGAAAACGGGTTAAGAGCGACGTATGGAAAATATTCTCCTCACGCGACACCCCCCCACCCCAAAATGAATCATCGCGATTCGCGTAATGCTTTCACAAAAAGAAGGAAAAATTACCAAAATTCTCCGTGAAAAAAAAGGTGTATGAAATTGTCGGGTGTAGTGTGCATGTGTGTACTTATCGCTATTGTGATCGCTTTACTGTACTGTATTTTCTTCGTACATGATTGTACGAAGATTGTACATGATTGATTGAGGTCTGACGGCTAACTTCGCGATCTCCATGGCTTCGTGGCCCGACGTACGAGATCGAACACCACGCAGCCGGATCCTTACGGCCTGCCAGGGCAAGATCTCGAATCTGGGCGGCAAGGAACTCAGCTGCGTATACTCGCACCTGACCATTCTCTCCTCGGCGCCACACCCCGGATGGTTTCTGGACCGCCACGTATTGCCCCGGTCTAACACTGTCCTCCAGTGGCATTTGGAACTGCTATCTGGTTCCCATGAAGCGGTTGAGAGCGATGGCCACCGTTAATGCTGTTTTGTTGAACTTTTCGGTGGTCAACCAGAATGTGGATACATCCTTTTTCTTTTTTTCGTGTGGGAAATCTTACATGAGACACCCCGGCCACTGGGGAGTGACCGAGGTAGTGTCGGATTCATACCGACTAAAACCCACACGGTGGCCGTCCTAGGCGACTAGGGAGGACGCGTGGAACCCTGACGGACACGACCCCGCGTCATCCCTCGCCGTGCCTCAAACTATATAGAAGGCTCCTCCCGAGGAGAGTCAGAAGGACCCTCATCCAATACCTATAAACTAATACCCGTAGCCGCATTGCGCGGCCACCACGCAATACGGCCCATCCCCTGCCACGTGCAATGACTGCTAGATCCCCCGTCCGACTGCCCATGGTCCTCTAGTCAGGACGGAAGGTCCCGACGCTACCTCCCCCCGGGGACTCAATCAGTCAGGCGGAGGCACCACACGCCTGCGTCTGCGCCCCCCCCCCCCCTTCCGACATTTCCTCTACCATGAGCGGGGTCCGCTCGTTCCCTGGCCCTCTCCGCCGCCTCCTTCTGCGTCATAACGTCCTCGCAGAAGGAGGCTAGGGCGCTCCAAGCCGCCCGGTCGTCCAAGATGTTGGGGACGACCGCGTCCAGCGAAAGGTCGGGACCCACCGCTTGCCTCAGAACTCGGCGCTCCGCAGTCCACGCCGGACGGCACATTTATCCGCAGACGGCGCAGTGCCAGCACTGCGCCGTCTCCTCCCTCCGGATGCGCTGCAAGGACTCCCCGAAGCACCTGTGCCCAGAGAGCACCTGAGTCATTCGGTAGGTCAGCCTGCCCCACGTCCTGCCGAGCCACTTCTACAGACTCGGCAGTACCGCCCCGACGACGCGTCGCCCCGCTACGGTCGATCCAGCGAAGCCTCGAAGCCCTCAGTCGATCCTCCCGCTCCAGGGGGTCGTCGCTGTCCGGCGCCCTCGACGATGCATAGTCGGGCGCCGCCACTCCTGCCTGGATGTCGAACGGCACGAGCCCTGCCAGAGTCATCGCCGCCTCGTAGGACACCGTGCGGTACGCCCGCGCGACCCTGATGGCCACCCTCCTCTCCACGCGACGCAGCATGTCCGCTCTGAAATCCGCGATCCCGCGCGACCACCAATACACGAGCAGCCTTCGCGGCGGGGCGGCCCGGGGCATGGCGTCATCGCACACCACCCTCAACGAGCCCTGGAACCACCTCGCCTCCCCCTCGCCGCTAATCGGTCCAGCCGGATCAGCCCCGGACCACGCGACGGCGTGGAGCGCCGCCGCCAGGGCATCCTTGTCGACTCGGCCGAGCGCCCATCTCAGCGGCGGCGGCGAAACAGCCCTCCCCCCGGCCGGGCTTGTGCGGCGGACACCCCGCCGGTGGCCACCTCCATCATGATGTGGAGGTGGTCGGACAATGTCTCGACGTGCTCAGACACTCTCCAGCCCGATATCCTACGCACGGCAGCAGGCGTGGCCCACGTAAGGTTCACGATGGACGTACCCTGCCACCGCACGCACGTCGCCACCGACCCGCGGTTCGCCAGTCTGAGGTCGAGCCCCGCCGCCCTTATGCGGACTTATGCAGAGCCAAGGGTCTCAAGGCCCTGCTTATATAGGTCAGAAACCCTATCGCACCCCCCACCCTTGAGTTTTAAGAAGGGGCGATGCTCGGATGTGTTCGTCTTTCTAGAAGACAGATGCGCTTGGTTTAAAGTTTCTTCTTTCTTCGGATGGATTTGATGTGCCCGGAAAAGTTATTATTACTGCATTATTCTATTTTGGAGAATACTTCTTAGTTGAATTTAAATTTGATAATCGAAAAGACGCCCACAGCGATTAATATAATTGTTATGGCTCCAAGAGAGGAAAAAGTTGTAGCCTCGAAATTTTTAAGTGATTATTGTTGGATCGCCAAATTTTGTGCTCGTTGTTCTATTTCGGAAAGTGATAATGCCGCTGGGAGGTCGTCCCAACGAGCGGTATTTTCCTAGTTCAATTCCAGAGCTTCGAAATGCTGTTCGACAACCTCTGGTATCATGATTGATAGATTATACGATTCAGAAGGGTTCGTTCAGAATTCGTCGTTCTGCGATGCTCCAATGATTGCCAATGATCTCAATTGTACCGAATCAATTGTTGCCTGACATCTTGGTTCCAATTTAAATACTCCCAGAGCGTAGATATTATGCGTTACTTGTTTCTTGCCTTTACAGTAGATTTGCGCCTTTTTAATTTCTAGCATAAAATAAAGCCAAGTGGCTGGTGTATGTAGAGTCTGCCAATATGGTTTTATAAATGGGGATACTTTTAGGTCGCAGGTATCCAAGTTAATCGAGGTGGGATTTAATAGCAATGTAGATTCGCAAATTGGTTGTCGGTCTGTTTGATATAGTGGTAGCGTAGTTGGTCCAAGGAATTGACCGCGGTAAAAACGGCAAGTCTTTAAATATTCTTCAGTTGGTGTAAAGTATGCCTGTTCGTCGGAAGATACTGCGACGTATTGAATTCGTGGTTGCATATATGAAATTATACCTTTTGCTTGAAGTTTGTGTATCGAAGGGCAAGGGTATATTTTATATAAATTGTACAATTTCCGTTCCAGCTGGAGTATGCTGGAGTATGAAATCCACAAGGGCGACGACCAGCTTGTACGCGTCGTCACGGTCCGAACGGCCACCACCACGTTGATGAGGCCCGCTACAAAAATCTGCCCACTGCCACAGGTCACTGCTGAGACTTAATCACTTCTCACTTTTCCTTTCTTCCGCTCTTCCTCTGAACCGCAACAGTTCCACCAGCATTAAACATGCGACTTCACGGGGCCCTGAATCTTCTTTGTTCTAATTGCGCCATGCTACGCATGCCGCGGCGGGCGGAATGTTCTGGATTCACTCATGGAAGGGCGCCCGTACGCTTCGCTCCTAGCGCTGTGTCGTGACGACAAGCGCGAGCGCTCTTCGCGAATTATCTTCGCACACTCTACGCCTCGCGTAACACTATATAAACCGCCGCGCGGCATTACAAACTGTCTTTCTCTACTACAAAACGGCATTGCGAAGGTAATTCAACAGCACATAAAATAATCATCAGTACTGTAGTTTATTGAAACCTATTTATTTAAACATTACTATTTATACAACTTGAAGCTTCACTGCGTGAAGCAATTTGCAATAAACCCATTACTGCTCAACAACGGCACATCCGCGCCTTACATTACCGCAATAAATATCATTCCAACAAAATAGTGTTCTGGTTACAAGGATTCTTGTAAAATATATGTCCATGTGGTAAATCATTCTTCCCAGCGAAACCATCATTTACGGGATAATAAAACAAGTGAAAATTTAATAAGATCTATACACCTAAAGGCGAGCTATCCGAAACAGTGAGTTCAAAGAGTATTCTGCCTTTTGTAAAAATCACATTTAAGGTAAAGGTATTAGTAGTTGACCAGTTAAGAGAAGTTTTCCACCCGAACAATAGTAACAATTTGCTCTGTCATCAAATAGCGAGAATCGATGCCTGAAGACACTCTTTAAGTTTTCTAGATTATGTAACAAGGCCACTTTTTAAAAAAAGTTGACTTGTACAAAGTTAAAAAACATATTTAAAAATTCAGTAATTGCTTCAGAAGTTGACCGCTCTGAAAAATGAAAAATCTAGTAATTGACCTTCTGTTCGTTAGTAGTTGACCTCTTATACTAGAAAGCGGATTAAAGCAATAATGTTGCGAATCATTTTAGTATCATTTAGTTTCAACAATTAACAGCACAAATTATAATTAAAGAATAAACTAAGAAATAAAATAAGTCAATTCCATAAAAAGTTCAATTCAGGAACAGAATAGACGTTGCGAGTTCTACTCGATTTCGTCGGCTCATTGATATGAGAAAGTACAACCTTCCACTCGTAATCCAGCACATCAGGTTCCTCTGGCCACTTCCATAATCGCCCGTACATTTCCATGGATGAAATAGTCGCTTTACTTTTAGTTACACGAAGAATTTTTCCAGGGAAATGTTCATATCAAAACTGATATGAAATGTTCCTTCATATCAAAATATTACGTGTTTGTTCACAACTTTTTCAACAGGCAGCCAGACAGGCCATTTATTGTTGTTCAACAGTTCGATTTCTTCGTTGATCTCTTCATTTCCTTCACTTTCTACATCAGTATCAAACATTTCACAACTGGAGTTTGAACTCTCAGAAGAAAATTGTAAGATTTTCTTTGCTCTTTTCAATTTCAGTTGACTTGTCTTGTCTTGTTTAGCTTTCTCCTTTTCTTCCTTCTTCATTCGCCTTTCTGCTGCGCGCTCTCTTTTTAATCGTTCCATCTCTTCTTTTTTCTTTATTTTGTTCAGGAAATATTCTTGGCAAAGTTTCCCTGAGACAACAGAAGGCATCCTTTCTCTTGGCATTTTCTTTATGTTTGCTTTTTGGTTTTCTACGTTTGAAGAATAAAGATGTCTTTTAAATGGGCTCGGGACTTTATATGAAGGACCAGCAATAGGCGTAACGCATGAATTTGTCATACTTTGAGGTAGCATAGCAGCTTGAGTAGTAAGGTCGTTTTGAAGCAGTATAGCTTGAGGAGTGACATTATTTGAAGCTTGCCCAACAGAACTGTTAACATTGTGGAGCAACAGTGATGGAATCGTGTCATCGTTGGCGGGTTGCTCAGTTATAGTATTTTCATCTTCCCAAATCGGCACTGCAGAAATAACATCATTCATGGATTCTTCAGCTGGGGTGGTATCATCAAGAAGCGAGATTGGTGGAATTGTGACCGCGTTGGCAGGGTCATCAGCTTGAGTATTATTTTCGGGAAGCAACACTGTTGGAATTGTGCTGTTGTTTACAGGTTCCTCAGCTGGAATAGAATATTTTTTCAATTCGATTTGGGTTCTCTTCCATAGCATAAATAATGATGTGTCTTGCGGATTCCCAGTCCACTCTTCTGATGAGCATCGAAATATGCTAACTAAGTTTTTCAGGTTCGATGTTTTCGTTTAGAAATCGGAGGCCTTGTTTCCATTACTCCATCCGTGACAAATGTGTTTCCGTAATTCGGGTTTCAACTTGTTGCTCTTGTCCCGGTAAGATGTTCACTGCTGATGGATTCCACGGATATAAACCACATTTCCGAAATCCATTGGATAGAATAGATGCAGTTACATTTTTGTCAATTACTTCTCGGGACAACTTCGGAAAGTCTTTTTTTTTAAAACTGGGGCATCAAGATTATTAATTCTCCATTCATGTACTTTCTTTTTCCAGTTTTCTTTGAGTGCTCTAAAAACTGCAACATCCATGGGCTGTAGTAGATGGGTTGCATTAGGGTAAAGTGCCACCAAAATAATACCGTGATTATGGCAAAACTGGCTTGTTTGGAAGCTTAAATGTGAGGCGTGTCCATCAATAAAAAGAATGACAGGCAACGTAGCTTCTGTTGCTACCAACCATGGGTGAAATATATCGGCAACGAACTCGAAGAACGCTTCACATGTCATCCAACCTGAGTCACTTTTACCCCGGCCCCATTTTTGGGGAAAATTGTCAGCGATTTCTTGGGGTATACGTTTGTATTTGAACAAGACTACTGTAGGAGCAATTATACCATTGGCGCTACCCGTCAACAATACCGTCACACACTCCTTTTCATCTGGATTTACTTGTTGGTAAACAGTTTTACACCCCCTTTTCGCCAGCACGTTGTTCCCTTTGGGGTTCAAAAAGAATGCGGTTTCGTCACAATTGAAAATCCGTGATGGGTCGTCTAAGATCGCCTCAAAATTGTTCTCCTTTAGGTAGTTATATACTTCAGAAAACCAGTTGAGTATATTAGCACTGGTGACTGCTGCTCGTGAAGCTGTTAGATTTTGTGCAACTCTTTTTGATATTGTAGGATTTCTACTTAAAAACCCCTTTACCCAGGTCCTACCAGGACAATCATTTTTAAACGGGTTTTGACGTTTCACTTCGTTGATAATACGTTCCACGCTAGTTACAAGTTCTTCGATCGTAATTGGGAAACCAGCTGCAGCCATTTTTTCAATCCACTGACGGATCTCATTCTATTCAGCTTCATTTAAAATTGGAGGAGGACCCATCTTTCTCTCCACAGGCGATTTACCTTCCACTTTGTATTTAAGGGTTATCCTTGGTACGCCAAATTTACGTGCTGCTGCCCTTATTGGTGTTTTGTGCAACCGAACATCTTCAATGGCTGCCTTCATCGTCTCTTCAGAATAATTTCTAGAAGAGCCCTTGATAGGAGGCATCTCTCGATTAGTAATAAAATAATTTCTGAAATAAATAAGTACATAAATGCATTTTAATTTTCCGTTGGTATTTATAATGTCATGCACATGGCTGTTTTAAAAAAAGTGGACACTGGTCAATAGTTGACCGTGAATGCAATCAATAGTTGACCATGTGGTCATCCTCTAAAACACAGCATGGTACCAAATTTAGAACTACATTTTGTACTCCTAACAATCTTAGATGTAAAATGGATACATTATAAATCGTAAACAAATTTAAATGAGTCACGTCAGTAATTGACCACGTCTGTCAACTTCTGAAAATTGTTCAAAAACAATATTCAGTACTTGACCCCTTAATATACCTGTACTTTTGTTTTTGAGATAACAATAACAAAAACCATGCATTTATCACTTATAAAACTCTGTGACAATTTAAAAAGCAAATAATTCAATCGCGAAAAGTTCGCAACGTATGGATTTTTTTACCTGAACCGTACAGCTGTTCTTAACAGAAACGTTAAGAAAATAGAAATATATCGGTATATTACTAACCTTAATGAATTCAGACGTCTGTTATTACTATGCAAACGTTACATCGCATGTAATTGTTTTAAAATTTCACCTACAGACGATGTGGCATCCGATGTTCACTTTCATCAAAAGTGCACATGTTATAAAATTCTTATTATTTATGTTTTTCTAGAAAATGGTCAACTACTAGTACATGGGTCAATTACTGGTACCTTTACCTTAAAGGCTATAGCCGGATAAGGGTGTTACGTAGGAAGGATTGTTTCCTTCGTTTTTCATCCATCATGCCCTTATTTGGGAATCGGGAGCGCGTGCAGTCGGGTCAGCCCCTTCCGCGGTGACACGATGACGTAACCCTTCGGGGGAACGTTCTCGATCCTTCCGGACTCTCCTGGAAAATTCGGTGCCCCACCATATTTTCTGGTCCGTATTTCAAGTATAAAAAGGGCATGAAATCTACGCTCGGGGCTCAGTATGGACCTACTAGCTACGTGCCATGTTGGTGCCAGCTAGCCATACTGAGGCCCAGCGAGATCGGGTTTCATTCCCTTTTAAGCAACTCTTATTCATTAGGGCTTAGTTTGAATAATCAGGCAACCGAGTTACTTCGCGATTATCCAGTTTACGAAGCTCAGCGAGAACGGGTTCAAGTCCCCTTCGAGCAATTCTTTATTATATTTGTACGACTTTACGTAAAAGTCTGAAACCGTGGCTTAGCTCCGCGGTATTACGTTTGTAAACACCTTGTTATAGAGAATATAGACTTTCTTATTTGACCATAGACGCATTTACTTCATTTCGATAACCTATACCAGTCATACGCAGTATCAATCCATCGAAGGGATATACCTTAACCGCTCAAGGTGTATCAAAGTTACGAGACCAAAATTACTAACAATCCTGTGGCTCCCGGTGATGCAATAGGCACTGGTTCGTCCACGAAAACCTTACCTTCCTGTGGCTCCCGGTGGTGAAATAGACACTGGTTCGTCCACACCCTTCCCATCGAACGGCTTGACCGTTTAACTAACATAAAACTCTTTAAAAACCGATCCTCGGCTCCGCAGCCGCGCCCCACAGCCCTCGGCTCGTAACAAGGGGGTCAAATGTGCCCTTAAACCAAATTCAGCTTGTGAGGTGTCATTCGATAGCTTCTCAAGAAAAACCAATTCATACCAAGTTTCAACCCTGCAGCTCGACTGGGAGAGTAGTTACAGGGAAAAAACGAAAATACAGTTTTTCCGCAATATCTTCCATTTTAGCGTATACAAAATTTTGAAAAAAATCTGAGCCATTGCAATTATGGAGGCACATACTGCAGAATTTTTACAGATTTTTAAATTAGAAACCCGATTTGTAAAAAATGAAAAACGTAAAAAAATGCTGAAAAACGCCGATTTTGTATTGAAGGCATCGGGGACGCACATTTATATTTTTTTGTAGGTACATATTAGTAGTACTATTACTCCAAATTTTTTCAGATTTTTGAATTGGGTGCGCCGCAGTTCAAAAAATTAAAAATCGATTTTTTCGTCGTTTTTTGCGTGTCAGAGTAACTTATACGGCGAACTTTTGTCTAGTCTTTGCGACATAAGTGTTTTATGCTATGTTTAATGTTTTTCTATTCAGCAGACCACCATAGATATCGAACAGGGTAAATAAAACGAAGCAATTGAGGTCACGTCAGTCGCCTTATATCCTAAAGTATTCACAATATTTTCAACGGCGTCGATGGTCCCGCGGCAAGGTGTCGGACTCGTAAACCGCTGCAAATACTTTGCAACTTTGCAACTTTTAACTCAGTGATTTCCCGTTGATCCTTATAGACTTTATTTAATTCATTGTTGTAATAATCTGCATCTTCCTGTGTCTGTTTACATCCATGAACGTTACCAAACGCCATTGTGCATGAAAGGTCCTTCTCGGGCAACTTTTCGTAAAAAAGTCCCGTATTTTGTCCAATTGATGTTACAGCTGGACCATCGCTAAAGACAGTGAGCGTCAACAGGAGCAAGTAAGCGTAAATCATGATTGATTTCAAACAGTCGAAGAAGAATGGACGTGTTTTAATTTGTCTTGATGTTTTGTAATTAATTTATTGTTTTTCAGTAGTACTACGTTATTCAGGTCTGTCACGTCTACTATCTTATACGGTCCAGTATAATGTGGATAAAATTGTAGGACGTTAACCCGCGTGGATAGCAATGGTCGTGAATGAAACGCGTGTTAGTGTTAACGAAATAACAATTTCCGGGAGAAAAACGCCAGGGGCTCCCAAGTCTCATTCCGGAATTGCTGCATCACTGCCCCGACCGCAACGTCCGAAGCATCTACCATCAACGCGAGTTTGGCGTCCGCCGCTGGGTGTCCGAGCTTGGCTGCTTTCGCCAAAGCGTCCTTGATCCCTTCGAACGCGACTTCGGCATCGGGCGACCAATCAATTGCGTCCGCCTTCTTTCCAGTTGTGATGCACTTGATGAGCGGTGCCTGGATCGTTGCCGCTCCTGGAATACACCTCCGATAAAAGTTTATCATGCCGAGAAAACGACTAAGTTCGCCCTGATTTACCGGCCTTGGGTACTTCGCAATGGCCTCCACCTTATCCGCAAGCGGCCTGATACCCATGCTATCGACGGTAAACCCCAGGAACGTTATCCCACGAACGCAAAACTCGCATTTCGCCGAGTTAATAACAACCCCATACTCCGCAAAACGCTTAAACAGCATCTCGAGATGCGAAATATGTTGCTCCCTCGAACCCGACGCGACCAGCACATCATCGATATACACGTACGCGAAATCAAGGCCGCGTACCACCTCGTCCATGAAACGCTGGAACGTTTGCGCCGCGTTCCGCAATCCGAACGTCATAACGGGTGTTAAGGAAAATGGTAATTCGTGTAAAGAACACAATAGTTTTATTATATTAAAGATACAATTATACATTCAGCATTGACGGTTGCGCTCGATCAACTGAACTGGAAGCGAAGCGCACGCAGGAACAAAAGAATTGTGCGCAGCAGACGACAGTATCGCCTGCTCGCCGATAGTTCCTATAGTGTGGATGAATGTACAGTTTATTTCCAACAACGGGAAACTCAAACAAACCGAACGGTGTCGTGATTGCGGTTTTATGTATATCAGTTTCCGCGACCGGAATCTGGTGGTACGCACGCACCAGATCGACCTTGGAAAATATGGTTTTCCCGTGCAGACGCTGCGCATAAGTCCTGGATATGCGGTACCGGATACGCGTCGGGCACGGTTCTCGCATTCAGCGCGCGATAGTCGCTGCACGGACGCCACTCACTATTCTTCTTCGGTACCAGATGAAGCGGTGACGCCCACGCACTACTGGACGGCCGCACGATGCCCTGTTGCAGCATGTAGTCAAACTCGCCCTTGGCCGCCTTCAGCCGGTCCGTGGTCAGCCGACGCGGTTTCTGTGACACCGGAGGGCCCGGAGTGGTAACAATATGATGCCTTACACTGTGCTTGGGCGGCCCACCGGACAACAAAGGTTTTGCAATATCCTGATACCGCTGCAACAGGTCATACACCTGCCTGTCCGTCACCGGCGCCACGCACGTCGCCGACTCCACCCTGCCGACTGGCACCGTCCCGGGTACCGACAAACCTGTCACCTTGTCGATGAGACGCCGATCCTGCACATCCGGCAGAAGCCCGAACTTGGCTAGAAAATCTGCTCCTATAATGGGTCTCCCGATGTCCGCTACTATAAACGTCCATGGAAAATCCCTGCGCAGACTTAAACCTACATTAATAACTATATGTCCATAAGTGCTAATAAATGAACCGTTCGCTGCTGTAAGTAAAAACGACGACTTCGGTGACGTTCCGCTCACTTTCGCTCGCGGAAAAACGTTGACCTCAGCCCCGGTATCGACCAGGTACTGGATCTTGGTCCTCACGTCAGTTACGAAAAGGCGACGCACCAGACTTGCAGGGTCGCCTGCCGCCATCAGCGACTCTGGTTGCCGTTTCCCGCCGAAAACGAGCACGGTGCCGTACACTTGGTCGCCTTCTCCTTGAACCGCCAGTGGTACCAGCACAGTCCCGCCGGACGCTTCACCGAAGGCGACCTCGAGCGCCTCCTATCCCGACCGCCGGAACCAGATGCTGACGTGCTGCGACCGCGATAGCGCCGCCCCACGTCAAGCTTGCTCACCACCAACGCCGATATTTGCTCGACGAGGGCGCTGGTGTTGTCGCCAGCCGCTATGGCGTCGCTGCTTGGCGCGCTACGCGTTTGAACCGGCTGCACCTCGGCGACTCTGTCCGCAAGCGCCGCCATCTTGTCGAGACTCACGCCGTCCTGTGTCGCCATTATCCACTGCAGCTCCACAGGAAGTCTGTCGGCCCATAACGTCTGGATCCAGTCGTCTGAAACATCCGCACCGGCCTGGTTTCTGATGTACCGCAGAAACTGCGACGGTGTGCGATCCCCAATCTCCTCACGACCGAGGAGTTTCTGGATCCTCTGCTTATTTGACGTGGAAAGTCGCGCAATCAACTCCTCTTTCAGCTTAGTATACCTGTTTACCTGCGGCGTGTTCAGCACGATGTCTTCGACCTCCTCAGCCGACTTAACATCAAGCTGGGCCACCGCATGCCAAAACTTCGTCTCCTCTTGTGTGATGTTACGTATCTGGAACTGCGCGTCCAACAACGCGAACCACAGCGCCGGTCGTTCCGGCCAGAATTTCGCCACATGAATACCTACTGCGTTATTCTGTGCTGCGCCGTCCATTTCTTAACGTCGGGGTCACCAAATGTAGGACGTTAGCCCGCGTGGATAGCAATGGTCGTGAATGAAACGCGTGTTAGTGTTAACGAAATAGCTTTATTGCGGAGTGTCTACCTTCGTGACTTGCACACTCCAAGTCTCACTAAGAACTGACCTCTAGACGCGAGCGCCTAGGGTTTTCCCAGCTCGCTCTTGCCACCAGAAGTCAAGGTGTTCTAGTTCTAATGCCTGCGAAGTTGTAAGTTGCTTGATTTTCAATATCTCAGATAAATCTGTCATAAGGTTTCAAATAAAGCTTGTTCCCTTGTTTGTCAGTATTGCGCAAGGTGATTGCGATGAGATGCCTGGCAAAAGCATCTGCAATAGTAGCAGCCCGAATAATTGGTATTACTACCGCCATGCAATACTGGGTTAAATTATGTTGCATGGTGAGGATGTATCTATTTCCGCTAGGCGTGATTGGAAAGGGTCCCAGTGTATCCAAAGCGATTTTATCGAATGGTTCCATAGGAGTGTCGGTAATTAACATGGGCTGACGCGTTTCTGCTCGAACTAATTTTTGTTCTTGACAACTTTGGCATTTCCGGATGTAATCTTGAATTTCGTTGCGCATCTGCAGCCAATGGAATTTTGTTCGGATGCGTTTATATGTCTTCGTTATCCCTTTGTGTCCTCCGATTAATCTATCGCGAGCTTCGCGAATTATTTCCTGTCTATCTCCTATGGATGGAGTAGTGATGGTGATGATACAATTGCAAATAATAATTTCTTGTGCTGTTCCAGTGAAAACTTCTTCTATCATCTTGAAAAACTCGTTGACCGGTAGTTTATGAAAATCTCCGGTTGCAGATATTCGAAATGAATTAATATGGTGTTGATTTAAGGTGTCGTTAAGAATTTTCAAACCCGTGAGGATATCTGATTTTTTAGCGTTATCATAAAAATTGTCGGAGACTACTATGCTGAAAGATTTATACAATTCATTATCGAAACTTATCCATTATCTAACTATGTGTCCCCTTTCCGGTCGCTTTGTGAGAAGGTCTTGTTTACTTATTATCTCGGTATCCAGGAACAGTTTTCCAACGTCGGTTTGTAAATTACAGTCGGCAGATATAAATTGGACACAATGTCCTGCTTCAGCTATTTGATGAGACAGTAATTTTGTGCGCTTGTGCAGATAACGGCTCCTCCAAATCATCTTCATCAGACGAATTTTCCACGTCTAAGGCGATGAATGGATAAGGGTCAAGTGTGTGGTCGAAAGCCTCACATCGAATTGACCTGGTGCCAGGTAGCTATCTTGCACTTGCTCCGGTTATGGTCCCTGCAGGTAGCTGGGCAATTGTTGGTTGTAAAACTTCTTCCGCAATTCGTGATGATGCTTGCGGCGTATTAATTAAATCCTGATGAATATTTCTTGCATTTTCTATTACGGTATTTTCAAGCGGTTCCTCAAAAGATATTAAATCGTTGAATATTATCTGATCCTTGGCCAAAGGAAAGATTTGTGTAAAATTTGCGGCAGGCAAGAAATTAGTCATCGTTTCCTGGTGTTCATCTGGCATCGTTATCTCTTGGGACAGGCTGGGAAAGGATCGATTCCTGTCTATAATCGGCGAGTGCTGGACCTTTCCATACGCGGCTTCTTCTATTTCATCGGAGCTGCTACTGTCCCGATACTTGGGTCGGTTTTCCTTATCTCGTCGCGACGGTCTAACACGTTGTCCGATTGAATCAGTATTAGGATCTATTTTAGATATCTGTTTTTTGAATACGGAATCCCTGCATTCTCGTGGTATTAATGGTAAACAAACAGATACAGGGTTATGCGACAAAGCGCCTGCGTGTTTATTCGTTTTCCCGGATTTATGAACGACTTGATACTCGTATTCTAAGAGTCTAAGTTTCCATTTCATGAGTCTAGAAGTCGTATCTCTAACAGAATGTAACTAGACTAATGGTCTGTGATCTGTAACGAGTGTGAATTTAATTCTATAAATGTAAGGCCTGAAATATCTTACGGCCTAAACCATGGCCAAACATTCTTTTTCTGTAGCTGAATAATTTTTCTCAGGTTTATTTAAGCTACGAGACGCGTAGGCAATCGGCAGATCGTTTCCTATCTCTCCCTGACTGAGTACGGCCCTGATAACGTATTCGGAAGCATATGTTGTAACAATGAACGGTTTATCAAAATCCGGATACTGTAAAATGTTTGACTCCCTGTGCGTCTGCTTTCTTTGGAACAATCCATAAGCGTGAATTATATGGAGATTTAGGATGATCAATTATGCCTGCAAACAGCATAGGGCCGATCTGGTTTTGAATTTCTTTTTGATGCACATGCGGATAGCGACATTGTCTTGTATTAATTGGAATATCATTAGTTGTATGAATTGAATGATTAAAGTCACGAGCCTTCCCGAGTTTATCTCCTGGAAGAAAAAATCGGTCTGGGAATTCTTTTACTAAATCTATCACGAAACTTCGTTCCTCTCCATTTAAATGATTTAAATTGAGAGCGTGTCGAATTCTGCGTATTCTGACTTTCCTAATTATGAAGCTCGACGGGTGACGTTTTTCCGAGAAAGAATCTTCTTCTGATGAACTCAACATATCGTAGGGCTCCAATAATTGGGGATCTATCTTTATCTCGATTGCTTCCTCGCTGGTGTTTATCGCCATGACGTGACACTTACCATCGTTATTTGTTACAATTGTTTCTCCTTGGTAAAGTTGTTCGTGGGTCTTAATGCGCGGTAAATACCCTTCTTTTATCTGCCCGTTTGCTACTCTTACGGCAATCCGCCGTGATGTTCTAGGCTTAATACAATATTTTGTAACTGTTTGTTGTTCCTTAATTTGTTGCGGTATATCAAGATAATTTGAAAAACGTAAGGATCGGATCGGTTAATTTTTTAACGTTAAAGTCCCGTGATAGTAAGAAATTTCTGCCGCTTCTTGTTTTAAAAATGGGCTTCCTATGAGTCCATCTGCGTCTATTGCAAGGTCTCTCACCACATAGAAAAATGCTGGGGATCCATGTATATGTGGAATTGTAGTTCCCAGTGTGTGAATCGGCGTTGTAGTGAGCCCAGTTAACTCGATTTGTTCTCTTGAAGTTATTGTGGGATCGGACGCCTCCATCAAAAGAACTTAAGAGGAACATAAGAACAGCGTTGCCTAAGAAGGGGCCGTGGCGGAGATGGACTGATGAGTGCCTAGTGGAAGGGTAGTGACCGCCGAAGGGAACGGACGTGCCCATGCAGAGCCGCAGTGTAACACTGACTCTACACACAATTCTATCACCGCAAATCATAAGGTGCCAGTGCATACATTCCGGACCCACGCGAAGATTAATTAGTGTCTCGATTAGTGCCTCGATTTTGCTTGAATACTCGCAGAGAAAGAAGTGAATAAGAATTGCCGGAAGTCGGAACTTCGCAGAGGGGAACCTTCCCCCGGTTAAAACGAGTAAGCTCGCAACAACACCATGTGAGCTCCCGTGCAGGGTCAGCCAAAGCAGCCTCCAAAAACTGGTCAACCTAGTGAAGGAAAGCGGAAGTACCCAAAAAACAAATCGACGCTGCAAGCCAAGCTATCCAAGGCGCTAAAGGAAAGGAAAATCGCGCCAAAGTCAAACCTGGTGCGAAGAATCACATTTGCACCAGGAAAAGATCCCTCCAAACAAGGCGAGATGATGCCAAAGGCACAACTCCCGGCAAAAAAGCAGCACCAACTGCATACTGAAACCGCAAAACACGAAAAACGCAGATCAGTTCAACCATCTATTGATAATAATAGAAAACCTAAACAAGACAATAGAAAATCTGTCCAAACAGCTTGAAGAAGAAAGGTCGAGGAAAACCACCCCTCCGGGAAAAACCCAGTAATTCGCAGCCAAGCGCAAGGCCACAGGCGAACAGGCCGAAACTACGGAGCAACCGCCCGCGCCCCAGGCAGGTAAAAAAGCAGCAAAGGGCGTGCAGGAACCTACCACCACCGCACCAGGACCATCCGCAAGCCTGCCGAGCGAAGTACCCAAGACGGAAGCCGGTACTAGCTCGCCCCCACCCACATGCAGTGCCAAAAACGACGAGTATTCCAGGGGCTGAGTCACAGCCCCCTCAAAAAAGCAGCGGCAAAACACAACGCTAACCCCCCTCCCCTACCACAGACGACATCGCCCCAAGAAAGCAGGCAACCACCGTCACCCACGTGCAGGAAAATCGCAGGGCCAGGCAACCCGCCAACGCGCCGGGGACCAAAAACCACTCCAAGCCGCCAAGAACCAATGTAATAGGCAGCACGCAACACGCGACCTACAGGATAATTAAGGAGGCACTAGGTATAAATGGCTTTAAAATTAAACACATTAACTCCATCAAGCATTACGTTCAACTCGACAACATAATAGACTACAACAACACGATCAGCGCACTATTAAACCGTGAAGTCAAATTCTTTACGTACACCCCAAAAGCCATCAAATCCCAAACGTTTCCCATCAAAGGCTTAGACACTAGTTTCGACCCGGAAGAAATCCTAATTGAAATGATAAACCTCCGCCTGAAGAAAGTAAATTTCACAAAAGTCGCAAACTTTAAAACGAACTGTGCATCCAAAGATAACAAAAAACTGCCATTCTTCCTGGTACAAATCTCCCCAGACAGCGACACGAACGTCGTGTCGACGACGGAGGCTAGTCCCGTCTTCGCTAGACGGATGGTCCTCTTCCAATCCCTCCCGACGGCCATCAGCAGCGTGTCGTCCGCGTAGCACGTCAGACTGACGCCGTCTGGGAGGGCAGCCCGCAGCACTCGATCGTACCCGATGTCCCACAGCATGGGGCCCAGGACCGACCCCTGCGGGACACCACGATCGACCTCCCTCGTGCATAACCGGACCCCTCTACCCGGGTATTCTATCCACCTGTCCCTCATATAGTCCCTTACGACCTTCCTCACGTAGAGGGGCACTCCGTGGTCAGCGAGTGCCCCCCCCCCCCCCCCGATACGTCCGCAGGGAAGGGAGTTAAAGGCATTGGCGATGTCCAAACTGACCGCCAGTGCCACCCCTCCCTGGGACGTGGCCGAGTCCGAGAGGGACCTGACTCGACTGATAGCGTCGATCGTCGAGTGTCCCCCTCTAAAGCCAAACTGTGACTAGGCCAGGTAGGGACCCACCCGGGACAGGTGCCCCGAGAAAGGTGCCACACTCCCCGAAAGAGACAACCAAATTCCCTTCACCACCCCCAGCCACCCACTAAACTACAAGAAAACTGACTGGTCGAAACTGAAAAAGGACATTAACAAAAACTGGACAACAACGATACCCACCAACACAAACCTCTCAAACGAGGAGATAAACAGCCACCTCGACAACATAAACAAAGTAATATTAAACACAATACAGAGAGTAGTGCCCACACTCCGTGACTACAACTCAGCAGAACTTTATGTAAACAACAACATCAAAAAACTACAGAAGACCAAAAACATACTACTAACAATGCTACACAACGAATACAGGCACCCATCCTGCCTCTCCCAAACAATAGTAGAATCATCAAAGGCCCTCCTTAAACAATACAAAACTAAAATCAAACAAGTATTCCAAAAATCCGTAAATGCGTACTGGGAAAATAAAATCAAAAACATCCCGATAAATTCTCACCAAATGTTCCAGCAAATAAACACATTTTTTAGGAAAAAGGAGGGCCTAACCATCCCCAACCTAAAAATCGACCACAACAATAACAACCTAATAGCTATAGCAAAAATAGACCCAAACACCCTAACCCGAGACCAGCACGGAAAATTTACAATTACAAAGGAGCTAGACAAACTATACATACTAGGAGCACACTTTGCTGAGACAAACGCCCAAAACAATATACAGTAATTCTTCGATTAGCGCGCGCAGATCGGGACGGGCCGCGCGCACTGAGAGCGCAGGGGACAAGTTTGGCTGGTTAGAAATTCGACACCGACATCGACGACCGTTGAAAGGGACAGAGAGTGAAAGTAGGGTCAGATAGCTACGTATCTGTGAGACAACACTAATGCAACTATAAAACTGTGGCGACCGTTAACCGACCAGTAGGCGGTCAACAAAAAAAGCCCAAATACCGAACACCTAGAACGTTCGACCCAGCGCGCTATATAAACGCAAGCGAACACGCGCTGCTCTCTCTCTTTTCTTGTGTACGTTCCTACAGTGGTGACCGCCGACGTGATCACAGTTAACTCTTTATTTTATCAAGTGCGCTATCATTAAAGAAATCAAGATGTCCGTATCAGGTTCTCCGGGTTCTGAACTTCAGTGCGCGATTCCGGAAATAAACCGCGTCGGTATACGCATTCCGCCGTTTTGGCCTGAACAACCGACCATCTGGTTTCACCAGATCGAAGCGCAATTCGCAATCAACGGTGTTACCGCGGACGCGACAAAATTTTATTACGTGATGGCACAATTAGAGCGCAAATATGCGTTAGAGGTGCAAGATATTTTCTCGAACCCCCCAGAAAAGGACAAATACGAGACCCTAAAAAAGGAACTGGTTCGTCGCCTCTCGACGCCACAGAGTCAACGTATCGATAAGCTTCTGGAGAAGGAAGATATCGGGGACCGAACACCATCCCAGTTCCTCCGCCATATGCAAAACTTGGCAGGTACGACGGTGACCGAAGAGTTTCTACGCACGTTACGGGCACGAAGACTACCGGCCATGACTCGCGCGATAATAAACTCACAAGCTGACCTGCCACTTACAAGGAAGCTTAGGCAACCCGCAGATACCGAAAATTATGAAACTTTGCATACAAGCACAGCATGTCATCCGGAATACAACCCTATATTCCAATCGTGCCATAACTCGGGTTTAAGGGGTGAATTCAGCCCTTAACAAAAAATGAGGATTTTCTTTTTCGTCATATATCTCGGGAACACTGAGAGATATCGGAAAAAAGTTTAAGTAAAACTTGCACCGTTTTATTGTGTTTATTAAAATGCCTAAAAAAATTGTTGGAAAAATTCGTTCTTTTCGAGTTACCCCTCACCCCACCCCCTCCGCCCTAAGAAAATATTGTTTACTATTCGTGCTGAAAAACCTCTGGGTATCCTCTTTTCATATCTCTAAATGACATATGTGTTAAATTTTTTTTTTAATAAACAAAACCATTATTTACGAATTTGAAGTCCATTTTGCCCTTTTCTTTAATGAACTGGCCTCACAACGCAATATTTAAATAGTTTACATTTATTTTAAGTTATATTTACATGAAAATTATTCATATTAAATTTAATTGTAACAGTATAACAGTAATTTTTAGTAATAAAATATGTATTTAAACATTTCCATTCTCTTTTTGTACATTTTTCCACATCGAAGGGTTGTATAAGTAACAAACGACAAAAGTAGTAAAAATCACGGTTGGTAATTACTACAAAAATGATATTGCTCGTAGAAATGTTCGAAACAAAGGTACTCGCCACACCACGCACATCGCATAAAGGCCGCTACGCCACAAATACTACACTTTGGAATAGCCTTTTCATTCCTATAGTAACAGAAATCTACAGGATATTAATATTATTATTAATATTTCAAGGTTTTCAATATTATTGACAATACAAGACATTGTTCGAAGATTTATGTTTGCACAGTGTTCCCCTTATCGTTATATTCTGATACCGATTTGTAGTGAAATGTTTGTGGAGCGGCTGTTATTCGCCGATATGCCTGGTGTAGCGAGTTCCTCTGTTTCGATCATTTCTACGAGCAATATCATTTTTGTAGTAATTACCAACCGTGATTTTTACTACTTTTGTCGTTTGTTACTTATACAACCCTTCGATGTGGAAAATTGTACAAAAGGAGAATGGAAATGTTTAAATACATATTTTATTACTAAAAACTGTTATACTGTTACAATTAAATTTAATATGAATAATCTTCATGTAAATGAACTTAAAATAAATGTAAACTATTTAAATATTGCGTTGTGAGGCCAGTTCATTAAAGAAAAGTGCAAAAATGGACTTCATATTCGTAAATAATGGTTTTGTTTATTAAAAAAAAAATTTAACACATATGTCATTTAGAGATATGAAAAGAGGATACCCAGAGGTTTTTCAGCACGAATAGTAAACAATATTTTCTTAGGGTGGAGGGGGTGAGGGGAGGGGTAACTCGAAAAGAACGAATTTTTCCAACAAATTTTTTAGGCATTTCAATAAACACAATAAAACGGTGCAAGTTTTACTTAAACTTTTTTCCGATATCTCTCAGTGTTCCTGAGATATATGACGAAAAAGAAAATCCTCATTTTTTTTAAGGGCTGAATTCACCCCTTAAACCCGAGTTATGGCACGATTGGAATATAAGGTTGTATTCCGGATGACATGCTGTGCTTGTATGCAAAGTTTCATAATTTTCGGTATCTGCGGGTTGCCTAACCTTCCTTGTTAGTAAACTGGCGGAAATAGCCGATCAAATTCGGGAAAACACCGCACATACAGAAGTCGCAAGCGCCTCCCAAGACAGAACGACCGAGAGATTATTCGAACGATTGGAGGAACTTACACTGCAGGTGGCTGAGTTAACACGGTCTCGCCCACGAGATCGACCGAGGAACAGCTTCCGAGAACGGTCGAACTCACCAGGGAGGAGGAACTCATTCGCGCGAAGAGGCACAAGCATTTCGTCAGGCGGAAAAAGGCACTGCTGGTATCACTGGAAGTTCGGGGCTGATTCAAAAAGATGTAAGGCGCCGTGCAGTTTCCAGTCGGGAAACGAAGAGACACGCCACTGAGTGCGGCAATCAGTGACGGTCCACAATTTAGCCGCCTTTTCGTCACCGACCGGCATACAAGGAAAGAGTATCTGGTAGACACTGGTTCTGACCTATGCGTTTACCCACGGGCGTATATAACTGGCCGAACCGAGAAGACGGAATACGAAATGTTCGCGGCAAACGGGTCAATCATCAGCACCTATGGCACACGGACGATCAACCTGGACCTGGGCCTCCGGCGCGCCTTACTATGGAGATTCGTCGTAGCCGACGTCTCAAAGCCGATCATCGGAGCCGATTTTTTATCCCACTACGGGCTGCTGGTAGATTTGAGGAACCGCCGATTAATGGATCAGATGACATCACTGGCTACTACCGGTAGGAGAACAGAGGGCAACATTCCGTCTGTGAAGACCATCCTCGGGGACTCCCCTTACCAACGATTGCTGGCAGAATTCCCCGACATCGTGCGCTTAACGGCAGAACCACGTAAGATCAAACATGATATCGTGCATTATATTAATACCACCCCCGGGCAACCAGTCTTTTGTAAACCGCGTAGACTTTCGCCTAACATGTTTAAGATCGCGAAAACGGAATTCGAGGGTTTATTAAGCCAGGGCCACATTCGACCTTCAAAGAGCCAGTGGGCCTCGGCCTTACACATGGTTGCAAAAAAGGGCAACGGATGGAGGCCCTGCGGGGATTATCGCGCTCTCAACGCCCGTACAGTCCCCGACCGTTACCCCCTACCGCACATCGAAGATTTTGCACGAGCGTTGAGCGGAAACACGATTTTCACGACAATCGATCTGGTTCGTGTGTATCACCAAATCCCGGTACATCCGAACGACGTCGCTAAAACCGCGGTAGTCACGCCTTTCGGACTGTTCGAATACGTTTCCATGCCGTTTGGATTGAGAAACGCCGCCCAGACGTTCCAACGATTTATAGACGACGTGCTGCGAGGTTTAGATTTCTGCTACGCCTATTTGGACGATATCCTAGTCGCCTCTAGAAACGAAAAAGAGCACAAGGAACACTTAAGGCAGCTTTTCTCACGTTTAGAGGAATACGGGATAATAATAAACCCTACAAAATGCGTATTCGCCGCGCCCGAAGTGGGCTTCCTCGGATACACCGTGAACGCACAAGGCACGAAACCGCTCACGGACAAAGTAAACGCGATAAGAGAATTTCCTACGCCAAAAACGGTTAAGCAGTTACGCCGATTCCTAGCGATGGTTAATTTCTATCGACGTTTCATCGCGAACGCCGCGAAAATCCAGAAGCCCCTCATCGCGCTCCTAAAAGGTCGACAAATAAAGGCAGACGCGCTCATCCAATGGTCAAGCGAAGCGGAAACCGCGTTAAATACATTAAAGAACGCTTTAGCTGACGCCGCATTATTAGCTCATCCACATAAAAACTCGCAGCTCGCGATTATGGTGGATGCGTCAGACTTCGCGTTAGGCGCTACGTTGCAGCAGCGACAAGGACGTTCCTGGCAACCCCTAGGGTTTTTCACGAAGTCCCTGTTGCCCCCACAACGAAAATACAGCGCATACGATCGTGAATTATTAGCGGTATACGCAGCCATCAAACATTTCCGTCACGCGCTAGAAGGCCAAACATTCACGGTATACACCGATCACAAACCGATCACATACGCATTCAGGCAAAAACCAGAAAAGTGCACACCCAGGCAATTCCGGTATTTAGATTTTATAGGGCAATTTACATCCGATATTAGGCATGTCAGCGGCAAGGACAACGAGGTGGCCGACGCATTGTCGAGAATAGAGACGGTCACAGCGCCCATAGATTTTAAAAAATTAACAGCCGCGCAAGAGACAGACCGCGAACTAAAAGAATTACTCGCAGCACCTGACACTTCGTTACAATTAAAACGCATTAACCTAACGCCGATCAAGGACGCCAACGTCTATTGCGACATCGCTACGGGAACCGCGAGACCATTCGTACCGAAGCCCTTTCGAAAGCAAGCATTCGCCTCACTGCACGACTTGGCACATGGAGGGATAAGGGCAACGATCAAGTTAGTAAAACAACGATTCGTCTGGCCATCAGTCGAAAGGGATTGTCGCGAATGGGCCCGCAGCTGCTTACAATGTCAACGCGCAAAAGTAAGCAGACATGTAACAAGTCCGGTTGGCAACTTCGTTCCGCCGTCCACTAGATTCGAACACGTGCACATCGACTTAGTAGGACCACTACCGATCTCGAGGGAACACAGATACTGCCTAACGTGCGTAGACCGCTTCACACGCTGGCCAGAAGCATTCCCACTGGAAAATATTGAAGCAGAAACAGTGGCTAGAGCATTTGTCGTAGGGTGGGTAGCGCGATTCGGAACACCCCTACGCATCACAACCGACCAAGGGCGACAATTCGAATCGCAACTTTTCAAAAACCTAAACGCGCTGCTAGGTGTAAAACACTTAAGGACAACCGCGTATCACCCAGCGGCGAACGGACTAGTAGAACGATTCCACAGGCAGCTTAAAGCAGCGATCAAATGTCATAGTGACGAGCGGTGGACGGATGCGCTACCAATTATATTACTAGGCATCCGTACCTCGCACAGGATAGATTTAGCGGCATCCGCGGCCGAATTAGTCTACGGCGAAAACCCGCGTCTACCAGCAGAATTCCTGGTAACCTCATCGGGAAATAACAGGGGACCTTCGGAATTCGTAAATCAGCTCCGCGAACATTTTCATAACGTCCAACCCACGGAGACTAGCCGACACGGAAAAAAGAAAATCTTCGTGTTCAAAGATCTGCCGACAGCCACGCACGTATTCCTACGCACGGACGCAGTGAAAAGTCCGTTACAACCCCCATATGAAGGACCGTTCCCCGTTATTTCCCGATCAGATAAAACATTTACCATAAGGGTAAAGGGTAAAGAAACGACAGTATCTGTAGACAGACTGAAACCTGCATACATATTCGGAGAAAACGTCACACCAGCAGAAGTCGAGGAAGAAACGCCAACACGCAGAATACGAGAAAGCGCGAAAAGTAAGACGGCAATACACGAGCAACGGCAAGTAAAGACGCGCGCAGGCAGGCACGTGCGGTTCCCAGACCGCCTACAGCTCGGCCGTCGACAATAGGAACAAGTCTGTAGACAGCGCTAGAGTAAGGGTGTATATAATTTAGATTTAAGTTAGTGCATATAAGATAAACTTATATTAAATTTATATATGTCGTTTGCACTGGAAGGGGGGTGATGTGGCGACCGTTAACCGACCAGTAGGCGGTCAACAAAAAAAGCCCAAATACCGAACACCTAGAACGTTCGACCCAGCGCGCTATATAAACGCAAGCGAACACGCGCTGCTCTCTCTCTTTTCTTGTGTACGTTCCTACAAAACTTCTTTATTGTTAATTATTTCGTTCTGCAAATTTTATGAAAATATAGCTGAGGCTGTTGTGATTAAAATAACACCAAACGCGATATAATTTGGATCATATTTGCATTGAAAAATTATAGAAACGGATCCCACTGATTGTGAGCCGAGCATGAAACGATTCCGTACGATCTCCCCGGCCGGGGAGAAACGCTTTGCGCGCGGTCTAGTAAGTCGACGAATGCTACCGTACGCGCGTTCTCGGCCCAGCGTTACGTGCTTTTTGTTATCTCTGAGCCGAAAATGCTACCGTACGCGCGTTCTCGGCCCAGCGAGACATGCTTTTGACCATCTGGTTCTTTCCTTATCTGATACTTTAAAAACATAAAGCCATACTACAATAATCATGAGTATCTTACAATACAGTGGGCATACAATACAATACAGTTCAGCACTCTGTGAAAACGTTGATAATAAACCTCCGCGGTCAACCTGGGTTGTTTATGACCGAAGCGAAAGTTCAGTCTTGGAGTGACATTTACCGAGAAAATGATAAAGAAGAAGAAGAAGGACGCAAGAATTGGGCCCAAGAACGTGTAATAAAAACGATTAAGAAACTCCAAGCAGGGACAGAAAATTATCCGTCGTGCGTGCATTTATAGCTCAGAGCCCTGGAAGCCACTATTTCGCAGTTGTATGTACACATATAAGTCAATATGATCCAAATTATATCGTGTTTAGTCTCATTTCAATCACAGCAGTTTCACGAATATTTTAATATAATTTTCATTGCGCAATACGTAACAATAAAAAAAATTCACGGTTGCATTAGTGTGGTCTCACAGATACGAAGCATTTAATCTTTCAATGATTACCCCAAGTATCAACAGCCGAGACGTGTCGGCTAGAACCCGGGGGGAATCCCCCCAGTGGTGGGGATGAAAAGTGCTTTCTCTCGCTAGAGGCCTGGAGACGCACTCTTCAAGATATTACTGTACTAGGAAAGCAAGAATTGGTGGAAAAACACCATACCACCCACAGCAAAGACAGCAACACAAATAATATAAAAGTCAATACCCTCACACAATTTTCAGACACAAATCCAGCCTCAAACCCGAAATACGAAATAGATCATAAATATTTCACAACGCTCACGCACACAACACAGCTATTAAGAAAAACGGACAATAAAGAATCCTCAGTGCCTGACAATATCCCTAACATAGTATTAAAGAACCTACCCACCAACCTCTTCTCCAGCTACAACACCCTCTTCAACAATTGCCTGAACAACCACTACTTTCCCGATGCCTGGAAAACAGCACGACTAATCCCCCTAAAAAAGAAAGGAAAAGACCCACACGACCCATCTAGTTACCGACCGAGTAGCCTACTACCAAACATCTCAAAAATCTTCGAAAAACTCATCAAAGAAGCCCTAGAAAGATTTTTCACAACACACAACATTATCCCAAACAACCAATTTGGATTCCGTCCACAACTGAGCACAATACACGCAATACATACACTAACATCCGACATCCAACACACACTACACAGCAACGAAAGCGAAGCTGCTCGCCTAATAGACTTGGAGAAGGCCATTGACACAGTTTGGGTAAAAGGTCTCCTTTACAAACTTTCAAAAAAGACTGTCCATTACACTTAATAAACAGAATCACAAGCATGACGCAGAACAAAAAATTCTACACATCCAACACTAAAACTAACTCAACGCTAACTCTACATCTGACAGACGGACTACAACAAGGGACAGTCACTGCACCAAACCTCTTTAACTTCTACACTGCAGACATACCAATATTATTCCAAATACTAGAATCCCCAGACATAAAAACACTACACTTCGCAGACGACCTTATAGTCTACATCAAAGGAAAAAACATAACAAAAATACAGGAGAAAATGCAACACCTCTTTGACAAGATAGACGAGTATTATCATACATGGAAGTTCAAAATTAATCCAGGAAAATCAGAAACCATCCTATTCCGAAGGCCAATCAAAAACCAGTCAAAAAGTTTCCTAAAAGCATACAAATTGTTCCAAAAGTTTCCTAAAAGCATACAAATCGTTCCAAATAAAACACAGGACCACAGAAATTCCACACAAAAAAACTGTAAAATACCTGGGCATAAACCTAGACCAATTCCTCTTATTCAACCAGCACGTAGACATTCAACTAAAAAAAGCAACAAAAACATTTCTCAATAACGCCAAATTATTTTACTCAAAATATCTAAGCACAAAAATAAAAGTCATATGCTATATGTTGCTTATAAGGCCAATAATATCATACGGCTCCCCAACTTCGTTCAACATAAGCCCCTCAACCATGGAAAAGATCAGGATATTCGAGAGAAAATGTCTGAGAGCGTGCACGGGTCTAAACAGAAGTGAAAAATCCAATTATAAACGATACACAAATAACAACAAAATATACGACAGTGCAAGCATCCCAAGAATAGACAGCTTCGTCATAAAACTAACCAGAGATTACTTTGCCAACATCCCAAAAATAAAACACAACCACCTCATAAACAGTTCGCTATACCCACAAGACGAATTCCATAAAAAAAAATTCCCATCCTCTTATCACAAGAAGCGACACCCATCATCTCGGTTTTTCTAGTGCTATCCAGCATTATCTTTTTCCTGAGATCCAATAACCAAAAACACAGTCTATCCAAAAAATAGAGAAATTAAAACTAAGAACAAAATAAAATAAGGGGAACAAAGCCCCCAACGTTCGTTTACAAAAACTTCCCCCCACAGGCTGCGAGCGTCTCTAGCCCGACCATGCAGCAACATACACCTAGATCAGTAACTAAATAGATTATTCACTATAAATTATCAATGTAATCATATCCTTACAAACATTGTAATTCTGAATAAAAACCATTTCAATCAATCATCAGTGCCTAGTAATACGAAGGTCTCGGGTTCGATTCCCGATGACTCCCCTTCATTTTTATAAAGTTCCTACATCATTTCTGCGTTTTTTCCAAGAACGTCGATGATCTCCAGGTTGACAGCTGCTCCCCCATCAATTAGGAATTCTCCCGTTCCTGATTCCAGGTACCTTGATCTTGATTCTTGGTGCAGGTGCTTCTTTGATGAGTCTCAGCTCTTCTCGAAACGAACTGTCCCTTGGCGAGCTCGTTTCCGCTCATCGTGTCACCTGTACGTTGAGCGCAATCGTAGTTTAAAGATTTGTTGGATTCGACGGATGGATCCCGTGAATCCCGGCGATAATGTGGACTTCGCGGACGATTCCTACATGACTTCCCGTCATGTCCGGCCATGTCACACTGTCAACAATATAAATCTGACTTCTGATGTTTGTCAGGATTTTTTAATATCGAAATTTTATATCCGGATCATCTACATACGTTGAATCGCGATGATTAGGCTACGTTTACATTGGAACCGAATTTCGGCCTTCCGAAGTCGTCCGCAGACGCCGAATCGGCTATCCGAAGTGGGGTGGTGCTAGTGGCTGCGTATTCTATTCCGACGAATATTCGTTCGCATCTCAATGATTCACGCCGTAGGAAAGGGACATGGATTTAGCTAATTATTATTATTTTTAGGATAATGTTTTATTAACAACCTTGTTAACAAATGAAAGATTAGAACGGGAAAATTAAATTGTTGCTTTTACGGTGCATAACTATTTTAATACAACTAAACGTAAATTAGCAGGCTTGATGTTTGCATTTCTAATTCTTCGCCATAGATCTTAGAATTCATATAAAATAGGTAAGAATAATCTGCTAGTCCTTAGCGAAGCTGAGAAGGTCGAAACATGTGTTTCCTCCCCACTGCTTCCTTACTAGATGTCCGGTCCCCATCAGCATGACGACGAGTTCTCATATAAGTAAATATGGTCCAAATTATATCGTGTTTAGTCTCATTTTAATCACAGCAGCTTCACGAGTATTTTAACATAATTTTCATAGCGCAATACGTAACAATAAAAAAAATTCACGATTGCATTAGTGTTGTCTCACGGATATGAAGACATATGTTTGTTTTCTTAAGTTGCCTGCTGCCGGGACATGTCGGCTAGTCAAAACGTATCAGTTTGCTCCTTCCACTCAAACCTGGGCGAGGGGACTGGTGCAGTGGCGGGAATGAAGCGCGTGCGCTCTCAATTTCAAGAGATAAGCACAGTTCGCATCCGAAAAAATCAAACTCGTTTGAACGGCTAGCGAATTCGGACGAAAATATCGTATTTCTGTTTATTTAGGACGAACCTATGATGAAAAAACGGCCACGACTCTCGATTCGGGGGGGGGGGGGGCAGCCATTTAAACTCGGACGAAAAAATCAAACTTCGTCAAGTGCCTCGCGTCTTCGCACGAATTCGGATCGCTTGCAGTGGTACCGCTTCCATTTATTCTAATGGATTTGATTCGGTTTCCGAATACGTCCTTGGCATTTCGTTCCAATGTAAACGTAGCCTTAGAAGGGGATCTCGAGGGGGTCCTTTGTCGTAAAATCCAGGCCGTCGTGCGTTCTTGCCCCTCTTGTTCCTCTTCGTATCCAGATGTTCTGGTATGTCGTTCCCTAACCCGATCATATCTAGTCGGCGAGTGAGGGTACAACACTTCACGTCCATGATCCCGAGAATGATTCGCTGGATGGCGACCGTTGCCGATTGCTTAATTTTCTATCTATTTGTAGCACGGCGTCGTAAGCTTGTTCAAGTGTATCTAAGTCTTGAATTCGAGCCGACACTTTCGAGGAAATTCGATCCGGTAAACCATCGATGAAGTCTTCTTTAACGTCCTTTTCCATTTCCTTGACAAAATCTTCAGTGTGATCCAGATATCTTTCTCGAATAGCTCCGCGCGTACAATAAACAAGATGACTCGTTCTATCGACGTATAGTCGAATACTTTCTCCTTCGCGAATGCGTAACTTCGCGATCTCAACTTGTAAATGCGACAAATCTCCACCCGGCGCGAATCTCTTTTTTAAGTGCTTAATTAACGCCTTAACAGAGTCAAATTTATGCTGTATCGTGCATCTACGTGCTATACCGATATGTTTAGTTAATACAATTGCAAGATACTCCGCTTCCGTACCCTCAGGATTCAAAGTTAACCCGTTTTTCACATTGTGTGCAAAGTGCGTCAACGATCTCGTTAGCAGACGTTCGCTTGTGAATTTGCCATTTTGAAAATTACCTAAGTAAATAACTAGAGAAAACTAGTGTGGGATCGGGCGCCTCCATCAAAGAACTTAAGAGGAACATAAGAACAGCGTTGCCTAAGAAGGGGCCGTGGCGTAGATGGACTGATCAGTGCCTAGTAATACGAAGGTCTCGGGTTCGATTCCCGATGACTCCCCTTCATTTTTATAAAGTTCCTACACTAGTATATCGAAAATGTTTACCTACGAGTAATAGAGCATATGTTTTTTAAAAACCAAAATTGACGGAAATTCTAAACTAGTAGTATCCCACCGCTGTCACCAGTTTGTTACGAGCCGGGGCTGTGGGCAACGCCTAGGCCGGCGGAGGTTGATATTACCCAAGGAATACAGTTGGGAATTTGTTAGTTAAGGTGCGCGTACGAACCTGGTGCGAAATCAGGGAGCTGCTTGGATTATTGAGAGCGAGGACGAACATGATGCGAAACCGGGGAGCCTCTAGGAGGGGGAACAAGCGCGGACGAACCCGATGCGAAATCGACATTGAACCGACATTTCACAATAAACCGCCGTGTGGGCCGGGGCCCACAGAATTTTTACCAATTTTAACGGAGTGTTCGGATACGCACTATACCTCAAATAAAAATGCCAACGGCTCCCAATCGCCAGAAATCGATCGTTGTTTTGAAACTGCACCTATCGCGAAGTCCGACGCGTCAGTCACCAACCGAGTCTCTGCTCCGGCACGCGGATGCACCAGAAGCATTGCATTCGCGAGGCTGGCTCTCGCCTTCTCGAACGCAAATTCAGTTTCGGCTGACCACATGTTCTCCCCTTCATTGTTTTTACGTGTGTCCTTTAGGAACGCGTTAAGCGGAGCGTGCTCTGACGTGGCACGAGGAATGCACAATCTATAGAAGTTAATCATCCCAAGGAACTTTCGCAACGACACGATGTCCTTGGGTTTCGGATAATTCCGGACCGCTTCAATCCTTTGGGCGGTGGGGCGAATGCCCTTTGATGGTACGAGATTACCGAGGAACTCGATCACGGGTACTCCGAACACTCATCCGAATTTTTTCATCCGGGCAAAAGAGAGATATCGCAACCCATATCTATTAAGGGGGCCGACTCCAGGCGCCATGATGTGTGTGCGCGCACTCACACAAACAAAGGAAAGCATGCACGTATACGCCATGCGCGAGAGAGACACTCGATTTCGTAAAACCAAATACTCGTCTGAACAATTGCATTAATGGAACTTTCACGGATGCAGTACACACGGGTAGACTTCACCACAGCCGGGGAAGTATGTCTGAACGTCAATAAACACCATTCCTTGAGAAGAAAGTTATTTCTTAAACTGGCAAGCACGAGAGAGAGGCCGACGTAGAAAACAAGATGGCTGCAGGCGTCTTGACATATTTCACAGTTAGCATTTATTGAACGAATTAATATTTTATTCACTGCTAAAACACGCCAACCGGCTGTCTTGAACTAGCACAAGATCACGGAAATTCGATTTTTCACAATCTATCACTTCTGGAAGGCGGTGGATCAGTGTTACGATTTGCACGTATCCGACGTAAGAATAGTTCAATGATCCGTCGTTGGCGTTTATGATACATCGTAGTGAATTTGATCCAGTTACCGTCAGGGTCGATAAAAATACAAATCAGTCGGTAAATGTAAGTTATAATTTCACACCACGAACGGCGATCATAAGTGAATACGTGATGCGTGCACACAGACACCAGTAAGGCATAGTTGCCGGCACGTATCAAGATCTCTGTCACGCTGTTGTCACATCTGTTACAATTATAACATAGGCATCAGCAAAATGAATCGGCTCGAGCCGAGATGTTGATTCGAGCCGCTGCAAACTTTTTTGTAGGTTCGAGTCGCCTTGGGGTATATTTTTTTACATTAATGTTTTTTTACATTAATTGTTTTTCAATTCCTAACTATATGACAATGATCAATATTTGCTTAACAATATTTTAAAAATATTTGTTAAATACTGCTGTTCAATAGATGAATGCAGGAGTGGAAGGTCCGGTAAAATAGAGAAAAGCTCGTGTTGAATAGGAGATACTTTTTTAAATAGACACTGTTGGCTTGTATAAGGTTTGTATAAGACTGACTGGGCCCTTGTGACCCTCGCTGGCGATGGGATGTCGACTCCTCGCAGGACCATGTGCCCTGATCGCCGCACGCATAAACAAATCCCGTATCGTGCTAAGACACTTGACGACGATCTCGTCTTACTGTGACGTCACGATCGTCTCAATGCACAATAAATACTTTAATTTAATATACGTGGATATGAAATTGAAACGCTTTTTTCTACCGTGTTCTTGCCATGTATCTTGTCAATTATGGAACTGTTTGATATTTCTAACATCTGGACGTGTATACACGTCAATCCAAAGCTCATAATGTGTAACTAAAAATTTAAATCATTTGGTGGTATGTTTCATTTATATTACCAATAAAGTTGCTATGTTAATATATATGAAATATATTAACTATATTACACAACAATAATATACCGGGTGGCCCGGGACTCACGCAGTATTTTTAAAAAAGGGGTAGCTGATGTGATTCTGAACGATTTTTTCCTTGACCAAAATATTGTTTAAAGCTTCGTTTTCGAGTTATTAACGAAATACACTGGCGAATGAGAGCGGCCGTATAGCGCGAGCTCAGTCACAATCGCGCGCGGCCGTGATCGGGTGCATCGAGGGGCGACGTACGCCAAATATTACAATCGCCTTACATTAACAATAGGGTGTAATTCTTCGTTATTCATCAATAACAATTAAATTAACAAGTCGTTTAATAACTGTTCCATACTTTTATTCGTTTTCCGAAACGAATAAAGTGTTTTATTAATTGTGAAAAAAGTGTTTGGATGATTAATGTCAGAAAAGGGTAGTTAATTAAATTTGCCTTTTCGTTCACGAATTTGCCTGCTTCGACGGTGTCTTGGCACTTGGTCATTGACCTATCCCCTTTATACCATGTCCCGGCGATCGATAGAGAATTGATTCGCACTTGTTTCCACACGCACGCGACTCGCATTGACGAACATGTCGAAAGTTAATGTGTGTGTCATGTGCGATTGGAAACAAGTGCAAATCAGATCTGTATCGATCGCCGAGACGTGGCACAAAACATATGGTTACATACACATGGTTAACATTCACATGGTTAAGATAGGTCAGGATCGGTACAATGACCAAGTGCCAAGACACCGCGAAAGCAGGCAAATTCGCGGCCGAATGGATAAGTTTATTTGACTACCCTTTTCTAACATTAATCATTCAAACACTTTTTTCATAATTAATAAAACACTTTATTCGTTTCGGAAAACGAATAAAAGTATGGAACAGTTATTGAACGACTTGGTAATTTAATTGTTATTGATGAATAACGAAGAATTACACCCTATTGTTAATGTAAGACGATTGTAATATTTGGCGTACGTCGCCCCTCGATGCACCCGATCACGGCCGCGCGCAATTGTGACTGACCTCGCGCTATACGGCCGCTCTCATTCGCCAGTGTATTTCGTTAATAACTCGAAAACGAAGCTTTCAACAATATTTTGGTCAAGGAACAAATCGTTCAGAATCACATCAGCTACCCCTTTTTTAAAAATACTGCGTGAGTCCCGGGCCACCCTGTATATGTAATATAATTAAAATATATGTAAGATTATCGAAGGTGCTTGAATAGGTATTCAAATGATTATGTTGGCATGTATGTGTTAAAAATCATTTTGTTTAGCTCTCAGCGTTGCTCGCTCTAAGCAACGGAAAGCTATGATATACAAAGACATCAAGACGGGAAACGGTGTGACACCGCACTATGACGCAGGGTGAGCGCCGTCATTTGTTTGTAAGATGAACTGCGCGGCCCGCGGTCCACCAGTTGCCTGTGCCTGACCTATGTCAAGCAGCAATAAGAGCCCTTCTCGCATAAGTTCCAAAAATTAATATTATTTTATCATTCTGTTTTTTCCAACTTGACTCTCGAATCTCTTCTTTCATTTGCACTATTATCTTTTATGTTCGGCAAAAATCGAAATCTCAACTTGAGTCGAATCTATCGAAGTCTTCCTAAAAAAGCAAAACTGTAATAGATATGACAATATCAACTATGTCTCCGTATTTTTCGTTTTTCATCCTACGCAATGACCAAAACAATGGGAAAAAGCGAATGAAATGAATTAAAAATGATCAATATATGCATATTCAGTACTCGCATACAATCTGCACGAATAAATATTTTCCTTTATTTTCGATTATTTGTAAAAAAGAAATAATTGTGTGGTCTAAAAGAAAGGCGAAATAGTAGTAAAACATCACACGAGTTTTCCAGCACTTCCTCAAGACTGTTTAATCTAAGTCGTCTGAAAATGCGCTTCACACATTTTATTTTAATATTAAAACTGTTAAACAGTACCATAATTGGCAAGATACATGGCAAGAGGAACGGTAGCCCGAAACGCTTCATCTCTAACTTCATATTTACGTATATTAAATTAAAATATTTAACAAATGTTTTTAAAGTATTGGTAAGCAAATACTGATCATTGTCATATAGTTAGGAATTAAAAAAAAATGAATGTAAAAAAATATTCCGGAGGGGGATTCGAACCTACCAAACAGTTCCAAGCGGCTCAGCAGCTATGCCTATGTCCCGGCAGGAATCAAAATCTCGGCTCGAGCCGATTCATTTTGCTGCTGGCTAGAATCGTAACAGACGTGGCAATAGTGCGACAGAACTCTCAAGTGATGTGATTTGGCAACTATGGTCTCCCACTCCCCGTTTATAATTCTACCTAATTACGTTAGATGTCACATCATGAGTTTTTAATTCTGTATAATGACGTTAGATGTCACACCGTCAAATGACGAAGTAGACGATCTTTCTGTTTTCACTAACGTCCGTTTCTTTTAATGGCGCTTAGATCGATTCGGAGTTGGCTCCAAAAGAGTCGGTTGGCCCCCTTAAGAAACTATTGCCCGATAATCGGTCGCGGATATGGAGACGACTGGATATATCCCGACCCTCTCCTACTGTCTTCGCGATCGAGGGTCGTCCGGGTTTCCCGCTTTCCACGTTTCGTAACGGGGACACTCTTTCTAATACGACGTGGCATTCGCTGAGTATCACTTCTGCGAAAAGCAAAATTTGCCAACCTCGCCGTCGCGAGAGGGCGCCGCATCAAGGGCCCCGCCGGTGCACGCTCAATCTTTTGTGAATAATCCGACAAGGATCTTAACGCGCCGGAGCGGCGCTTCATGTCCGCACGCAACCCCGGGGACGAGTGCCGTCACGGAGAGCGTCGCGGGCTCAGCGAGAACTCATCTACGCGTGCGTCGACGGCGCGGATTTTTTTCGCGATTTTGTCCGCTAATTCAGGTAGTTTACCCAAGTCTTCCACCCCCGACGCAGCCAAAATGGCGCGGGTGCTGGGCAGAAGATAATCCACGAAGATCAAACGCAACGCGGTATCGTCACAATTTCCCGTATCTAAGTTATGCAGGCGACTGAGAACGACGGAGGGCTTAGCGTCCGTCACTACATGGCATTTCAAAAACCATCGCAATTTGACTTCCGCGGGCACGGCAAAGGAAGAAATTACATGCTCTTTGACTAGCTCGTACATGTTCGCAGGACGGAGTACACGCATCATTATATCTCTGAACCGTGCTATTATGTCATAATTGATCGCATCATTAACTATGTCCGCTTTTGTTTGGTCGGCAGTGACCTGCGCGGTCCGCGTGGTCTCCTCCATCTGGGGGAACCACAAAGCCGGATGGGCCTTAAAGAATGGTCGGATTTTAGGGACCCGGTAACTGGCCACCCTCACATCCCTGTATTATTTGTGTATTATTCTCCCTCGAAACGGAGAGATATTAAAATACGCGGCGAAACGCACGCTGTTACGAATTGTAAGAGTGCCTGCGATGGGAATGTGCTGTGTCCTATCGTGGCCTGGGAGGTGGTCACGTGGCCCGCTTCCTCGCGAATTATAGCGCCGCGAGCCGCGCCCTCATTACCTACGCTATTTACGCTATTTACAACGTCGCAGTCGTTTTTCGCGCGAAAGCGGAAAAAAGGACGAGAGAAACAGGATGCGAAATAAACGGTTCCACGAACTCGGCCTCGGGTGGCGTATAAACATCCCGAGAATTACCGCCCGTGCCTAGTTTCTTGCCGTCGTAGTAAAAACCAAGGACAGGAAGACACGAGACGTTGAACGCGCGTCGCAGATACGGAACAGCAGCCAGGGGAACATCCACCCTTGCCAGCTTTTCGAACGCGGTTCGCTACCGCGTGGCAACAGCCCGCGAACACAAACACCCCGCGACCGTGACAGAGGGCTCGCAATGTCACACGTAAGAAAAACCGTTAACCCGTTTTTGCGGTGATCAGCCCACAAATCAGAATAACTGACACACAATTCAAACCAGTCGTTGCGAAATGCACGACAATCGGCGCAAAATATGCTACCAGAGGCGCAAATTATCCTATCAGACGCGCAAATTAACGTACGACCAACCAAAAATTGCCAACTCGTTTATCGCTTCCACGCTGACGGTAGAACAGTGGTCCGCTCCAGGCGTTGCCTGGTCGTCCTTGGAGCTCTCCTTGACCTGGGGTCTCGCCAACGACGAGGAGACTGCGGCAGGTTGCCGAGCAGCATACATCCGCAGAGACACAGGAACAGCTTGCTCGCAGGAACTTGGCCAGCAGTCATCCACCGGAACACGTTTAGTAATCGTCCACAGGAACCACCAGCGGCTTACCCGCAGAAACACATCCAGCATTCCGCATAGTCCACCGCATAGAAAGAACCTCGATGTCCACCAGGTAGACGATCACGTCGGGGTCACCAGTTGTAGGGTCTAGACCCGTTTCGCTGCCCTACGCAGCGCCCGGCAGGGGGTTTCCGAAGGCGGTTGAAGAAAAGACGAACAACCTCGTGCTGATAGTGCTGGTTAATTTTAACGTGGTCCACTGACCACGAGGTCACGTTTCTGGGAGATTGAAGTCTCGTGTTACAATCTCAACGAGAGCAATGGAAGACTAGAGTTTCCTCTCGGCTTATCGCCTCGAGCGTTAGCAAAAGACTCTCGTCGCCCAGAGCTACGATAATCGACTCGCCAGTGTGTGGGAACGCGACGGTTCCGCCACTCCTCCACAGTCCACAGGGAGGGGGTTCCGTTCCCCACAGTCGGACATGCCAATTTTCTGTTTTCAATAAAACCCGTTTCTGTACAATGGCGCTTAGGTCGATTCTGTGCAGGCACCGACATCGGCGGCCACAGAAAAGGACAGCGAGCGAAAGAAAGAGAGCAATGAGAAATCGGGCGTCAGTAACGGGTTTAAATGCCTTCACATTGGTGAGACAACACTAATGCAACGGCGAAACTTTTTTATTGTTATTTATATCGCTACAATTTTTTTTAAATATTGTTGAGATTGTGGTGAATAAAATGAGACCAAACGCGATAGAATTTGGATTAAATTTACTTACTTAGTAATATTATATGTAGTGGGCAAGGATCCTTACAAGCAAAGCTTGCGAACGGTCGTGCTCAGTTTGTAATAAAACTTTACGGGCGTAGGGAATAGTCAAAATATAAAAATATGTAAGAAGGGATGTACAGGCGACCGGATCAGAAGCATACCCTGCTTCTGATCCGGTCGCCCGTACATCCCATCTTATAATTAATAATTTGCTTCATTTTGCCCAAATGAAGCAAATTATTAACTGCTAATTCAGTTTATTATAAACTCAAGGTAAAGTGATTATTACACACGCCTCTTAACCTCGCTAATTCGTTCAACTCTCTCTCAATTCCGACTTGACTCTGACACGCGCTCGCGTCATCCACTCAATATATTCTTTCACTCTTAGCTTTTCTCTCATTCTATCTTTCACTCGTTCTCACGCATTAGGGCCCACACCGACAAACACATCCTTGCTACGTGTCACAGGACTGCCACGGGCCACCATGCACACAAGCCTCTATGTGCATTCTCCGAAAGCGTTCGCTCCTTCCCAGATATAAACATGCCCTCGATCTACATTCGACATTTCGACTAACACTCTTCATGCAGACTTCGCGCTACATTCGATACTTCTTATCACACGATCCATACAAAACTCTTACATACGACTTCCATGAATTCTCGGATCCCACATATATTCCAATAGGCTTCCTCAAGATAGGATCCACATTTATTAGTACGGTTTTATGTACTAATTATGTACATTTATTAGTATGTTTTATTTTCGTGTTTCATTGCCAACCGTACATTGCGAAAGGCAATTAAGGGCCCCTTTTGGGGCTGTTACGAGCCGAGGGCTATGGGGCGCGGCTGCGGAGCCGAGGATCGGTTTTTAAAGAGTTTTATGTTAGTTAAACGGTCAAGCCGTTCGATAGGAAGGGTTGTGGACGAACCAGTGCCTATTGCATCACCGGGAGCCACAGGAAGGTAAGGTTTTCGTGGACGAACCAGTGCCTATTGCATCACCGGGAGCCACAGGATTGTTAGTAATTTTGGTCTCGTAACCTGCGATATACCTTGAGCGGTTAAGGTATACCTCTTCGATGGATTGATACTGCTTATGATTGGTATAGGTTGTCGAAATGAAATAAATGTGCCTATGGGCGAATAAGAAAGTCTATATTCTCTTCTTACAAGGTTTTTACAAAACGAAATACGGCGTAGCTAAGCCACGGTTTCAGTCTTTTGCGTAAAGTCGTACAAATATAATAAAGATTGCTCGAAGGGGACTTGAACCCGTTCTCGCTGAGCTTCGTAAACTGGATAATTGCGAAGTAACTCGGTTGCCTGATTATTCAAACTAAACCCTAATAAATAAGAGTTGCTTAAAAGGGACTGAAAGCCGATCTCGCTGGGCATCAGTATGGCTAGCTGGCACCAACATGGTACGTAGCTAGTAGGTCCATACTGAGCCCCGAGCGTAGATTTCATGCCCTTTTTATACTTGAAATACGGACCAGAAATATGGTGGGGCACCGAATTTTCCAAGGGAGTCCGGAAAGATCGAGAACGTTCATCGAGAACGACATACCTGCTGAACCCCTGGAACCTTTTTTGTAGGTTCGATTCCCCTCGGGTATTTTTTTTACATTAATTTTTTTTAATTCCTAACTATATGACTGTTACGTAGGAAGGATTGTTTCCTTCGTTTTTCGTCTATCATGCCCTTATTTGGCAATTGGGAACGTGTGCAGTCGGGTCTGCCCCTTCTGCGGTGACGCGATGACGTAACCCTTCGGGGGAACGTTCTCGAACCTTCCGGACTCCCTTGGAAAATTCGGTGCCCCCACCATATTTCTAGTCCGTATTTCAAGTATAAAAAGGGCACGAAATCAGCCCTCGGTGGCTTAGTTTGAATAATCAGGCAACGAGTTACTTCGCGATTATCCAGTTTACGAAGCTCAGCGAGATCGGGTTCAAGTCCCCTTCGAGCAACTCTTAATTATATTGTACGACTTTACGTAAGAGTCCGAAACCGTGGCTTAGCTTCACGGTATTACGTTTGTAAGCATCTTGATGTAAGATGTAAGCATCTTAATATACTTAAATCTGAACTTATAGCACTTTTTGCGCCACCGTTTCTTTTGCCATTGTTACGTATGAATAATATTCTCTCACGCTGCGCTCGCACGTGTCGTTCGATCTTGCGCAAGAAGGGATGACGCCAAAAGATTTCTCTCGCTATTATACGAATAATAGGGCCTTTGATATTGACCAGCTGCATCATGACCGATTAAGTGCATGTGTGACCCGACGAAGACGCTGTGATATTACCACATATGGGGGCGTCAAATGAGTCCCTTCCATACATTTTTGCACTATATAAACCCTTCGTCTTTGATCACCTTTGGTTCATAACTACACAGTTACGCGCATTGTCATGTCACGTTACGCTTGTACAAAGTCGGTTGCAGTCAGTGGGAATTGGGCTTAGGGCACCATTCAGATCAAGTTAACCCGTTAGAATTCGCAAAATCCGGTTGATGTTCTTTCGGTATACTTTGTAACCGAACTCAGACCCAGCATCGCCAGTGCGTCAACACCGTGCAGCTTAGGTAATAATTTTCACACTATTCAAATATATCGCGACAATTACACTTGCAAAACATCTGGTTGCAATATATATTTATAAACTGTTCACCATTAAATCGAGTAGATTCAGTCAAACCCATCTTTACTCCGTAACGCTTTATACAGGGTGTCCCGTAACTACCGCAACATTGGGAAATGGGGGGCAGCTCAGGTGATTCTGAACAACTTTTTCCTTGACCAAAATGTTGTTTGAAGCTTCGTTTTTGAGTTATTAACCAAAAACACTGCCCAATTAGAGTGCCCGTGAAGCGTGAGCTCAGGCGCGTACCTCGCAATTGTGCTCGATCATGAACGGGGACATCGAGGGTATCGAGGAAAGCGTATGGAAAATGTCGAGCGCAATTGCGAGGTACGCGCCTGAGCTCGCGCTTCACGGGCACTCTAATTGGGCAGTGTTGGGCAGTGTTGGGCAAACCACACGTGGATCGCAAACGGAGAGCAATGGGTGACATCAAGAAGCTCCTTCTTCAACAAATAGACGCAACTCGTATTGTCGAGCGTACCCTGGAGAACTTCAAGAAACTCGGCAAAGCGAAATTAACGGTCGCCACCGTTCAAAATCGTATCACCCGGCTGAACGATGCATTCGCCGAATGCCAAACTCTGTACAAGCAGATCACCGCTGCAGCGACGGAAGCTGAACGTTCCAGCTCGTGCTACTTCACGGAGGATCGCTTTCTGGCCGTGCACGAGATCTTCTTGGAGACTTCAGACTACATGGCGGAAACTCTTTTCCGTCTGAAGACCACCAGCTCATCCGACGACACGCTTCCAACAGCAGGACCTAACTCGCAACACGATGACCAGAATCGACTGCCCACCCTCAATCTCCCACAATTCTCTGGAGCATTCATCGAATGGGAAACCTTCAGAGACAAGTTCAAATCGATGATCATCGCTCGCAAAGGTCTGTCGAACGTTTGCCGATTTCAATATTTATTATCGTGTCTGAAGGGCGAAGCTAGCGAGCTGGTCGAAAACATTGCGATAACCGATGCGGGCTATACCATCGCGTGGGATGTGTTGGTCGCGAACTACGATAATAAGAGAATGTTAGTCGCTACACATTTAGAAACGCTGTACGATCTGCCACAAGTTCGGTCTTAGTCAGTCGATCAGCTGCGCAAGTTTCGCGATAAAACGAACAAAACGAGGAAGCCCCTTATTAATCTCAAACGTCCCGTTGAACATTGGGATGTTCAACGTTCAAGAAAAGATTAGATAATGAATCGCGAAATGCTTGGGAGCTCACACTCGGCAAGAGCACAGACTGTCCGACATTTGGCGCACTCGATGAGTTCTTACAGTCGCGAATATGCGCGTTGCAAACGATCAAGCCGGTCACGACGGACTCGGCGTCTCGAATCGCGGACTCAGTCAAGAGCAAATCAAGCCGTTCCCGAGCGACGTCATTGCACGGCGCCGCTGCCGCGAAAAGCCCGTGTGCGTTATGCAAACGCGAACCATACGCTCGGACAATGCGCGTCGTTCAAGAGCAAATCCGCATCACAACGTTTCGAGTATGCCAAAGGAACTGACCGCTGTATTAATTGTCTAAGTCCTCGTCATCCTACGAAAAAATGTACAAGTGCGTATAATTGTTCGATTTGTAAAAAACGGCATCATACATTGCTACATTTCAACGAGTCGACCGCGTCCGATAATGACGACAGCCGTATTACGTCACAGCACGCGTCTTGCTCCGTTCCGCGGATCATTGCCATACAGCAAGTGATGCTCGCGACTGCCTGGGTCGAACTCCGATCACCGTCAGGACGTGCGGAGAAAATTCGCGCTCTAATCGATCAAGGCTCGGTTATTTCTCTAATTTCCGAAAATTTGACACAACGTCTCCGACTTCCGCGCTCTCGCATTTCTGTTAGTATAACGGGAATCGGAAAGAACGCGGTCGATTGTCGCTCATCGACAACGTTTACAGTAGCGTCATGCAAAACGGAATCCGTGTATTCCATGACAGCGTACGTCTTAAGCTCGTTGTCGCACTACGTACCGCCTCGCGTGAATACCGATGTGAGGCTCTCTCATGTTCGTGATTTGGAACTAGCGGACGATAAACCCTTTGACTCGGCTCCGATAGAGCTGATTATCGGTGCCGACCAATACGGTTTACTCCTTTTAGATGGCTTACGAAAGGGCGCAGTAAATGAGCCTACGGCTCAAAACACCACGTTAGGCTGGATGCTCTCCGGTCCCGTTTCGTCTTCCACGTCCAATTCCGCTTCACCCGTTGCGAGCTTTCACTGCAATGTTCCGTTGAATCTCGATGTTGAACTCCGACGATTCTGGGAAGTCGAAGAGTTACCGTTCGTCACGCGGCTCTCTCCCGCTGAACAGAAGTGTGAGGAACACTTCCAAGGCACGCACACTCGGGCCCAGAATGGCCAATACATCGTTCGTTTGCCCTTTATTGAAGGTCCTCCCATTGATATCGAACCGTCGTTCTCCGCGGCGAAAACCATGTTCCTCCGACAGGAAAACCGGTTACAAAGAAACGCGAAACAGTCGGAAGAATATTCGCAATTCTTACGCGAATACGAGGCTCTCGGTCATATGGTCGCGGTTTCTGGCCAGTCGCTCTCCGCGGTTCCATCTCTTCAATCCGTATATATCCCACATCACGCCATCGTTCGGGAACACAGCCCTACAACCCGGCTTCACGTAGTCTTTAACGCATCCTCGAGAACAGGAAATGGGACATCCCTAAACGATCACTTATTGATCGATCCCAAATTGCAAAATGACTTAGCCGCTGTAATTCTTCGATGGCGCCGTTTTCGATACGTCTTTATCGCCGACATCGCTAAGATGTACCGACAAATCCTCGTACACCCCAAGGACATTGATTATCAACGGGTGTTATGGCGGTCTTCTCCTGCAGAACCATTGAGTCAATTTCAACTATTAACCGTCACGTACGGGACCAGTCCCGCTCCTTATCTTGCTTTACGGGTTTTACAACAACTCGCAAAGGACGAAGGGTCAAAATACCCTCTCGGGCAGTTGGTTCTTCGGGATCAACTCTACGTGGACGACTGCGTATTCGGCGCAGATAGTCCACAATTGGCCCGTCAAACTCGCGACGACGGTAATTCATTGCTGATGGCCGGTGGATTCAAATTTCGCAAGGGGGCTAGTAATAGTACAGAGTTAATTGCCGATATTGATCCTTCAGATCATGGTCTCGCTCTCAGCAAACCATTGTTACCTGACGACAATTTAAAGGTTCTCGGCATAAATTGGAATCCCGAGACAGACTCATTTCGTTTTGAGATTGGGATGAAAACCGCCATTCCGGCAACCAAACGGGCAATTCTTTCGACCATTGCACGATTCTACGATCCGCTGGGATGGGCCGCTCCGGTTGTGGTAGTAGCAAAAATCCTGATGCAGCATCTTTGGCTGCAGAAGTGCGGCTGGGACAATCCCGAACGAACTCCGCGAAGTTTGGACAACATACTGTACCCAACTCCCTCTTCTTCAATCGGTCGTCCTACCTCGATGGACAGGCCACGGGCTACATATGCAAAAAACAGAGCTGCATGGCTTCGCAGACGCCTCGCAACATGCATACGCCGCAGTGGTCTACTCTCGCGTAACAACTGACCAAGGTGACATCCGCGTCTCTCTTCTCGCTGCTAAGTCTAAAGTGGCTCCGCTAAAATCCTTGACAATTCCGCGGCTTGAGCTATGCGGCGCATTGCTTCTCGTTCGTTTAATGTTCTTCATACGAGCTTCATTCGGGGACGGTGTGTGCGAGATGCATGGGTGGACTGACTCCACTGTTGCTCTCGCCTGGATAAGCCAATCAGCGTCGCGGTGGAAAACGTTTGTGGCGAACAGAGTGGCGACCATTCAAGAGCTAGTGCCAACCTGTCAATGGCACCATGTGCAATCGGAAAATAATCCTGCCGACTGTGCCTCTCGCGGTATGAATGCGTCTCAACTGGTGAATTACTCACTGTGGTGGCACGGTCCCAAATGGCTCAAATCGTCATTGACTCTGTGGCCCTGCGAGGCCCCCTCACTCAAGGCAACAACTTCTTTGGAGGAACGTGTTTCGACCACTCTTCATACCGTCCTTGCACCAAAACCGTGGGATCTCGCCACCCGATTCTCGAGCTGGCCAAAGCTTCTCCGCGTGACCGCTTATATCTTACGCTTCATTTCAAAACTGCGTTCACCCCGTAACCAGTCACCATTGCCCTCGTCAGTCGTATACGGTCCATCGGACACGAATCTAACTACTCCTAGCGCGCTGACCACAACAGAAATTCGGCGAGCACGAACGCACTGGCTCAAGAGTATTCAAAGAACGGTACATCCAGCCGAAGTTCAGCATCTGCACGCGATGCTCCCCCTTTCGCGACACAGTCCACTGATTTCGTTAAACCCGTACCTCGATTCAGAAGGACTGATTCGCGTCGGCGGGCGGCTGCGGAATGCGGCAGTGCCCGAGCAAACCAAACACCCGATTCTCCTTGCTTCGCATCCCCTCGTGTTGCTGCTTATCCGCCACCTGCACCTAAGTTTGTTACATGCCGGCCCTCAATTGACGATCGCAAAATTGCGACAAGAATTTTGGCTCCCACAAGCACGTCCTATTGTACGTCAAGTTCTGTATAAGTGCATAGCATGTACGCGACAAAGCGCCAAAATTCCGTCCGAATTGATGGGAGAGCTTCCATCAGTACGCGTTACTCGCGCCGAAAGAGCGTTCTTACATTGCGGCGTGGACTACGCGGGCCCCATCCAAGTCCGAACTACTCCCGGTCGCGGCCACAAATCGGTCAAAGCGTATATCGCTTTGTTTATCTGTATGACCACTCGCGCGGTCCATATCGAATTAGTTGGGTCCTGCACGACGCCGGCGTTTCTCGCGTGCTATAATCGTTTCAGTTCGCGTCGCGGCTTACCAGTCGCTATGTACAGCGACAATGGAACAACGTTCCAGGGCGCCGATAAGGAAGTGACCGCGGCATTCCGAGCTGCCACACGCGATCCGAACGTATTGAACAAACTCGCGAGCGATCAAGTCTCATGGCACTTCATTCCTCCCTCCGCTCCACACTTCGGTGGGTTGTGGGAAGCCGGAATTCGAAGTATGAAACATCATTTGAAACGTGTCATCGGCCCTCATACACTCACATTCGAAGAACTAACTACCGTCCTATGTCAAATCGAGGCGTGCATGAACTCTCGTCCGATCGCCCCGTGTTCGGAGAACCTCGACGATTATACGGCTCTAACCCCGGGTCACTTCCTGATCGGCACAGCTATCACGACCATTCCAGCCGAAACCCTTCTTGATGTCCACGATTCGCGTCTGACTTGTTGGCAACTCTTAAAAAAGCTAAGTGAAAGCATTTGGAAGTCCTGGTCGAATAACTATCTGCACTCGTTACAACAACGTACGAAATGGCGTACTGCGAGTCGCCTCGCGACAGTGGGTCGCCTCGTCCTTCTCCGAAACGCCCTTGCACTTCCGTGCAAGTGGGAACTCGCGAGGATCGTCAAATGTCATCCCGGAGTGGATAATATTACTCGAGTAGTAACACTTAAAACTGCCAATTCCGAGTACAAACGACCAATCGTCAAGCTATGTTTCCCCCCCGTTGATCTGAACGACAGTGAAACCTGTAACGTAAAGCACGCGGACGACACATAGTTTAAAATAACCGACCGTTGCGGCACGGCGGGCGGTCCTCCCTGTACATACTATGATAGTTAATAAGCGCTCTAGATGATAAGTTCTCATAACTTGCGCCTCCCACTTAAATATTTCGCTACGAGCTTCGATATTCGAGCGTCCCGGGTCCAACGCTTACTACCTGTGTTACCTACTTCTGTAATCGGATGCGAACATCCGAGGCGGGCGGTATGTTCAGGAATAAAACGAGAAAAGTTGGGCCTTCGCGCCGGATCGTACAAGACGGTTCGATATAGGCGTCGCTGATGTATCGATCATCAGCGCCACGCTTCCCCGTCCCGTGCCGATTCCGGAAACGGAGCTCACTCTTGATCATACAAACAAACTGTAAATACCACTGTAGTCTTTTGCGCGACAAAATAAAATAGAAGGCGATCTTCACCGTGAAGAGTTATCCTGCCGTTTTCATTGCTCCTGCGCTACTATATATCCTTGTCAGGATAATTCCGGTTATCCTCAACATCCCCGTAACATAACAACCTATACAAGCACCATCGATAATCTTACATATATTTTAATTATATTACAATTATATTATTGTTGTATAATATAGTTAATATATTTCATATATATTATCATTGCAGCTTTATTGGTAATATCAATGAAACAGTCCACTAAATGACTCAAATTTTGAGTTACATATTTTGAGCTTTGGATTGACGTGTATACACGTTCAAATGTTCGAAATATCAAACAATTTCATAATTGGCAAGATACATTGGAAGAATATGGTAAGAAAAAGCGCTTCAACTTCATATTTACGTATATTAAGTTAAAGTATTTAACCAAAATTTTAAAAACATTGGTAAACAAATATTGATCATTGTCATGTAGTAAGTAACAAAAAAAAATGTATGTAAAAAAAATGAACCCCAAGGTGACTCGACAAAAAGGTTTCCAGCGGCTCGAATCAAGATCTCGGCTTGAGCCGATTCATTTTGCTGGTGCTTAAAATTGTAACAAATGTCACAACAGCGTGCTAGAGATCTTGGTACATCCCGGCAACTATGCCTTACTAGTGTCTGTGTGCACGCATCAAGTATTCACGTATGAATCGCCGTTCGTGGTGTGAAATTATAACTTAGATTTATCGACTGATTTGTATTTTTATCGGCCCTGACGGTAACTTGATCAAATTCACTACAATGTACCATAAACGCCATCGACGGAGAATCATTGAACTATTCTTACGTCGGATGCGTGCAAATCGTATTTTTGATTCTCCGCTTTCCAGAAGTAATAAATTGAGGAAAATCGAATTTCTGTGACCTTGTGCTTGTTCAAGGAAGTCCTAAAGGGTGTTTGAGCAGTGAATAAACCATTAAATCGTTCAATATTTGCTAAATGTGAAATGTGTCAAGATGTCTGCAGCCATCTTGTTGCCTACATCGTTGTCTGTCTCAAGCTTGCTAGTTTCAGAAACACAATTCTTCTTAACGAATGGTGTTTATTGGTTTTCAAATGTACCTTTATGACTGTGGTTATTGGAAAGGTTAAATGGTGGAAGCAATAAGTGAAAAAGGCAATTAAGTTTCTATTTAACAATACTTTAATACAGCTGAGAGACGACACCCTCTCTTCATTAAGATTCTAAATAGACTGACTGGGTCACTACCGACGAGCTCGTGGTTACGATTCAGTTGTTTTTACTAGCGATCATATCGCCCCCTGGTTTTTAGAACCAATATCAAGGATGACCAAATGTATTTTGGATTCATTTTTGTTCTTAGACATTGAGTGCATACTCGATCCAGTTAATCCAATACGCCTCCTCAAAAATTAATCAAAGACATTCCCTCTCAGTTTTCACTGGGGAACTACATTTGGTCCAACATTCGTTGCAAGGATTAGGGAAACCTAGAGAAAAACCTAATCAGACCAGTATATTCATATTCAAACTTGTGTTTATTATTATGAAAATTATTAGATTTCCGTTAAATCAATGTTCTTCCTTATATTCGAGAATTGAACTGCTGGTATTGACTCGGTGAGACTGTCCGCCAACTGTTTACCTGTAGGAATATATTTAAGTATTATTATTTTTTGTTCAATTTTTTCTCGTGAAAAATAATATTTTATATCGATGTGCTTTGAACGCTTATGATCTGTTGGATTACTTGCAATAGCTATGCAACCGTTATTATCCTCAAAAATAGTTATTGGTTGCTTTAAGTCTACTTTTATACTTAATAGCGAAGATTTCAACCTGCAGGCTTCTTGAGCCCCTTCATATAACGTCATATATTCGGTTTCTGTTAAGCAAGTTGCAACTGAGTTTTCTCGCTTCGTATTCCAACAGATCGCAATCATGTCGAACATTTTAAATATATATCCCGTTGTACTTTTCCGATCAAGTTCAGTTCCTGCCCAGTCGGAATCTACATAACCAGTCATAATGTTTTTATAATCGTTTCTTTTGTAGTTTAAACGATAATTTAACGATCCTTTAATATACCTTAAGACCCACTTTAGACTTTTTCATAATTCTTTATTATTTTTATTTTGATATCTACTCAGCAAGTTAACAGCAAAGCCTAAATCAGGCCGGGTGCATAACATGGCATACATCAAACAGCCAATTAGATTCTTGCAAGGTGCTTCACAATATGCATTTGAATCTAAGGCAGTGTAATCTATTTTGACTGGCAATAGAGTATTTACGCTATTAAAATCATTCATGTTGAATTTGTATAAAACTCTTTCCAAATAAGCACTTTGATCCAAAGTAATTACATTACCTTTTCTTTCTAAGCTTATTCCTAAAAATAATTTTATCTCATTCATGCCTGTCATTTTAAATTTTTTCTTTAAATAACTTTTAAAGTTTTCCATTGTATCCTTATTAAATGTTATTACTAAGAGGTCATCAACATAAAGGATTAAGTATATATTTTTAGTAATATTACTTCTATAAAGGATATACAGACAGCGATCTACTGAGGAGCTTTGAAAACCACGCGTTTTTAATGTCTCGTCGAGAAGTTCAAACCAGCATCTCGCCGATTGCTTTAAGCCGTATAATGCCTTATTGCATATAATGCCTTATTTGCATACGTGACGTTGTTGCGCTTGAATACCTTCTGGTACGCGCATATAAAACTCCGCTTTTAGTACACCATTTAAGAAATCTGTCTTAACAACCATTTGATGAATCAATAGTTTGTGTTGATTTGCAAAGGCAATCAGCATTCGAAAGGTTGCAATTCGCGCAACTGGCGCAAAAGTTTCATTGTAATCTTCCAGATACTTTTGACGAAAACCTCTTGCAACTAATCTTGCCTTATATTTGTATGGATTTTCTTTTGCACCCATTTTAATGCTGAAAACCCATTTGCAATCAACAATGTTTTTGTCGTTTGAACGCGGAACTATATCCCATGTATTATTACTTATTAAGGAGTCGATTTCACCTCTTATCTCACCTCTTATCTCTTATCTCACTATAGCATTTTGGAACTTCGCAGGTCATTGATCGTGCATAAACACGATTGTCATGCTCCTCATTATCATTTATATGAGGTTTTAATTTTAATTCTTACGCTACGTCGCAAGCCACTATCATTTGAGTCAATTTGAGCGCTAATGATTTCATCGGGCCTTTTATCGGCCTGGTTTATTTCCCTCTCTTGACTTTTACTGATTTCTTTTCCTTCATCAGCTTTAACCCTTTTAATTTGAATACTTTCCTCTTCAAAGTCATTTGTGTACATAGGAGGTCTTGAATTTTTAAAATTCATTTCATCAAAAATAACATCACGCGCCATAAGGAATTTTCCATTATTCACGTTTAGTATTTTATAACCGGTTTTCACATAGCCAATAAAGATTCCTTTAAACGATTTTTTATCAAATTTAGTTTGTCTATTCTTATCGTGAACATAGACAGTACTACCAAAGATCCTTAAACCATTTAATCTTGGTTTTTTACTATGCCAAAGTTCGAAAGGAGTTTTATTCTCCGCTTTACTTGGGGTTATATTAGTTACGTAAGCTGCTGTTAATATAGCTTCTCCCCATAGTTCTTTGTTAATTTCAGCACTATGAATCATCGCCCAAGCTTTTTCCAAAAGAGTTCTATTCATTCGCTCTGCTATGGAATTTTGCTGGGGCTTATATGGAACTGTTAGGTGATATTGAATACCCCTTTGTACACAAAAAGCTTTGAATTCATTAGACAAGTATTCGTTCCCATTATCGCAATTTAAATACGCAATTTTTGAATTGAAATGCGTTTCACTTTTGGCTTCAAAGTCTTGGAAGACTTTGGACACTTCTGATTTATATGTTAGAAGATAAACGACCGTGTAATGAGTAAGTTCGTCAATAAATGTAACAAAATAGTGCTTATCGTCAATGGTTGGAGGCTTGATTGGCCTACACACGCTGGTGTGAATAACGAACAAAGGTCGCATGACGTGGCTTCTGTCTCTCTCTAGTCTACTCGTGTGTTCTATATCCGCGAAAGTTTCATTAAGGCACTTATCGAGACAACCGTCGGAAAATTAGAAATCGGGTCTCTCTGTCACGCATAATGTATACGTGCATGCTTTCCGATATTTGTGTGAGTTCACGCACACCGGTCATGGCGCCTGCAGTCGGCCCCCTTAAGAGAATCGTATCGAGAGCAGAAAATATTGAATTGAGAGTATGGTGAAAATCGTGTCAGTATCACTGTTTGTTTGATATGTGTAGTGTGTCAACGTTTTATATTAATAAAGTTAGTTGATAATTGAAGGAGACTGAAGTCCTATTACCCTACCTGCTCTCTATTCCAATCTACGTGAGGTTTACTGAAAATAACTTCTGCACATTGTATAATAAATCAGGCGTTAAATTATGCAGGGTGGGCCGTAACTAGTGAAGTATTCGGAAATGGGGGATAGCTGAAGTGATTTTGAATATGAAAATGTTGTCTATAGCTTCGTTTTCGAGTTATTAACGAAAAACACAGGCCAATTAGAGCGCCCGAAGAACGCGCGTCTAGCACGCGACTCTCAATCGCGCTCGGTCGCTGTGTCAATGCGTTGGTTCACGACGATCGTGATTGACTTTCCCTGGACGCTGGTATGGTTGGGGTTAATACCGGATGAACCGAGAACTGTCTAAACACTGTGTTTTGACAAAACGCACGTTTATTTCTTGTAGTACAAATGAAGCGGCCGAGAAAAATCTGTGCACATTAGTTTAAAACGTGATGCTCTCGGAAGACGGCGGTTTTGAAGTGTCGAGGCGGGTGTGCAGAGCTCCTGCCCCGTGTACGCCAAACCTGACACAAACTAATACAAATACAATATATTCCACACGTTAGAGATATGATATATGATATGCCCCTCTTGTCCGTTCTTATGATGCACCCTACTAGTGCGTTCACCTGTTATAATATAATAATATAATAAAATAACACTGTTGAACACGGGTATGATTTTGTAACATCCAATATGCGTTTCTTATAGATTTTAATGTGCTGAATACGAATCTGTAATCCGTTTTTCTCCAGACCGTACCATTTTTGAAAAATCAATTTTGATAAAATCTCAAATTTTCAATTTTGGACGTGTTTTGTACTTTTGCGGTAATAGTTATTCAGTTGCGCTTGGTGCCAAGTGATTCTTTGAAGTTTCATGTTAAAATGATACAAGGTCTACCATTTATCCCATGTATGCCCGAACTTGTAAACTTGGCAACCGCGCTAGAAGTCGATACACACGTCATCTGTGACCTGTTGGTGAAGGTATAAAGTCTTGTGTGTAAGGTTTGGCAAGAGTGAAGAGACTGGCCTGAGATACGGTTTGGGTTGTAAGAATGGGCGAATGGTTCGAGCGTTCGGCTCGGCTCAGCTCGGCTAAACTCGGGCGTGATCGGCAGAGCCCGAAAGTGGGAAGGCATGATTGCCAAATCTTCGGGTCTGTGGCACTACTGCCACATCTGTTACAATCCTGGCCATCAGCAATATGAATCGGCCCCGGCCGAAAATTTGATTCCTGCCGGACATTTTTTTAAATCCTAACTATATGACAATGATCAATTGCCATGTTATGTAGGAAGGATTGTTTCCTTCGTTTTCGTCTATCATGCCCTTATTTGGGAATCGGGAGCACGTGCAGTGGGGTCTGCCGCTTCCTCGGTGACGCGATGACGTAACCCTTCGGGGGAACGTTCTCGATCCTTCCAGACTTCCTTGGAAAATTCGGTACCCCCACCATATTTCTGGTCCGAATTTCGAGTATAAAAAGGGCACGAAATCTGCCCTTGACGGCTTACTTAGCTTGAATAATCAGGCAACCGAGTTACTTCGCGATTGTTCAGCATACGAAGCTCAGCGAGAACGGGTTCAAGTCCCCTTCGAGCAACTTTATTATATTTATTCGACTTTACGTAAAAGACTATAACCGTGGATCTTAGCTCCACGGTATTACGTTTATAATTTCTTGAGAAAAGAGAATATAGACTTTCTTGTTGACCATAGACGCATTTATTTCATTTCGATAACCTATACCAGTCATAAGCAGTATCAATCCATCGAAGGGATATACCTTAACCGCTCAAGGTGTATCGCAAGTTACGAGACCAAATTACTAACAATCCTGTGGCTCCCGGTGATGCAATAGGCACTGGTTCGTCCACACACTTCCTATCGAACGGCTCGACCGTGTAACTAATATAAAACTCTTTAAAAATCGATCCTCGGCTCCGCAACCGCGCCCCATAGCCCTCGGTTCGTAACAGCCAATTTTTTAAAAACATTTGTTAAATATTTTAATTTAATATACGTAAATCTGAACTTAGACCGCTTTTTGTGCTAACGTTTCACTTGCCATTTCTTGCCAATTATGGAACTGTTTCATATTTCTAAGTAATTTGTAGGTTTAATATTAAAGTAATATATTAAGTAATATATTGCTTTATATTGCAACCCGTTTCTGTAATTTAACAACGCAAATATGATATAGTCTCATTATAAGCATAAAAACGCCAACTACATCAAAATCAAAGTTGCAGAACCAAATGAATAAGTATAAAAAAGTTTCATCGTTGCATTAGTGTTGTATCACAGATACAACGGCATTTATGTAATCTGTTACTGTCGACTGACCTTTCTTTCCTCTCTTTCCTTTACTCGCTGGCCCTTTCTCTGGCCGTCGATGAAACTGTGCAATTGCTCATTCTTTTGTTATGAAACGTATTCCCGGACATTGGTGACATTATTCTGATGAAAATGAGTCCAAAGACGACATAATTTGGGTCACATTTCATTATTGAATAAGTGGGGCATAATACATTGTGAACAGTAAATGTGCGAGTCCTCGAGAACCCCAACGTCCATCGGCCTGACCGTAGTAAGTTATCTGAACCTTCATTTTTTTAAATAAATTGAAAGATATCAGCCAAAATGGGTGCATGTTCAGAGTCCTTTTCACTTTGATCATTATTTGATCAGATTTAAATGTTTATAATATTCGTGAAACTCTACAGGATCATTTGTCACCAAGCGCAACTGAATAACTATTGCCGGAAAAGCACAAAACACTTCCAATATTGAAAATTTGCAATTTTTCCCACAACTTTACCAAACGCACGTTTAGTTTATTATAATTCACGATAGTGGACGATATAAGCAGCTCTTTACTCTTTTCAAAAGGCGATTAGAAAGTGAAGCTTTAGCAACGATCAAGCCAACGCCGGGATATGCCAGCTTTTTTTGTCGCCCGCTTCTCATGTCGCCTGCCTGGTCAAGAACACGTTGACTTCGCCTGGTGGACGACATGCAGGGAACGGGGAGTGAGGAGGCGGATATTTTGCCGCTATTTGCTTGGCAATTGACAATACCGTTGCCTGCTGCCCTGGACTTCAATCGCTTCCGTCTAAATTGATCCTTTCAAAAACGGTACGTTCTGGAGAAAACAGGTTACCAGATTCGTATTCACCTCATTAAAATCAATAAGAAACGCCTATTTCAGGTTACAAAATAGAGAAAAGATTTAAATTTGACCAAGAGTGTAATGTGTCGAAATAAATAAATAATACGGTAGCGCACTGCGGAAGAGAGGTTGTGCACCGGGCGGCCGTCAGACTACGCTCCCGCCACCCTGTCTTGCCTGCACTCCCTCTACCTGTTCCGCCCTTGTGCGCTTGCGGGATTAACTCACCTCCACCACCATTTGCACAGGCCCCAGCCCGACTGCAAAGCATAAAAAGGGGACCGGCCGATAGTTTATATGGACAAGGAGTTCACTGCTCCTAAGACGTTCCGTTTTGTGGACATCTAATAGTTAACGAACTTGCCTGGCTCCAGCACTGCTTCCTCGCGTACACATACCCGGACCACGAGGCAACTCTTGTTCCCAACGTTTTGTATTCTCTTACACGAGTCAATTCTATACGAACGATCTTTGTATTAGTGAATTGTATATCTGTGATTTCTAAACTAGTGGATATTATTTGTGGTCAGCCCGAGCCTTTACGAAACATCCAACAATCACCATTACAATACGAAATAAATAATAAACGATTTTATTTTGACATGAAACAACGACAGTGTAATAGAGCTGTATCCAAGGATATTGAAATACACAAATTATTGCCTTATAGATGTCACGACGAAGGATAATTGCATCGTTTGAATGTGATATTCTCGTTTAACCATTGTCATGTGCTTGGAATCAATCGCCGTTTCATTGAAAGAGTTTCACTGTTTTTTTAATAAACAAACAAACCAGAATCTACTATTCGCCTTCAACGCTGAGGACAGTAAATTACTACTTCCTATGTATTTATTGTTAATTTAGAACGTTCACCCTTCATTTTCATCTTGCAATAGTACAACTCGCAACGCAGTTGTTACGAGCCGGGCTGTGTGGCAGCACGAGAGGCCGGCGAGGGGTGTATTACCCAGGAATACGGTTATCAATTTGTTAGTTAAGGTGCGCGGACGAACCTGATGCGAAATCAGGGAGCCGCTAGGATTATAGAGTGCGAGGACGAACCCGGTGCGAAATCGGGGAGCCTCTAGGAGAGGGTACAAGCGCGGACGAACCCGATGCGAAATCGGGGAGCCGCAGGAGGGTGAAACGTCGTGGACGAACCCGATGCGAAATCGGGGAGCCACTAGGAAGAAGTTCACAAACGAACCCGATGCGAAATCGGGGAGCTGCTAGGAGGTTGGTTTATTCACAGACGAACCTGGCGCTTGACCAGGGAGCTGTTCGGATGTTGGTAGACTTACGGACGAACCCGATGCGAAATCGGGGAGCCGTAGGACACGGACGAACCCGGTGCGAAACCGGGGAGCCGTAGGATGGGTTAGGTTTCGTGGACGAACTCGATGCGAAATCGGGGAGCCACTAGGTTGGAATATATAGAATGTTTGTTTGGGTAAAGGTATGCGAACGGATCTGATACTAGATCAGATAGTCGCAGGAAATGTTAGTTGCCTCGTAACTCTTAATTATTATTTGATACAACTCGAGCGGTAAAGTTGTATCGGTGGGTACGTTGTTACTAATATGCAAGGATTGCGGGGTAAAGATAGGTTTAACGAATCTACTCGATTTATAAGTGAACGTATAAAATGTATTCTGAATATCAGTATAAATACAAATGTTTCTGTCGCGATGAAATAATATAAAAGTGTGTAAATTACCTAAGTATTTGCGCGGTGTTGACGCACTGGCGATGCGGGGTCTGAGAGCCGCTATTAGAATATACCGAAAGAACTTCAACCGGACAAGCGGATTCTAACGGGTTAATCTGTGATTCGAGAGGTGCGCTAAGCCCAATCTCACTGGATATAACTGATTCTATACAAGCGTGACGCGACGTAGCACTACACGTGACTATGTTACTCTGAACCGATGAGGATAGAAACCAAAGGGTTTATATAGTCCCAAAAATGCATGGGGGTGGACTGGAACTTTCCATATAAGGACATTTTAGAAGTTGTCGTCGGGCGACGCCTGTCTCGCACGTGGTGCAGCTGGTCATGCATTTTCTCAGGCCCCCTTAATTGTTTATGATAAGTGAAAGAATTTTAGGGCGTTTTCCCTAAACAAATGCGAGCTCGAAAACGCGTTGAGAGCGACGTATGGAAATATTCTTCATACGTAACACAGTAAACAATGAAAACACACTTGAAATGAACTGAAACAGGAAAGAAATTATGAACATATATGTTAATTAAATAAATGAAATTTAGTATAACCATTACTATACCGAGCTGTTCCGTCGTAAAACCCTCCTTGTAAGAGACATCGAGCGCGCGGTCCTCGGGTCCCGGTCAAGGGATTATCGAGGCTAGATTAATAACACCAGCGAAACGAAAACACCAGGTATTGTTCCACGGCCTACGAGCAGGGGGAATAAACCACGGTACCTCCAAAAGAAGGCGGCTAGCGATCGGTAATTACACCTCCAATTAGTCACTTTTCCTTATGTCCAATCAGCGTGCAGAAGATGACGTCCGAGTTGACGTTTTGACAAACGTTCGACGAGGAAGTCAGTTCCTATCCGACAACCCTCAAGACAAGTCGTACCTTGATCTTGAGTACTACCGCTTACTACAGCCGAGAAGAGCCTTAACAACCTCGATCTCGCACATCACGCAAGCCGAGTCTTGCAATCATACAAAGCAACGGAATAAGGGCTCCGAAGTCCTTACAAGACTTCGTAAAGGTAACCCACGATTAGCGTGCGCATCAGGCCCACCGTCGTGGTACCGACCAAGCCTTACAACCTTGGTCCATCTCTACGCAGTGTTTCGTAACAACTCGCTATTGCTGTCGAGTATTGCGAGCACGCCACACGAGCAGTAATAATTCAATGAAAACATTGGAATGATACAGCTGACCCCTACTAGCACTGGTGACCGAGGAGTTATCATCAGATGTACAGACTTCTGCATTTTAAGAGGTAACTCGTACCATAACGAGTAGTACCCCCCTTGCATCACATTTTCACTCTGATAATAATAGCAGAAAATTTCGTCCAATATGAGTGTACAAAAAACGCGTTCTTTCTACACCATAGAAAAGAACAGAATTAAACGAACAACTTACTGCATTCATCAAACAATCAGCTGGCCATGCACACATGAACACCTCCAAAAGAGCAGTCGCAGCGACAAAAAGAAACTGAATTTTCACAGTAAATGGCTGGCGCTATTTACGGCAATATACATACTTACTGTTTTAATTGCAACAATTAAGGACACCATCAATTACTCACTCCGATAATATTGATGCCGCAAACCACAGTTGCAACGCCGGCTACGGTTACTATATGCACAGCTACGAATCGAAACAAATTAGCAATTTCATTCGCATATCTGAAATAATATATTTTATAGACGATAATAGAAAGTAATTACGAAATAGTACAAGTCTTTCTTACATTCATGAATTATATTGGGTCATTTAATGATTAATCTAAATACGGTTATCTAAGCGCCGAGCTTAAAAATATGACACGTCTCTGCTTGGTGTGCAAACTATTGTAAATAGGATTATACAGACAGTCTTGTATCAAAAGTGTAGATCGGGAATTGCAATTATTAAACCGTAATACTTATGGAATGGCCCAATTCGAATGAAAAATCGTTCACGTACCTTTTCAAAGCGTGATACTTTCTTACACACTTTATCAGTGAATCAATATTATTAACGGAACGCAGCTCGATCGCCAAAATTTCGAAACGAGCCGCAGCGAACAGCAGTAATAGCGCTCCAAATACACAAATGCAAGCGTGAGCCGCGACTTGCAATCCGGCAAAAGCTTGATGCACGAAAATGATACTCTTTACCGGTTGAATTTTTGAAAAACTTTGGAAAAATCCGTTCTCGTACGATTTCGCTCCCTCGCAGTAGACTATCATCTCTTCGGTTAATTGCTGCAACACATCGTTAGAATGATCAATTTATTTGCGAATTTTTTGCGCGAATGATGGTTACAATTATTTGAAGTCAATCATTGAATTACGTTAACGGCACAGACGAAGCAATTACAATTTCACTTTTCTTTCTTTATTTATTTATTTTTATAATTCAATGCTTATCTTACTATTCTCATTTGATTATTTGAAACTGATCGCTTTGATTATTTTTTAATTTTTCTTGAATGATTGTACTCGTTATATTCCCCCGGATGACAGCTACACTTATGCATATCGAAAAACTACACAGCTTCGCAAAAAGAAGAAAAAATTTCCCGCTGAAGTATATCAACTTTTAGCAATAATATTTTTCCACTCATCATATTTTGTAAAATCTTCACATGTCACACTTGTACAAAAGGGAGCGGCTTACCTGCAAACGTTTGTACTGCATAGTATAGAATGTTGTTTGAATAACAATCTGTATCATCGTGAATAAAAAGCAAGTAGCTTTAGATAAGTTCTCGGCATTGTCTTGATACACGTGGATCGCATAAAGCAATGGAAAACATAGCACTATCGAGTTTAAAAGTGCGATGGTCCTCGCAGGTTTGAAACGAAGCACTTGATGCTCGGTAACTGACGGAGGAAGCGGCCAGCAATAAGACAGAGCGACGACTAACTGTGTAAAGGCGATCGCTTTCTCTGGCGTTACGTTTCGGAACATAGTGAAGCGAAGCGGGAAATATACTGCACGTGTAAGTGGAGAATACAATTCTGTGAGGGGTACATTACCAGACACTGTGTCTGGGAGAAAAACAGGTTGCCTCTGTATGAATTGAAGAATATTGCCATGAATAGTTAATGCGACAGTGGGTGAAATAATGAAGGGGGTGATTCTTCTGCTGGTGGGCAAATAGCCAGTCTTAAAAATTCCATTAATATAGTACAAGTGTTGCAGAGAAAATTATAGCCCTGACATATTCCTTTCTATTCCCACGCAGAATGTAATTATTTCTTCGCATTACCGTTACGGCAGTGGGAAGTGATACATATGCACCCTGTAGCATTCCACACCGTTTAACTTTTCAGGAATTATTTTTTTATAAATTTCATCGCTGACGGGTTCGTACGCTGGTAATACGTAGAACGGACGATAGTTCCTTGGGCAATTGAATGCTACGATAATTATAATGAAAGTGCTGCGAAACCTTTGTCTTCTTTACAATGTTGAGAGTTCTATTTCAGCACCCCAATAGGTTAGTAAACGGATAGAGCTTTCTGTATTATGGAGGGATTTGCATTGTCGTGTTTAATGCAGGAGGAATAGCTTATCGTAACGACCGTTGTATAATACAATTCGCAATACAAGAAAGAAGTTTGACAGGTAGAAAAGTATGATTGATTTGTAAGTTAATTTCAATCGCAATTGATATGTAGTTGACGTCATCCGAAAAGTTCGTGCTGCTTTTTACGCCGGAAAACATGACTATCATGAAGTCACCTTTGAATACTACGAAAAACATAATCACTTATGCCTTCCACCACTTCTTGGTGGCCAACGTGGCCAACGTGAAAACGTGGCCAAAACTCAAACAATGGATTCATTATTGGGGAGGTCGGGACTGTTGAATTGTATAGTGTAATAATGTCTCTGTAGGGGTATGGAAGTCATACTTTTTTACCTGCGTGGCAATTACTGTCTGAACTTCGGTTTCGTTAGACAGCCATTTCTCACGAGCGTAAGCGTAACTGTCAAGTGCAAAAAAAGGACTGGAACTATGATGACAATATTCTACGCGCATGGACTATGAGACCGTAAATACAATGGATAACAATAACAAAAAAGATATAGTTTACGGTGCAGGGGCTGGAAATTCCAGTACCGACCCGAGGGAAGGTGGGCAGATGAACCTCCCCGGATCGTCATCCAACAGCCGTAAATTCACATTCACATCGATAGTAACAGCCACCATGGAGACAGTTGGCAACCCTCAACCTGAGGAGGGCCAATCGCAGATAGTTCTCAGCGAGCCAGAAAATAATCAGCAAGCGGAAAGCAACAAGCGTATGATGGCTGGTGCCGCGGGAATGCCAACCGGCCATGCGTTATCTTTGGACCATCCCGCAGGACCAGGCACGAGCGAAGGCGAGGATGGAGGCTCGCATAGCATCCCCATTTTCGCCGTCACAGACGAAGAGCGCTCCTTTAAAGGAAGCGAAACAGAAAGTGACGAGCTACGTCTGGAGATGCCATTCAGGCGGAAACTCTCTTCGACCATGGAAGGTGTAGAGGATTCGTTCCACACCCTGACGGGAAAGACAGACACACACCTACAAAGTCCAGATGTTAATTCTCCCGCGTACGTGACGGTGTTATTTAAGGGAATTGAAAAACGGACGGAGGACACAGAGAAGTGGGCTGGTATCATCTACTCCGACATCTACACCGGTGCGTGACCTGAATTCGCTAGGGAGTCCCTTCGCCCCAAAGAGACAGCGGTATAGGAAGAGGGAACAACGTACACAGAGGCGCTGGGAGAAAATGTGAAAGTCCCCCCTGTAAATCACACTCCCAAAGTAGCACAGTCTGTGGAGCTGGTGGTCCTTAGGCATGATCTGCTTAAGGCCCTTGACAGCTTTGAAAGAATTAGGAAGTGGGTGGAGGCGGCAACCAGATCGGTCTACGTTTCCGCAACCAACACAAAAAATGCCAAGAGCCTAAAAGAGCAAAGTGCCATATCGTTAGCAGGACTGACTGCACTGGAAAAGAAGTTGGCGGAAACTGGAACTATATGTATTGTGCCCTAGAGCAGAGAAAGCCCTACATGCGAAAGATACTCCCATATGGGTGTGGAAGGCGAGAAGAACGCGCCGACGACTGTCCAAAGTCGCCTCTCGGCCATAAGACAAGTGAGGAACGTACACGAGGTAGATTATGGAGGAAGGGGGAAACCTCATAACAGAAGTTACGAAACGACAATTGGTACCCCGGCGGCACACATGGTTACGGAGGAAGGGGGAGTGGGACCGCAGATACCCCCCTAACAAAGAAAGATAAGATCACCCCTTGAAAAAGGAACGACCTATAAAAAATCCTGCCAAGACGCTAGTGGGCCTTACTCACAATTATTGAGGACAGAATTCACCGACGAACCGGAATTAGGACCCGAATCTACCTTCACTAGGTGTTCTGGATTCACTCATGGAAGGGCGCCCGTACGCTTCGCTCCTAGCGCTGTGTCGTGACGACAAGCGCGAGCGCTTTTCGCGAATTATCTTCGCATACTCTACGCCTCGCGTAACACTATATAAACCGCCGCGCGGCATTACAAATTGTCTGTCTCTACAACAAAACGGCATTGCGAAGCTAATTCATCAGCACATAAAATAATCATCAGTGACTCCAAATATACATTATTAATTTATTGAAACCATCATTCACGGGATAATAAAACCACTAAAATTCAATAAGATCTATACACCTAAAGGCGAACTATCCGAAACATTGGTCCTTCGAGCCGGATCTTTAACGGACCTTTAGGCGTATTTTAATCCTTTTATTAATCCCGTTACATAAATTCGCGTTGCCAGCCAAAGTGCGCGAAAAACCGTCGACGCGGAACAATAATAATCGGGGTCGAACTAAAAGTTAGTTACTTTTCAAGTTTTTTTTTGGTGAATCGCCCTTGCCCTCGAGGGCTCAAGTTCGGTATTTCTTGCTAACTGACACGCGGCATAATGGAAAAATACATTACGAAGCAACTATCGTTGTTCCAACGTATCTCGAATACCGTTACGAACATGAAGAAGCTGGGTGCCGCTAAAATCACACAAGGCGTAATTACTTCGCGACTTGAATTACTTGAATCAAATTGGAACGCGTTCACTGAGGGTCACGATCAATTACTGGACATCGTAACCCCCGAGCATGCCTCGTGGCCATATTTCGTGACGGACCACATGGCCCTTTGTGAAGAGGCATATCTAATCAACAAGGCCGCGCTACTGGACCTTCGCAAGCCGTTGGAGCAACCAACAACGGCTCCCATGGACAACCCTCCGCAGCGATCTCTTCCACGCATCGACGTGCCTCGGTTTTCTGGGGACTACCGGGAGTGGGCAAGCTACCGTGACCTGTTCACGTCGCTGGTCATCGGCAACAAGTATCTTTCCGTGGTGGAGAAATTCCACCACCTCAAAATCAGCCTGTCCGGCGAGCCGGCTCAATTAATACAGAACATACGCCTCACAGAGGCGAACTTTGCTGGAGCGAGGAAAATCATCGCTGCGCGCTACGAGAATCTGCGCATCTTAATACAATCGCAGCTCTCTGCTCTTTCTTCATGCCGTCCATGAAAAGAGAAACCGCTGCATGTTTGAAGCCGCTGCTGAACGGCACACTGGACGCCGTTCAATCTCTGGAAGCCCTTGGCCGGCCAGTCAAGCACTGGGACGATTGGCTGGTATTCGGGCTTGTGCAAAAGTTGGATGCAAAAACAAGACTGGCGTGGGAATCTTCGATCGGAGCTACAACCGATCCTCCTTCGTTCGAGCAACTGCATGTCTTCCTCACTGGACACCTCCGCGCTCTGGAAGCTGTTGAAGACACAGTTCCTGCCACTGCTGCATCGCAGACATCAGGATCAATACTAAAGAAGGAAACAAGATTAGCAAAATTCAGGACGCACACCGCATCTACCCAGGAAGAAAGACGTCCGAAGTGCCCGCTGTGTTCCGACCACCACTTCCTGATGTTCTGCGAAGAATTCAAAAGGATGTCTACGCACGAGAGGAAGAAACTAATCGCGGACAAAAATCTGTGTTACAACTGTCTCGGAAATCACCCTTCACGTTCGTGCAAATCATTGAAGCGCTGCCAACTGTGCGTAGGTAAGCACCACACCTTGTTACATATAAAATCTGAGCAAGGCTCCTCGCGGCAGGTCTCTCCACAAGGTCGCGTGGAGGAGTCACGGACCTCGCACTGTGCACGAGCCTCCTGGTCAAATTCGCAACCGCGTGCTGTTATTTTTCTCGCGACCGCGAAAATTCTAGTCGAAACGGGTCGAGGCGAGAAAGTTGCAGTAAGAGCATTAATTGACCCCTGTTTCGAGGTATCACTTATTTCTGAGAATTTTGTGCAAACCATGAAGCTCGAACGAAACACCGCGCGGTTTCCAATTCTGGGTGTAGGCAAAGCGGAAACCTACACGAGGGGAAAAGTGACGTTGACTTTCTCCTCTGCTCGTAAATACATGAAACCCCTTTCCACTACGGCGTACGTGCTGCCGCGTCTGTCTTCGTATTCCCCCACTCGCATCACCACACATCAGCTCCCTCTTTCTCACTTGCGGGATTTGGAAATGGCCGATCCCGACTTTCACTCTTCGGAGCGAGTAGACATTATTCTCGGTGCTGATGTCTACTCCCAAATTATTCTTGAGGGCCTCCGGAAGGGTCCGCCCAACAGTCCGGTCGCCCAACGCACATCACTAGGTTGGATATTAACTGGGCATTGCAACCCTCTCTCGGACGCTTCACGTCATGAAGCGGTTTCGTTGCAATGCAGCTCTGGCGATACCGATTTAGCTGAATCACTTCAGCGCTTCTGGGTACTGAAGGAGGTTACTCCCCCTCCCCGTACATTCACTTCCGCGGAGAGTGAGTGCGAGCAGCACTTTCGCTCCACGCACTCCCGCGACTCTACTGGTCGGTATCAGGTTCGTCTCCCCTTAAATGCTTCTCCGGCCCAATTGGGAAATTCTCTTGACACGGCACTCGTGTTGTTGCATAAACTTGAATCACGATTAAAGGGAAAACCCGAACTATCAAAATCATATAATTCCTTTCTAGAGGAATATTTACAGTTAGGGCATATGGAACCCGTCCCAACGGAGTCCATACATTCTCAATCGGCATACTACTTGCCGCATCACGGTGTGTTGCGCGATACTAGTGCAACCACGCGACTTCGGGTCGTTTTTAACGCATCTCAAAAAACAAATTCCGGAGTCTCACTCAATAATCTATTACATACAGGCCCTAACTTACTTCCGGAAATATTCCATCTTCTGCTACGATGGCGAAAACACGCCGTAGTATTCTCCGCCGATATTCAAAAAATGTATCGGCAAATCAAAGTAGCTCCTGAAGATTGCGACCTACAGCGCATTCTTTGGCGACGACATCCAGACCAAGCTCCCCGTCATTACCGTCTGCTCACGGTGACTTATGGAATGGCATGCGCCCCGTATCTTGCCGTCCGCACAGTCCAACAGCTGTGCAAAGACGAACAGCATGCCTTTCCTTTAGCTTCCTCATGCGCCGCCCACGACATTTATGTGGACGACATTATAACCGGAGCAGACTCCCTGTCTGAAGCACTTGCGCTCCAACAGGAACTTTTACAGTTGTTCAAGGCGGGCGGTTTCACTCTTCATAAATGGACTTCCAACAAGAAGGAATTGTTGGAAGCCCTCCCTGAGCACGGTTGGAAGGGAAATCCCGAGCTCTCCTATAACCTTGACCACGTTTCAGCTCTTCTTGGCCTCCTCTGGCACGCATCACTGGATACATTCCACTTTCTCATTGCACCCCGCACGAATAATTCTCAACTGACTAAGCGCATCGTGTTCAGCGAGGTGGCAAGTCTCTTCGACCCCTTAGGGTTCCTTGCTCCAGTGACAATTACCGCAAAAATATTCATGCAGTCATTGTGGCTGCTCAACATTTCGTGGGATCAGCCTCTCCCTCCCACGCACGCTCAGTATTGGGAAGGGTATTCCAAACAGTTACATTCTCTTTCTACGTTACGCATTCCGCGGTGGCTGTTCAATTGTACAAAAGCAAACCAGTTGGAGCTTCATGGTTTTGCGGATGCTTCGGAGCGAGCATACGCAGCTGTCATTTATTTGCGCTCCTCTGGCGCAAATTCCACACCTTACACAACATTAATAGCATCTAAAACGCGAGTTGCTCCGCTCAAACAAGTTTCTGTGCCTCGGCTCGAACTTTGCGCTGCGTCACTTTTGACACGCCTGATTCTCAGTGTCAAAAACAGTTTAAATTTCGAAAATTGTACCATTAACTTGTGGTCAGATTCTACAGTCGTGTTAAGTTGGCTGCAAGGTCATCCCTCGAGATGGAAAACCTTTGTCGCGAACAGGGTATCGGAAATTCAGACTTCACTACCAACCGCCACTTGGCGACACATAAAATCAGCGTCTAACCCTGCCGACTTGGCATCTCGAGGAGTGGCCTGCGACGTACTGCTTAACCACTCTCTCTGGTGGAAGGGTCCCCCCTTCCTTTCATTGTCGTCCTACGACTATGATCAGCATTCAGTTCATAACCCTACTACTGACCAGGGGGTTCGCTCACCAAGAGTGACCTGTCATGCAACTACTGCGAATGAATCATTTTTCGAGGAACTTGTCGGCAAGTTTTCCTCATTGACTAGAGTACTACGCACAGTTGGTTGGTGCCTACGCTTTTGCCGAACGTCCAGGGATCGCAACACACGCGTGCAAGTATCGCAACGTCTTACTACTGAAGAATTACACAACGCTAATCTTGCTTGTATTCGCTGCTTCCAAAGGGCAGCATTTCCAACCGAGCTAAAACTACTGCAACAAGGCCACCAAATCACACGTGGCCCAACTGCTAAACTGGCGCCATTCATTGATGGCGTTGGGGTGCTGAGGGTGGGAGGTCGCCTGAAGCACTCACTACTTGACGAATGGCAGAAGCACCCTGCCATTTTACCTGGAAAAGCACATTTCACTTCATTACTCATCAAGGATGCTCACCACAGACTTCTCCCTGGGGGCACATAACTTACCTTGGCTACGCTAAGGAGACAGTACTGGATACTGGCGGGGCGTCGCGCGGTACGCCGCGTGCTCGCCTCGTGCACGGTTTGTTGTCGCTGGCGCTCCAAAGCTGCGCACCAGCAAATGGGAAACCTCCCCGCTTACCGCACTCAGCCCTCCCGTCCATTCACGCATACTGGCGTTGACTACGCTGGGCCCTTCTTGACAAAATCCGCGCCCGGTAGAGGTCAACGAACAAGAAAATCGTACGTGGCAGTATTCGTATGTTTAGCCACCAAAGCTGTGCATCTGGAGCTCGTCTCTGATGCCACAACAGCTGCCTTCCTTGCTGCATTCCGGCGATTCATTTCGCGCCGTGGGATTTGCACCACACTTCACAGCGATCACGGAACAAACTTCATGGGGGCCAGCAGGGAACTACAGGAACTGCTCAAGTCAGCTTATCTCGACTGGAAGGACGTCTCCTTCCAACTGACGCAAGAAGGAACTTCGTGGAAGTTCAACCCTCCTGGCGCTCCTCATTTCGGCGGCATCTGGGAGGCTGCCGTAAAATCGCTGAAACATCACCTCAGGAGGGTCGCTGGTTCCACGCCTCTCACATTTGAAGAAACAACCACCTTGCTGGCCCAGATAGTAGCCTGTCTCAATTCACGCCCGCTTCCCGCACTGTCCGATGATGTGGACTCGGTTAACGCTCTTACACCCGCACATTTTTTAATAGGGTCCCCTCTAAAGTCCTTGCCCGAACCATCCCTGTCCGATATTAAAGTGTCTCCATTGCGGCGCTGGCAATTAATCCAGCAAATGCGGGACCACTTTTGGACGAGGTGGTCATCAGAATATCTGCACCAGCTGCAGTCTCGAGGCAAGTGGCCAACAGCTCAGCCAAACTTGAGGACAGGGGACTTATGCCTCGTGATGTCGGAAGTGACGCCACCTTCGCAATGGCCGTTGGGACGCATCACAGAAATTCACAAGGGCGACGATCAGCTTGTACGCGTCGTCACGATCCGAACGGCCACCACCACGTTGATGAGGCCCACTACAAAAATCTGCCTACTGCCACAGGTCACTGCCGAGATTTAACCACTTCTCACTTTTCCTTTCTTCCGCACTTCCTCTGAACCGCAACAGGTCCACCAGCATTAAACATGCGACTTCACGGGGCCCTGAATCTTCTTTGTTCTAATTGCGCCATGCTACGCATGCCGCGGCGGGCGGAATGTTCTGGATTCACTCATGGAAGGGCGCCCGTACGCTTCGCTCCTAGCGCTGTGTCGTGACGACAAGCGCGAGCGCTCTTCGCGAATTATCTTCGCATACTCTACGCCTCGCGTAACACTATATAAACCGCCGCGCGGCATTACAAATTGTCTGTCTCTACAACAAAACGGCATTGCGAAGGTAATTCATCAGCACATAAAATAATCATCAGTGACTCCAAATATACATTATTAATTTATTGAAACCATCATTCACGGGATAATAAAACAAGTAAAATTCAATAAGATCTATACACCTAAAGGCGAGCTATCTGAAACACTAGGAGAGAAGGAGACAAGGGAGAGAAGGACCAAGGTGGAACGGTCCAACCCGCCAACCCAGATTGCAGCCACTGAGCAACGTGAGAAAGGTAGTCATCCCCAAAATACAGTTGTCCGTGGGGAAGGGAAGATTCGAGGTAATATTGTAGGATATTTGTTATTGTATCACCGAATGGATGGCTGAGTGTGAAAGAGCATGCGGTGGTCGTTTCTTATTTTTATTGATGTAAACAAATGTAACGGTTGCGTGGTGATTTTCTTAGAAGTGTTGTTATTGCGGATTTTCCTAAGAGCTTTGATTGAATAAAGACGTATTTCCGTATCAGCCATCTTACAATATAAAAGAAAGGGGAGTGAAACCCCTAGTGGTTTAACCTAGAACAGGGGGCCTTGCTAATAAAGGTCAATAAGAACTCTACGTACTTGGAAACCTACAGAGATATCCTCCAAAGGGCGAAGGGTATATTTGACGACACCAAGTCAGTGAGAAAGACAAGGTTTGGTGGAACCAAGGTATAGCCACACTTCGGAAGCAAGCCTTCGAGGCCAGAAGGCGTCTCCAAAGAGCGAGAGAGAATAACTCCGGGAAGGTGGAAGAGAAGAAAGAAGCTTACAAAACGGCAAGGAAACTTCTCCAGGTGGCAATTTGGAAGGCAAAGAAGGAAGCCTGGACAAATTTCACCTACGTAATAGACGAGAACCCTTGGGACCGCCCCTACAGAGTAGCGATGGCTAAACTTCGAAGAACGGAACCCTGAACACAGCTATCTTCTAAGAATGCTGAAAAAAATATAGAACATCTGTTCAGTGTTACGAGCCGGGCTGTGTGGCAGCACGAGTGTTGAATTCACAAATGTCCCAATTTATTAAAGTAGGTTTCAGTAATAAGGTAGATTCGCATGTTTACTGTCGATCCGCTTGATACAACGGTAAGGTGGCTGGTCCCAAGAATTTATTGTGATGAAAACTGCTAGTCTTCAAATATTCTTCAGTTTTTGTAAAATATTGTTGTTCATCGGAAGATACTGCAATAAGCTGAATCTGCGGCTGGATGTATGAAATTACTTTTTTGTACCAAGCTTGTGTATAGATAGGCGAGGATATATTTTATGCAAGCTGTAAGTTTTCTGTTCCAGAAGAGGTATGGTGAGTTCAAAGAGTATCCTCCCCTTCACAAATATGACATTTAATGTTGTCATTTTTTCAATTTATTCAGTGTTTGGGGTAGCTCGCCTTTAGGAGTATAGATCCTATTTATTTTACAATGTTTTATTAGCCCGTTACAATCCAGTTGTAAATCCCGTAAATGATTGTTATACTGGGACAAATGGTTATTTGTATGCACATTTATTTCACAAAGATCCTTATAACGAGAACACTAACTTGAAATTACTATATTAATCAAAGATTACTTTGTGATAAAACTGTATTTATTGTAGAAATGTAAAGGCGCGGAAATGCCGGTGTCGTGCCGTTTATCGTAATGTAAATGCTTCACGCAGTGAAGCTTCAAGCGGAATAAATAGTAGTGTTTAAATAAATGTTTAATAAATTAGTAATGTTTCTTGCAAATCGCTGATAACTATTTATTCTGTGTTGTTGTATTACCTTCGCAAAGCCGTTTAGAGAGTAGAGAGACAGATTTCTAATCACGCGCGGCAGTATATACAGGGTGTCCCGTAACTACCGCAACATCGGGAAATGGGGGGTAGCTGAGGTGATTCTGAACAACTTTTTCCTTGACCAAAATGTTGTTTGAAGCTTCGTTTTTTAGTTATTAACCAGAAACACTGCCCAATTAGAGCGCCGATATCCTGGGACTCAGGCGCGCAACGTTTTGTGGCGCTTCGTCGTGTACGGGGGCCTCGACGGTATCGAGAGAATCGTACGGCAAATGTTACATCGTCTTTAAGCGAGGCTAATGTGGAACGTTTGGTTGTTAAATAATGAGAAATAAACTAATCGTTGTTCATTAATAAGAAATAAACTAATTATTCTTTTAATTAAGCGAGCAGAGTCGTGGTCGCGAAAGAACGCATTGACACGCCGTGTTACATCGTCTTTAAGCAGGGATAATGTGGAATATTTGGTTATTTGGGAATAAGAAATAAACTAATAAATCGTTTAATTACTGTGTCCGATACTTTTATTCGTCATCCGAAAGGAATAAAGTGTTTTAATACTTATGAAACACTTACCCATTCGTGCACGAATTAATAAAAGTATCGGACACAGTTATTAAACGATTTATTAGTTTATTTCTTATTCCCGAATAACCAAATATTCTACATTATCCCTGCTTAAAGACGATATAACACGGCGTGTCAATGCGTTCTTTCGCGCCCACGACTCTGCTCGCTTAATTAAAAGAATAATTACTTTATTTCTTATTAATGAACAACGATTAGTTTATTTCTCATTATTTAATAACCAAACGTTCCACATTAGCCTCGCTTAAGGGGGCCGACCCCAGGCGCCATGATGTGTGTGCGTGCACTCACACAAACAAAGGAAAGCATGCACGTATACACCATGCGCGAGAGAGACACTCGATTTCGTAGCAAAAAATACTCGTCTGAACAATTACAGTAATGGAACTTTCGCGGATGTAGTACACACGGGTAGACTTCAACACAGCCGGGGAAGTATGTCTGAACGCCAATAAACACCATTCGTTGAGAAGAATCTTATTTCTTAAACTGGCAAGCATGTGACAGACACCGACGTAGAAAACAAGATGGCTGCAGGCGTCTTGACATATTTCACAGTTAGCATATATTGAACGAATTAATATTTTATTCACTGCTAAAACACTCCATCCGGCTGTCTTGAACTAGCACAAGATCACAGAAATTCGATTTTTCACAATCTATCACTTCTGGAAGGCGAAAAACGACTGTTACGATTTGCACACATCCGACGTAAGAATTATGTAAGAATAGTTCACTGATTTTTCGCCAGGCGCGTTTATGATAAATCGTAGTGAATTTGATCCAGTTACCGTCAGGGTCGATAAAAATACAATTCAGTCGGTAAATGTAAGTTACAATTTCACACCACGAACGGCGATCATACGTGAATACGTGATGCGTGCACATAGATACCAGTAAGGCATAGTTGCCGGCACGTATCAAGATCTCTGTCACGCTGTTGTCATATCTGTTACAATTACAACATACGCATCAGCAAAATGAATCGGCTCGAGCCCAGATGTTGATTCGAGCCGCTGCAAACTTTTTTGTAGGTTCGAGTCGCCTTGGGGTATATCTTTTTACATTAATGTTTTTTTACATTAATTGCTTTTTAATTCCTAACTATATGACAATGATCAATATTTGCTTACCAATATTTTAAAAATATTTGTTAAATACTTTAATTTAATATACGTGGATATGAAGTTGAAACGCTTTTTTCTACCGTTTTCTTGCCATGTATCTTGTCAATTATGGAACTGCTTGATATTTCTAACATCTGGACGTGTATACACGTCAATCCAAAGCTCATAATGTGTAACTCAAAATTTAAATCATTTGGTGGTACGTTTCATTTATATTACCAATAAAGTTGCTATGTTAAAATATATGAAATATATTAACTATATTATACAACAATAATATAATTGTAATATAATTAAAATATATGTAAGATTATCGAAGGTGCTTGAATAGGTTTTCAAATGATTATGTGGGCATGTATGTGTTAAAAATCGTTTTGTTTAGCTCTCAGCGTTGCTCGCTCTAAGCAACGGAAAGCTATGTATACAAAGATAGAGCTATGTACGTCAGATGTACCTATAAAAGGACAGCAAGACGGGAATCGGTGTGCGACCGCGCTATGACGCAGGGTGAGCGCCGTCATTTGTTTGTAAGATGAACCGCGTGGCCCGCGGCCCACCAGCTGCCTGTGCCTGACCTATGTCAAGCAGCAATAAGAGCCCTTCTCTCATCAGTTCCAAAAATGAATATTGTTTTATCAATCTGTTTTTTTCAACTTGACTCTCGAATCTCTTCTCTCATTTGCACTATTATCTTTTATGTTCGGTAAAAATCAAAATCTGAACTTGAGTCGAATCTATCGAAGCTTTCCTGAAAAGCAAAACTGTAATAGATATGACAATATCAACTATGTCTCCGTATTTTTCGTTTGTCATCCTACGCAATGACCCAAACAATTGGAAAAAGCAAATGAAATGAATTAAAAATTATCAATATATGCATATTCGGTACTCTCATAAAATCAGTACGAAGAAATATTTTGCTTTATTTCCGATTATTTGTAAAAAAGAAATAATTGTGTGGTCTAAAAGAAAGGCGAAATAGTAGTAAAACATCACACGAGTTTTCCAGCACTTCCTCAAGACTGTTTAATCTAAGACGTTTGAAAATGCGCTTCACACATTTTATTTTAATATTAAAACTGTTAAACAGTACCATAATTGGCAAGATACATGGCAAGAGTAACGGTAGCCCGAAAAAATTCATCTCTAGCTTCATATTTACGTATATAAAATTAAAATATTTAACAAATGTTTTTAAAATATTGGTAAGCAAATACTGATCATTGTCATATAGTTAGGAATTAAAAAAAAATGAATGTAAAAAAGTATACCGGAGGGGGATTTGAACCTATGAAACAGTTCCAAGCGGCTCAGCAGCTATGCCTATGTCCCGGCAGGAATCAAAATCTCGGCTAGACCCGATTCATTTTGCTGATGGCTAGGATTGTAACAGATATGGCAATAGTGCGACAGAACTCTCAAATGATGTGATTTGGCAACTATGGTCTCCCACTCCCCGTTTATAATTCTACCTAATTACGTTAGATGTCACATCATGAGTTTTTAATTCTGTATAATGACGTTAGATGTCACACCGTCAAATGACGAAGTAGACGATCTTTCTGTTTTCACTAACGTCCGTTTCTTTTAATGGGGCTTAGATCGATTCGGAGTTGGCCCTAAAAGAGTCGGCCTCCTTAAAGACGATATAACATTTGCCGTACGATTCTCTCGATACCGTCGAGGCCCCCGTACACGACGAAGCGCCACAAAACGTTGCGCGCCTGAGTCCCAGGATTTCGAGCGCTCTAATTGGGCAGTGTTTTTGGTTAATAACTCAAAAACGAAGCTTCAAACAACATTTTGGTCAAGGCAAAAGTTGTTCAGAATCACCTCAGCTACCCCCCATTTCCCGAAGTTGCGGTAGTTACGGGACACCCTGTATACTGTTGCTCGAGGCGTAGAGTATGCGAAGATAATTGGGGAAGAGCGGTCGCGCTTGTCGTCACGGAACAGTGCTAGGAGCGAAGCGTACGGGCGCCCTCACATGAGCGAGTCCAGAACATTCAGTAAGTAATTACAGTAATTTCTCGATGAGTGCCGCGCGAGTCCTACAGCGTTAGCGAGCGCGTTTCATCCCCACCACTGGGGGGAATCCCCCCGGGCCGGCCGACACGGCCCGGCGGTTAATGCTTGCGGTATTCCTCGAAAGATTAAATGCCTTCGTGTCTGTGAGAACACACTAATGCAACCGTGAATTTTTGTTATTGTTACGAATTGCGCTATGAAAATTATACTAAATAATTCGTGAAGCTGCTGTGATTAAAATGAGACCAAACACGATATAATTTGGATCATATTGACTTATATGTTTACATAATAAAACTCTTACCCATTGATTTTTTTTTTTTTTTTTTAAGAGGGAAAAATGCTTTACGCACACCATCTCTCTGGTAGTGTGGGACTCCCCTGTATTAGGGTTTACCCACTAAAAAACCCTCCTCCATATCCTAAAGTAATATAATAACTGCACTTATACACTGCACTTACACACTGCACTTACACACTGCACTTACACACTGCACTTACACACTGCACTTACACACTGCACTTATAACATCGAAACAGTGGCTTCCAGGGCTCTGAGCTGTAATTGCACGCACGACGGATAATTTTCTGTCCCTTCTTGAAGTTCTTTAATCGTTTTTATTACACGTTCTAGGGCCCATTCCTTGCGTCCTTCTTCTTCTTTATCATTTTCTTCTTCCTGTGCTGAATTTTCATCTTCTTCGGCTGGTTGCTCGTTGGCCGAAAATCTTTCCGCTTCTTCACACGTGGACAAATATTCTGTTACACAACCTGGAGATTCAGTTCCAAGTTGGGTCATTACACTGTGCAATTCATTTTCAAGGAAATCGCCAATCTCGTCTGTGGATAGGTTTATATTCAACATAAGTTTCCGCCAGCTGTTCTGAATATTTAGAGAACTTATCTCCGTCCACGATTTATGTATTAAATCAATACAATCTTTAATATTGTATTTCTTGTAGAATTCGGTTGTGCCACCTTCATAAGTGAGCACACACTCCAGCATTTTGTGGCGAAACAATCGTTTCGTCTTCTCTATTAGTCCTTGGTCCATTGGTTGTATTATAGACGTTGTATTGGGCGGCAGAAATATTATTTGGAAATAAGGATCCTCCGGTTCTTCCACAATTTTGTGCCCTTGGAAATTATCTAGTAGTAGCACTACTTTCCCGCATATGCGTTTTTCCAATTGGTACGCTCGAACTGCCGGCTTGAAGTAATTTTGGTACCAATCCGAAAACACATGTCGATCTACCCATGCATTTGCCTGTGATTTAAATACCACTGGCAATCGGTTTTGGCAATGCTTTAATGCACGGGGATTTTTATATTTATATATAACCAGTGGCATTAATTTGTGATTCCCTGTCGCATTTGCGCATAATGCAAATGTAATGCGTTCTTTTCGGACTTTAAAACCGCTGACGGATGTCTCCTGTTCTCCTGCCAGCGTTCTGGAAGGGACAGCTTTCCAAAGGAGACCACTCTCGTCCATATTATAAATATTCTCCGGCTCTATATTTTCTTCTTCCACTATTTTCTTGAAGTCTTCCCCAAAAGTTTCTGCCGCATTGACATCAGCACTTGCCTTTTCGCCATATGCATGGAGAAGGCGTATACCGTGGCGTTTCTTCACATTTGCAAGCCAGCCGATGCTGCATTTAAATTCCGAACAAGATGGTACACTTTGTTTGATCTCCGCTGCCTTCTGTAACATTAAAGTGTCCGTGACGATATCTCCCAATGCTCTTCTTTCCAGAAACCATGTCACTAGCCGGTGTTCTATATCTTCGTACACTGGTGTCTTTATCCTTTGCCGCATTCTTTGTTTCTTACTTTTTCCAATAAATGATCTTACATTCGCGGCATTTCCTCTTACGCGTCTTATCGTTGAAGGATGGACACCATACTTCTTCGCTACTGATGACACGGATTGCGACGATTCCAAGTCCTCGAGGATCTCTAGCCGTTGTTGGATAGTTAAAACAAATTGCTTTCGACCTGCCATTTTCACTATTAATTATACACTTAGAATTTACACTATTAATTATACACTTAGAATTTACACTATTAATTATACACTTAGAATTTACACTATTAATTATACACTTAGAATTTACACTATTAATTATACACTTAGAATTTACACTATTAATTAATCAATTTTTATGCTAATTTACTATCTACTATTTATGCTAATGCTTGGGTAACAAGAACGAAAGCGTGTCTCGCCGACTCTGAGCGACCGAAAACCGTGTCTCGTCGACTCTGACTGTGCACAAACCGTGTCTCGTCGACTCTGACTGTGCACAAAGCGTGTCTCGTCCACTCTGACTGCGCGAAAAGCGTGTCTCGTCCACTCTAACTGCGCACAAAGCGTGTCTCGTCCACTCTAACTGCGCACAAAGCGTGTCTCCGCGTGACCCTGAGCGATCGCAACATGTTTCTCCTCGGCCGGGGGGATCGTACGGAAGCATTTCATGCTCGGCTCGGAGGGATCCGTTTTTGCAATTTATCAACGCAAATATGATCCAAATTATATCGTGTTTGGTGTTATTTTAATCACAACAGCCTCAGCTATATTTTCATAAAATTTGCAGAACGAAATAATTAACAATAAAGAAGTTTTATAGTTGCATTAGTGTTGTCTCACCGATGAGAAGGCATTTAAATCCTCTACAGACGCCCGACTTCTCTTTCCTCTCTTTCTTTCGCGCGCTGTCCTTTTTTGTGGCCGTCGATGTCGGCAGCTGCACAATATCTCGGCCGAAATTTCCAAGAACCCAAAGTTCACCTAAATTCGATTAGTGCGCGCAGCCGGTCCCGAGTAGCACGCGCTAACCGAAGAATTACTGTACTCTGATGTTAAGGAGAATTCATATGGCACTGTTAGTTTTATTTTTTGAGCAGATCTCAATAATTGTTCCGGTGAAAGTATAGCGGGGTGTAGAATTCCTTGTTTTGCTAATAGTATTGTGTCTATGAGCAACAGTAGATTTGTCCTGTAATCATCTAACCACCCTCAATTTCAAATACGGAATCCCTAATTATTGTTTCAAGAAGTAATTTATTTATGTTTGACTTAGTCTCTCGCAATGCATCGGAATACTTGGTCATCATCCTGGCCATTTGAGATGTAGCTTCAGTTAAGTTTACTAATCTTGCATGTGTGATTGAGAATTCTCTATTTATTACAAGTGTCTGATTTGCTATTAATTCTGTAATCTCACGTTGATCTGTATAAACTTTATTTAATTCTTGGTAATAAGAATCTGCGTCTTCTTGTGACAAGTTTCCAAATAATACTTTACTGAGAGTACCGATAAAACCAAAAGGTACGCTGCGTCTTGGAGATGGGGTTTCAAAATATGAAGTATCGCCTAGTGCAGAGCGAATTAAATTGCTGTAGCGAACGGTGTTTTCTCCTTTGTTGATTAGACGACGTCCCTGTTCTTTACTGAGGCATTTGGTAAAATTATGTCGATTGCAAAGCTGATTCATTTCCAGGATATGATGTTCCACATCAGGAGCATGTCTGATGTATCTGCTATATCCAAAGATGTGACCAAACGCCATTGTGATTGAAAGGTCCTTATGGCAGTTAACTTTTCCTAAAAAGGTCCAGTGTTTTCTCCGATTGGCGTTGTGATTGAACTATCATTAAGGACGGCAAGTGGTAACAGGAACAAATACAAGAAAATCATATTTGATTGTCAAGCTGAGGATGGAGAATAAGGGTACTTTAATTTATCTTGATGTTTTGTAATTAGCTTATTGTTTTTCTGTAATACTACGTTGTTCAGGTCCGTATCGTCTACTATCTCGTACGGTCCGATGTAATATGGATTGAAGTTATTAACACGCGGTTCCAGGAGTACGTAAACAGAATCGCCTACGTTAAACGTTGCTAGTTTTGCACGAAGATCGTAATAACCTTTTGAATGGAACTTTGTTTTATTTCAATTATCTGAAGGTAAATTGCGGATATTTGTCATATGCGTTATCAAATCAATTAAATAATCTCCATACGATTGTAGCTTTTCGCCGGTTGGAAAAGAACTTGGTTCTCGATTTGGTTTTCCAAAAATTAGTTCATACGGAGTGAAATTTGTTGCTTCATGAACGGATGTATTGTAAGAGAACATTGCGAACGGTATTAATAAATCCCAAACTTCGTAATTATCTATGTAATGTTTGAGCTATTCAGTGAGTACGATGTGGCTTCATTCCAATGATCCGTTGGTTTCCGGTCTGTATCCCGAGGTTGCAATTTGTTTGATTTTAAATATTTCGGATAAATTTGTCATAAGGTGTCCAATTAAACTTGTTCCCTTGTCCGTCAGTATTGCGCGAGGTGTACCATAGATTGCGATGGAATGTCTAGCAGAAGAAACTGCAATAGTAGCAGCCCGAATGTTTCATATTGGTACAGCCATACAGTACTTGGTTAAATTATCCTGCACAGTAAGGATGTATCTAGTTCCGCTAGGTGTAATTGGTAAAGGTCCCACTGTATCTAAAGCAATTTTATCGAATGGTCCCATATGTGTGTCGGTAATCAACATAAGCTGACGCGTTTTTGCTCGAACTAATTTTTGTTCTCGGCAACTGGCATTTCCGGATGCAATCTTGAATTTTGTTGCGCATTTGCGGCTAATGGAATTTTGATCGAATGCGTTTATATGTCTTCGTTATTCCTTTGTGCTGTTACGTATGCAGAATATTTCCATACGTCGCTCTCAACGCGTTTTCGAGCTCGCATTTGTTTAGGGAAAACGCCCTAAAATTCTTTCACTTATCATAAACAATTAAGGGGGCCTGAGAAAATGCATGACCAGCTGCACCACGTGCGAGACAGGCGTCGCCCGACGACCACTTCTAAAATGTCCTTATATGGAAAGTTCCAGTCCACCCCCATGCATTTTTGGGACTATATAAACCCTTTGGTTTCTATCCTCATCGGTTCAGAGTAACATAGTCACATGTAGTGCTACGTCGTGTCACGCTTGTATAGAATCAGTTATATCCAGTGAGATTGGGCTTAGCGCACCTCTCGAATCACAGATTAACCCGTTAGAATCCGCTTGTCCGGTTGAAGTTCTTTCGGTATATTCTAATAGCGGCTCTCAGACCCCGCATCGCCAGTGCGTCAACACCGCGCAAATACTTAGGTAATTTACACACTTTTATATTATTTCATCGCGACAGAAACATTTGTATTCATACTGATAGTCAGAACACATTTTATACGTTCACTTATAAATCGAGTAGATTCGTTAAACCTATCTTTACCCCACAATCCTTGCATATTGGTAACAACGTACCCACCGATACAACTTTACCGCTCGAGTTGTATCAAATAATAATTAAGAGTTACGAGGCAACTAACATTTCCTGCGACTATCTGATCTAGTATCAGATCCGTTCGCATACCTTTACCCAAACAAACATTCTATATATTCCAACCTAGTGGCTCCCCGATTTCGCATCGGGTTCGTCCACGAAACCTAACCCATCCTACGGCTCCCCGGTTTCGCACCGGGTTCGTCCGTGTCCTACGGCTCCCCGATTTCGCATCGGGTTCGTCCGTAAGTCTACCAACATCCGAACAGCTCCCTGGTTAAACGCCAGGTTCGTCTGTGAATAAACCAACCTCCTAGCAGCTCCCCGATTTCGCATCGGGTTCGTCTGTGAACTTCTTCCTAGTGGCTCCCCGATTTCGCATCGGGTTCGTCCACGACGTTTCACCCTCCTGCGGCTCCCCGATTTCGCATCGGGTTCGTCCGCGCTTGTACCCCCTCCTAGAGGCTCCCCGGTTTCGCACCGGGTTCGTCCTCGCACTCTATAATCCTAGCGGCTCCCTGATTTCGCATCAGGTTCGTCCGTGCACCTTAACTAACAAATTGATAACCGTATTCCTGGGTAATACACCCCTCGCCGGCCTCTCGTGCTGCCACACAGCCCGGCTCGTAACAGTGCCCTCCAATTAAACTATCATGAGCTTCGCGGATTACTTCTTGTCTGTCTTCTATGGATGGTGTAGTGATGACACAATTGCATATACTAATGTGTTGAGCTGTTCCGGTCAAAACTTCTTCTGATAGCTTGAGAAAATCGTTGACGGGCAATTTCTGAACATCTCCGGTTGCAGAAATTCGGAATGATTTAATCTGATGTTGATTTGAGGTGTCTTTAACCCCTCAACGACCGGGCTCGCGGAACAAAAACTGTACCCTGCGGCCCGCAGTATAGTAAAGACTCCATATAAGCGCGAGCCTCGGGACTGAACGCGCGCTTATATCGGATACTTCCCACATTATTTGAAATTTGCCGACAGCGTCGAACGTAGAAAAGGACAGCGAGTAAAGATAAGCGGCCGAGCAGCCACGATCGCAGCTTCTCTTTTCTTCTCACTACCTATCCTTTTCTGCGGTCGAAACTTATTACCGTTAATTAAGCCACTAAATATAGTCCAAATTATAACGTGTTTGGAATCATTTTAATCGGAAAAATATCAGCTATGTTATGTAAAAGTTTCATAAGGAACGGATGAGAAATAGCAAAGTTTCATCGTTGAATTAGTATTACCTCACCGATATATCCGAACCCGGATCGCGTTACACCTCCAGGGGTATACCCCTCAGTGGTGGGGATAAACTCCGAGCTTATATCGCATACCATTTTTGCGCTTATATAGAGACTCACTGTAGATATCTCCTCTTAGAAATGACGCTGTGTGTGGTAGATTTCGACACAGTCATCTACGCACAGTCCGACGTCATATTTACGTAGTTGTTCCTTCACTGCGTGTTTCACAATATTTGAGAAAGATCTCTTCTATTAATGTCACTCTAAATTGTATATTTGAATGTTGAATTGAATGAAGGCATCGAATAGAAAAGTCTTCGAACTCTTTCGACGCTTTTACAAATAAAACGTGATATTCAGTCCATCATCGTGTGTATATTATGTGCATACACCTTTGAATGAGAGATTGAAGCAGTTCCTATTACGATATTGCAGTTCACATATACAGATCAGCGGCAAACGCGATCAGATGCATGGCTCCGTACGAGATACGGACGCGGGCGACATGTGAAAAACATTGGGTCCGTACGAGATACGGATGCGGTCGTTGAGGGGTTAAGGATTTTCAATCCTCCGAGAATGTCTATTCTTTTAATATTATTGTAGTGCCACAGTTAGCACTTGAAGATTGTTGAGGGATCTCGTGGGTGCGGGAGCGGTCGAATAATGAGAATTCACCGGTGTTCGAGTAAAAACAAGAGATTTATTAGCTTAGGTACGGTTGAAGGTACCCTTGCTATGATTACAGCAGACTTTGATGGTGACGGCCTAAACTTATGATCCGAAGATGATCGTCGGGCGATTTGCCCGTGCTTTTATATTGTGGCGCTTGAGGAATTCGCTGAATCTTCCTTGAGGGTTGACGACTCGCAAGTGTCAGGCCCCATTTGTATTGCTGATTCGGTGATCAGCTAATTCCTAGCGCGTCTGATGGATTTCGTTGGCCCGACCTAGATTTTACATACTGCTGAGTTGCGGTTAGTATCGCCGGGCACAACATTATCATAAAAATGGTCAGAGACTACTATACTGAAAGATATATACGACCCATTATCTAAGGTTACCACGAGTCTATTTTCCGGTCGCCTTGCTACAAGATCTTGTTTGTTTATTACTTCGGTATCCAGTAGCAGTTTCCCAACGGTGGTTTGTAAATTGCAGCCGGCTGATATGAAACGTACACAGTGTCCCTTTTCAGCCGTGAGGGTCTTTGAAGTGGTAGTAATTCTGTGTGTTTCTTTTGATAAAACTTCTTCCAGATGGTCTCCATCAGTTGAATCTTTAAAGGTAGTAGTGAAGAATGAGTAAGGGTCAAGTGTGTGGTCGAAGGACTTCCATTCCCGTGGAATAAGTGGTAAACAGACAGAAGAAGGATTACGCGATAGAGCCTCTGCGTTTTTGTTTGTCTTTCCAGATTTATGAAGAACCAGGTATTCATACGCCAAAAGTCTGAGCTTCCACTTCATGAGTCTAGGAGTCGGATCCTTAATAGAATGTAACCGAACAAGCGGTCTATGGTCTGTAATTAGGGTGACTTTGTTTCCATAGATGTAAGGCCTGAAGTTCTTACGGCGTAAACCATAGCCAAACATTCCCTTTCCGTAGCTGAATAATTCCTCTCGGGTTTATTTAGACTACGAGACGCGTAGGCAATCGGCAGGTCGTTTCCTATCTTTCCTTGACTGAGTACGGCCCCGATAGCATATTCGGATGCATTTGTTGTAACAATAAACGGTTTATCGAAATCCGGATACTGTAAAATGGGTTGTTGACACAATTCGCTGCGTAATTGTTTTAAACTTTGATCCTGTTCTACTGTCCACTTGAATTTGATGCCTTTCCCTAACAAGTTAATTAGTGGCTTTGCTTTCGAAGTGAAATTAGGTACGAATCTTCGGTAATATCCTACAAGTCCCACGGATTGCTGAATATTCTTCTGCGTAGTTGGTGTTGGAAAATCTTGAACGGCTTTTAATTTTCTAGGATCAGGTCTGACTCCATCTTTTGAAATAATGTGTCCTGAATATGCAACTTCCATCTGTAAGAATTCAAATTTATTAGTTTGAAGGGTTAATCCATGTTCTTTAAGGCGATTTAATAATTTTTTAAATTTCATATTGTGTTCTTCAAGCGATGAAGCGTATACTACTATGTCGTCCAAGTAAACAAAAAGATCTGCCCCTTGAAGATCAGTGAGTACTTGATTCATAAGGCGTTGGAAAGTGGGTGGTGCGTTTTTTAATCCGAAAGGCATTTGGGAAAATTCATAATGTCCATTCGGAGTTGTAAAGGCAGTTTTCGGTTCATCTTTCGGATCCATTTCTATCTGATGGAATCCACTTGCAAGATCGAAAACTGAAAAGTATTTAGCTCCTCCCAATCGATCTAATATTTCTGTTACTTGCGGTAATGGGTACAGTAATTCTTCGGTTAGCGCGTGCTCCTCGGAACCGGCTGCGCGCACTAATCGAATTTAGGTGAACTTTGGGTTCTTCGAAATTTCGGCCGAGCCTTCTACTGTGCAGGCGCCGACATCGACGGCCACAGAAAAGGACAGCGCGCGAAAGAAAGAGAGGAAAGAGAAGTCGGGCGTCAGATAAGGATTTAAATGCCTTCGCATCGGTGAAACAACACTAATGCAACTATACAACTTCTTTATTGTTAATTATTTCGTTCTGCAAATTTTATGAAAATATAGCTGAGGCTGTTGTGATTAAAATAACACCAAACACGATATAATTTGGATCATATTTGCGTTGATAAATTACAAAAACGGATCCTCCGAGCCGAGCATGAAATGCTTCCGTACGATCCCCCCGGCCGAGGAGAAACATGTTGCGATCGCTCAGAGTCATGCGGAGACACGCTTTGCGCGCAGTCAGAGTGGACGAGACACGCTTTTCGGTCGCTCAGTGTCGGCGAGACACGCTTTCGTTCTTGTTACCCAAGCATTAGCATAAATAGTAGATAGTAAATTAGCATAAAAATTGATTAATTAATAGTGAAAATTCTAAGGGTATAATTGTAGGATTGCGAAGCGCTCAACGCCCAGGTACAGGGCGTTTATGACTCGCTACCTGGGACACAGCTGGTCTGCAGGCGAGCAGTGTAGGCCTGCAGAACCGTGTCCTCTGCTTCTTATATTTTAAGGACAAGAATGAGAGAGAGAGAGAGAGAGAGACGAGTAAAGACGAAGGACGAATGGATGTGCTAATGTATGAATGAGGATAGTGTGGTTGGAACAGCGTAGCAGTGTAGATCGGCAACAGAGTAGTTCCAACAGTGTAGTATAGCGTAGTATAAGATAGTGTAGAAGTCTTTGAATAAATATAACCGTTCCGCGTCCATTACATTACACTTACACCGGCTTGATTTTATTAAAACTTCCAATCCCACAATCTTTTTGGGGGCTCGTCCGGGATTGAGTGAGCAACGAAGTTAAGCCGCGTAAGTGTAAACTGTGTGGACTGTGTGAACTGTGAAGGTTTCGTGGACTTTGTGAACTGTGCAGATTGTGCGAAACGTCCATTCGGGATGAATAAGAGCCCGAGTGAGTTTACGGTGGTCGAGCTAAAGGGAATTTTAAAAGCGAAAGGTTTGAGTTCATTCGGCGCGAAACAAGAGCTCATTAACAGGCTCATGATGAGCGACCCGTCGGGTATGTGGATGAACGAGGGGACACATGACGCTGCCGAAGGACCGGCGAATGAAGATTCGGGTGTTATCACACTGCCCAGTGCGAGCTCGCCAAGGACGCCAAACCTACCTGCAGGCGAGGCAACGACCAGCGAAGGCGCAGACTTTTCAAGGCGGGAAAAGGAGCTGATGGAGAGCGAAATGCAGAGGTTGAGACGTGAGGTGGAGTGGTTGCGTGAAACGCGGATGACGAGCGTTAGGGAACCGGTGAATTCGAGTCAGCATGCGCCGGTGAGGATCGACGATTCAGTGAAGGCGATGCTAAACTATTTCGACGGAAAGGGCGAAACCTTCGATGTCTGGGAAGCACAATTAAGAACTGTGCGAACAACGTACAGGCTGGACGACGGCACAGCGAAGGCATTGGCAGTCTCGCGGCTTAGAAATCGGGCCCTGGAATGGTTTCATTCGAAGCCAGAGCACGTGGCAATGCAAGTGGACACACTTGTCAAAGAATTGAAGGGAATATTCGGCAATAGGCAGAACCATATAGCGGCCCGCAGAGAATTCGAGGGTCGAATTTGGAAAAGGGAGGAGACATTCGCCGAGTACGCCCACTGTAAGATTATATTGGGAAATCGTATCCGCCTCGACGAAGAAGAGGTGATAGACTACACGATCGACGGGATACCGGATGATTCGCTGAGGAATCATGCGAGGCTGCAGCGATTCAAGACGCAGGCATCGCTCGTGGAGGCGTTCGAGGGAGTAACCCTGGCCACTGGACACAAGGGGACGCGATTTGGCGCGGAAGTGCGCGAACAACATTGGCGCGGAAATGTCGGAATGCAGCGATTCAACAGCGTGGTACAGCGTGGAAGTGCGGCGATGTGGCGAGCGCCAGGCGGACTCCGGCGAGAGGACGGGATTCAGCGATGGGACAACGCACCCCGGTGGCGAGAAGACGAGGTCCGGAGATGGGACAACGCACCCCAGCGACGAGATGAGGAGGACCAACGGCGAGACGATGGATACCCGCGACGGGAAATGCGGGATGCGCGGCCGGGTAGGTGCTACAGCTGCGGCGGTAGGGATCATTTTTTCTACGATTGTCCGCTGAGGAACAGAGGACCAAAATGCTTCGAATGCAGGACATTTGGCCATGTAGCAGCGGATTGCCCAGCAAAGGTGCAGGTAGCCGAGTGCTACGCGTGTCAAGGGTTTGGACACATGGCGCCCAACCGTCCAGAGAGGCCACCAGCCCCGGTAAATGATCAACCGGCGACACGACCATCGACGAGGGATCTTTCGTACAAGAGCGTGGACTGTAAGGTCAATTTACCTGTACCGCGGACTTTGCGAAAGAGTATGATCGAGCGACCGAGCGCGGGCAATAATAATGTAGCGAAAACTGTATCTGTTGTGAACCGCGATTCGCAGCTTGCGAATCTTGAAAAGACTATCTGTTACCGCGATAATCGTAATAGTCGGTTTCGTGAAAAGGGGGGCAAGCTTAAAAAATCTTCAGTCATTGTTAAAGAAAGAATGAAAAATTCCAGGCAATTCAATGAGGTTGTACAGCGTAGGGAATTGTCACAGAAAAAACGAAGTGAGGGAATTCAAAAAAATCGTCGAGAAAATAAGAACTACATTAAATCTAATAAAAATGTTATGCACATGGACACCTTGAATTACAACCTCCGTTCGCCATGTTCGTACATGTCGGTACGCCAAAGGAGCACGCACGGTACCTTAAGGGAAGCACGGTGGGAAAACCCAAGAGCGAATGGTGGCAAGCGGTTCGCGATGCGAAAATTTCTTGACCGTATACCTGCAAAAAGAAGGCGCGGTAGGTTCAAGAAAAATGTACAGAGGAGAGCATGCGATATCTGAGGTCAGATATCCTTGCAGGGGGGTCGAGTGTAGGATTGCGAAGCGCTCAACGCCCAGGTACAGGGCGTTTATGACTCGCTACCTGGGACACAGCTGGTCTGCAGGCGAGCAGTGTAGGCCTGCAGAACCGTGTCCTCTGCTTCTTATATTTTAAGGACAAGAATGAGAGAGAGAGAGAGAGACGAGTAAAGACGAAGGACGAATGGATGTGCGAATGTATGAATGAGGATAGTGTGGTTGGAACAGCGTAGCAGTGTAGATCGGCAACAGAGTAGTTCCAACAGTGTAGTATAGCGTAGTATAAGATAGTGTAGAAGTCTTTGAATAAATATAACCGTTCCGCGTCCATTACATTACACTTACACCGGCTTGATTTTATTAAAACTTCCAATCCCACATAATTAATAGTGAAAATTCTAAGTGTATAATTAATAGTGAAAATTCTAAGTGTATAATTAATAGTGAATCAATGGGTAAGAGTTTTATTATGTAAACATATAAGTCAATATGATCCAAATTATATCGTGCTTAGTCTCATTTTAATCACATCAGCTTCACGAATTATTTAATATAATTTTTGTTCTGGATTCGCTCATGGAAGGGCGCCCGTACGCTTCGCTCCTAGCGCTGTTCCGTGACGACAAGCGCGAGCGCTCTTCCCCAATTATCTTCGCATACTCTACGCCTCGCGTAACGGTATATAAACCGCCGCGCGGCATTACAAATTGTCTCTCTACTATCTAAACGGCTTTGCGAAGGTAATACAACAACACAGAATAAATAATTATCAGCGACTTCCAAGAAACATTATTAATTTATTAAACATTTATTTAAACATTACTATTTATTCCGCTTGAAGCTTCACTGCGTGAAGCAATTTACATTACGATTAACGGCTCAAGAACGGCATATCCGCTTTACATTTCTTCATTCTTTACATTTCTACAATAAATACAGTTTCACCACCAAGTAATCTTTGATCAATATAATTATTACAAAATAGTGTTCTCGTTATAAGGATCCTTGGGAAATAAATGTGCATACGATAAATCATTTGTCCCAGGATAACAATCATTTACGGGATTTACAACTTGATTGTAACGGGCTAATAAAACATTGTTAAATAAATAAGATCTATACTCCTACAGGCGAGCTATCCGACACATTGGTCCTTCGAGCCGGATAGTTTAACGAACCTTTAGGCGTATTTTAATCCATTTATTAATCCCGTTACATAAATTCACGTTGCCGGCCAAAGTGCGCGAAAAACCGTCGACGCAGAACAATAATAATCGGGGTCGAACTAAAAGTGAGTTACTTTCCAAGTTCTTTTTGGTGAATCGCCCTTGCCCTCGAGGGCTCAAGTTCGGTATTTGTTGCTAACTGCCACGCTGCATAATGGAGAAATACATTACGAAGCAACTATCGTTGTTCCAACGCATCTCGAACACTGTTACGAACATGAAGAAGCTGGGTGCCGCTAAAATAACATAAGGCGTACTTACTTCGCGACTCGAATTACTGGAATCAAATTGGAATGCGTTCACTGAGGGTCACGATCAATTGCTGGACATCGTAACTCCCGAGCACGCCTCGTGGCCATATTTCGTGACTGACCACATGGCCCTTTGTGAGGAGGCATATCGAATTAACAAAGCCACGCTACTGGACCTTCGCAAGCCGTTGGAGCAACCAACGACGGCTCCCATGGACAACCTCCCGCAGCGATCTCTTCCACGCATCGACGTGCCTCGGTTTTCTGGGGACTATCGGGAGTGGGCAAGCTACCGTGACCTGTTCACGTCGCTGGTCATCGGCAACAAGTATCTCTCCGAGGTGGAGAAATTCCACCACCTCAAAATCAGCCTGTCCGGCGAGCCCGCTCAATTAATACAAAACATACGCCTCACAGAGGCGAACTTTGTTGGAGCGTAGAAAATAATCGCTGCGCGCTACGGGAATCTGCGCATCTTAATACAATCGCAGCTCGCTGCTCTTTCTTCATTGCCGTCCATGAAAAGAGAAACCGCTGCCTGTTTGAAGCCGCTTCTGAACGGCACACTGGACGCCGTTCAATCTCTGGAAGCCCTTGGCCGGCCAGTCAAGCACTGGGACGATTGGTTGGTCTTCGGGCTTGTACAAAAGTTGGATGCGAAAACAAGACTGGCGTGGGAATCTTCAATCGGAGCTACAACCGATCCTCCTGCGTTCGAGCAACTGCATCTCTTCCTCACTGGACACCTCCGCGCTCTGGAAGCTGTTGAAGACTCGGTTCCGGCTGCTGCTGCATCGCAGGCATCAGGGTCAATACTAAAAACAGAGACAAGGTCAGCGAAATTCAGGACGCACACCGCATCTACACCGGAAGAAAGACGTCCGAAGTGCCCGCTGTGCTCCGACCACCACTTTCTGATGTTCTGCGCAGAATTCAAAAGGATGTCTACGCTCGAGAGGAAGAAACTGATTGCAGACAAAAATCTGTGCTACAACTTTCTCGGAAATCACCCTTCACGTTCGTGCAAATCATTGAAGCGCTGCCAACTGTGCGTAGGTAAGCACCATACCTTGTTGAATATAAAATCTGAGCAAGGCTCCTCGCGGCAGGTCTCTCCACAAGGTCGCGTGGAGGAGTCAAGGACCTCGCCCTGTGCGCGAGCCTCCTGGTCAAATTCGCAACCGCGTTCTGTTATATTTCTCGCGACCGCGAAAATTCTAGTTGAGACGGGTCGAGGCGAGAAAGTTGCAGTAAGAGCTTTAATTGACCCCTGTTCCGAGGTGTTACTAATTTCCGAGAATTTTGTCCAAACCATGAAGCTCGAACGAAGCACCGCGCGGTTTCCAATTATAGGTGTAGACAAAGCAGAAACCTACACGAGGGGAAGAGTAACGTTGACTTTCCCCTCAGCTCGTAAACACACGAAACCCCTTTCCACTACGGCGTACGTGCTGCCGCGTCTGTCTTCATATTACCCCACTCGAGTCACTACAAATCTGCTCCCTCTCTCTCACTTGCGGGATTTAGAACTAGCCGATCCCGACTTTCACTCTTCAGAACGAGTAGACATTATTCTCAGTGCTGATGTTTACTCCCAAATTATTCTTGAGGGCCTCCGGAGGGGTCCGCCCAACAGTCCGGTTGCCCAACGCACTTCACTCGGTTCGATACTAACTGGGCATTGCAACCCTCTCTCGGACGCTTCACGGCATGAAGCGGTTTCGTTGCAATGCATCACTGGCGATACCGATTTAGCTGAATCACTTCAGCGCTTCTGGGTACTGGAGCAGGTTCCCCCCCCCCCCCCCGTACATTCACTACCGCGGAGAGTGAGTGCGAGCAGCACTTTCGCTCCACGCACTCCCGCGACTCTACTGGTCGGTATCAGGTTCGGCTTCCCTTTAATTCTTCTCCGGCCCAATTGGGAAATTCACTTGATACGGCACTCGTGCTGTTACATAAACTAGAATCTCGTTCAAAGGGAAAGCCAGAACTAGCAAAATCATACAATTCCTTTTTAGAGGAATATTTGCAATTAGGGCATATGGAACCCGTCCCAACGGAGTCCATACATTCTCAACCGGCATACTACTTGCCACATCACGGCGTGTTGCGCGATACTAGTGCAACCACGCGACTTCGAGTTGTTTTTAACGCGTCTCAAAAAACAAATTCCGGAGTCTCACTCAATAATCTACTACATACAGGCCCTAACTTACTTCCGGAAATATTTCATCTTCTGCTACGATGGCGAAAACACGCCGTAGTCTTCTCAGCCGACATTCAAAAAATGTATCGGCAAATCAGAGTAGCTCCCGAAGATTGCGACCTACAGCGCATTCTTTGGCGACGACACCCAGACGAAGCTCCCCGTCATTTCCGTCTGCTCACGGTGACTTACGGAATGGCATGCGCCCCTTATCTTGCCGTCCGCACGCTCCAACAGGTGTGCAAAGATGAACAGCATGCCTTCCATCTAGCTTCTTCATGCGCCGCCGACGACATCTATGTGGATGACATCATAACCGGATCAGACTCCCTTTCTGAAGCTCTTGCGCTTCAACAAGAACTTTTACAGTTGTTCAAGGCGGGCGGTTTCGCCCTTCACAAATGGACTTCCAATAAGAGGGAATTGTTGGAAGCCCTCCCGGGCCACGCTCGGAAGGGAAATCCCGAGCTCACCTGTAACCTAGATAAAGTTTCAGCTCTTCTTGGCCTCCTTTGGCACGCTTCACTGGATACCTTCCAGTTTTCCATTGCGCCCCACAAGAACAATTCTCAGGTGACCAAACGCATCGTATTTAGCGAGGTGGCTAGTCTCTTCGACCCCTTAGGTATCCTTGCACCAGTAGTAATTACGGCAAAGATATTCATGCAGTCCTTATGGCTGCTCAACCTTTCTTGGGATCAACCCCTCCCTCCTACGCACGCTCATTATTGGGAAGGGTACTACAAACAGCTGCATTCACTTTCCTCGTTGCGCATCCCTCGGTGGCTGTTAAATTGTGCAAACGCTAACAAGTTGGAGCTTCATGGCTTTGCGGATGCTTCGGAGAGAGCATACGCTGCAGTTATCTATTTGCGCTCCTCTGACGCAAATGCCATGCCTTACGCATCATTAATTGCTTCCAAAACGCGAGTTGCCCCGCTCAAACAAGTTTCTGTGCCTCGGCTCGAACTTTGGGCTGCGTCACTTCTGACACGCCTGACTCTCAGTGTCAAAAACAGTTTAAATTTGGAAAATTGCCCTCTTAACTTATGGTCAGACTCTACAGTAGTGTTGAGTTGGTTGCAGGGTCACCCCTCGAGATGGAAAACCTTTGTCGCGAACAGGGTATCCGAAATTCAAACTTCATTACCAACCGCTACTTGGCGACACATAAAATCAGAATCTAACCCTGCTGACTTGGCATCTCGAGGAGTGGCCTGTGACGTGCTGCTTAACCAGTCTCTCTGGTGGAAGGGTCCCCCCTTCCTTTCCCCGCCGTCCTACGACTACGAACACACGGTTCATAACACTACTACTGACCAGGAGGTTCGCTCATCAAGAGTGACCTGTCATGCAACCACTTCGAATCAATTCTTTTTCGAGGAACTTGCCGGCAAGTTTTCCTTATTGACTAGATTACTACGCACGGTTGGCTGGTGCCTACGCTTTTGCCGAACGTCCAGGGATCGCAACACACGCGCGCAAGTATCGCATCGTCTTTCTACCGAGGAAATATATAACGCTAATCTTGCCTGTATTCGCTGCTTCCAAAAGGCAGCATTTCCAACCGAAATAAAACTACTGCAACATGACCGCCAAATCACACGTGGCCCAACTGCTAGTCTGGCGCCATTCATTGATGGCGATGGGGTGCTGAGGGTGGGGGGTCGCCTGAAGCACTCGTTACTGGACGAATGGCAGAAACACCCTGCCATTTTGCCTGCAAAGGCGCACTTTACTACATTAATCATCAAGGATGCTCACAACCGACTACTTCATGGAGGAACGCAACTCACCTTGGCCACGCTAAGAAGACAATACTGGATACTGGCGGGGCGTCGCTCGGTACGCCGCGTGCTCGCCTCGTGCATGGTTTGTTGTCGCTGGCGCGCCAAAGCTGCGCACCAGCAAATGGGAAACTTCCCCGCTTACCGCACTCAGCCTTCCCGCCCGTTCACTCATACTGGCGTTGACTATGCTGGGCCCTTCTTGACCAAATCGGCGCCCGGTAGAGGTCGACGGACAAGAAAGTCGTACGTCGCTATTTTCATATGTTTGGCAACCAAAGCAGCACATCTTGATTGGAAGGATGTCGACTTCCACCTCACAAAAGAGGGAACCACATGGGAATGCAACCCTCCTGGCACTCCTCACTTCAGCGGCATTTGGAAAGCCGCGGTGAAAATCGTTGAAGTCTGGCACTTCCCGGACACACAACATACTGCACTGCGCGTTAACGGTTTCACCATCATTAAACATGCGACTTCACGGCATCCTCAACTTTCTTTATTCACTAATTGCGCCATGCTACGCATGCCGCGGCTGGCGGAATGTTCTGGATTCGCTCATGGAAGGGCGCCCGTACGCTTGGCTCCTAGCGCTGTTCCGTGACGACAAGCGCGAGCGCTCTTCCCCAATTATCTTCGCATACTCTACGCCTCGCGTAACGGTATATAAACCGCCGCGCGGCATTACAAATTGTCCCTCTACTATCTAAACGGCTTTGCGAAGGTAATACAACAACACAGAATAAATAATTATCAGCGACTTCCGAGAAACATTATTAATTTATTAAACATTTATTTAAACATTACTATTTATTCCGCTTGAAGCTTCACTGCGTGAAGCAATTTACATTACGATTAACGGCCCAACAACGGCATATCCGCGCCTTACATTTCTACAATAAATACAGTTTTACCACCAAGCAATCTTTGAACAATATAATTATTACAAAATAGTGTTCTCGTTATAAGGATCCTTGTGAAATAAATGTGCATACGATAAATCATTTGTCCCAGTATAACAATCATTTACGGGATTTACAACTTGATTGTAACGGGCTAATAAAACATTGTTAAATAAATAAGATCTATACTCCTAAAGGCGAGCTATCCGAAACATTTTCATAGCGCAATACGTAACAATAAAAAAAATTCACTGTTGCATTAGTGTGTTCTCACTGACACGAAGGCATTTAATGTTTCGAGGGATACCGCAAGTATTAACCGCCGGGACGTGTCGGCCGGCCCGGGGGGATTCCCCCCAGTGGTGGGGATGAAACGCGGTCGCTAACGCTGTATGACCCGCGCGGCACTCATCGAGAAATTACTGTATTTGTCAGAAATTGTTTTTTCGTTGGGTGCGCGAAAATCTATTACTAAGCGCCAGCGTTTATTACCCTGTGCATCTGCTCTCTTTGGAACAATCCATAACGGTGAACTGAATAGAGATTGAGAAGGACTAACTATTCCCTTTTATAACAAAGCTTTAATCTGTTTTTTAATTTCTTTTTGATGTGTAGTCTGAAGTTTGAAGGCTGTTCTACATCTGGATAAGAATCTTCGTCCGATGTATTCAAAATATCATAGGATTCCAATGTTTGAGGTTCTATCTCCACGTCCAGTGCTTCGTCGCTGGTCTTTATTGCTATAACGTGGCACTTTCCATTGTTATTTGTTACGACTGCTTCTCTTATATAAAGTTGTTTGTGGGTCTTGATACGCGGTAAATGTCCTTCCTTAATTTTCGGGTTTGCTATTGTTACTGTAATCTGTCGTGATGTTCTAGGTTCAATACAGTTGTTCAATAGCTGGACTGAAGCAATTGAGGAGAGTGTGTGTTGCCCGTGGTGTTAGAGCAGGTGAGGAGGTAGAAGGAAGGATTCGGGACGAAACAGGAACGAGTGGACTGTATGAGGTACGGATAGGACGACCCTAGAAAGAACGGACATTGTTAAGACAGGACTTTATTCACAATTATGCATATTAACCAGAGACGACACGGACAAAACACTTGGCACAACATGGCCGTTAACGTGACGACGCACAATTTTCCTCGCTCGTATCGACGGCTTATATTCGCACTTACGGTCTATTTACATCAATACTTAAGCTAATATAATTATGAACTATTCTAAAGGTACCTTACTTACTAATCGCTAAGAACAGCATTTGGTCGGCTTCTGCTTTTCTTTAATTTGATGTAGATCTTGGTAATTAGTACAGGGTAAAGGTCGGATCGGTTTATTCGTCAATTCGACCATTGTATTAAAAATAGGCATCCTATGAGTCCATCGGCGTCTTTTGCAAGATTTTTCACCAAATAGAAAAATGCTGGAGATCCATGAATATGTAAAATTGTAGTTCCCTGTGTGTGAATCGACGTTGTGGTAAGTCCAGTTATCTCGATCTCTTCTCTTAAAATTATTTATGCGTTTCTTCCAAGAACGTCGTTGACAAACAGGTTGACTGCGGCTCCACCGTCAATTAGGAATTCTCCCGTTCCTGACTCCAATTCCGGAACCTAGACTTTGATTCGTGGTGCAGGTGCTTCTTTCATGAGTTTTCGTTCTTCTCGAAACGAACTGTCCTTTGGCGACTTCCTCGTTTCCGCTCATCGTGTCGCCCATACGTTGAGCGCGATGGTAGGTTAAAGACTTCGTGGATTCAACGGATGAATCTCGCAGAGTTCCTCTTCAAATCCAGATGTTCTGGTATGTCGTTCCTTAACTCGATCATACCAAGTCGGTGAGTGAGGGTATGACACTTCACGTCCTCTATCCCGAGAATCTTGAACGTAGCGGCCTCGACGTGACCACCTGGTGGGCAATTCGCTGGATGGCGACTGTTGCTGACTTCTTAACTTCGTCAATTTGTAGCACGGCGTCGTAAGCTTGTTCAAGTGTACCTAAGTCTTGAATTCGAGCCGACACTTCCCAGGAAATTTGATCCGGTAAACCAACGATGAAATTTTCTTTAACGTCTTTTTCCATTTCTTTCACAAAATCTTCAACGTGATCCAGATATTTTTCTTGGATAGCTCCACGCGTTCAATGAATGAGATGACTTGTCCTGTCGATATATTGTCGCAGGCTTTCTCCTTCACGATTACGTGGAATCGCGATTTCTACTTGGAAATGAAACAAACTTTTTCCCGGCGCGATTCTCTTTTTCAAATGTTAAATTAACGCCCTAACAGAATCGAATTTATGTTCTAACGTGCATCAACGCGCAGGACCAATAAGTTTCGTTAAATCAATCGCAAGATACTCCGCGTCCTTACCTTCGGGAATCAAGGTGAATCCGTCTTCCACATTCTGTGCAAAGCGCGTCAAAGATGGACATTCACCGTCGAAGGTCGGAATGGACGAGGTAACGTTCTGTATACACGTCCGTTGCGTTAAGAGTGTCATTGAGTTAGCAATTGAAACTGTCAGGTTCATTATGTCGTTTGAAGAGACGTTCGCTGGCGGGTTTGTCATTTTAAACAAAAATTAATAAATAAATGACTAAACTAGGGAAAACTAGTATATCGTACTAGTATATCAATGTTCACATACGAGTAATAGAACAAATTTAAAACCAAAATTTACGCCAATCCTAAAACTAGTAACTATCCTACCGCTGTCATCAGTTCTGTTACGAGCCGGTCTGTGTGGCAGCAAGGGAGACCGATGAGGGTATATTATCCAGGAATACGCTTATCAAGTTGTTAGTTAAGGTGCGCGGACGACGCTGATACGAAATCAGGGAGCCGCTTGGATTATTCAGAGCGGGTACGAACCTGATGCGAAATCGGCAAGCCGCAGGGGGAGGGGGAAACGTCGTGAACGAACACGGTGCGAAACCGGGGAGGCACTAGAATGAATTTCGCAGACTAACCCCATGCGCAATCGGAGAGCCGTAGGACACGGACGAACCTGCTACGAAACCAGGGAGCCGTAGGAATGGTTAGGTTTCGTGGACGAACTCGATGCGAAATCGGGGAGCCACTAGGTTGGAATATGTAGTTTGTTTGTTTGGATAAAGATGTGCGAACGGATCTGATACTAGATCAGATAGTCGCAGGAAATGTTAGTTCCCTCGTAACTCTAAATTATTATTTGATACAACTCGAGCGGAAAAGTTGTATCGGTGGGTACGTTGTTACTAATATGCAAGGATTACGGGGTAAAGATAGGTTTAACGAATCTACTCGATTTATAAGTGAACATATAAAGTTATATTCTGAATATCAGTATAAATACAAATGTTTCTGTCATGAAATTATACAGGGGGGCAGCCAGCTCAGGGAACATCGGGAAATGGGGCGTAGCCGAGGTGTATCTAAACACTTTTTCCTTGGCCACAATGTGGTTTGCAGCTTCATTGTTGAATTATTAACGAAAAACACTGGCCAATAAGAGCGCACGCCGGGCGGCCGCTGACGCGCTCAGGCCCGAACCTCTCAGCTGTTTCGATGTGGGGGCATCGATGGTACCGACGGAAGCATACGGCAAATGTTACATCGTCTTAATTAAGAATAATGTGGAATAATTTGTTATTCATGAATAACAAATAAACTAATAAGTCGTTTAAGAACAGTGTCCCATACGTTTATTCATTATCCGAAAGGAATAAAATTTTTTATTACGCACGAAAAAAATATGTTTTTTAACAGCACGTTTTCAGGTGGATAAACTATGTTTCCAGAAATTATGTGTGCAGAACTAATGTTAGAAGAAGCTAGTTAAACTTATCCACTCGTCCACGAATTACCCTGCTTAACATAGTGTGAATCCTGTCCTTTTTTTTTTTATCGTGTGGGAAATCTTACAGGAGACACCCCGGCCACTGGGGAGTGACCGAGGTAGTGTCGGATTCATACCGACTAAAACCCACACGGTGGCCGTCCTAGGCGACTAGGGAAGACGCGTGGAACCCTGACGGACACGACCCCGCGTCCTCCCTCGCCGTGCCTCAAACTATATAGAAGGCTCCTCCCGAAGAGAGTCAGAAGGACCCTCCTCCAATACCTATAAACTAATAACCGTAGCCGCAATGCGCGGCCACCACGCAATACGGCCCATCCCCTGCCACGTGCAATGGCTGCCAGATCCCCCGTCCGACAGCCCGTGGTCCTCTAGTCGGGTCGGAAGGTCCCGACGCTACCTCTCCCCGGGGACCCAATCAGTGAGGCGGGGACACCAGACGCCTGCGCCTGCGCCTCTCCCTTCCGACATTTCCTCTACCACGAGCGGGGTCCGCTCGTTCCCTGGCCCTTTCCGCCGCCTCCTTCTGCGTCATAACGTCCTCGCAGACGGAGGCTAGGGCGCTCCAAGCCGCCCGGTCGTCCAAGATGTTGGGGACGACCGCGGCCAGCGAAAGGTCGGGACCCACCGCTTGCCTCAGAACTCGGCGCTCCGCAGCCCACGGCGGACACTCCTCTAGAGTGTGCTGCGCCGAGTCCACCTCCTCGCCGCAGTGCCAGCACTGCGCCGTCTCCTCCCTCCGGATGCGCTGCAGGTACTCCCCGAAGCACCCGTGCCCAGAGAGCACCTGAGTCATCCGGTAGGTCAGCCTGCCCCACGTCCTGCCGAGCCACTTCTCCAGACTCGGCAGGACCGCCCCGACGACGTGTCGCTCCGCTACGGTCGATCCAGCGAGCCGTGCCCTCCACTCGGAGACGCCGCGCCGCCGAGACGGAAGCCTCGAAGCCCTCAGTCGATCCTCCCGCTCCAGGGGGTCGTCGCTGTCCGGCGCCCTCGACGATGCATAGTCGGACGCCGCCACTCCTGCCTGGATGTCGAGCGGCAGGAGCCCCGCCAGAGTCATCGCGGCCTCGTAGGACATCGTGCGGTACGCCCGCGCGACCCTGATGGCCACCCTCCTCTCCACGCGACGCAGCATGTCCAGGCTGCGTCTACTGACCACCAGGTAGCCGCACCACACCGGTGCCCCGTACAGCGCGATCGACCGCACCACCCCGGCGTACAGGCGACGCACCTCTCTCGCCGGGCCCCCGAGATTCGGGAGTATACGGCCCAACGCGGCCGCAGCCCCCTCCAGTCGGGGAGCCAGACGCTCGAAGTGGGCTCCGAAACTCCAGTGGGCGTCGAGGGTGAGTCCCAAGTATCGTAGTCGCTGACCCACCCCCACGCAGGACTGACCAATGCAAAGCGCGGTCGCAGGCGGTTCACCCCGCCGCCGCAGCCGGTCCGCCATCCACATCGCCTCAGTTTTATGTGGCGCCACTCGCAGACCGAGTCTTTCTACCCCCGAGACGACGCAGGCTACTCCCAACTACAGGCTACAATCAGCAGGCTACAATCAGCAGGCTACAATCCAGCGTCCGAGGAAATAGGAAGAAGACGGGAAGAAGGAGGAAGAGACCCAGGGTCTGGGTCTCCTCGGATTCCCCGAGTCCGGGAACTCGCGGAGGGCGGGGTTCAGCATCGGCTTCGGAGTCTGATGCGGGGACCACAGGACCGCGCGGGACCGCTCTCGGACCAAAGATCTGTTGGAGATCCGAGAGTGCAGACGGAGGCGAGGGGCGGGAGAAGATAAGCCTGGCCGAGATCGGTATTGACGGGGTTAGGCCCAAAACGTCGAAGACCGGCGGGCTTATCCTCGAGATCCGGGGGCCCGGCGGCCAGGAGAAGGTCCAACAACTGGCTGACAAGATGGCGGGTGGTGGACGTGTCCTCGAGGCCCCAAGAGGTGGCTGCGGCGGTGGCCGCGGTCGGTGGCTGCCCGGAGGGAAGCGTGGAGGTGGGCGATATCGTTTTCAACCCGTTGGGACGAGGAGCCGCGTGGGTCCGATGCCCGCTGGAATCGACACACCGGGTGGCGAGGGCGGGACGACTCACCGTCGGGTGGTGCAGCGCGTCTGTGGAGCCCCTCCAAACGCGCCCACTTCAGTGCTTCAGGTGCCTGGAAGTTGGGCACACGAGGAGCGGGTGTTCCAGCGGCACTGACAGGAGCGATCTGTGCTACAGGTGCGGGGGCAGCGGTCATCGGGCTAGCAAATGCTTGGGTGTCCCGCGGTGCCCGGTGTGCAGCGACCTGGGTCGGCCGGCTGGACACAGCCTGGGGGCTCCTTCTTGTGCTCCCTGCCAACCTGGAGGGAGTAGAGGGAGGAAGGAGCGGGATCCGGCACCGCGGCCTCCTCTTCCGGCGGCGCCAGCACCGGCAGTGCCGACCGGGATGGATTCGGGCGGATGCGCGCGGGACATGGAGCTGGAGGTGGTCTTGCGGACGAGGAGCACTACGACAGAACAAGTAGAGGCACAAGTGTCGGCTCTTGAGCTGAGACCGGCTCAGGAGCCGATGGAGAGGAGCCCGGACCGAACGGTCGGGCAATGCCCCCCTATGTAGGGGGGCATGGATCTGGAGTAGCCTCCAGTGTCCGGCTACTCCAGACCAACATAAACCACTCCCGCAGAGCGCAGGATCTGCTCTTGCAGACGATGCGGGAGTGGGATATAGGGCTGGCAGTTGTCGCGGAGCTATATGCGGTCCCCGTTACCCCCTCCACTCCGTGGATGAGGGGCCTAGGGCGGCCATCGTGTGGGTTTTAGTCGGTGTGAATCCGATACTACCTCGGTCACTCCCCAGTGGCCGGGGTGTCTCATGTAAGATTTCACACACGATAAAAAAAAAAAAGGGTTGACTTGGTGATTGAACGACACCGATAACACTGTTCAACACGGGTCTGATTTTGTAACCTTCAATAGGCGTGTCTTGTAGTCTTTAGCGCGCTGAATACGAATCTGAAATCCTTTTTTCTCCGGAACGTAACATTTTTGAAAAAATCGATTTTGAAAAAATTCGCAATTTTTCAAGTTTGGGTGTGTTTTGTACTTTTACGGTAATAGTTATTCGGTTCCGCTTGTTGCCCAATGATTCTTTGGAGTTTCATGAATAAAATGATATAAATAATTGTTTGATTATAAACATTTAAATATGTTTAAATGATGATCAAAGTGAAAAGGACACCGAAAACGCACCCATTTTGGCCGATATTTTTCAATTTATTTCAAAAATCGAGGGTCTAGGAGAAAATCTGACTATGCCTCGCGATAAAACAGACATTTCTGCTAAGGAAAGCACCAACGGAAGTTGCAAAATCATTTTCGTTTTGAATATAGAAGCGAAATAGTTTAGCAAAACACGCGGCGGTGGAAGTGGTACTCAATGACGGCAGTGCTTAAACCTCTCGCCAGAGCTTTCGGAGGTAAAAAATGCAATTGAAATTTTGAGGCATGCCTCATTCAAAACGACTAACATATTTTATTTGCTGGTCGGTATTTGGGTTGAGTTGAGAGCGGACGTGCGTGAGGGTCAGGAAAGTAAAGTGATAAGGAAGTAGAGAAACAATTGAAAGGGTTGAGCGGGAGTTTAGGAGAAGTGAGCAGGAGGTAGGGACAAGAAGAGAATAGAAAGAGTAGTGTCGGAAGGGAGCTGTAGTTAGAGGGATAAGGGATAGTGTACGTTAATTGAAGGTTAGAGAGGTTAGAAGGTAGTGAGAAAAAAAAGAGGTGCGAAAATCGGTAAAGAAGAGAACGGCAAGAGCGACGGTAAACGCGATACAGGGAAATGGCGGCAGAGAAGAGTAAGGGGGGTAGAGAAAGCGGCGCGGTATCAAGAACCGGAGTAGTGGGGCTGAGAAGGAGAGAGAAGGAAAGCGGAGCAGCGGCGGAGGGGTCGCAACGAAGTTGGAGCAACAGCTCTATCCCAGAATACTTCACGAGAGGAAAGGCAGTGGAATCGGTACAAGTAGAGCAGGTGGAGGCAGTCAGGAAGGGTTGGGAGAAGGAGGAAGGCAATGGTAGAAGCGAGGCGCAGGGTGGGGAATGGATGGAAATTATGAAGGAGATTTGGAGGGAGCTGAGAGAAATTAAGGAAGATATCAGGGAGGGGCAAAGGAAGACGGAAGAATAGGAAAAGAAATGGGAAGAGGAGAGGGCAGAAATGCTGGAAAGATTGGGCAAACTGGAGAGAGAAAAGGAGGAACAAGCAAAGGAAAGAGAAGACAGGGAGGAAAGGGTGAGACAATTGGAGGAAGGTGAAGAGAGGAGGGAGAGGAAAGAACGAAGGAACAACATAGTAATCAGGGGTCTCGAAGAGGTGAAGGGGGCAAGTTTAAGGGAAGGAATAGAAGAGTGGCTTGCGGAACAGCTGGAGGCTAAGGTAAAAGTGAAGGAAGCATTTAGGATTGGCGGAAAGGAAACGGGGAGCAGGATGATGGTGGCGAAAATAGGGAGCTGGGAGGAGAAGAGAGAAATCATGATGAAGAAGAACAGGTTAAAAGGGAAGGCAATTTTTGTAGGAAATGACTGGGCGAGACAGGAAAGAATGATGCAGAAAGAAATTTCGGAGAGGGCAAAAAGCGAAAGGGAGGAAGGAAACACAGTAAGGGTGGAGTATGGAAAATTGTTGGTAGGTGGGGAGAGGATCGACTGGAAAGAGAGTAGGGGATTGAAGAAATGAAATTTTTGAATAAAAAGGCGGCAACCATGGGGGTAGTTGGGGGAGGAGAAGAGAAAGAAGAGAAGGAGTGCAAAATGATAGTTTGGAATGTGGCAGGCATAGGAAACAAGGATAGGGAGTTCTGGCAGTATTTACAGCAATTCGACGTAGTGGGGCTGGTTGAAACGTGGGTGGAAGGGAAGAATTGGGACTATTGGAAGGAGAGGTTGCCGTCAGAATGGAACTGGAAATGCCAAGGGGCGAGTAGAGAGGAGAAAAGAGGAAGGGCGAAGGGGGGATAATAACTGGAGTAAGAAGGGAGATAAGCAAGGAAGAAGATGAAAGGATAGAGCAGAGAGAGGGTATAGTGAAAAGGCAAATAAAGATAAGTGGAGAGGAGGGAGTAGTGGTGGTTGTGTACAACAGAGAGGGCAAGGAAGAGAAATTGAGAGAGTTGGCCGATATGGTCGGATAGATGGAAGAAGGGATATTGCTAATCGCGGGAGACTTTAACGCAAGAGTGGGGGAGGAGGGTAGAAGATGCTGGGGTGTACGGAGAGGGGGTTGGTAACAAGGGAAACGAAGGACAAGGAGAAAAATAAAGAAGGGGATGCTTTATTGAGGCTGACAGAGGAAAGGGGATGGTCGTTGCTCAATGGGAACAAGAATGGAGATGAGAGGGGAGAATGCACATTCTACAGAGGAAGGGTTAGAACCGTAATAGATTACGCAATAGTTAACGAAGAGACCTGGGACAGAGTGGAGGAATTTAGAGTCGGGGACAGGATAGATTCTGACCACCAACCTCTTATAGTGATAATGAAAGACGCTATGGAAAGAAGGGTGAAAGAGCAGAAGGTGGGAGAAAGAGAGGTACAGTACTGGAGCAAGGAGGATATAGAAAGATACAGGGAGAGAGTAAACGGGCTGAAATGGAAGGAGGTAGGAGTGGAGAGCGGATGGAAAGAACTAATAGAAGGAATAAGAGGTGCCGTGGTAAGTAAGAGAGTGAAAAGGAGGGGGAGAAAAGAGGTAGGAGAAAGATCTTGGTGGGATAAAGAGTGTAGAGTGAGGAAGAAGGAGCTGAGGAATAGTTGGAAAAGGGTGATGAAAGGAGCAGAAGAGTTAGAGAGTTATAAGAGCAGAAGGGCGAAGTATAAAAGGCTGTGTAAGGAAAAGGAGAAAGAGCAGAAAGAAAAGGAGGAGACAGAGTTGAAAGGGATAAAGAATGAGGCGCAGGCATGGAAGTTTGTAAGCAAATTTAGGAAAAGAAGAGTCGGGGTATGTGAAAAGATAGTGTTGGAAGAATGGGAGGCACATTTCAGAACACTGTTGGGGGGTGAGGAAATGGACGAAGAGGAGGGAAGTGAGGAAGGAGAGATGATGAGAGAGTGGATGGAAGAGGAAGAAGGGGAGGAGGATCTAAGTTTGGAAGAGATACTTAAGCAAATCAAACGTCTGAAAGTAAGGAAAGCGGCTGGAAAGGATGGTATCAGAAACGAAGCGTGATTATATGGAGGAGGGAAGGTTGGGAAGAGATTAGGGGACGTTTTAAGAGATGTATGGAAGGGAAAGGGCATACCAACGGACTGGAAGGAAGGGGTGGTGACCCTGTTTTCAAGAAGGGAGAGAAGGGGGAAGTGAAGAACTACAGAGGAATAACGCTGATGTGTACGGCGTACAAGATATACGCGTCGGTAATTGTTCTGGATTCGCTCATGGAAGGGCGCCCGTACGCTTCGCTCCTAGCGCTGTGTCGTGACAACAAGCGCGAGCGCTCTTCGCGAATTATCTTCGCATACTCTACGCCTCGCGTAACACTATATAAACCGCCGCGCGGCATTACAAATTGTCTCTCTCTACAACAAAACGGCTTTGCGAAGGTAATTCAACAGCACATAACAAATAATCATCAGTGACTCCAAATATACATTATTAATTTATTAAACCTTTATTTAAACATTACTATTTATACCGCTTGAAGCTTCACTGCGTGAAGCAATTTGCATTACAATCATAACGGCTCAACGACGGCATATCAGCGCCTTACATTTCTACAATAAATACACTTTACCAACAAGTACTCTTTGATTAATATCATTACAACAAAATAGTGTTCTCGTTACAAGGATTCTTGTAAAATAAATGTGCACACGATAAATCATTCGTCCCAGCGAAACCATCATTTACGGGATAATAAAACAAGTAAAATTTAATAAGATCTATACACCTAAAGGTGAGCTATCCGAAACATTGGTCCTTCGAGCCGGATAGTTTAACGGACCTTTAGGCGTATTTTAATCCTTTTATTAATCACGTTACATAAATCCGCGTTGCCAGCCAAAGTGCGCGAAAAACCGTCGACCCGGAACAATAATAATCGGGGTCGAACTAAAAGTTAGTTACTTTTCAAGTTTTTTTTGGTGAATCGCCCTTCATCTCGAGGGCTCAAGTTCGGTATTTGTTGCTAACTGGCACGCTGCATAATGGAGAAATATATTACGAAGCAACTATCGTTGTTCCAACGCATCTCGAATACCGTTACGAACATGAAGAAGCTGGGTGCCGCTAAAATAACACAAGGCGTAATTACTTCGCGACTTGAATTACTGGAATCAAATTGGAATGCGTTCACTGAGGGTCCCGATCAATTGCTGGACATCGTAACCCCCGAGCACGCCTCGTGGCCATATTTCGTGACGGACCACATGGCCCTTTGTGAAGAGGCATATCTAATTAACAAGGCCGCGCTACTGGACCTTCGCAAGCCGTTGGAGCAACCAACAACGGCTCCCATGGACAACCCTCCGCAGCGATCTCTTCCACGCATCGACGTGCCTCGGTTTTCTGGGGACTACCGGGAGTGGGCAAGCTACCGTGACCTGTTCACGTCGCTGGTCATCGGCAACAAGTATCTTTCCGAGGTGGAGAAATTCCACCACCTCAAAATCAGCCTGTCCGGCGAGCCCGCTCAATTAATACAAAACATACGCCTCACAGAGGCGAACTTTGCTGGAGCGTGGAAAATTATCGCTGCGCGCTACGAGAATCTGCGCATCTTGATACAATCGCAGCTCGCTGCTCTTTCTTCATTGCCGTCCATGAAAAGAGAAACCGCTGCCTGTTTGAAGCCGCTTCTGAACGGCACACTGGACGCCGTTCAATCTCTGGAAGCCCTTGGCCGGCCAGTCAAGCACTGGGACGATTGGTTGGTCTTCGGACTTGTGCAAAAGTTGGATGCAAAAACAAGATCCTCCTTCGTTCGAGCAACTGTATGTCTTCCTCACTGGTCACCTCCGCGCTCTGGAAGCTGTTGAAGACACAGTTCCGGCCACTGCTGCATCGCCGACATCAGGGTCAATACTAAAAAAGGAGACAAGATTAGCGAAATTCAGGACGCACACTGCATCTACACCGGAAGAAAGACGTCCGAAGTGCCCGCTGTGTTCCGACCACCACTTTCTGATGTTCTGCGCAGAATTCAAACGGATGTCTACGCACGAGAGGAAGAAACTGATAGCAGACAAAAATCTGTGTTACAACTGTCTCGGAAATCACCCTTCACGTTCGTGCAAATCATTGAAGCGCTGCCAACTGTGCGTAGGTAAGCACCATACCTTGTTACACATAAAATCTGAGCAAGGCTCCTCGCGGCAGGTCTCTCCACAAGGTCGCGTGGAGGAGTCACGGACCTCGCACTGTGCGCGAGCCTCCTGGTCAAATTCGCAACCGCGTGCTGTTATATTTCTCGCGACCGCGAAAATTCTAGTTGATACGGGTCGAGTCGAGAAAGTTGCAGTAAGAGCATTAATTGACCCCTGATCCGAGGTATCACTTATTTCCGAGAATTTTGTGCAAACCATGAAGCTCGAACGAAGCACCGCGCGGTTTCCAATTCTGGGTGTAGGCAAAGCGGAAACCTACACGAGGGGAAAAGTGACGTTGACTTTCTCCTCTGCTCGTAAACACACGAAACCCCTTTCCACTACGGCGTACGTGCTGCCGCGTCTGTCTTCGTATTCCCCCACTCGAATCACTATACATCAGCTCCCTCTCTCTCACCTGCGGGATTTGGAAATGGCTGATCCCGACTTTCACTCTTCGGAACGAGTAGACATTATTCTCGGTGCTGATGTCTACTCCCAAATTATTCTTGAGGGCCTCCGGAAGGGTCCGCCCAACAGTCCGGTTGCCCAACGCACATCACTTGGTTTGATATTAACTGGGCATTGCAACCCTCTCTCGGACGCTTCACGGCGGGAAGCGGTTTCGTTGCAATGCAGCTCTGGCGATACCGATTTAGCTGAATCACTTCAGCGCTTCTGGGTACTGGAGGAGGTTACTCCCCCTCCCCGTACATTCACTTCCGCGGAGAGTGAGTGTGAGCAGCACTTTCGCTCCACGCACTCCCGTGACTCTACTGGTCGGTATCAGGTTCGGCTTCCCTTTAATGCTTCTCCGGCCCAATTGGGAAATTCTCTTGACACGGCACTCGTGCTGTTGCATAAACTTGAATCTCGATTAAACGGAAAGCCCGAACTATCAAAATCATACAATTCCTTTCTAGAGGAATATTTGCAGTTAGGGCATATGGAACCCGTCCCAACGGAGTCCATACATTCTCAACCGGCATACTACTTGCCACATCACGGCGTGTTGCGCGATACTAGTGCAACCACGCGACTTCAAGTTGTTTTTAACGCGTCTCAAAAAACAAATTCCGGAGTCTCACTCAATAATCTACTACATACAGGCCCTAACTTACTTCCGGAAATATTTCATCTTCTGCTACGATGGCGAAAACACGCCGTAGTCTTCTCAGCCGACATTCAAAAAATGTATCGGCAAATCAGAGTAGCTCCCGAAGATTGCGACCTACAGCGCATTCTTTGGCGACGACACCCAGACGAAGCTCCCCGTCATTTCCATCTGCTCACGGTGACTTATGGAATGGCATGCGCCCCGTATCTTGCCGTCCGCACAATCCAACAGCTGTGCAAAGACGAACAGCATGCCTTTCCTCTAGCTTCCTCATGCGCCGCCCACGACATCTATGTGGACGACATTATAACCGGAGCAGACTCCCTCTCTGAAGCACTTGCGCTCCAACAGGAACTTTTACAGTTGTTCAAGGCGGGCGGCTAATCTTGCCTGTATTCGCTGCTTCCAAAGGGCAGCCTTTCCAACCGAGCTGAAACTATTGCAACAAGGCCGCCAAATCACACGTGGCCCAACTGCTAAACTGGCGCCATTCATCGATGGCGATGGGGTGCTGAGGGTGGGGGGTCGCCTGAAGCACTCACTACTTGACGAATGGCAGAAGCACCCTGCCATTTTACCTGGAAAGGCGCATTTTACTTCATTACTAATCAAGGATGCTCACCACAGACTTCTTCACGGAGGCACACAACTCACCTTGGCTACGCTAAGAAGACAATACTGGATACTGGCGGGGCGTCGCGCGGTACGCCGCGTGCTCGCCTCGTGCACGGTTTGTTGTCGCTGGCGCGCCAAAGCTGCGCACCAGCAAATGGGAAGCCTCCCCGCTTACCGCACTCAGCCTTCCCGTCCATTCACGCATACTGGCGTTGACTATGCTGGGCCCTTCTTGACAAAATCCGCGCCCGGTAGAGGTCAACGGACAAGAAAATCGTACGTGGCAGTTTTCGTATGTTTAGCGACCAAAGCTGATGCCACAACGGCTGCCTTCCTTGCCGCATTCCGGCGATTCATTTCGCGCCGTGGGATTTGCACCACACTTGCGAGACCACTTTTGGACGAGGTGATCATCAGAATATGTGCACCAGCTGCAGAGTCGAGACAAGTGGCAAACAGCTCAGCCAAACTTCAGGACAGGGGACTTATGCCTCGTGATGTCGGAAGTGACGCCACCTTCACAATGGCCGCTGCGACGCATCACAGAAATTCACAAGGGCGATGATCAGCTTGTTCGCGTCGTCACGGTCCGAACGGCCACCACCACGCTGATGAGGCCCACTACAAAAATCTGCCTACTGCCACCAGTCACTGCCGAGATTTAACTACTTCTCACTTTTCCTTTCTTCCGCACTTCCTCTGAACCGCAACGGTTCCACCAGCATTAAACATGCGACTTCACGGGGCCCTCAATCTTCTTTGTTCTAATTGCGCCATGCTACGCTTGCCGCGGTGGGCGGAATGATCTGGATTCACTCATGGAAGGGCGCCCGTACGCTTCGCTCCTAGCGCTGTGTCGTGACGACAAGCGCGAGCGCTCTTCGCGAATTATCTTCGCATACTCTACGCCTCGCGTAACACTATATAAACCGCCGCGCGGCATTACAAATTGTCTCTCTCTACAACAAAACGGCTTTGCGAAGGTAATTCAACAGCGCATAACAAATAATCATCAGTGACTCCAAATATACATTATTAATTTATTAAACCTTTATTTAAACATTACTATTTATACCGCTTGAAGCTTCACTGCGTGAAGCAATTTGCATTACAATCATAACGGCTCAACGACGGCATATCAGCGCCTTACATTTCTACAATAAATACATTTTACCAACAAGTACTCTTTGATTAATATCATTACAACAAAATAGTGTTCTCGTTACAAGGATTCTTGTAAAATAAATGTGCACACGATAAATCATTCGTCCCAGCGAAACCATCATTTACGGGATAATAAAACAAGTAAAATTTAATAAGATCTATACACCTAAAGGTGAGCTATCCGAAACAGTAATAAATGAAAAACTGGTGGAGCATGCGGAGAAGGCATGTTTCGAGGAGACGCAAATGGGCTTTAGAAAGGGGAGAGGTACAACGGACTGCTTATACGTAATTAAACACATAGTAGAGAGAAGATTAAAAGAAAATAGAGGGAAACTATTTGCTGCCTTTATTGACCTAAAGGCGGCTTTCGATGGTCTGGATAGGGAGGTGCTATGGTGCTTGATGAGAGAGAGAGTGATTGGAGAGGGCCTAGTGAGGAGAATAAAGAAAATGTACTTAAAGACAAGTTGCAGAGTGAAAGTAGGAGAGGAATTATCAGAGAGAATGGAATTGAGAAGAGGGGTAAGGCAGGGATGTCCGTTAAGTCCGACCCTCTTCAATTTATATGTAGCGGACTTAGAGAAGGTGATGAGGGAGGGCCAGGACGGAGGAGTCCTAGTGGGAAAGAGGAGAATATGGACGATTACGTATGCGGATGATATTGTACTGCTAGCCGAGAGAGAAGGGGAGCTAAAAGCAATGCTGGGAAGAATGGAAAGATACTGCAAAAAGAAAAGGTAAGTGGTGAATGCCGAAAAAACTAAGGTGATGGTGTTTAGCAAAGGAGGGAGGAATCCGAAGGAAAGAGTGTGGAGATGGGGAAGGGAGCGGTTAGAGGAGGTCAAGGAATTTTGCTACTTGGGGTACAGGTTGGGAAGAGGAAACGGGGATGAGGCCCACGTAAGGGAAAGGGCGAAGAAAGCCAGATTAGCAATGGGGACAATATGGAGTATAGGCGAAAGAAAATTCAACGGGAATGTGAGATGGAGATGGAGGCTGTTTGATGCAGTAGTAAGGAGTGTGGCTACGTACGGAGTGGAGATATGGGGGTGGAAGGAGAGAGGACTGATTGAAAGACTTCAGGAAGTATATGCAAGGTGGGTCCTAGGGGTAAGCAGGAACACCCCGGGGTACCTTGTGAGGGAGGAGATGAAAAGGGACAAGATGAGAGTGTGGATGGGAAAAAGGGCGGCAGTGTATGACGAGAAAATAAGGAAAGGGTTGGTCAGCGTACTGGTAAGAGAATGCTGGGAGGAAAGAAGAAAGGACGAAGAAAAGGAAAATGGACGAGATGGGGAATAGAAAGGGAGGATTATTTCAGAAGATGCGGCTATATGGGGAGAGAGGCGGTGAAAAGGGAAGAGGCATGGAAGGAACTGGTGGCAAGGGATAGAGAAGTGCAGGAGCAAGAAAGAGGTGAAAAAGTGAGAAGCTCCAGATTTGCTCCAAGGTACGAGGGGGTAAAGGTGTTGGGTTGGCCAAGATACTTGATGAAGGATAAAGAAAGAGACAAAGGCATGAAAGAGATGGGCAGACTAAGATGCGGGAACGAAGAGAGGGCAAATAGATATTGGGAATCGGAGGACAGGAGGAGATGCAAGCTGTGTGGGATGGAGAACGAGACGTTGGAACACTTAGCGTGGGAATGCGTGAAGATGAGTAGGTGGCCGGGAAGTAAAAGGGAGTTACTGGGAGACGAAGGAAAAGGGAGAGAATGGGGGAAGCAGTTGAGGAAGAGGAGGAGAGAGAGGAGGATGGAAGTGGAAGTAGAGAGGCATCAGTAAGCCAAAGAATAGCAATAGTAGTAATAATAGAAATAATATATATTAGTATGTAAGTTAGATTGTAAGAGATGGGGGGATGTACAGAAATGTAAAGAGGGAGTGGCCGTAAAGCCGAGAGGCAGGCGGCGAAATAAAGTATTATTATTTTATTTGCTTTTTAGACAGTCTGTTTTACGTGTAACGTTACATTTTGTACTTCCATCGATTTTCAGGTTTGCGTGGTAACGAGAAAACAAAAAATTTGACAGTACCAAAAAATCTTCGTCATGGAGTGATAAAAATGATGTGGCAAAAAATGTTTCAGTTAAGTTAATTAGCCTTCTACTAATGTGGGATTAGAACTTTTAAGAGATAAGGCCGATGTAAGTGTAATATAAAAACAGGGAATTATATATTTATTAACAAAGATACTACGTTGTTCTAGTCTATTTTATATACGCTGTTCTACTCGATTTACACTGCTCCGCTCTACAATCCGCACTGTGTCGATCTTCAATCCACACTCTATCGCCACTTCATCCACACTGTGTATTTTTCCATTCATTCCTACTGTCCTTCCCTTAAACCTAACGGTAATGCTGAAAACATATAAAACGGGAGACACGGTTCTACAGGCAATCGTCGCTCGCCTGCAGATCACCTGTCTCCCAGGTAGCCTGGTTCTAAACGTTACTGTGCCCAGGCTCCGGGCGCTACGTACTGCAACACAAACTTCAATGACAAAAATTTCAATTTTTATATATTACTATATATTTTGACTGTGGAATGTCATAACTGACATCGAGACCAATCCAATGACCTGTCACACTATTGTGGGAGTGCGAAGCGCCCAACGTCCCGCCACGGGACATTTCTGACCGGGCTACCTGGAACACAGATGTTCTGCAGGCGAGCACCGATGGCCTGCAAAACCGTGTCCCTTATTTTCCATGTTTGAAGGATACGACAGAGTAGATTGAGCAGCGGAGGAGTGTAGAGTCAAGAGCGGTACAATATAGATCGTAGAGTAGAACAGCGTACAATAGCGTAGACAGTGTAGTACAGCGTAGGAGGAATAGTGTAGTGTACTGTTAATAAATATGTAATAATCTCATCGTTAAATATATTACACTTACACCGGCTTGATTTCATTTAAAACTTCAAACCAATCCCACACTATTATCTTAAGTGTTGAAATCATGCTAAAATAGTTTTGGTCACGGCATTTGGTCACGGTTTTCGGCATTTGGGACCACTGTGCATCAGTGTATAATATTGTCGGGGTTTTGTATTCAAATATTCTTGGTGTTGCGTGTATGAATTAGATGGTATAAATAAAAAATGCGCGCCCTGTTATGTATAAAGAATATTTTCCATACGTTGCTCTCAATGCGTTTTCGAGCTCGCACCTGTGAAGGGAAATCGCTCTAAAATTCTTTCGGTTATTGTAAACAAATAAAGGGGCCTGAGTACAAGTACGGTCAGCTGCATCATGACCAAGACGAGCGTGGCCCGACGACGATTCTTAAATTTCGTAATATGGAAAGTTCCAGTGCGTTTCCGCGCAGTTTGGGACTATATAGACCCTTTGGTTTCTACCCTCGTTGCATCAGAATTACATAGTTACCCGTAGAGTCACGTCGTGTCACGCTTGTATAGAATCAGTTATATCCAGTGAGATTGGGCTTAGCCTACCTATCGAATCATAGATTAACACGTTAGAATCTGCTTGTCCGGTTGAAGTTCTTTGGGCATATTCTAATAGTGGCTCTCAGAACCCGCATCGCCAGTGCGTCAACCCCGTCCAAATACTTAGGTAACTTACACATTTCATATTATTTCATTGCGACCGAAACATTTGTATTTATACTGATATTAAGAATATAAACTGTGGTATCCGCGCGAAGTATGTAGCGCGCATTGTCAGCGCGCTGCAGCGCATTGCCGGGGGCGCGACGGTTCCCGCGACTCAGTTGTTGTGGGCCCGTCGAGTCATACGCGCAAGCCATCAGCGTAGGGTATTGTTAATAAAACCGTGACACAAATTAAGCATTCTCATTACCCACGGCCCTACTACATACATAGCATAAACTTAATACGTTCACTTATAAATCGAGTAGATTCGTTGAACCTATCGTTACCCCGTAATCCTTGCATATTAGTTACAACGTACCCACCGATACAACTTTACCACTCGAGTTGTATCAAATAATAATTTAGAGTTACGAGGCAACTAACATTTCCTTTGTCTTCATTTCGCACGTCATTATCCAAACAAGCAAGCTATTCCAACCTAGTGGCTCTCCGATTTCGCATCGGTTTCGTCCACGAAACCTAACCTTTCCTACGGCTCCATGGTTTGGCACCAGGTTCGTCCGTGTCCTACGGCTCCCCGATTTCGAATCGCGTTCGTCCGTAATTCTACCAACCTCCGAACAGCTCCCTGGCCAAATGCCAGGTTTGTCTGTGAATAAACCAACCTTCTAGCAGCTCCCCGATTTCGCATTGAGTTCGTCTGCGAAATTCATTCTAGTGACTCCTCGCTTTCACACCGGGTTCATTCACGACGTTTCACCCTCCCGCGGCTCCCCGATTTCGCATCAGGTTCGTCCAAGCACTTTAACTAACAAACTGGTAACCGTATTCCTGGGTAATATACCCTTCGCCGGCCTCACGTGTTGCCACACAGCCCGGCTCGTAACAGCCCTATACGGCGTAGTCGCGCTCAATTGTTTTCTCGTGGTCATGTGACGCCGTGAAGAGACGGCGTCGTGGTCTAAGCAACCAGTAATGACGGTTGCGGATTACAATTATTAATTAACAACGAATGGAAATAAACTTTTCCATAAACCCGTGTCTGATCGGTAAAGTTTCATAAGAATTCACTGAAACCCCACTACCCCACACCCTATATAAAATGATTCTTCGAGCCGGATGAGCCGTATAATAAGACAATTTAACATTTTGCGAAGCAAGTGGTCATAAGTGAATGTTTTCGCAGTGCAAGTGTTAGTGCCAAAGGCCAGCGGTTCACTGCAGCGACCACATTTACAAAATGAAGCGTGCAGAGCACAAAGCTATGTGCACGGTGCTGAGGACATATTTAGAAACTCACGACGCCGAGGGGGTTTCCGCGAACGAATTAAACAATTGTAGATCGAAGTTGGAAAAGGTTTGGCGGCAGTTTGACGAAGTGTAGACGAAGCTAGATTTACTTGAACCATGAGGTAGGGAAGGTTGCGTTTCACCGGAAAGAACCTTGTTTGTTTGGATCAAAGCGCCTAGTCGGAATTGGACAACATTCGTAGCGAATAGGGTGGCGGAGATTCAGGAGCTCGCCGCAACTGCTTCCTGGCACCACGTTAGAACAGCCGAAAATCCGGCTGATTTCGTATCTAGAGGCAGCATGCATCTAACTTGATCTATCCGCTGATCGCGGATGCATCCGAATGGGTAATGGTCGATTGTAGCATGCAAGAGAAGATGTTACCGGAAAGAAAGAAAATGACGGTGGTTGCGACAGCATATGGCGATAAATTAGATCTAGTTTCGCGATTCTCGATTTTCAGTAGGATAATAAGGACCTTTGCGTTCATAAGACGCTCCATCATCATTAATGTAACATTTGTCGGCAAAGGAGCTCAAGGAACTCTAACCAGAATGGCTCAGCAGCAAGTGTTCGCGGAAGAATTGCAGGGGCTTCGCAAAGGTCGTGGAGTATTAAAAACAAGCAAGCTGCTAATTCTTAGCCCATTTCTCGATCCGGAAGGATTACTTAGAATTGGGGGGGGGGGGGGGGCAGATTGCAAGGATCAAGTCTGCCCTACGACATGAAGCATCTGATGATTCTGCCTTCCAAACATCACTTCACAGGACTGCTTGTGGAATGGGAGCACAGAAGATACTTTTACGGAGGGGTATACTTTACTCTATCAGAGATTTTGATTCCCGCTGGGACATAGGTGTAGCTGTTGAACCACTGAAAATATTTTTGTAGGTTCGATCCCCCTCGGGTACATATTTTTTACATTAATTTTTTTTTAATTCCTAACTATATGACAATGATCACTATTTGCTTACCAATATTTTAAAAACATTTGTTAAATATCTTAATTTAATATACGTAAATATGAAGTTGAAGCGCTGTTTTCTTCCCGTATATCTTGCCAATTATGGAACTGTTTAATATTTTTAACATTAAAATAAAAATTAAAAATGAATGTGCGTGTGGAAACAAGTGCGAATCAGATCTGTATCGATCGCCGGGACGTGGCATAAAATTGTTAAGATAGCTCAGGATCGGTACAATCAACGTCAATGAACGTGAAGGAAAGGGTAAGTTTAATTAACTACCTTTTTATAGCATTAATGATCCAAACACTTTTTTCATAATTAATAAAACACTTTATTTCTTTCGGAAAACGAATAAAAGTATGGAACAGTTATTAAACGATTTGTAAATTGAATTGTTATTCATGAATAACGAAGAATTATACATTATTGTTAATGTAAGACGATTGTAATATTTGGCGTACGTTACCCCTCGATGCACCCGAGCACGGCCGTGCGCAATTGTGACTGAGCTCGCGCTATACGGCCGCTCCCATTCGCCAGTGTTTTTTGTTAATAACTCAAAAACGAAGCTTCAAACAACATTTTGGTCAAGGAAAAAGTTCAGAATCCCTTCAGCTACCCCCTTTTTAAAATACTGCGCTGATTCCGGGCCACCCTGTTTTAATTATATTACAATTATATTATTGTTGTATAATATAGTTAATATATTTCATGTATATTAACATTGCAGCTTTATTGCAATGGTTGTTGCTCACATGTGCCCATTGTGTCTGTCTCTAGCTTGCCAGATTTTTAAATACTTTTCATCTGAACGCATGGTGTTTATTGGCGTCCAAACGTAAGTCCCTGACTGTGGTGAAGTCTGCCCGTGTGTGTTATATCCGCGGAAAATTTATTAATGCAATATTTGAGACGGGGATTGTAAAATTAAAAATCGGGTCTCTCTGCCGCGCATGGCGTATACGTGCATGCTTTCCGTTGGTTGAGTGAGTGCATGCACACCGGTCATGGCACCTGGAGTCGGTCTCTTTAAGGTGACTCCAGAGGCTTCTCACCCAGCCATGGGTAGCATACTGACAGCCAGAATTAAGGCTGTAAGGCCGTTTACAACATTAGGGGTGGATTATTTTGGTTCAAGCCGAATCAAGGCGGCGAAACGCCGCGAAGGTAAAGGCATACATTTCGGTGTTCGTATGTTTTTCAACGAAGGCGGTCCACCTGGTGGTCGTAATGGACATGACCACGGAGGCGTTTATAACAGCGCTTGAACAATTGTTATCACGAAGATGGAAGATGACGGAAACGGTGTCGGCCAATGGCACAACGATCGCAGGAGCCTACAACGAGCTGCGGGATCTACGAGAATGATTAAAAAACAAAAGGCATGAAGAGGCGGTTTATGATCCCCTAGCTACGCAGCAGATCATGTGGAAATTTAAACCTCCCCGTTCACCTCGTTTCGGACGTCTGTGGGTATCGGCGGTTAAATCCGTAAAATATCACTTAAAGCGTGTCGCGGGAAATGCTTCTTTGAATTATGATGAATTCAAAATACTATTTGCACAGGTATGCGCTTTTCCACATGATCCTTCTGATTATTCCTTCCGTCCCCCGGAACATTTTCTAATAGGTGGACCACTCATCGCAACTCCAGAGCCTGATATAGCAAATACCAAGGAAACGCGTGTTCCATGAAAATTTCGGGATTTACGAAGTGTTCCGTTGCAGGAAAAGTTTGAGAAACCCTGACCTAGAGGAAGGAGAGAGGACGTACATCCCGAGAAGGACGGCAATGTTCGTGCTACAACAGTGCCACGCACCGGCGATCTTTCAAAAGACCGGCAGTAAAGCGTGTGTTGCCCGTGGACAGTTGAAATCGGGCATGTAGTTTTAATAAATTCATTATTATTCATTACCCTCAGAGCAAGTTTAAGTATATTAGGTTAATTTAGAATTAATGGCATGTTGTCAATAGAATAAGACGCACGTTTTTATAATAGGTTAGCGTTTAGAATGTGCCATATTCTATTGAAGAACTAGGCTCTTCAAGGCGGGCGCTATGTTGCGTGTATGAATTACATAGCGTAAATGAAAGATGTGCGCCCTATACGGCGTGGTCGCGTTCAATTGCTTTCTCGCGATTATGTATCGCCGTGAAGAGACGGCGTCGTGTTCGAAGGCAGTAGGCTAGTCAGTCGAAATTCAATAAGAAACCAGTAATGACGGTTACGGATTGTAATTATTAATTAACAACGCATGACAATAAACTTTTCCAAAAACCAGTGTGTGATCGGTAAAGTTTCATGAGAATTCTCTGAAACACCACTACCTCACACACTACACTTGGAGCAGTTTTAAATATAGTTCATGTTGCCATATTTTTTATCACTTGTTACGAGCCGGGCTGTGTGGCAGCACGAGAGGCCGGCGAGGGGTGTATTACCCAGGAATACGGTTATCAATTTGTTAGTTAAGGTGCGCGGACGAACCTGATGCGAAATCAGGGAGCCACTAGGAAGAAGTTCGCAGACGAACCCGATGCGAAATCGGGGAGCTGCTAGGAGGTTGGTTTATTCACAGACGAACCTGGCGCTTAACCAGGGAGCTGTTCGGATGTTGGTAGACTTACGGACGAACCCGATGCGAAATCGGGGAGCCGTAGGACACGGACGAACCCGGTGCGAAACCGGGGAGCCGTAGGATGGGTTAGGTTTCGTGGACGAACCCAATGCGAAATCGGGGAGCCACTAGGTTGGAATATATAGAATGTTTGTTTGGGTAAAGGTATGCGAACGGATCTGATACTAGATCAGATAGTCGCAGGAAATGTTAGTTGCCTCGTAACTCTTAATTATTATTTGATACAACTCGAGCGGTAAAGTTGTATCGGTGGGTACGTTGTTACCAATATGCAAGGATTGCGGGGTAAAGATAGGTTTAACGAATCTACTCGATTTATAAGTGAACGTATAAAATGTATTCTGAATATCAGTATAAATACAAATGTTTCTGTCGCGATGAAATAATATAAAAGTGTGTAAATTACCTAGGTATTTGCGCGGTGTTGACGCACTGGCGATGCGGGGTCTGAGAGCCGCTATTAGAATATACCGAAAGAACTTCAACCGGACAAGCGGATCCTAACGGGTTAATCTGTGATTCGAGAGGTGCGCTAAGCCCAATCTCACTGGATATAACTGATTCTATACAAGCGTGACACGACGTAGCACTACATGTGACTATGTTACTCTGAACCGATGAGGATAGAAACCAAAGGGTTTATATAGTCCCAAAAATGCATGGGGGTGGACTGGAACTTTCCATATAAGGACATTTAGAAGTTGTCGTCGGGCGACGCCTGTCTCGCACGTGGTGCAGCTGGTCATGCATTTTCTCAGGCCCCCTTAATTGTTTATGATAAGTGAAAGAATTTTAGGGCGTTTTCCCTAAACAAATGCGAGCTCGAAAACGCGTTGAGAGCGACGTATGGAAATATTCTTCATACGTAACACACTAAAGAATGTTGCAATCCGCGAAAAAGGTGATAGGTTCATTCTATTGGAAAACTTGATAATGAGTAAGTTTGATAATATACATGTGAAGAAAATATATCTTCTTTAAATTAAAATCGGGCGCGCGTGCATGCCCAGCGCGCTCTTGAAAACGGGCCCTAGGTGGAGAATAGATAGAGAGAATAGATAGAGAGTATGGATAGAGAAAATAGATACGGAGAGCACACGTACGCAGAGAAAGCTATAGCAAACAGACTTCAACAGAATTTAACAACAATTTACGAACAATAGACTTTAATTGTCGTTTCTATATTTTACAGGTAAAAAGTGTAAATAGTTGTAAAAAGTGTAGATTTAATAAGTAGATAATAAAACATAATCTTTATTTTACAGAAACAAATTTGGTCTGTTGTTTAAACCCTTATATACATATAATACACAGTTCAGGTTAATATAAAAGTAGTTTATTTTACATAGTGAAAGAAGGCACGACCTTATTCAAAGGAGAAACTCTATCGAATGAATTTAGAAGAGAAGCGTGGAGCATGCAACTCTATGGGTCCCTCTCAATATTGTTACGTATGGATAATATTTCTCGTACGCTCCTCTTACACGTGTCGTTCGAGCTTGCATAAGGAAGAGGCCCAAAGATTCCTGCCGCCATCATAAGACAGACCCCTATTATTGTATAACAAATAATAGGGGCCCTAATATCGACTAGCTGCCTCGTAACCGATTAGGTGCCTGCGTGACCCCACGAAGACTCCGAGGTTTTACCTTGTATGGAAACCTGTAACGAGTCCCCTCCATGGATATTGGGACTGTGTAAACCCTTTGATTCCTTGGAACCCATTCAATCATCGTCGGTTGAGAGCCATAGAGTTACGCGCAGAGTCACGTCGTTTTATGCTCGTACAGGGTCGGTTACAATCATTTAGATTGGGCTTAGGGCACCATTCGGGGATGGAAAGGTTCTCGAAAGTGATGATCAACCTCCTGTGTTGATATTCAGTATGTCCTACTTTAATGGACAGGGTCTACCACATATCTCGGAACCCGTGCGCGCCCGAACTTGTTAAATGGCAACACCGCAAGAAGTCGATACACGCGTCATCTATGAACTGTTGGTGAAGGTATAAAATCTTGTAGAGGATGCAAGGTTTGGCAAGACTAGAGAGGCTGCTCTGAGATACGATTTGGGTTGCTCGGCTAAACTCGGGCGCGATCGGCAGAGACCGCACCGAAATCACCCCCAGGTCAGTCGTCAGTTCCAATTTTCTTTTATTTGCATTGTATTCTACGCATCATGAGGATAAAAAATGTCACAGGAACCATGGGTCATAACTCGCCCGTTCTCATAAAAAATAGTAGCAGAGTCATCAGCAGTTACTATTGTTGTTTATCTGCTGTTTATCGGAAATCTAACATAATCGATCATCATTAATATTACCTTCTAAGTTTTGAAAAATGTGCATCTTCTATTTCTTCTTCTAATTGTAAGCCAAAGAACCGATCAATTCTGATTAATATTTCTTAATAGCTGAGCTTGAATGCCAGCCTGAATATTGTTTATAATTCGCTGATGTAAATTTGGTATGCTTCGTAAATGTTGGAAGGCATCTTCTATTCGAATTTTCAATTCTTCCACAGTTCTTATTTCGTGCCCCGATCTAAATGTCCCTTTACCGCTCCTCATAAGAAAAGGTCTAATGGATTTAGATCGGACGATCGCGGAGCCCATATAATTGGTGCAGGCCATATGCTTTGACCAATCCATTTGGATCCAAACATTTGATTTAAAAAGTCTCGAACCGGTCGACCATTTCTGGCGAAACTGTTGAATTTTGACCCATGGTTCCTTTGACACTTATAAAAATTTGAACTGGAAATTCAAGGACAAGGACAATTTTGCGGCAACCTTTTCTTACAAATCTTCATCGATCCGAAGATATAGAATACGCTTATGACTGCCAAGAACAAACATTTCTGTACACCCTGTACAATAGGGTAATTATTATTTTCGACTTTTCTAACATTAGATATGCAAATCATGTTTCTTGAAACATAATTTATCCAACTGAAAACGTGCTGTTAAAAAAATATTTTTTTCATAAGTAATAAAACACTTTATTCCTTTCGGATAATGAATAAACGTATCGAAAACGGTTATTAAACGGTTTATTAGCTTATTTGTTATTTATGAATAACGAATAATTTCTCATTATTCTTAATTAAGACGATGTAACATTTGCCGCACGCTTCCCGCGATACCCTGGATGCCCCATCACGACCGAGCACTGCTGACTGAGAGGTTACGCGCCTGAGCCCGGCGCTTTCATTGGCTAGTGTGTTTTGTTAATAACTCAAAAACGAAACTTCAAACAACATTGCTGTCAATGTGAAAGTACTTCAGAATCATCTCAGCTACCCCTCATTTTTCGGAGTTCCAATAATTACCGAACACCCTGCAGTTCCACTTCATACAGAAATAATCTGTACAAAATTTTAACTCGATCGGATAACGGAGAAACGCGCCCCGAACCCTTGAACATTAATATAATTAATTAAATACTTAGAAAATCGATTTTTCTCGATTATCTTATAACTTCTTGATTATATCAAAATGTATCAGACAAGCTTTTACATTTGTAAGGTATATTTTTAACTTTATTCGACCTTATTTACGATACAATGATACCGTTCCATGCGCTGTGGGTATTTCGACTCGCTCCAAAGGAAGTAAGTCGTTCGTGAATAGTTATAGCTTTCTTTGAATTTGTATCTTTTCTGTCTGCCTTTGGCCGGACTAGGTTGACTAAAGTTTATAATTCTAGTATAATAATAATTTCTAAGTCGTATATAATAAATCTTCATTATTTACAAAAATATAAAAGTACATATAAAAATATTTTACAAAGAACTTTTGATTCATATATTGCGGCATTGATCTTTATATATCTGCGTCCCATCCTTCGTCCAGAGGCTTGGTGTGAGAATCGTTAGCAGCAGTCGGAGCTCTCGCGGTTTATGACAGAGTCATAACTATTGCCTGAAAAAATTAAAAGTTATGTACCGATTCAAATTGTATGGCTCTTTATCATGTGTTCTTTTATTTTATGCAGATGGTCGAAGGTCCAAACCACCCTGCATAAATAGCGTTAGTTTTGTTACGTATGAATAATATTCTCATCCGCCGCCCACGCACGTCTCGTCCGATCTTGCGTAAAAAGGGAACACGCTCAAGGATTTCTCTCGTTATCATGCAAATAATAGGGCCTTTGATATTGACCAGTTTCATCATGGCCGATTAAATACATCCATGACCCAACAAAGACCCTGCGAAATTATTATTATACTAGAATTATCAACTTTAGTTAACCTAATCCGGCCAATGGCAGCCAGAAAAGATACAATTTCAAAGAAAGCTATAACTATTCACGAGCGACTCAAGTACTTCCTTTGGAGCGGGTCAAAATGCCGACAATTTCTCGACCCGCTGAACCCAGTAACGACTAATGCAGCGAGGAAAAAAGAAACACTCCACATTTGCATCCCAAACCTCTTCTAGACCACTTGACTAGGTCTTTATCTTGGTAACAGTGTGCGTACGTAACAAATGTGGACGCACCTTAACACAAAGGTTTAGACTTCACGCACACATACATACGCATATACTACACATTCTATTCCTCTTTTTGGTACGTAGGGTGGTTTTCGGCCAAAATTGAAAAATATAAAAGATATTCTGTCCCATTTCGAAAAGTAAAGTGTGTTTAATTATTGTGTTCATCAATGGAGACTGAACAAATGTGTATTTTTTATTTTCGCCCCTGATGGACAATTTCTTGATAATTACATTCTTTCTTGGATTGGGTGGCATATTTTTGTGAAACATTGTACTGAAAGGTTATACATGAGGAATCGGTTGGTCGGGGCCGGCGACTACGATCGATCCATTCGATTTTCTCCTTCGAATACCGGAGTGGTGGCGGGCCTCGATTTTCCTTTTTTTGGGGGGTTGTTACTGGCTTCCCGCGTCTCGTGACACCTTCTTTTTTTTCTTTTTTTTCTTCGTTGTGGAAATCTTCGTAAGACATCGCCTGCCTTGGGGGAGGGCAGGAGGTAGTGCGGGATTCTTACCGACTAAAACCACCCCGGTCGCCTCCCTCCGGCGCATAAGGGGAGGCTCCGGGACCCCGATCCGACGCTTCCCGATTGGAGATCTCTCCGCAAAAGACCGAGGCTCTGTGGTTTCACAGCAGGCCTCACGGAGAGAGACCGTCCCGGTCCTGGATCAAGGTAGGTGGAAGCTGCGTTCAGGTGGGGGACCAGATGAACTATATTGGTCTCCTCCTGGACGGCCGCTGGCCCTTCGAGGTCCACTTTTATCGCCTGACCGCCAGGCTGGAGAGGACGGCGGCCTCGCTTGACCGCCTACTCCCCAAACTCGCAGCCCGTGCGTCACCTATATATTAATGTCATGCGGTCTATGACGCTCCATGGCGCCCCGATTTGGGCGGGAGCCCTGATGGTTAGGCGGCACAGCACGCAATTGCTGCGCCGCGTGAAAAGGAGGATGGCCATCATAGCGTGATGATGCCGAACGATACCACACGAGGCATCGCTGACTCTAGCGGGCACCGTACCATTCGGCTACCTGGCGGAGGGAGACGCTTTCGTTTACGAGCGACTCCAGAATCTCCGCCGGGAGAACGGGGCAGTGTCCCTAGAAGAGGATGAGGACATAAGGCGTCAGGCCCGGCTGCCGGCGCGTTCCAAGTGGAACGCGGAGCTTGTGGGTCGCGGGGCCGCGCAGCGAGCAGTCCGGGTGGTCTTGCCGAGCCTCTACGAATGGGTGGACAGCGGCAGAGGTAGGTTCACCTACCGGATCACACAGGTGCTCACCGGGCATGGTTGCTTCGGTGAGTTCATGTGCACGGCGCAGCACACATTGGAGGAGTGCCCAGCGTGGGCCAGGTAGCGCTGTGTCCTTGCGGCGGCCGTGCGGGCGGACCTCTCGCTGGGCAGCGACACGGCCTGAAACGGGATGGCCTCCTTCTGCGAAGAGGTACTTTGGCTGTAGGAGGAGGCGGAGCGGGATCGGGAAGCTTCCGATCTGGCCCGCCGCGACAGACGGCGTCTCGCTCGTCGGCGAGGCTCCCCCATCCCCCCATTTCGAAGATTTCCATTTCGAAAAAAATCCTCTCGAATCACAGATTAACCCGTTAGATTCCGCTGGTCCGGTTGAAGTTACTTCGGTATATTTCGGTGCGTCAACACCGTGCAATACTTAGGTAACTTACACACTTCTTATTATTTCATCGACAGAAACATTTGTAGTTACACTGATATTGAGAATATAAACTTTAATACGTCCACTTATAAATCGAGTAGATTCGTTAAACCTATCTTTACCCCGTAATCCTTGCATATAAGGAACAACGTACCCACCGATACAACTTCACCGCCCGAGTTGTATCAAATAATAATTTAGAGTTACGAGGCAACTAACATTTCTTGCGATTACTTGATCTCGCATCAGGTCTTTATCCAAACAAGCAAACTATTCCAACCTAGTGGCTCCCCGATTTCACATCAGGTTCGTGCACGGAACCTAACCATTCCTACGGCTCCCTGGTTTCGCACCAGGTTGGTCCGTGTCCTACAGATCCCCCATTTTGTATCGGGTTCGTCCGTAAGTCCACCAACCTCCAAATAGCTCCTTGTTCAAGCACCAGTTTCATCTTTGAATAAACCAATCTCCTAGCAGTTCTCCGATTTCGCATCGGGTTCGTCCTTAAATACAATAATTCTTGTGCCTCACTGATTTCGCCTCAGGTTCGTCCGCGCATCTAACTAATTGTAAGAAACTGGTAACCATATTCCTAGGTAATATACCCCTCCCCGGCATCTCGTGCTGCCACACAGCTCGGCTCGTAACAGCTAGAACATATTGTTAGGATTAGTGGCGACTGGTCGGAACAAAGATCAAAGCTTGGATCGACATTCACCTTACTCAATGGGACACCCTTGGTGACAAAGAAATCTAAGAGGTTTGGAATTTTAGATGTATTTGTAGGCCAGTTGGTGGGTTTACTGGTATTTATGCGACTGTACCTCTTCTTGAGAGTGTTTTATTCAGTTCCCTACGTTTGTGATTGATAAGCCTGGATTCCCATTGCCGGTGTTTGGTTTTATTGTCCCCCCCTGCAATGAATCTGCCTCCTAAGGAATCAAAGAATTTTTCAAAATGTTTGTTTTTTCCAGAATGCCGTGGTGGGCAATATATAGCAGCTATTCCCAAGGAACTGCTGGAGTCTTTTATTTTAATAGTTGTTGCTTGTAGGTAGCCCTCTTTATATTTACCCATTTCAAACTGTGGGATGTTTCACTGATTATCACAGCTGTCCCCTCGTGGATTGTTGCATCCGTATGTTGAGTATGGATATTGAGCATAATTATATCTTATATTTATAAATTGTAAAGTAGTTTTTGTCTGTGAAAGGTCTCAATTTCATGGCAGTGTTGTGCCAGGCCGTTTGCGTCCCAGGGACATATTCTTATGACGTTTATTTTGAATGTTTGCATAACCAAGGAGAGATGTGAGTAGGTTGATGATCATGTTGTTTTGATTCATCAATTGGATAAACATAACTTCGAACTTTCCTAGGAATTGAACAAGCATTGAACCGTTGTTATTTTCTGCTTCGTTATTGTACATATCGTTGGGTTCTACGGCACATCTTGTTGCTTAAGCGTAGCGTACATTTTGCCTCGCTATTTGGCTACGGAATGCTTTTACTGGATTTAGTGAATTATTCCTTGGGTCTTTGGAACTCCTTGTATATGTTGCAACCTTTATAGCTAGCTGGGTATGGGCCGACGCATAGAGCACATGTAGGTGGTTAGTCTGTCGGTGTGGTGCGGCGACCTGGTGGTCAGTCGACGCAGCCTGGACATGCTGCGTCGCGTGGAGAGGAGGGTGGCCATCAGGGTCGCGCGGGCGTACCGCACGGTGTCCTACGAGGTGGCGATGACTCTGGCGGGGCTCCTGCCGCTCGACATCCAGGCAGGAGTGGCGGCGTCCGACTATGCATCGTCGAGGGCGCCGGACAGCGACGACCCCCTGGAGCGGGAGGATCGACTGAGGGCTTCGAGGCTTCGGTCTTGGCGGCGCGCCGTCTCCGAGTGGAGGGCACGGCTCGCTGGATCGACCGTAGCGGGGCGGCGCGTCGTCGGGGTGGTCCTGCCGAGTCTGGAGAAGTGGCTCGGCAGAACGTGGGGCAGGCTGACCTACCGGATGACTCAGGTGCTCTCTGGGCACGGGTGCTTCGGGGAGTACCTGCAGCGCATCCGGAGGGAGGAGACGGCACAGTGCTGGCACTGCGGCGAGGAGGTGGACTCGGCGCAGCACACACTGGAGGAGTGTCCGGCGTGGGCTGCGGAGCGCCGAATTCTGAGGCGAGCGGTGGGTCCCGACCTTTCGCTGGCCGCGGTCGTCCCCAACATCTTGAAAGACCGGGCGGCTTGGAGCGCCCTGGCCTCCTTCTGCGAGGACGTTATGACGCAGAAGGAGGCGGCGGAGAGGGCCAGGGAACGAGCGGACCCCGCTCGTGGTAGAGGAAATGTCGGAAGGGGGAGGCGCAGGCGCAGGCGTCTGGTGCCTCCGCCTGACTGATTGGGTCCCCGGGGGAAGGTAGCGTCGGGACCTTCCGTCCCGACTAGAGGACCACGGGCTGTCGGACGGGGGATCTGGCAGCCATTGCACGTGGCAGGGGATGGGCCGCATTGCGTGGTGGCCGCACAATGCGGCTACGGGTATTAGTTTATAGGTATTGGAGGAGGGTCCTTCTGACTCTCCTCGGGAGGAGCCTCCTATATAGTTTGAGGCACGGCGAGGGAGGACGCTGGGTCGTGTCCGTCAGGGTTCCACGCGTCCTCCCTAGTCGCCTAGGACGACCACCGTGTGGGTTTTAGTCGGTATGAATCCGACACTACCTCGGTCACTCCCCAGTGGCCGGGGTGTCTCATGTAAGATTTCCCACACGATAAAAAAAAAAAAGGTGGTTAGTCTGTACTTTTATTACATTCTCCTGTTGAGTGTTTATCGTAACATTTTACACATGAATAAGAATTTGTACAATACGATTTTGTGTGACCGTATTCCTGACATCTATGGCATTGCGAAATTCCCCTTTTTTCCGTGGGGGTTCTACTGTGATTTCTGTTCCTATTCGAGATTTTAGAACGTAAATGCCCTTGTGATTCTCACTTGGTACTTGATCAACGAAGAAGAGTGACAACGGTCGTTTTGTTTTCCAGTTTCGAATATTTACGACGTTACGTATTTTTAATTCTATTCTTTTGTAGCTTGCCTCTATATCGTTCTTTGGTATTGTAGGGGATGTTACGTAGGGGGCCTGATTTTGCTCGGCCGTGGTGGTTTATGTTGGGGCCTGAGATTATCGCGCCGATACCGCGACGGTTCCTATCGGGCGCCAGCTAACGTAAATCATCTCCAGGGCTGTGCGTCGCCTTTGGGAGACGATCGGTAGAGACGATCGAGAGCAGTCGTAGAGAGACGTCCATTGAAAACAGTTGTAGCGTAGGAATTCATTAAAAATTATATATTGTGTTAAATCCATTGTTTAATTGATATTGTAACCACTGACAGCCTTTTCCCCTCAGTATGGTAGCGTGCAAGTTTTTGATTACCACTTTATATGCTCTTTCCTCTCTGGGTTGATATGTATGGTATTCTACAGGGTGTCCCGTAACATACCGCAACATCGGGAAATGGGGGGTCTGAGGTGATTCTAAACAACTTTTTCCTTGACCAAAATGTTGTTTAAAGCTTCGTTTTTGAGTTATTAACCAAAAACACTGCCCAATTAGAGTGCCCGTGAAGCGTGAGCTCAGGCGCGTAACAGTCAAAACCTGCACAAAGTAAAAAATGAAGCCAAAAACGATTTATTGAAAAACGTTTGTAATATTCGGTCTTGAATACAAATGTGTGTTTAAGCATGCAAACAAAGCTAACAATAAGTCATAAAATTGTTGGATTCCGGGGTTTAGCATTTTAAGAAAATAACACTTTCTTACTTTTAACCCATTTGCATCATAAGCGCATATATGCACGCATTTTGCCTGGTAACCATCGCCAGAGCGCATATGCGCGCGGATTTCACTTGGGCACTTATCACATAAGCGCTTATTATACCCGTGCATATTGGGCGCGCATATTGGGCCATTGTTTATATATTGATAACTCGTATAGTTCACCTGATTTATATCATAAATTGTATAAATTAAAAATAAATGTTTGTGGCACGGTGAGAAGAAATAGAAAACATATGCATAAAGCTTTAGGAAGTAAAAATATATCCGCAATAAAGTGGAAAGACAAGAAAGATGTCAACATGTTATCAACAATGCATAACCTAGAGTCTGCTAATATAATATTGTAAAGCCAACAGTTGTTGTAGACTATAATAAAAAGATGGATGGAGTTGACGGAGGTGATCAACTTCTCCTGGGGACGCCCGTACAAAATGGTAATGGGCAAACTCCGCCCATGGGCGCCCCCCGTGACGGAGACCTTGGACCCCGAGTTCTTGGACAGGGTGGTGGACACCCTGTTCCCCCTGGACGAAGGGGGACAACCGGCGCCGGAGCTCCGGGAGTCGGACCCGAACACCTGGGTCCCGACCTGGCCGAGTCACAGTTTGGCTTTAGAGGGGGACACTCGACGATCGACGCTATCAGTCGAGTCAAGTCCCTCTCGGACTCGGCCACGTCCCAGGGAGGGCACTGGCGGTCAGTTTGGACATCGCCAATGCCTTTAACTCCCTTCCCTGCGGACGTATCGGGGGGGCACTCGCTGACCACGGAGTGCCCCTCTACGTGAGGAAGGTCCTAAGGGACTATATGAGGGACAGGTGGATAGAATACCCGGGTAGAGGGGGCCGGTTATGCACGAGGGAGGTCGATCGTGGTGTCCCGCAGGGGTCGGTCCTGGGCCCCATGCTGTGGGACATCGGGTACGATCGAGTGCTGCGGGCTGCCCTCCCAGACGGCGTCAGTCTGACGTGCTACGCGGACGACACGCTGCTGATGGCCGTCGGGAGGGATTGGAAGAGGACCATCCGTCTAGCGGAGACGGGACTGGCCTCCGTCGTCGACGGTATCCGGGGACTGGGGTTGCGGATCTCCCCGCTGAAAACCGAGGCCATGTGGTTTCACGACAGGCCTCGGAACGGGGGACCGCCCCGGTCCTGGATTATGATAGGGGTTGAGTATGTACAGGTTGGGGACCGGATGAACTACCTCGGTCTCCTCCTGGACAGCCACTGGCGTTTCGCGGTCCACTTCGACCGACTGGCTCCCCGTTTGGAGAGGGCGGCGACTGGCCTTGGCCGCCTCCTCCCAAACATCGGGGGACCGGATGAGAGGGTGCGCCGCCTATACCTCGGTATCGTGCGGTCCATGGCCATGTATGGCGCCCCGATATGGGCGTCGGCCCTGATGGCCTCGCGGAGCAGCAGACTATCGCTGCGCCGTGTACAGAGGAGGATGGCCATCAGGGTGGTCGGGGGATACCGCACGATATCCCACGAGGCGGCGCTGATCTTGGCGGGCACCGTGCCCTTCGATCTTCTGGCGGAGGGAGACGCCTCGATATATGAGCGTGTCCGGGAACTCCGCCGAGGGGGCGCGATGTTGTCCGCTGAGGAGGAAGTGGACTTGAGACGCCAGGCTCGGCTGGCTGCGCGAAGCAAATGGAGGAGGGAGCTTCTCGATAGAGGAGCTGCGCAGCGAGCAGTCGGGGCGGTACTGCCCAGCCTAGACGAATGGCTGGACCGCGGCAGGGGGACACTCACCTACCGAGTCACGCAGGTCCTCACCGGACATGGCTGCTTCGGTGAGTACCTGTGCCGGATACAGGCAGAGGTGACGACGGAGTGCCACGAGTGCGGGGCTGCGCTGGACACAGCGCAGCACACATGGAGGAGTGCCCTGAATGGGCGGCGGAGCGCCGGGTGTTGAGGGCGCGAGTGGGGGCGGACCTCTCGGTGCCAGGAATCGTCAGTGCGATGCTGGGCAGCGAGAGGGCCTGGTCAGCTGTGGCCTCCTTCTGCGAAGATGTACTTCGCAGAAAGGAGGCATCGGAGCGGGATCGGGAGGTGACCGATCCCGTCCGACGCGAAAGACGGAGGGTGAGGGCTCGCCGGCTGCGATGGCGCAGGCTGGCGAGATCCCCCCCTCCCGTGGTGTAATAGCGGTGACGGTCCAAGGGGCGTCTGGAGGTGTTCCCCCTCCCGTCCCACGGATGACTGTCACCGCTGTCTCAGTGAACGGGCGGCCCTGCTGTGGGAGGATTATGTCCTCCTGTTATCCCGCGGGGCTGCCCGACTGCCAGAAATGGCGTCGTTTTAAAGGAGGGGCGAGCTCGCTGGCGAGATCCCCCCCTCCCGTTGTTGATATGGCTGACGGGCCCGACGGGCGTTGAGGTGTCCCCCCTCAACCCCCTGTTGGACTACCGTCGCCAGCTTCCGGATGCGGGCGGCCCTGCCGAGAGGAACCTCCTCTCAATTCCCGCAGGGCCGCCGGATAGCCGTGGGCGACTCGGGTGGGGGCCCGAGTCGTCCTAATCACGGCCTCGTGAAGGTAGGTCGCGTCGGGTATTACCCCTGGCGCGGCCATGTGCGAGATTTTTCGGAGGGTCCTTCTGACCCTCCCGAGGATGGGGCCGCAATGGCCGGGCGTGGGGAGGCACCGGAAGGTGTCTTCGGAGGTCACGGAGCCTCCCCTGCAAGCGCCGAGGAAAGGTAACCGGGGTGGTTTTAGTCGGTAGAAATCCGACACTACCTCCTGCCCTCCCCCAGGGCAGGAGGTGTCTTTCGAAGATTTCCACCTCGAAAAAAAAAAAAAAAGGTGATCAACTTCTCAGCAAATTTCACACTATGCGACGGTATCAGAAGGTGTATAAAAAGGAGTTTTTTTATTGTTTCGATATGATTCTTTTGAATAGTTATGTTGTTTTCAAAACTATATATAAAGCCAGAGCATTTCACGTTTTCAAGAAAAAATTAGCGGAAGAAATACTTGAAAAAAATATACCAAAAATAAAGCCTCCACAAAAAAGAATATATAACCATGTCCATCACTATCACGAAAATTTGCCAGTCAACATTTTCCAACCCTCATTGAAACGACTTCATCGAAGAAAGCTCGCAAACGTTGTGTAGTTTGTTTATCAGAAAAAAAAAGATATATTTTATCAATGTGATAATTGCCATGTGGCATTATGCATTGTCCATTTCAAGTCTTATCATTTTGTACAAAATAATTAGATTCCATTTCTTTTATTATTATTAATTTATAAAGAAACCAAAATTCTTCATTTATACAATATTGTTTTAATTTTTAATATTTTGAAACATTTTCATTTAAATACAAGTATGCAAAATTGTGGTGATAAGTTCAAATTTTCTAAAAAACTAATATAACTAAATTTATTTAACACTTAATAATAATAAAACACTTTATTTATAATAAAACTAAATTTTAATAATCGAAATCTTACAATTTACTTTAAAACACTTGGACGATGATATTTCTACTATTGGTTCGAAACTCTTCTAAATGCGTGACTCTTCCGAAGACGTTGGAAGTCAAACAGCTTCTGGCAAACCTTCGGGTGTCCTTCTTAAGAAGTTTTGGAGATAGGGGTGTGATGTAGTGGAAACGGAAAAGGCTTCGGTAGGAACGTTAGGGTCTTGGCGTATGACTCGGAGGATCGCCATGCGCCGAATTGCAGGCAGATGGAAAATAGGAGGTAGGACGGTGTGCTATTGCTTATCGTAGTCATTGTGTACAATTACAGAGTTAAAAATATTTGCTCTCCTACAATAACATTAATTAAGTAATCAAAAATAAATAAATAAACACATATTATGTAATATGTAAATAAAAACATTATCTATTATGTGGATTTATGTAATTATTTTATCAGAAATTTATCCAGGTGTAGATTTTTTTGGGTTTGCAATTCGATGAAATCGCGTTGGATTAACTGGATGAATTAACTTTAAGTATGCACGCAAAGTCTAAGAACAAAAATGAATCCAATATACATTTGGACATCCTTGCTATAGGTTCTAAGAAGCAAGGGGCGATATGATCGCTAGTAAAAACAAATGAATTAAAATCGCGGGCTCAACGGTTGTGATCCAGTCAGTCTATTGAAAACCATAATGAACATAGGGTGTCGTCTCTCAGCTTTATTAAAGTACATATTGTTAAATAGAAACTTAATTGCGTTTTGACTAATTGCTTCCACCCTTTAACCTTTCCAATAGGTTATGGGCCCAGGCACATAGTTCAAGTGTTTTGGTGAACATTAAAAAGGGTGACAATCAAAATTTTGTAAAACTTAATAAAAGTGCGTGAGTGAGTGCCAATAAAAATGAGTGAAGAAGGGAAGAAGAGCAAGCGAAATATCAAGCCTTTTGACGGCGAAAAATACAGTATTTGGAAGTATAAGATTCGTGTGTTGTTCGCAGAAGAGGATGCCATAAAGGTTTTGAATGAAGAGCCTCCAGCTATTCTGAACAACGAATGGAAACGACGTGAGAGAATCGCCAAGGGCATAGTGATCGAATACTTTACGGGTACAATGTTGTGTTTCTTAACGGAGAACGATACGGCTGAAAATATCATAGAGAAATTAGATTCAATATATGAGAGGAAAAGTTTGGCAACTCAGCTAGCAATTGAGAAGAAATTGCTGTGTTTTAAATTTAAAGAAGATATACCGGTTATGAAACACCTCATATCATTTGATGAGATGATTGTCGAATTGCAGGCCGCAGGAGCAACAATTAACGAAATGAGTAAAGTAGCAAGGTTATTATTAACATTGCCCAATTCATATGACCCACTAGTTACCGCTATCCAGACTCACACAGATGAGAATTTAAGCCTCGCATTTGTAAAAATTAAATAATTGGATTACGAAACTAAAATACGAAATGAAAAGGCTGAGACATGTGCTAAAGTGTTGCACGTGTAGACAAAATCCGATAATTATAAAACTAGAAGAAACAAAGTATTTAAACCGAATTTAAAAAAAAAGGATAACCATCAAAATTACGGTTTTAAGAATAAAAGAGTTAGTAGAAAATATGATAAAAGATTTGACCATTGTGGTAGGAAGAACCACGAGAAGGAGGATTGCTATTATTATAAGAAAAAATCTACAAGTACAGAAAGTTATTACGGTGCTCAAAATGCTCAAATGCAGGATCGAGATGAAAGTTTTGCTTTTATGACTAGAACCAAGGCTCCTGGAAATTCAAGAACCAACCAATTAACAAAAATTGATTTTATAATAGACACTGGTGCTACAGATCATATTGTTAATGAAATAGACATTTTTACAACAGTAACATCATTAGACAAACCTTTGAAAATATCTATCGCGAAGAAATGAAAAGCAATGGTTGCAGAAAAAATTGGATCGATCTAGATTACAACGAATTTGGGCTTAACTGGTACCCTGGACAAAGTATTGTACGCACCTGAGGTGCCATAACAGTATTAAATGCATACAAAATGTGGCATGACCGTTTAGGTCACATTGGACATTCTAAATTCGTCAAAATGAAACAAAATAACTTAGTTCAAGATACAGAATTAATAGGTAAAATCAATCCAACAAAATACCTTTGTGAAGCTTGTATATACAGTAAACAAGCACGCTTGCCTTTCTCCAAGGAGAGAGATAGAATCCATCATGCAACCTTTGTTCGTTATTCACACCGTCGTGTGTGGGCCAATCAAACCTCCAACCATTGACGATAAGCACTATTTTGTTACATTTATTGACGAATTTATTCATTACACGGTCGTGTATCTTATAACATATAAATCAGAAGTGTTCAGAGTCTTCCAAGGCTTTGTAGCCAAAAGTGAAACGCATTTCAATTCAAAAATTGCATATTTAAATTGCGATAATGGGACCGAATACTTGTCTAATGAATTCAAAGCTTTTTGTGTACAAAGGGGTATTCAATATCACCTAACAGTTCCATATACGCCCCAGAAAAATTCCATAGTAGGGCGAATAAATAGGACTCTTTTGAAAAGAGCTCGGGCCATGATCCATAGTGCTGAAATGAACAAAGAATTATGGGGAGAAGCTATATTAACCCTTTGCGGACGAGTGTCGGCAAATAGCCGCCCAAGTCTTTTTACCGTTGCGGACGCGTGTCGGCATATAGCCGCCCAATTCTCGCGCTGCGGCTGGCGTATGTTTATCGTTCTAAACGATAAAATACGCATGGGTATTGGGTATTGGTATATGTATCCAAGTTTTCCCTTTGCGGACGAGTGTCGGCCTATAGTTTTTGTATGGATAAGGTCTTATCTTCGTATATTGTATAGTGTAAACTTACGATGCGAAACCATGTAGGTTCAGAACGAATTTAGTCTGCCGAGTCAGTCTTTCAGTGTCACTACCACAGAAATCAGCAAAGTTTTCATACATTTTATACATTTTCACATATTTTACACCTTATAACATCCTACACACGATGGCTAAAAGATGCAGAGGCGATACGTTCAATAGTGACAGTAAATACCAAGTAGTTCTGCATCACGAACACCTGGTTCACAACTAAATTCAACTCACACAGAACCATTAGATTTCTTCAACTCGTTCTTTACCGATGACTTGATCAGAAATCATATGATACAAGGAAAACATCTAGAAAAGCGCTCCACACGGCATACATGGACTAATGTCACACCAAAAGAAATGCGAGCATTTCTCGGCATAATATTGCTTATGGGGACACTGCCACTTCCAAGCTTGAAAGATTATTGGACCACTGACAAGGAATGTAGGATCCCATACTTTTCCGAAATATTCAGGAGAGATCGATTCTTATAAGTATTTTTGATGCTGCACACAAATGAATAAAGCTTTAGATTTTTAAACGCAAACGTGCGACGTGAAAATTTTCTCAGCTGCGTGCTCGAATACCTCTCGTCCACAGCGACGCTCGGTCGCCGGCCGCCTCCGTCCGCAAAGGGTTAAAGTAAAGCCATTGCGGCGAATGAAACTCCTTTCGAACTTTGGCATAGTAAAAAACCAAGATTAAATGGTTCAAGGATCTTTGGTAGTACTGTTGTTAAGAGCCGGGTTGTGTGGCAGCACGGGAGGCCAGCGAGGTGTATATTATCCAGGAATACAATTATCAATTTGTTAGTTAAGATGCACGGACGAACCTGATGCAAAATCAGGGAGCCGTTAGGATTATTGAGAGCGAGAACGTTGCGAAACCTTGGAGCTTCTAGGAGGGGGTACAAGCGCGGATGCACCCGATACGAAATCGCCGAGCTGCGAGGAGGTTAGTTTATTCACAGACGAACCTGGCGCTTGACCAGGGAGCTGTTCGGAGGTTGGTAGACTTACGGGCGAACCCGATGCGAAACCGGGGAGCCGTAGGACACGGACGAACCTGGTGAGAAACCAGAGAGCCGTAGGTTTCGTAGGTTTCGTAGGTTAGGTTTCGTAGACCAACCCGATGCGAAATCGGGGAGCCACTGGGTTAGAATATGTAGTTTGTTTGTTTGGATAAAGACGTGCGAACAGATCTGATACTAGATCAGATAGTTGCACGAAATGTTAGTTGCCTCGTAACTCTAAATTATTAATTGATACAACTCGAACGGTAAAGTTATATCGGTGGGTGCGTTGTTACCTACGTTGTTACCCCATAGATCACGGGGAAAAGATAGGTTTAACGAATCTACTCGATTCATAAGTGAACGTATAAAGTGTATTCTGAATATCAGTATAAATACAAATGTTTCTGTCGCGATGAAATAATATAAAGTGTGTGAATTACCTAAGTATTTGCGCGGTGCTGACGCACTGGCGATGCGCGGTCTTTGATCCGCTATTAGAATATGCCGAAAGAGCTTCAGCCGGACAAGCGGATTCTAACGGGTTAATCTGTGATTCGAGAGGTGCGCTAAGCCCAATCTCACTGGATATAACTGATTCTATACAAGCGTGACACGACGTAACTCTACGCGTGACTATGTTACGCTGAACCGTCGAGGGTAGAAACCAAAGGGTTCATATAGTCCCAAACATGCGTGGGGATGCACTAGAACTTCCCATATAAGGAAATATAGGTGTCGTCGTCGAGCGACGCCTATCTGGGTCATGATGCAGCTGGCCATGCATTCTCTCAGGCCCCCCTTAGTTGTTTACAATAAGCGAAAGAATTTTAGGGCGTTTTCCCTTCACAGACGCGAGCTCGAAAACGCGTTAGGAGCGACGTATGGAAAATATTCTTCATACGTAACACTGTCTATGTTCACGATAAGAATAGACAAACTAATTTTGATAAAAAATTGTTTAAGGGAATCTTTATTGGCTGTGCGAAAAACGGTTAGAAAATACTAAACGCTAATAATGGAAAATTCCTTATAGCGCGTCATGTTATTTTTGTCGAAATAAATTTTAAAAATTCATGACCTCCTATGTACACATATGATTTTGAAGAAGAAAGTATTCAAATTAAAAGGGTTGAAGCTGATGAAGGAAAAGCAATTAGTAAAAGTCAAGAGAGCGTAATAAACGAGCGCGATAAAAGGCCCGATGAAATCATTAGCGCTCAAATTGACTCAAATGATAGTGGCTTGCGACGTAGCGCAAGAATTAAAATTAAACCTCATATAAATTATAATGAGGAGCATGACTACCATGTTTATGCACTATCAATGACCTGCGAAGTTTCTAAATGCTATAGTGCAACTACTCGATTTACGCAATTCTACACTGATTTTACTGTACGCTGCTCCTCGATCTACAATATTCCGCTATTCTCTCTCTCTCTCTCGCTCTCTCTATAATAGTATCACCATTTCTATCGCCATAGAAACGGTCCTAGCACAGACCCTAGAGGGACACCAGCATAAAAGGGGCATTTAAGCAGGTCAGCGTCACCTTCCGCAACCAAGATTTTGTTGCTCAGGTAGGAGTGAATCATTTCAACTAAGTATCTACGAATACGTTTCTCAATAAGCGTGGGAATGATATTCTTCCATCTTATTGCTTTAAAAGCATTTTTGATTTCAATAGTTATTACTAATACTTAGTTGTTGCCTTTTTAGCTGCATTAACAAAATCTCCAGCCACAGTTTTTCATTCCATTTCCAAGCCGCCATTAATTATATGTTCGAGGATTTCGGCAGCATTAGAGATTAAGTTTATCGAGCGGTATTGTTCCTGCCCCATCTCATTTGTCTTACCTCTAGGAATTAGTACTAATTTTTTACCATACCATATGGAGGGTAATATCCGTTTGGCTAGGCATGTCTGATATACTTGTAACATTTGCAGGGGTGCAAGTCTAAAGGCCGCCTTCAGTACATCAATTGGGATTTGGTCAAGTGCCGGGGCCTTTTTATTACCAAACTTGGGGAGTGCATCGGAGTGCTCGTTCAGGGTTACAGGCGGGCATGAAAATTTGCTCCTTTTTCGCCTTATTTCCTGAAGGAAACATACCGCTTAGGCCTGTGTATCAAGTAAGCTTAGAAGAGCAGTGGTAATCTTATTTTCCGGTAATATAAACGGTCTCCCGAACCCTTTATGGCGTTTATTACGACCCTACAGGGTTCACCCCAGGGGTCCGCAATTAAGATATCGCAGAATTTATTCCAGGCCGCACTCTTGGCATTACATCACTTGGCAGCCCCTTCTTTATGACAGAAGAGGCATCTTTGTGGGTTTGAGCATTCGTTTATTATGTGCCCACTTGAGCACATTTCCTACATATCTCCGGCACATCTTTATGTAGCATGCATCTGGCAGCTACATGTCACAGATTGTGGCATCTATAGCAGCTAGTGACTGCAGGGAGTCTGAGTCAGCATTTTGACTCTGCAGAAGACAAAGCCAATTTTTATTTTTTGCATCTCAAGTAGTTTATAGGTACCCTGATTATCCTCACAAGTCACTAAGGCTCTCTGCATTCGTCCGTAACCAGTATACAGGGATACCAGGTTAGCTGATTGCCCAGATGTAAACCGTACTGATTTTCTGCATGCTCCACTTTCGTAACCAATTTGTCCTTTAAAATGTGCTCCATCAAGTTGGTCACCGGAATCATTATTGCCAGGAAAACTAGACTAAGTCTCAGCCCCCCTCCCCGGAGGGGCTAGTAAGAGTCCGGCCAATCAGAAGCTATATCACCGGCCGGTTTAGCAGCAGCTCGTTTCCTGCCTTTAGGCAGGAAAGGTAGAATGGCAAACGATTTTAACCGAGTGTATATTCCCACGTAAAATGTAAAAGTAAAGTGTAACACAAGAACTTGTAGTCAATGTTTGGCTGTATATACCTTATCCTAGTGTCACCATACCTTTACCAATAGTAGTGTTCCACATTTAATTATTCTATCACTTATACACATATAACATAAGCAGTAAGAGCGGTAATATCCAAGATGTTGAAGAAGAAACTTAGTGGCCTCTGTTCGTCTGCCTCTTTGTGCTATATATCTGTAGCATTTGACTGTAATACTGAATAATTCCTGATTTTCATTTTCATCCGGAAACTGTATCATTAGTATTCATTGTTGATAATAGTATCACCGTTTTTTCCTTCATGGGTACATACGAGCAATTTGTAAATCCTGGGCAACGTGTTCACCCTTATTTTGATCTCGACCTGATGTGGGTTTCCCAGTATAAATCTGTCCTGATAGTGGATAATAATTGTTGGAGTCACATATTCACCATACTTTGAGTGCTTATTTTGCTGGTTTGGATAGCATGTACTGTGTAATGTTCATCCCTCTATACGGGAAAAGTAGCTCATATATTGTACGACTCGCTGATGGCGAACATGGTTTTGCTAAATTTGAATTTAGCATTATCCATATATTGCTTATGAGAGCAGCTTTATCATTCTCTATTTGACTTCACTTCGTATTTGAATCATCAAATCGAGTAAATTTGAGAATATTGTGGAATCGTGCTTTATTCAGTAGTCAGTATATTAAATATGGTGTTTGGTGATGAAGTAGTGGTTATTTATTCCATCTTGTGCCACCTTCGGTCACATAAACATTATGAGTCGAATTATTACTACCTCCAGTTTCTAAATTGGCGCCATCTTCAATAATTCAACTTCAATAATAGTCTGATCGACATCAGAAATTTCGTCACCCACAACAGTGACTATCCTTGCTATAGCAGAATCCAGTCCCCATGATCATGCTGAGTATCGGACAGTTCATTTTCAGTGTTTTCTTCTAACAATGCATCCAAATACATATCTTTTTCTGTCTGTGATAATCTAAGTAAGATTATATCATAAATATATGTTATACTAGTATGATCATTAAAATATATAACATATACAGGGTGGCCCGGGACTGACGCAGTATTTTTAAAAAAGGGGTAGCTGATGTGATTCTGAACGATTTTTTCCTTGACCAAAATATTGTTTAAAGCTTCGTTTTCGAGTTATTAACGAAATACACTGGCCAATGAGAGCGGCCGTATAGCGCGAGCTCAGTCACAATCGCGCGCGGCCGTGATCGGGTGCATCGAGGGGCGACTTACGCCAAATATTACAATCGTCTTACATTAACAATAGGGTGTAATTCTTCGTTATTCATCAATAACAATTAAATTAACAAGTCGTTTAATAACTGTTCCATACTTTTATTCGTTTTCCGAAACGAATAAAGTGTTTTATTAATTATGAAAAAAGTGTTTGAATGATTAATGTTAGAAAAGGGTAGTCAAATAAACTTATCCATTCGGCCGCGAATTTGCCAGCTTTCGCGGTGTCTTGGCACTTGGTCATTATACCGATCCTGACCTATCTTAACCATGTGAATGTTAACCATGGGTATGTACCCATATGTTTTGTGCCACGTCTCGGCGATCGATACAGATCTGATTCGCACTTGTTTCCACACGCACACGACTCGCACGTAAACGAACATAGGCGCGATGTATTACACACGGTCATGGCACGAATAGGTCTCGTCGCCGACCGATCACGCTGCACGCATCAACACAACTTCAAGGACCGATTTATTGTATCCACGTTTGGTGGAGAATCTGCGACAGAAACAGATCATACACGATGGCATTGGCCCTTGATGTCGTGTTGATTCGTGCAGTGGAAGCATAATTCGTCCACAAATTATTCGTGCAAAGAAACTGACAGTGCACCGACCCGGCTGTAACATCAGCTGTTGTGGAAGGTCAGGATCGACGCAATGACCCAGTGTCAAGGACCCCCATCCTTCGGAGCAGGTTAATTTGTGGCCTATTAGTAAGTTTAACTAGCCTTTTTCTAACATTATTTATCCCAACCGTTTTTCTTAAAACACAATTTATCCACCTGAAAACGTGCTGTTAAACAACAAATAATTCATAAGTAATAAAATACTTTATTTTTTTCTAACAACGAATAATCGTATCGAACACTTATTAGTTTATTTGTTATTCATGAATAATGAACAATTCCAACTTATTCTTAATTTAAGACGAGGTAACATAACTGTCCCAGTGCGTTCGTTCACGACCACGACCGAAGTTGAGATCCGTTGAGAGTCACGCGCCTGAGCGCTCTGATTGGCCAGGGTTTATCGTTAATAATTCAAAAACGAAGCTTCAACCAACATTTTGGTAAAGGAAAAAATTGTTCAGAATCACCCCAGTAACCCCCCATTAAAAGCGGGGACATATACTCTGCCGGACTCTGTATGTACCAAAACAAATGTCCAAAACGTTTTCTTTGGCCACCTAATTCATTGGTCCCTGAGGAACCCATTGTCATTTTAGACGAAAACCAAGCACTATATCAATGGATGGCACTATAATTACTATAAATACCGCGGCACAACACTTCAGCACAGGTTTCCTCGGACAACTTAAAGTTATGTTCCAAAACTAACCGCCCAAAACGTTTTTTTTTGCTACCTAAATCATGGGGCACAGAGAACCCCATTGCCATTTTAGACGAATACCAAGCACGATGTCATTTTGGAAACAAACATGTCTGTCAATGCATGGTACAATAATTACGTTAAGTATGGCGGCGCAACACTTCAGCACAGATTTCCTTGGACAAATCACATATATATATATAGCAAAACTAACAGTTCAAAACCTTCTTTTTTGGCCACCTAATTCATGGGGTCCTGAGGAACTTATTGCCATCGTTGACGAAAACATAGCCCGATATCAATGGAAACAAACGTGTCTATCAGTAGATGGCACATTAATTATGTTAAATGTCGGGCCACAATTTAATACAGGATTCCTTGGACAAATCACATCTATCTACCAAGACTAACCGTCGAAAACATTTCTTTTGGCCACATAATTCAGGGGGTCCCGAGGAACCCATTTTCATTTTAGACGAAACCATCCAAACCACCTTTAATCTTGGATAGAAAGAGCGATGGTGAGTCCTGGGAAGTGAATCCTTAGCATCTGTCAATGCTTTTCGATTCTAAACATCGAATGTCATGTTTTCAAGCCCCCTCGGCTTAATCCACAATAGAAAGAACGATATTGAGGCCTGGGAAGTGAATCCTTAGCACCTATCTATTCATTTCCATTGGAAACGTCGAATATCATGTATTCGAGCCTCCTCGGCTTAAGGATTCGCTTCCCAGCCGTCGCAATCGTTCTTTCTATCGATAATTGGCACGAATACGTGATATTCGATGTTAGCAAGCGTAGTGCATCGACGGTAAGTAAGGATTCACATCCCAGCACTGGCAATCAATCTTTCTATCGATAATTGGCACGAATACGTGATATTCGATGTTAGCAAGCGTTCTCCATCGACGGCAAGTAATTATTCACTTCCCTGCCCTCGCAATAGTTCTTTCTATCGATAGTTTGCACGAAAACGTGATATTCGATGTTCTCAAGCGTTCTCCATCGACGGTAGGTAAGGATTCACTTCCCTGCCCTCGTTATCGTTCTTTCTATCGATAATTAGCTCGAAAACGTGATATTCGATGTTACCAAACGTTCTGCATCAACGCCAAGAAAGGATTCACATTCCAGCCTTCGCAATCGTTCGTTCTATCGATAATTGGCACGAATACGTGATATTCGATGTTCTCAAGCGTTCTCCATCGACGGTAGGTAAGGATTCACTTCCCTGCCCTCGGAATCGTTCTTTCTATCGATAATTGGCACGTATACGTGATATTCGATGTTCTCAAGCGTTCTCCATCGACGGTAGGTAAGGATTCACTTCCAGGCCCTCGCAATCAATGTTTTTATCGATAATTGGCACGAATACGTGATATTCGATGTTAACAAGCGTTGTGCATCGACGGTAAGTAAGGATTCACTTCCCGGCCTTGCAATTAATCTTTCTATCGATTATTGGCACGAATACATGATATTCGATGTTTCCAAGCGTTCTGCATCGACGGTAGTCAATGATTAACTTCCCAGCCCTCGCAATCGTTCTTTCTATCGATAATGGGCGCGAATACATCGATATTCGATGTTTCCCATCGTTCTGGATCGACGGTAAGTAAGAATTCACATCCCAGCACTCGCAATCAATCTTTCTATCGATAATTGGCACGAATACGTGATATTCGATGTTAGCAAGCGTTGTGCATCGACGGTAAGTAAGAATTCACATCCCAGCACTCGCAATCAATCTTTCTATCGATAATTGGCACGAATACGTGATATTCGATGTTTCCCATCGTTCTGGATCGACGGTAAGTAAGAATTCACATCCCAGCACTCGCAATCAATCTTTCTATCGATAATTGGCACGAATACGTGATATTCGATGTTAGCAAGCGTTGTGCATCGACGGTAAGTAAGAATTCATATCCCAGCACTCGCAATCAATCTTTCTATCGATAATTGGCACGAATACGTGATATTCGATGTTTCCCATCGTTCTGGATCGACGGTAAGTAAGAATTCACATCCCAGCACTCGCAATCAATCTTTCTATCGATAATTGGCACGAATACGTGATATTCGATGTTAGCAAGCGTTGTGCATCGACGGTAAGTAAGAATTCACATCCCAGCACTCGCAATCAATCTTTCTATCGATAATTGGCACGGATACGTGATATTCGACGTTTCCCATAGTTCTGCATCGACGGTAAGTATGGATTCACATCCCAGCACTCGCAATCGTTCTTTCTGTCGATAATTGGCAGGATTACGTGATATTCGATGTTAGCAAGCGTTGTGCATCGACGGTAAGTAAGGATTCACTTCCAGGCCCTCGCAATCAATCTTTCTATCGATAATTGGCACGAATACGTGACATTCGATGTTAGCAAGCGTAGTGCATCGACGGTAAGTAAGGATTCATTTCCCGGCCTTGCAATTAATCTTTCTATCAATTATTGGCACGAATACGTGATATTCGATGATTCCAAGCGATGTACATCCAGTGTAAGTAAGGATTCACTTCCCGGGCGTCGCAATCAATCTTTCTATCGATAATTGGCACGAATACGTGATATTCGATGTTAGCAAGCGTAGTGCATCGACGGTAAGTAAGGATTCACATCCCAGCACTCGCAATCAATCTTTCTATCGATAATTGGCACGAATACGTGATATTCGATGTGAGCAAGCGTTGTGCATCGACGGTAAGTAAGGATTCACATCCCAACACTCGCAATCAATCTTTCTATCGATAATTGGCACGAATACGTGATATTCGATGTTAGCAAGCGTTGTGCATCGACGGTAAGTAAGAATTCACATCCCAGCACTCGCAATCAATCTTTCTATCGATAATTGGCACGAATACGTGATATTCGATGTTAGCAAGCGTTGTGCATCGACGGTAAGTAAGAATTCACATCCCAGCACTCGCAATCAATCTTTCTATCGATAATTGGCAGGATTACGTGATATTCGATGTTAGCCAGCGTTGTGCATCGACGGTAAGTAAGGATTCACTTCCCGGCCTTGCAATTAATCTTTCTATCGATTATTGGCACGAATACGTGATATTCGATGTTAGCCAGCGTTGTGCATCGACGGTAAGTAAGGATTCACTTCCCGGCCTTGCAATTAATCTTTCTATCGATTATTGGCACGAATACATGATATTCGATGTTTCCAAGCGTTCTGCATCGACGGTAGTCAATGATTAACTTCCCAGCCCTCGCAATCGTTCTTTCTATCGATAATGGGCGCGAATACGTGATATTCGATATATCCCATCGTTCTGGATCGACGGTAAGAAAGAATTCACATCCCAGCACTCGCAATCAATCTTTCTATCGATAATTGGCACGAATACGTGATATTCGATGTTAGCAAGCGTTGTGCATCGACGGTAAGTAAGGATTCACTTCCCGGCCTTGCAATTAATCTTTCTATCGATTATTGGCACGAATACATGATATTCGATGTTTGCAAGCGTAGTGCATCGACGGTAAGTAAGGATTCTCTTCCCGGCCTTGCAATTAATCTTTCTATCGATTATTGGCACGAATACATGATATTCGATGTTTCCAAGCGTTCTGCATCGACGGTAGTCAATGATTAACTTCCCAGCCCTCGCAATCGTTCTTTCTATCGATAATGGGCGCGAATACGTGATATTCGATATATCCCATCGTTCTGGATCGACGGTAAAAAAGAATTCACATCCCAGCACTCGCAATCAATCTTTCTATCGATAATTGGCACGAATACGTGATATTCGATGTTAGCAAGCGTTGTGCATCGACGGTAAGTAAGAATTCTCATCCCAGCACTCGCAAACAATCTTTCTATCGATAATTGGCACGAATACGTGATATTCGATGTGAGCAAGCGTTGTGCATCGACGGTAAGTAAGGATTCTCTTCCCGGCCTTGCAATTAATCTTTCTATCGATTATTGGCACGAATACATGATATTTGATGTTTCCAAGCGTTCTGCATCGACGGTAGTCAATGATTCACTTCCCAGCCCTCGCAATCGTTCTTTCTATCGATAATGGGCGCAAATACGTGATATTCGATATATCCCATCGTTCTGGATCGACGGTAAGAAAGAATTCACATCCCAGCACTCGCAATCAATCTTTCTATCGATAATTAGCACGAATACGTGATATTCGATGTGAGCAAGCGTTGTGCATCGACGGTAAGTAAGAATTCACATCCCAGTTCTCGCAAGCAAACTTTCTATCGATAATTGGCACGAATACGTAATATTCGATGTTAGCAAGCGTTGTGCATCGACGGTAAGTAAGAATTCTCATCCCAGCACTCGCAATCAATCTTTCAATCGATAATTGGCACGAATACGTGATATTCGATGTGAGCAAGCGTTGTGCATCGACGGTAAGTAAGGATTCACATCCCAACACTCGCAATCAATCTTTCTATCGATAATTGGCACGAATACGTGATATTCGATGTTAGCAAGCGTTGTGCATCGACGGTAAGTAAGAATTCACATCCCAGCACTCGCAATCAATCTTTCTATCGATAATTGGCACGAATACGTGATATTCGATGTTAGCAAGCGGTGTGCATCGACGGTAAGTAAGAATTCACATCCCAGCACTCGCAATCAATCTTTCTATCGATAATTGGCACGAATACGTGATATTCGATGTTAGCAAGCGTTGTGCATCGACGGTAAGTAAGAATTCACATCCCAGCACTCGCAATCAATCTTTCTATCGATAATTGGCACGAATACGTGATATTCGATGTTAGCAAGCGTTGTGCATCGACGGTAAGTAAGGATTCATTTCCCGGCCTTGCAATTAATCTTTCTATCGATTATTGGCACGAATACGTGATATTCGATGTTTCCAAGCATTGTGCATCGAGTGTAAGTAAGGATTCACTTCCCGGGCGTTGCAATCAATAATTCTATCGATAATTGGCACGAATACGTGATATTCGATGTTAGCAAGCGTAGTGCATCGACGGTAAGTAAGGATACACTTCCCGGCCTTGCAATTAATCTTTCTATCGATTATTGGCACGAATACATGATATTCCATGTTTCCAAGCGTTCTGCATCGACGGTAGTCAATGATTCACTTCCCAGCCCTCGCAATCGTTCTTTCTATCGATAATTGGCACGAATACGTGATATTCGATGTTAGCAAGCGTTGTGCATCGACGGTAAGTAAGAATTCTCATCCCAGCACTCGCAAACAATCTTTCTATCGATAATTGGCACGAATACATGATATTCGATGTTTCCAAGCGTTCTGCATCGACGGTAGTCAATGATTAACTTCCCAGCCCTCGCAATCGTTCTTTCTATCGATAATGGGCGCGAATACGTGATATTCGATATATCCCATCGTTCTGGATCGACGGTAAGAAAGAATTCACATCCCAGCACTCGCAATCAATCTTTCTATCGATAATTGGCACGAATACGTGATATTCGATGTTAGCAAGCGTTGTGCATCGACGGTAAGTAAGGATTCACTTCCCGGCCTTGCAATTAATCTTTCTATCGATTATTGGCACGAATACATGATATTCGATGTTTGCAAGCGTAGTGCATCGACGGTAAGTAAGGATTCTCTTCCCGGCCTTGCAATTAATCTTTCTATCGATTATTGGCACGAATACATGATATTCGATGTTTCCAAGCGTTCTGCATCGACGGTAGTCAATGATTAACTTCCCAGCCCTCGCAATCGTTCTTTCTATCGATAATGGGCGCGAATACGTGATATTCGATATATCCCATCGTTCTGGATCGACGGTAAGAAAGAATTCACATCCCAGCACTCGCAATCAATCTTTCTATCGATAATTGGCACGAATACGTGATATTCGATGTTAGCAAGCGTTGTGCATCGACGGTAAGTAAGAATTCTCATCCCAGCACTCGCAAACAATCTTTCTATCGATAATTGGCACGAATACGTGATATTCGATGTGAGCAAGCGTTGTGCATCGACGGTAAGTAAGGATTCTCTTCCCGGCCTTGCAATTAATCTTTCTATCGATTATTGGCACGAATACATGATATTTGATGTTTCCAAGCGTTCTGCATCGACGGTAGTCAATGATTCACTTCCCAGCCCTCGCAATCGTTCTTTCTATCGATAATGGGCGCAAATACGTGATATTCGATATATCCCATCGTTCTGGATCGACGGTAAGAAAGAATTCACATCCCAGCACTCGCAATCAATCTTTCTATCGATAATTAGCACGAATACGTGATATTCGATGTGAGCAAGCTTTGTGCATCGACGGTAAGTAAGAATTCACATCCCAGTTCTCGCAAGCAAACTTTCTATCGATAATTGGCACGAATACGTAATATTCGATGTTAGCAAGCGTTGTGCATCGACGGTAAGTAAGAATTCTCATCCCAGCACTCGCAATCAATCTTTCAATCGATAATTGGCACGAATACGTGATATTCGATGTGAGCAAGCGTTGTGCATCGACGGTAAGTGAGAATTCACATCCCAGCCCTCGCAATCGTTATTTCTATCGATAATGGGCGCGAATACGTGATATTCGATGTTTCCCATCGTTGTGCATCGACGGTAAGTAAGAATTCACATCCCAGCACTCGAAATCAATCTTTCTATCGACAATTGGCACGAATACGTGATATTCGATGTTAGCAAGCGTTGTGCATCGACGGTAAGTAAGAATTCTCATCCCAGCACTCGCAAACAATCTTTCTATCGATAATTGGCACGAATACGTGATATTCGATGTTAGCAAGCGTTGTGCATCGACGGTAAGTAATAATTCACATCCCAGCACTCGCAATCAATCTTTCTATCGATAATTGGCACGAATACGTGATATTCGATGGTAGCAAGCGTTGTGCATCGACGGTAAGTAAGAATTCACATCCCAGCACTCGCAATCAATCTTTCTATCGATAATTGGCACGAATACGTGATATTCGATGTGAGCAAGCGTTGTGCATCGACGGTAAGTAAGGATTCACATCCCAACACTCGCAATCAATCTTTCTATCGATAATTGGCACGAATACGTGATATTCGATGTTAGCAAGCGTTGTGCATCGACGGTAAGTAAGAATTCACATCCCAGCACTCGCAATCAATCTTTCTATCGATAATTGGCACGAATACGTGATATTCGATGTTAGCAAGCGTTGTGCATCGACGGTAAGTAAGAATTCACATCCCAGCACTCGCAATCAATCTTTCTATCGATAATTGGCACGAATACGTGATATTCGATGTTAGCAAGCGTTGTGCATCGACGGTAAGTAAGAATTCACATCCCAGCACTCGCAATCAATCTTTCTATCGATAATTGGCACGAATACGTGATATTCGATGTGAGCAAGCGTTGTGCATCGACGGTAAGTAAGGATTCACATCCCAACACTCGCAATCAATCTTTCTATCGATAATTGGCACGAATACGTGATATTCGATGTTAGCAAGCGTTGTGCATCGACGGTAAGTAAGAATTCACATCCCAGCACTCGCAATCAATCTTTCTATCGATAATTGGCACGAATACGTGATATTCGATGTTAGCAAGCGGTGTGCATCGACGGTAAGTAAGAATTCACATCCCAGCACTCGCAATCAATCTTTCTATCGATAATTGGCACGAATACGTGATATTCGATGTTAGCAAGCGTTGTGCATCGACGGTAAGTAAGAATTCACATCCCAGCACTCGCAATCAATCTTTCTATCGATAATTGGCACGAATACGTGATATTCGATGTTAGCAAGCGTTGTGCATCGACGGTAAGTAAGGATTCATTTCCCGGCCTTGCAATTAATCTTTCTATCGATTATTGGCACGAATACGTGATATTCGATGTTTCCAAGCATTGTGCATCGAGTGTAAGTAAGGATTCACTTCCCGGGCGTTGCAATCAATAATTCTATCGATAATTGGCACGAATACGTGATATTCGATGTTAGCAAGCGTAGTGCATCGACGGTAAGTAAGGATACACTTCCCGGCCTTGCAATTAATCTTTCTATCGATTATTGGCACGAATACATGATATTCCATGTTTCCAAGCGTTCTGCATCGACGGTAGTCAATGATTCACTTCCCAGCCCTCGCAATCGTTCTTTCTATCGATAATTGGCACGAATACGTGATATTCGATGTTAGCAAGCGTTGTGCATCGACGGTAAGTAAGAATTCTCATCCCAGCACTCGCAAACAATCTTTCTATCGATAATTGGCACGAATACGTGATATTCGATGTTAGCAAGCGTTGTGCATCGACGGTAAGTAAGAATTCACGTCCCAGCACTCGCAAACAATCTTTCTATCGATAATTGGCACGAATACGTGATATTCGATGTTAGCAAGCGTTGTGCATCGACGGTAAGTAAGAATTCACGTCCCAGCACTCGAAATCAATCTTTCTATCGACAATTGGCACGAATACGTGATATTCGATGTTAGCAAGCGTTGTGCATCGACGGTAAGTAAGAATTCTCATCCCAGCACTCGCAAACAATCTTTCTATCGATAATTGGCACGAATACGTGATATTCGATGTTAGCAAGCGTTGTGCATCGACGGTAAGTAAGAATTCACGTCCCAGCACTCGAAATCAATCTTTCTATCGACAATTGGCACGAATACGTGATATTCGATGTTAGCAAGCGTTGTGCATCGACGGTAAGTAAGAATTCTCATCCCAGCACTCGCAAACAATCTTTCTATCGATAATTGGCACGAATACGTGATATTCGATGTGAGCAAGCGTTGTGCATCGACGGTAAGTAAGAATTCACATCCCAGCACTCGCAACCAATCTTTCTATCGATTATTGGCACGAATACGTGATATTCGATGTTTCCAAGCGTTCTGCATCGACGGTAGTTAAGGATTCACTTCCCAGCCCTAGCAATCGTTCTGTCTTGTAGAGGTTTTGTATGCATGTATGGGTCATGTGTGTGGTTGAGTGGGTTTAGTAGTTTATGTGTGTGAAGTTTGTGTGTTCTTTTTGTGTATTGATCGGTCACACGTTTTTGTTAAAGTTAATTTGTTTATTTGTTTATCTGTTATCTGGGTTACGCAGTATGTTCTAGGCCACTGTTAAAGACGGATGTAGAAGTTTTAAAGAGAATTATTAAAAGTACATTTTTTTGGCCTACAATTTTTCAGAAGTGGGATAGAATCAGTTTAATAAGTTTATTTGATTTGTTGTGTTTGTGACAGAAGAATATTAAGTGTTTTACAAGATGACTTCAAAGCTATCAGTCGTTGAATTGAAAGAAAGGTTGCGTCGATTGGATTTGCCAACGTCGGGCACTAAGGCAGAGTTAGTAAGTCGTTTACTGGATGCAGGGTTTAGCTTGGAACAAGAAGAAAATGGTTGGGATTCAGAGTGTTTTACAAGATGACTTCAAAGCTATCAGTCGTTGAATTGAAAGAAAGGTTGCGTCGATTGGATTTGCCAACGTCGGGCACTAAGGCAGAGTTAGTAAGTCGTTTACTGGATGCAGGGTTTAGCTTGGAACAAGAAGAAAATGGTTGGGATTCAGAAATCATACAGCAACAACAATCAGTGGAAGGATTGTCCAGTCAGCCGGTACCGTCAATTTCTCAAGTGTCGGAAACAGATTTGTTACGAAGAGAGAGAGATTTAGCTGAACGTGAAAATCAAATCCTTAGAAGAGAAATAGAGATGCTACGGGTTTTGCGAGAGGACAATCGGTCATCAATGAATTATTCCAATACCACGAAGTGGAAGGATCTAAAGGATATGATCGGAGATTATGATGGAAGGAGCTATGATTATGATATCTGGGAGAAGCAATTAAGAAAATTGATTCAAACTTACACTTTAGATGATTGTGCTGCTAAAGCATTGCTTTGTAGCAAACTGATGGGAAAAGTGCTTAAGTGGTATCATACTCGAAGTGATTGTATCGAGATGAATTATGAACAGTTGTTAGGTGAGATCAAATCAATGTTTGGTCAACGAGTGAACAGTTTGGTTTTACGGCGCGAGTTTGAAGTTAGAAAGTGGTCGTCGGATGAAACATTTACGGACTATTTACATGATAAAGTAACCTTAGGAAATCGAGTTCCAATTTTAGACGAAGAAATAATCGACTATATTATAGAGGGTATTCCTAATGAGAGCTATCGAACACAGGCTCGTATACAATGTTTTCGGTCTACAAATGCGTTGTTAAAAGCTTTTGCAAAAGTGTCATTACCGTGTGAGACGACGCGACGCAAAAATGAGCAGCAGAGTGAGATTCCTGCATCAGTGAAGAGAACTACCAAATTCATGAAGGACTCCAGAGACAGCATGCCATCTCGCTGTTACAATTGCAATTCTGTAGGACATTATGCAAAGAATTGTCAGAGAGACAGCATGCCAATTCGCTGTTATAATTGCAATACTGTAGGACATTATGCAAAGAATTGTCAGAAACCCAAAAGAGAAAAAGGAGCCTGCTATACATGTGGAAAGTTTGGGCATCGAGCGTCAGATTGCAGGAAACAGACGGAGTTATCCAGTGAGGTCAACTATGTCGGACAACGTGAAGAAGATGATCAGTTCCTTCGAACTGCAAGTATACGGTTGGGTGGTGAAAACGATTTTTGTTTGTCCGTTACTGCTTTGTTAGATTCTGGTAGTCCTATTAGTTTTATTAAACAAAGTTATTTGCCAGAGGATGCATGGAAAGCCAATAAGTCAACAACTGAATTTAGTGGAATAAATAATAGCCCATTGGAGATTTTAGGAAATGTCAATGCTCATATTACTCTTGACGGTCGTGAGAGTATTATAAATTTATATGTACAGTAATTCTTCTCTTGGCGCTCGCTACGATCTCTCCCGACGGCGCTCGCGACTCATCCCCACCACTGGGGGGAATCCCCCCGGGTTCTAGCCGACACGTCCCGGCTGTTGATACTTGGGGTAACCATTGAAAGATTAAATGCTTCGTATCTGTGAGACCACACTAATGCAACGGCGAAACTTGTTTATTGTTACCTATATCGCTATAATTTTTTTTTGGAAATATTGCTGAGATTGTGGTGATTAAAATAAGACCAAACACGATAGAATTTGGATTATATTTACTTCCTTAGTAATGTTATATGTAATGGGCTCGGATCCTTACACGAAAAGCTCCCGAACGGTATGGTCAGTTTTTAATCAAACTTTACGGGCTTAGAGAATAATGCAAGTCTAAATATATACTCCAATAGGCTTTCTCAAGATAGGATCCACATTTATTAGTATGGTTTTATGTTTTTCGTGTTTTATTGCCAAACGTACTTTGCGAAAGGCAATTAAACACAGTTGAAAATTCCTGGACTGAAGGCAAGTTCCATAGGATTTCTAGAAAGCCATTCAAGCACATAATATAGGAATGCCACATGTAATACTGAAATCATTAGCCGCAATTGAATATAATAACGAAATGAGTGGTACGGTAGAAGCGCCGAAAACACAGCCGTCGGCACGTGCCCGCGCTCGATAATCAAGAGTATCAAATTCGTCGCGGATGCCCTCCCGACGCTCGTCGACATTCGTTTCTGTGTTCCTCGAGGAACGTCGACAAGCCCTTGATTCGAGCGCCGGGAGGGCATCCGCGACGAATTTGATACTCTTGATTATCGAGCGCGGGCACGTGCCGACGGCTGTGTTTTCGGCGCTTCTACCGTACCACTCATTTCGTTATTATATTCAATTGTAAGTAAGTAAATATAATCCAAATTCTATCTTGTTTGGTCTTATTTTAATCACCACAATCTCAGCAACATTTCAAAAAAAAAATTATTGCGATATATGTAAGAATAAAAAAGTTTCGCCGTTGCATTAGTGTTGTCTCACCGATACGGAGGCATTTAATCTTTTACGCCCGGTGTGGCTGCCGAAGCCGGTGCTTACATAGTAGCCGTGCTCTTAAGATACGGCCGAAATTTCTAAGAACCCAAAGTTCACCTATGTACGCTCGGCGCTCGCGGCCGGTCCCGAGCAGCGAGCGCCAAGAGAAGAATTACTGTAGTTACGAGTGAAACTATGCGACGAGCAATTGTATTAGGACGAGATTTTATGAACACTGCAAATCTTACGTTAGTATGTCGCGAAGTACAAGAAATTATGAATATAGAAATAGATTCAGAGATAGTGAATTTAGAAATACCAAATTTGAATATAAATGAAGAATTACCGATTGAAATTAAAGAACGGGTACGAGAAATTTTCACAAAGAAATATGTTCTACCTGAGAGACCGGAAAAGCCTAAAGTAGAAAACATTATGAAGTTGACGTTAACAGATGAAAAACCATTTTATTGTTCTCCGCGAAGACTTGCGTATACTGAGAAGAATAAGCTGAAGGAAATGATAGATTTGTTACTTGAAAAAAAAGTTATTCGAGAAAGTACTTCAGAGTATGCCTCACCAATCGTATTATTAAAAAAGAAAACTGGTGAAATGCGTATGTGCATAGATTTTCGGGTTTTGAACAAAGTCACTGTGCGAGACAATTTTCCACTGCCTCTAATTGAGGATCAACTAAATGTTTTAGCTGGTAAAAAATATTTTACAACTTTGGACTTGAAAGATGGTTTTTTCCACATAAGCATGCATGCTGATTCAATTAAGTATACGTCGTTTGTAACTCCACTTGGGCAGTATGAATATCTTTAAATGCCTTTTGGTCTTAAAGGAGCACCTCTTAAATTTCAGCGCTACGTTACCAAAATATTCAAAGATTTAATTGATTTAGGGGACGTATCAGTTTATTTAGATGACTTTTTAATTGCTACAACAACTACGGAACACCATTTAAAAATTCTTGAAAAGGTATTTTCTTTGTTTGTTGAAAATAGACTACAGTTGCGGTTAGATAAGTGTAAGTTTCTTCAAACAAAATTAGATTATATAGGATATACTATTTCACATGAAGGTATCAGTCCTACTGAACGGGGTATTGAGGCAGTAAAAAGATTTCCGGTACCTAAAAACATTAAAGAAGTACAAAGCTTTATAGGATTATGCTCCTATTTTCGAAAATTCATTGAGAATTTTTCACTTATTGCAAAACCATTATATGATCTTACCCATAACAACACAGATTTTAAATTTGGTTTTGTTGAAATGCAAGCTTATGAAAAACTCAAATCTTCTTTAATAAATGCGCCAATTTTAGGTATTTACTCGCCGAAAGATGAAACCGAGTTACACTGCGATGCGAGTGCTATTGGTTTTGGTGCAATTTTGATGCAGCGAAAAGTCGATCGCAAATTTCATCCCGTACTTTATTTTTCAAAAAAAACAACTGATCCTGAATCAAGGTATCATTCTTTTGAGCTAGAGACTTTAGCTATTATTTATGCTTTACGTCGTTTTCGAGTCTATTTAATTGGAATTAAATTTAAGATTGTCACGGACTGTCAGGCGTTAAGTTTAACTCTTAATAAAAAGGAACCCAATCCTAGGATTGCACGTTGGGTTTTAGAAATGCAAAGTTACGATTATGTACTTGAACACAGAATAGGTACTAGAATGATGCATGTCGATGCGTTAAGTAGACAAGTTTTGGTTATAGAAGATAATTCTTTTGACAAAAATCTTGCCCTTTGTCAGGATAAAGATGAAAACATTGTTAAAATACGCAAACTTTTAGGGGAAAGTGAAAACAAATATTATGAAATGCGTAATGGTTTAGTATACCGAAAATACAATGATCAACTCTTGTTTTATGTTCCTTTAATTATGGAAAATAGCATTATGCATAAGTACCATGATGAGATCGGTCATGTTGGAACGGAAAAAACAATGCAAAACATCTTAAACAGTTATTGGTTTCCGAAGATGAAAATGAAAATTAATAATCATATAAAGACCTGTTTAAAATGTATTGCTTTTACACCAACTTCAGGGAAACCAGAAGGTTTATTACATAATATTCCAAAAGGAAACAAGCCTTTTGTTACATTACATATTGACCATTTAGGTCCATCATCTAAAGCAAATTCTGTTAAAAAGCGTTACATCTTTTTAGTTGTAGATGGTTTTACGAAGTATGTTAAGTTATATGCAACTAAAAGTACCAGTGTTAAGGAAGTTATTAAATATTTAAAGTTATATTTTGAAAATTACAGTAGGCCTTTAAGAATTGTATCTGACCGAGGAAGTAGTTTTACTTCTAGAGAATTTGAAGATTTTATGAAAGAATGCAATATACAACATGTAAAAGTCGCCACTGCATCACCGCAGGCAAATGGTCAAGCTGAACGAATGAATCGAACTATATTACCAATGATAGCCAAATTAAGTGATGAGCGGAAAGTACAATGGTTTAATGTTCTTGAAGATGTGGAGTATGCTTGTAATAACACGGTTAATCGTTCTACTGGGGAATGTCCTAGTATGCTTTTGTATGGTGTGATTCAGCGGGGAAATGCTAACGATAGTTTGAGAAATTATTTGGAAAATAATGATTTTGCAGTCAAAACCAGAGATCTAGTGAAAATACGTGATGTTACAGATAAACGCATTCAGAAAGATCAGTTACGTAATCAAAATCAATATGATAAAAGACATAAGACACCCACGAAGTATGTAGAAGGAGATAATGTAATGATTCGGAATTTTGATTTTACACCTGGTATATGTCATAAACTAACTCCTAAATTTAAAGGACCTTACGAAGTATTTAAAGTGTTAAGAAATGACCGATATGTAATTAGAGATATTCCGGGGCATCAAATTTCACAAATTCCATATCAAGGCACATGGGAGGCCGCGAATATGCGCCTATGGTTACCAAATGAAGTTAAGATAATTAAGTAAAACTGAATGTATTTTATTGTAAAACTGAATGTATTATATTAACATATATTTTGTATTATTGTTAAAGTAACAGTTCCATTAATCAGGGACGATTAATTTTCAGGATGGCCGAAATTGTAGAGGTTTTGTATGCATGTATGGGTCATGTGTGTGGTTGAGTGGGTTTAGTAGTTTATGTGTGTGAAGTTTGTGTGTTCTTTTTGTGTATTGATCGGTCACACGTTTTTGTTAAAGTTAATTTGTTTATTTGTTTATCTGTTATCTGGGTTACGCAGTATGTTCTAGGCCACTGTTAAAGACGGATGTAGAAGTTTTAAAGAGAATTATTAAAAGTACATTTTTTTGGCCTACAGTCTATTGATAATGGGCGCGAAAACGTGATATTCGATGTTTCCCATCGTTCTGCATCGACGGTAAGTAAGAATTTACATACCAGCACTCGCAATCGTTCTTTCTATCGATAATTGGCACGAACACGTGATATTCGATGTTAGCAAGCGTTGTACATCGACGGTAAGTAAGGATTCACATCCCAGCACTCGCAATCAATCTTTCTATCGATAATTGGCACGAATACGTGATATTCGATGTGAGCAAGCGTTGTGCATCGACGGTAAGTAAGAATTCACATCCCAGTTCTCGCAAGCAAACTTTCTATCGATAATTGGCACGAATACGTAATATTCGATGTTAGCAAGCGTTGTGCATCGACGGTAAGTAAGAATTCTCATCCCAGCACTCGCAATCAATCTTTCAATCGATAATTGGCACGAATACGTGATATTCGATGTGAGCAAGCGTTGTGCATCGACGGTAAGTAAGAATTCACATCCCAGCCCTCGCAATCGTTATTTCTATCGATAATGGGCGCGAATACGTGATATTCGATGTTTCCCATCGTTGTGCATCGACGGTAAGTAAGAATTCACATCCCAGCACTCGAAATCAATCTTTCTATCGACAATTGGCACGAATACGTGATATTCGATGTTAGCAAGCGTTGTGCATCGACGGTAAGCAAGAATTCACATCCCAGCACTCGAAATCAATCTTTCTATCGACAATTGGCACGAATACGTGATATTCGATGTTTCCCATCGTTGTGCATCGACGGTAAGTAAGAATTCACATCCCAGCACTCGAAATCAATCTTTCTATCGACAATTGGCACGAATACGTGATATTCGATGTTAGCAAGCGTTGTGCATCGACGGTAAGTAAGAATTCTCATCCCAGCACTCGCAAACAATCTTTCTATCGATAATTGGCACGAATACGTGATATTCGATGTCAGCAAGCGTTGTGCATCGACGGTAAGTAAGAATTCACATCCCAGCACTCGCAATCAATCTTTCTATCGATAATTGGCACGAATACGTGATATTCGATGGTAGCAAGCGTTGTGCATCGACGGTAAGTAAGAATTCACATCCCAGCACTCGCAATCAATCTTTCTATCGATAATTGGCACGAATACGTGATATTCGATGTTAGCAAGCGTTGTGCATCGACGGTAAGTAAGAATTCACATCCCAGCACTCGCAATCAATCTTTCTATCGATAATTGGCACGAATACGTGATATTCGATGTGAGCAAGCGTTGTGCATCGACGGTAAGTAAGGATTCACATCCCAACACTCGCAATCAATCTTTCTATCGATAATTGGCACGAATACGTGATATTCGATGTTAGCAAGCGTTGTGCATCGACGGTAAGTAAGAATTCACATCCCAGCACTCGCAATCAATCTTTCTATCGATAATTGGCACGAATACGTGATATTCGATGTTAGCAAGCGTTGTGCATCGACGGTAAGTAAGAATTCACATCCCAGCACTCGCAATCAATCTTTCTATCGATAATTGGCACGAATACGTGATATTCGATGTTAGCAAGCGTTGTGCATCGACGGTAAGTAAGAATTCACATCCCAGCACTCGCAATCAATCTTTCTATCGATAATTGGCACGAATACGTGATATTCGATGTTAGCAAGCGTTGTGCATCGACGGTAAGTAAGGATTCATTTCCCGGCCTTGCAATTAATCTTTCTATCGATTATTGGCACGAATACGTGATATTCGATGTTTCCAAGCGTTGTGCATCGAGTGTAAGTAAGGATTCACTTCCCGGGCGTTGCAATCAATAATTCTATCGATAATTGGCACGAATACGTGATATTCGATGTTAGCAAGCGTAGTGCATCGACGGTAAGTAAGGATACACTTCCCGGCCTTGCAATTAATCTTTCTATCGATTATTGGCACGAATACATGATATTCCATGTTTCCAAGCGTTCTGCATCGACGGTAGTCAATGATTCACTTCCCAGCCCTCGCAATCGTTCTTTCTATCGATAATTGGCACGAATACGTGATATTCGATGTTAGCAAGCGTTGTGCATCGACGGTAAGTAAGAATTCTCATCCCAGCACTCGCAAACAATCTTTCTATCGATAATTGGCACGAATACGTGATATTCGATGTTAGCAAGCGTTGTGCATCGACGGTAAGTAAGAATTCACGTCCCAGCACTCGCAAACAATCTTTCTATCGATAATTGGCACGAATACGTGATATTCGATGTTTCCAAGCGTTGTGCATCGAGTGCAAGTAAGGATTCACTTCCCGGGCGTTGCAATCAATAATTCTATCGATAATTGGCACGAATACGTGATATTCGATGTGAGCAAGCGTTGTGCATCGACGGTAAGTAAGAATTCACATCCCAGCCCTCGCAATCGTTCTTTCCATCGATAATGGTCGTGAATACGTGATATTCGATGTTAGCAAGCGTTGTGCATCGACGGTAAGTAAGAATTCACGTCCCAGCACTCGCAAACAATCTTTATATCGATAATTGGCACGAATACGTGATATTCGATGTTTCCAAGCGTTGTGCATCGAGTGCAAGTAAGGATTCACTTCCCGGGCGTTGCAATCAATAATTCTATCGATAATTGGCACGAATACGTGATATTCGATGTGAGCAAGCGTTGTGCATCGACGGTAAGTAAGAATTCTCATCCCAGCACTCGCAAACAATCTTTCTATCGATAATTGGCACGAATACGTGATATTCGATGTGAGCAAGCGTTGTGCATCGACGGTAAGTAAGAATTCACGTCCCAGCACTCGCAAACAATCTTTCTATCGATAATTGGCACGAATACGTGATATTCGATGTTAGCAAGCGTTGTGCATCGACGGTAAGTAAGAATTCTCATCCCAGCACTCGCAAACAATCTTTCTATCGATAATTGGCACGAATACGTGATATTCGATGTTAGCAAGCGTTGTGCATCGACGGTAAGTAAGAATTCTCATCCCAGCACTCGCAAACAATCTTTCTATCGATAATTGGCACGAATACGTGATATTCGATGTTAGCAAGCGTTGTGCATCGACGGTAAGTAAGAATTCACGTCCCAGCACTCGCAAACAATCTTTCTATCGATAATTGGCACGAATACGTGATATTCGATGTTTCCAAGCGTTGTGCATCGAGTGCAAGTAAGGATTCACTTCCCGGGCGTTGCAATCAATAATTCTATCGATAATTGGCACGAATACGTGATATTCGATGTGAGCAAGCGTTGTGCATCGACGGTAAGTAAGAATTCTCATCCCAGCACTCGCAAACAATCTTTCTATCGATAATTGGCACGAATACGTGATATTCGATGTTAGCAAGCGTTGTGCATCGACGGTAAGTAAGAATTCACATCCCAGCACTCGCAATCAATCTTTCTATCGATAATTGGCACGAATACGTGATATTCGATGGTAGCAAGCGTTGTGCATCGACGGTAAGTAAGAATTCTCATCCCAGCACTCGCAAACAATCTTTCTATCGATAATTGGCACGAATACGTGATATTCGATGTTAGCAAGCGTTGTGCATCGACGGTAAGTAAGAATTCACATCCCAGCACTCGCAATCAATCTTTCTATCGATAATTGGCACGAATACGTGATATTCGATGGTAGCAAGCGTTGTGCATCGACGGTAAGTAAGAATTCACATCCCAGCACTCGAAATCAATCTTTCTATCGACAATTGGCACGAATACGTGATATTCGATGTTAGCAAGCGTTGTGCATCGACGGTAAGTAAGAATTCTCATCCCAGCACTCGCAAACAATCTTTCTATCGATAATTGGCACGAATACGTGATATTCGATGTTAGCAAGCGTTGTGCATCGACGGTAAGTAAGAATTCACATCCCAGCACTCGCAATCAATCTTTCTATCGATAATTGGCACGAATACGTGATATTCGATGGTAGCAAGCGTTGTGCATCGACGGTAAGTAAGAATTCACATCCCAGCACTCGCAATCAATCTTTCTATCGATAATTGGCACGAATACGTGATATTCGATGTTAGCAAGCGTTGTGCATCGACGGTAAGTAAGAATTCACATCCCAGCACTCGCAATCAATCTTTCTATCGATAATTGGCACGAATACGTGATATTCGATGTGAGCAAGCGTTGTGCATCGACGGTAAGTAAGAATTCACATCCCAACACTCGCAATCAATCTTTCTATCGATAATTGGAACGAATACGTGATATTCGATGTTAGCAAGCGTTGTGCATCGACGGTAAGTAAGAATTCACATCCCAGCACTCGCAATCAATCTTTCTATCGATAATTGGCACGAATACGTGATATTCGATGTTAGCAAGCGTTGTGCATCGACGGTAAGTAAGGATTCATTTCCCGGCCTTGCAATTAATCTTTCTATCGATTATTGGCACGAATACGTGATATTCGATGTTTCCAAGCGTTGTGCATCGAGTGTAAGTAAGGATTCACTTCCCGGGCGTTGCAATCAATAATTCTATCGATAATTGGCACGAATACGTGATATTCGATGTTAGCAAGCGTAGTGCATCGACGGTAAGTAAGGATACACTTCCCGGCCTTGCAATTAATCTTTCTATCGATTATTGGCACGAATACATGATATTCCATGTTTCCAAGCGTTCTGCATCGACGGTAGTCAATGATTCACTTCCCAGCCCTCGCAATCGTTCTTTCTATCGATAATTGGCACGAATACGTGATATTCGATGTTAGCAAGCGTTGTGCATCGACGGTAAGTAAGAATTCTCATCCCAGCACTCGCAAACAATCTTTCTATCGATAATTGGCACGAATACGTGATATTCGATGTTAGCAAGCGTTGTGCATCGACGGTAAGTAAGAATTCACGTCCCAGCACTCGCAAACAATCTTTCTATCGATAATTGGCACGAATACGTGATATTCGATGTTTCCAAGCGTTGTGCATCGAGTGCAAGTAAGGATTCACTTCCCGGGCGTTGCAATCAATAATTCTATCGATAATTGGCACGAATACGTGATATTCGATGTGAGCAAGCGTTGTGCATCGACGGTAAGTAAGAACTCACATCCCAGCCCTCGCAATCGTTCTTTCCATCGATAATGGTCGTGAATACGTGATATTCGATGTTAGCAAGCGTTGTGCATCGACGGTAAGTAAGAATTCACGTCCCAGCACTCGCAAACAATCTTTCTATCGATAATTGGCACGAATACGTGATATTCGATGTTTCCAAGCGTTGTGCATCGAGTGCAAGTAAGGATTCACTTCCCGGGCGTTGCAATCAATAATTCTATCGATAATTGGCACGAATACGTGATATTCGATGTGAGCAAGCGTTGTGCATCGACGGTAAGTAAGAATTCTCATCCCAGCACTCGCAAACAATCTTTCTATCGATAATTGGCACGAATACGTGATATTCGATGTGAGCAAGCGTTGTGCATCGACGGTAAGTAAGAATTCACGTCCCAGCACTCGCAAACAATCTTTCTATCGATAATTGGCACGAATACGTGATATTCGATGTTAGCAAGCGTTGTGCATCGACGGTAAGTAAGAATTCTCATCCCAGCACTCGCAAACAATCTTTCTATCGATAATTGGCACGAATACGTGATATTCGATGTTAGCAAGCGTTGTGCATCGACGGTAAGTAAGAATTCTCATCCCAGCACTCGCAAACAATCTTTCTATCGATAATTGGCACGAATACGTGATATTCGATGTTAGCAAGCGTTGTGCATCGACGGTAAGTAAGAATTCACGTCCCAGCACTCGCAAACAATCTTTCTATCGATAATTGGCACGAATACGTGATATTCGATGTTTCCAAGCGTTGTGCATCGAGTGCAAGTAAGGATTCACTTCCCGGGCGTTGCAATCAATAATTCTATCGATAATTGGCACGAATACGTGATATTCGATGTGAGCGAGCGTTGTGCATCGACGGTAAGTAAGAATTCTCATCCCAGCACTCGCAAACAATCTTTCTATCGATAATTGGCACGAATACGTGATATTCGATGTGAGCAAGCGTTGTGCATCGACGGTAAGTAAGAATTCACGTCCCAGCACTCGCAAACAATCTTTCTATCGATAATTGGCACGAATACGTGATATTCGATGTTAGCAAGCGTTGTGCATCGACGGTAAGTAAGAATTCTCATCCCAGCACTCGCAAACAATCTTTCTATCGATAATTGGCACGAATACGTGATATTCGATGTTAGCAAGCGTTGTGCATCGACGGTAAGTAAGAATTCACGTCCCAGCACTCGCAAACAATCTTTCTATCGATAATTGGCACGAATACGTGATATTCGATGTTTCCAAGCGTTGTGCATCGAGTGCAAGTAAGGATTCACTTCCCGGGCGTTGCAATCAATAATTCTATCGATAATTGGCACGAATACGTGATATTCGATGTGAGCAAGCGTTGTGCATCGACGGTAAGTAAGAATTCACATCCCAGCCCTCGCAATCGTTCTTTCCATCGATAATGGTCGTGAATACGTGATATTCGATGTTAGCAAGCGTTGTGCATCGACGGTAAGTAAGAATTCACGTCCCAGCACTCGCAAACAATCTTTATATCGATAATTGGCACGAATACGTGATATTCGATGTTTCCAAGCGTTGTGCATCGAGTGTAAGTAAGGATTCACTTCCCGGGCGTTGCAATCAATAATTCTATCGATAATTGGCACGAATACGTGATATTCGATGTGAGCAAGCGTTGTGCATCGACGGTAAGTAAGAATTCTCATCCCAGCACTCGCAAACAATCTTTCTATCGATAATTGGCACGAATACGTGATATTCGATGTGAGCAAGCGTTGTGCATCGACGGTAAGTAAGAATTCACGTCCCAGCACTCGCAAACAATCTTTCTATCGATAATTGGCACGAATACGTGATATTCGATGTTAGCAAGCGTTGTGCATCGACGGTAAGTAAGAATTCTCATCCCAGCACTCGCAAACAATCTTTCTATCGATAATTGGCACGAATACGTGATATTCGATGTTAGCAAGCGTTGTGCATCGACGGTAAGTAAGAATTCTCATCCCAGCACTCGCAAACAATCTTTCTATCGATAATTGGCACGAATACGTGATATTCGATGTTAGCAAGCGTTGTGCATCGACGGTAAGTAAGAATTCACGTCCCAGCACTCGCAAACAATCTTTCTATCGATAATTGGCACGAATACGTGATATTCGATGTTTCCAAGCGTTGTGCATCGAGTGCAAGTAAGGATTCACTTCCCGGGCGTTGCAATCAATAATTCTATCGATAATTGGCACGAATACGTGATATTCGATGTGAGCAAGCGTTGTGCATCGACGGTAAGTAAGAATTCTCATCCCAGCACTCGCAAACAATCTTTCTATCGATAATTGGCACGAATACGTGATATTCGATGTTAGCAAGCGTTGTGCATCGACGGTAAGTAAGAATTCACATCCCAGCACTCGCAATCAATCTTTCTATCGATAATTGGCACGAATACGTGATATTCGATGGTAGCAAGCGTTGTGCATCGACGGTAAGTAAGAATTCTCATCCCAGCACTCGCAAACAATCTTTCTATCGATAATTGGCACGAATACGTGATATTCGATGTTAGCAAGCGTTGTGCATCGACGGTAAGTAAGAATTCACATCCCAGCACTCGCAATCAATCTTTCTATCGATAATTGGCACGAATACGTGATATTCGATGGTAGCAAGCGTTGTGCATCGACGGTAAGTAAGAATTCACATCCCAGCACTCGAAATCAATCTTTCTATCGACAATTGGCACGAATACGTGATATTCGATGTTAGCAAGCGTTGTGCATCGACGGTAAGTAAGAATTCTCATCCCAGCACTCGCAAACAATCTTTCTATCGATAATTGGCACGAATACGTGATATTCGATGTTAGCAAGCGTTGTGCATCGACGGTAAGTAAGAATTCACATCCCAGCACTCGCAATCAATCTTTCTATCGATAATTGGCACGAATACGTGATATTCGATGGTAGCAAGCGTTGTGCATCGACGGTAAGTAAGAATTCACATCCCAGCACTCGCAATCAATCTTTCTATCGATAATTGGCACGAATACGTGATATTCGATGTTAGCAAGCGTTGTGCATCGACGGTAAGTAAGAATTCACATCCCAGCACTCGCAATCAATCTTTCTATCGATAATTGGCACGAATACGTGATATTCGATGTGAGCAAGCGTTGTGCATCGACGGTAAGTAAGGATTCACATCCCAACACTCGCAATCAATCTTTCTATCGATAATTGGAACGAATACGTGATATTCGATGTTAGCAAGCGTTGTGCATCGACGGTAAGTAAGAATTCACATCCCAGCACTCGCAATCAATCTTTCTATCGATAATTGGCACGAATACGTGATATTCGATGTTAGCAAGCGTTGTGCATCGACGGTAAGTAAGGATTCATTTCCCGGCCTTGCAATTAATCTTTCTATCGATTATTGGCACGAATACGTGATATTCGATGTTTCCAAGCGTTGTGCATCGAGTGTAAGTAAGGATTCACTTCCCGGGCGTTGCAATCAATAATTCTATCGATAATTGGCACGAATACGTGATATTCGATGTTAGCAAGCGTAGTGCATCGACGGTAAGTAAGGATACACTTCCCGGCCTTGCAATTAATCTTTCTATCGATTATTGGCACGAATACATGATATTCCATGTTTCCAAGCGTTCTGCATCGACGGTAGTCAATGATTCACTTCCCAGCCCTCGCAATCGTTCTTTCTATCGATAATTGGCACGAATACGTGATATTCGATGTTAGCAAGCGTTGTGCATCGACGGTAAGTAAGAATTCTCATCCCAGCACTCGCAAACAATCTTTCTATCGATAATTGGCACGAATACGTGATATTCGATGTTAGCAAGCGTTGTGCATCGACGGTAAGTAAGAATTCACGTCCCAGCACTCGCAAACAATCTTTCTATCGATAATTGGCACGAATACGTGATATTCGATGTTTCCAAGCGTTGTGCATCGAGTGCAAGTAAGGATTCACTTCCCGGGCGTTGCAATCAATAATTCTATCGATAATTGGCACGAATACGTGATATTCGATGTGAGCAAGCGTTGTGCATCGACGGTAAGTAAGAACTCACATCCCAGCCCTCGCAATCGTTCTTTCCATCGATAATGGTCGTGAATACGTGATATTCGATGTGAGCAAGCGTTGTGCATCGACGGTAAGTAAGAACTCACATCCCAGCCCTCGCAATCGTTCTTTCCATCGATAATGGTCGTGAATACGTGATATTCGATGTTAGCAAGCGTTGTGCATCGACGGTAAGTAAGAATTCACGTCCCAGCACTCGCAAACAATCTTTCTATCGATAATTGGCACGAATACGTGATATTCGATGTTTCCAAGCGTTGTGCATCGAGTGCAAGTAAGGATTCACTTCCCGGGCGTTGCAATCAATAATTCTATCGATAATTGGCACGAATACGTGATATTCGATGTGAGCAAGCGTTGTGCATCGACGGTAAGTAAGAATTCTCATCCCAGCACTCGCAAACAATCTTTCTATCGATAATTGGCACGAATACGTGATATTCGATGTGAGCAAGCGTTGTGCATCGACGGTAAGTAAGAATTCACGTCCCAGCACTCGCAAACAATCTTTCTATCGATAATTGGCACGAATACGTGATATTCGATGTTAGCAAGCGTTGTGCATCGACGGTAAGTAAGAATTCTCATCCCAGCACTCGCAAACAATCTTTCTATCGATAATTGGCACGAATACGTGATATTCGATGTTAGCAAGCGTTGTGCATCGACGGTAAGTAAGAATTCTCATCCCAGCACTCGCAAACAATCTTTCTATCGATAATTGGCACGAATACGTGATATTCGATGTTAGCAAGCGTTGTGCATCGACGGTAAGTAAGAATTCACGTCCCAGCACTCGCAAACAATCTTTCTATCGATAATTGGCACGAATACGTGATATTCGATGTTTCCAAGCGTTGTGCATCGAGTGCAAGTAAGGATTCACTTCCCGGGCGTTGCAATCAATAATTCTATCGATAATTGGCACGAATACGTGATATTCGATGTGAGCGAGCGTTGTGCATCGACGGTAAGTAAGAATTCTCATCCCAGCACTCGCAAACAATCTTTCTATCGATAATTGGCACGAATACGTGATATTCGATGTGAGCAAGCGTTGTGCATCGACGGTAAGTAAGAATTCACGTCCCAGCACTCGCAAACAATCTTTCTATCGATAATTGGCACGAATACGTGATATTCGATGTTAGCAAGCGTTGTGCATCGACGGTAAGTAAGAATTCTCATCCCAGCACTCGCAAACAATCTTTCTATCGATAATTGGCACGAATACGTGATATTCGATGTTAGCAAGCGTTGTGCATCGACGGTAAGTAAGAATTCACGTCCCAGCACTCGCAAACAATCTTTCTATCGATAATTGGCACGAATACGTGATATTCGATGTTTCCAAGCGTTGTGCATCGAGTGCAAGTAAGGATTCACTTCCCGGGCGTTGCAATCAATAATTCTATCGATAATTGGCACGAATACGTGATATTCGATGTGAGCAAGCGTTGTGCATCGACGGTAAGTAAGAATTCACATCCCAGCCCTCGCAATCGTTCTTTCCATCGATAATGGTCGTGAATACGTGATATTCGATGTTTCCCATCGTTCTGGATCGACGGTAAGTAAGAATTCACATCCCAGCACTCGCAATCAATCTTTCTATCGATAATTGGCACGAATACGTGATATTCGATGTTAGCAAGCGTTGTGCATCGACGGTAAGTAAGAATTCACATCCCAGCACTCGCAATCAATCTTTCTATCGATAATTGGCACGAATACGTGATATTCGATGTTTCCAAGCGTTGTGCATCGAGTGTAAGTAAGGATTCACTTCCCGGGCGTTGCAATCAATAATTCTATCGATAATTGGCACGAATACGTGATATTCGATGTGAGCAAGCGTTGTGCATCGACGGTAAGTAAGAATTCATATCCCAGCCCTCGCAATCAATCTTTCTATCGATAATTGGCACGAATACGTGATATTCGATGTTTCCAAGCGTTGTGCATCGAGTGTAAGTAAGGATTCACTTCCCGGGCGTTGAAATCAATAATTCTATCGATAATTGGCATGAATACGTGATATTCGATGTTAGCAAGCGTTGTGCATCGGCGGTAAGTAAGAATTCACATCCCAGCACTCGCAATCAATCTTTCTATCGATAATTGGCACGAATACGTGATATTCGATGTTAGCAAGAATTGTGCATCGACGGTAAGTAAGAATTCTCATCCCAGCACTCGCAAACAATCTTTCTATCGATATTTGGCACGAATACGTGACATTCGATGTGAGCAAGCGTTGTGCATCGACGGTAAGTAAGAATTCACATCCCAGCACTCGCAATCAATCTTTCTATCGATAATTGGCACGAATACATGATATTCGATGTTAGCAAGCGTTGTGCATCGACGGTAAGTAAGAATTCACATCGCTGCACTCGCAATCAATCTTTCTATCGATAATTGGCACGACTACGTGATATTCGATGTTAGCAAGCGTTGTGCATCGACGGTAAGTAAGAATTCGCATCCCAGCACTCGCAATCAATCTTTCAATCGATGATTGGCACGAATACGTGATATTCGATGTGAGCAAGCGTTGTGCATCGACGGTAAGTAAGAATTCACATCCCAGCACTCGCAATCAATCTTTCTATCGATAATGGGCACGAATACGTGATATTCGATGTGAGCAAGCGTTGTGCATCGACGGTAAGTAAGAATTCACATCCCAGCACTCGCAATCAATCTTTCTATCGATAATTGGCACGAATACGTGATATTCGATGTTAGCAAGCGTTGTGCATCGACGGTAAGTAAGAATTCTCATCCCAGCACTCGCAAACAATCTTTCTATCGATAATTGGCACGAATACGTGATATTCGATGTTAGCAAGCGTTGTGCATCGACGGTAAGTAAGAATTCTCATCCCAGCACTCGCAAACAATCTTTCTATCGATAATTGGCACGAATACGTGATATTCGATGTTAGCAAGCGTTGTGCATCGACGGTAAGTAAGAATTCACGTCCCAGCACTCGCAAACAATCTTTCTATCGATAATTGGCACGAATACGTGATATTCGATGTTTCCAAGCGTTGTGCATCGAGTGCAAGTAAGGATTCACTTCCCGGGCGTTGCAATCAATAATTCTATCGATAATTGGCACGAATACGTGATATTCGATGTGAGCAAGCGTTGTGCATCGACGGTAAGTAAGAATTCACATCCCAGCCCTCGCAATCGTTCTTTCCATCGATAATGGTCGTGAATACGTGATATTCGATGTTTCCCATCGTTCTGGATCGACGGTAAGTAAGAATTCACATCCCAGCACTCGCAATCAATCTTTCTATCGATAATTGGCACGAATACGTGATATTCGATGTTAGCAAGCGTTGTGCATCGACGGTAAGTAAGAATTCACATCCCAGCACTCGCAATCAATCTTTCTATCGATAATTGGCACGAATACGTGATATTCGATGTTTCCAAGCGTTGTGCATCGAGTGTAAGTAAGGATTCACTTCCCGGGCGTTGCAATCAATAATTCTATCGATAATTGGCACGAATACGTGATATTCGATGTGAGCAAGCGTTGTGCATCGACGGTAAGTAAGAATTCATATCCCAGCCCTCGCAATCAATCTTTCTATCGATAATTGGCACGAATACGTGATATTCGATGTTTCCAAGCGTTGTGCATCGAGTGTAAGTAAGGATTCACTTCCCGGGCGTTGAAATCAATAATTCTATCGATAATTGGCATGAATACGTGATATTCGATGTTAGCAAGCGTTGTGCATCGGCGGTAAGTAAGAATTCACATCCCAGCACTCGCAATCAATCTTTCTATCGATAATTGGCACGAATACGTGATATTCGATGTTAGCAAGAATTGTGCATCGACGGTAAGTAAGAATTCACATCCCAGCACTCGCAAACAATCTTTCTATCGATATTTGGCACGAATACGTGACATTCGATGTGAGCAAGCGTTGTGCATCGACGGTAAGTAAGAATTCACATCCCAGCACTCGCAATCAATCTTTCTATCGATAATTGGCACGAATACATGATATTCGATGTTAGCAAGCGTTGTGCATCGACGGTAAGTAAGAATTCACATCGCTGCACTCGCAATCAATCTTTCTATCGATAATTGGCACGACTACGTGATATTCGATGTTAGCAAGCGTTGTGCATCGACGGTAAGTAAGAATTCGCATCCCAGCACTCGCAATCAATCTTTCAATCGATGATTGGCACGAATACGTGATATTCGATGTGAGCAAGCGTTGTGCATCGACGGTAAGTAAGAATTCACATCCCAGCACTCGCAATCAATCTTTCTATCGATAATGGGCACGAATACGTGATATTCGATGTGAGCAAGCGTTGTGCATCGACGGTAAGTAAGAATTCACATCCCAGCACTCGCAATCAATCTTTCTATCGATAATTGGCACGAATACGTGATATTCGATGTTAGCAAGCGTTGTGCATCGACGGTAAGTAAGAATTCACATCCCAGCACTCGCAATCAATCTTTCTATCGATAATTGGCACGAATACGTGATATTCGATGTGAGCAAGCGTTGTGCATCGACGGTAAGTAAGGATACACTTCCCGGCCTTGCAATTAATCTTTCTATCGATTATTGGCACGAATACATGATATTCCATGTTTCCAAGCGTTCTGCATCGACGGTAGTCAATGATTCACTTCCCAGCCCTCGCAATCGTTCTTTCTATCGATAATTGGCACGAATACGTGATATTCGATGTTAGCAAGCGTTGTGCATCGACGGTAAGTAAGAATTCACATCCCAGCACTCGCAATCAATCTTTCTATCGATAATTGGCACGAATACGTGATATTCGATGTTAGCAAGCGTTGTGCATCGACGGTAAGTAAGAATTCACATCCCAGCACTCGCAATCAATCTTTCTATCGATAATTGGCACGAATACGTGATATTCGATGTTAGCAAGCGTTGTGCATCGACGGTAAGTAAGGATTCATTTCCCGGCCTTGCAATTAATCTTTCTATCGATTATTGGCACGAATACGTGATATTCGATGTTTCCAAGCGTTGTGCATCGAGTGTAAGTAAGGATTCACTTCCCGGGCGTTGCAATCAATAATTCTATCGATAATTGGCACGAATACGTGATATTCGATGTTAGCAAGCGTAGTGCATCGACGGTAAGTAAGGATACACTTCCCGGCCTTGCAATTAATCTTTCTATCGATTATTGGCACGAATACATGATATTCCATGTTTCCAAGCGTTCTGCATCGACGGTAGTCAATGATTCACTTCCCAGCCCTCGCAATCGTTCTTTCTATCGATAATTGGCACGAATACGTGATATTCGATGTTAGCAAGCGTTGTGCATCGACGGTAAGTAAGAATTCTCATCCCAGCACTCGCAAACAATCTTTCTATCGATAATTGGCACGAATACGTGATATTCGATGTTAGCAAGCGTTGTGCATCGACGGTAAGTAAGAATTCACGTCCCAGCACTCGCAAACAATCTTTCTATCGATAATTGGCACGAATACGTGATATTCGATGTTTCCAAGCGTTGTGCATCGAGTGCAAGTAAGGATTCACTTCCCGGGCGTTGCAATCAATAATTCTATCGATAATTGGCACGAATACGTGATATTCGATGTGAGCAAGCGTTGTGCATCGACGGTAAGTAAGAATTCACATCCCAGCCCTCGCAATCGTTCTTTCCATCGATAATGGTCGTGAATACGTGATATTCGATGTTAGCAAGCGTTGTGCATCGACGGTAAGTAAGAATTCACGTCCCAGCACTCGCAAACAATCTTTATATCGATAATTGGCACGAATACGTGATATTCGATGTTTCCAAGCGTTGTGCATCGAGTGCAAGTAAGGATTCACTTCCCGGGCGTTGCAATCAATAATTCTATCGATAATTGGCACGAATACGTGATATTCGATGTGAGCAAGCGTTGTGCATCGACGGTAAGTAAGAATTCTCATCCCAGCACTCGCAAACAATCTTTCTATCGATAATTGGCACGAATACGTGATATTCGATGTGAGCAAGCGTTGTGCATCGACGGTAAGTAAGAATTCACGTCCCAGCACTCGCAAACAATCTTTCTATCGATAATTGGCACGAATACGTGATATTCGATGTTAGCAAGCGTTGTGCATCGACGGTAAGTAAGAATTCTCATCCCAGCACTCGCAAACAATCTTTCTATCGATAATTGGCACGAATACGTGATATTCGATGTTAGCAAGCGTTGTGCATCGACGGTAAGTAAGAATTCTCATCCCAGCACTCGCAAACAATCTTTCTATCGATAATTGGCACGAATACGTGATATTCGATGTTAGCAAGCGTTGTGCATCGACGGTAAGTAAGAATTCACGTCCCAGCACTCGCAAACAATCTTTCTATCGATAATTGGCACGAATACGTGATATTCGATGTTTCCAAGCGTTGTGCATCGAGTGCAAGTAAGGATTCACTTCCCGGGCGTTGCAATCAATAATTCTATCGATAATTGGCACGAATACGTGATATTCGATGTGAGCAAGCGTTGTGCATCGACGGTAAGTAAGAATTCTCATCCCAGCACTCGCAAACAATCTTTCTATCGATAATTGGCACGAATACGTGATATTCGATGTTAGCAAGCGTTGTGCATCGACGGTAAGTAAGAATTCACATCCCAGCACTCGCAATCAATCTTTCTATCGATAATTGGCACGAATACGTGATATTCGATGGTAGCAAGCGTTGTGCATCGACGGTAAGTAAGAATTCTCATCCCAGCACTCGCAAACAATCTTTCTATCGATAATTGGCACGAATACGTGATATTCGATGTTAGCAAGCGTTGTGCATCGACGGTAAGTAAGAATTCACATCCCAGCACTCGCAATCAATCTTTCTATCGATAATTGGCACGAATACGTGATATTCGATGGTAGCAAGCGTTGTGCATCGACGGTAAGTAAGAATTCACATCCCAGCACTCGAAATCAATCTTTCTATCGACAATTGGCACGAATACGTGATATTCGATGTTAGCAAGCGTTGTGCATCGACGGTAAGTAAGAATTCTCATCCCAGCACTCGCAAACAATCTTTCTATCGATAATTGGCACGAATACGTGATATTCGATGTTAGCAAGCGTTGTGCATCGACGGTAAGTAAGAATTCACATCCCAGCACTCGCAATCAATCTTTCTATCGATAATTGGCACGAATACGTGATATTCGATGGTAGCAAGCGTTGTGCATCGACGGTAAGTAAGAATTCACATCCCAGCACTCGCAATCAATCTTTCTATCGATAATTGGCACGAATACGTGATATTCGATGTTAGCAAGCGTTGTGCATCGACGGTAAGTAAGAATTCACATCCCAGCACTCGCAATCAATCTTTCTATCGATAATTGGCACGAATACGTGATATTCGATGTGAGCAAGCGTTGTGCATCGACGGTAAGTAAGGATTCACATCCCAACACTCGCAATCAATCTTTCTATCGATAATTGGAACGAATACGTGATATTCGATGTTAGCAAGCGTTGTGCATCGACGGTAAGTAAGAATTCACATCCCAGCACTCGCAATCAATCTTTCTATCGATAATTGGCACGAATACGTGATATTCGATGTTAGCAAGCGTTGTGCATCGACGGTAAGTAAGAATTCACATCCCAGCACTCGCAATCAATCTTTCTATCGATAATTGGCACGAATACGTGATATTCGATGTTAGCAAGCGTTGTGCATCGACGGTAAGTAAGAATTCACATCCCAGCACTCGCAATCAATCTTTCTATCGATAATTGGCACGAATACGTGATATTCGATGTTAGCAAGCGTTGTGCATCGACGGTAAGTAAGGATTCATTTCCCGGCCTTGCAATTAATCTTTCTATCGATTATTGGCACGAATACGTGATATTCGATGTTTCCAAGCGTTGTGCATCGAGTGTAAGTAAGGATTCACTTCCCGGGCGTTGCAATCAATAATTCTATCGATAATTGGCACGAATACGTGATATTCGATGTTAGCAAGCGTAGTGCATCGACGGTAAGTAAGGATACACTTCCCGGCCTTGCAATTAATCTTTCTATCGATTATTGGCACGAATACATGATATTCCATGTTTCCAAGCGTTCTGCATCGACGGTAGTCAATGATTCACTTCCCAGCCCTCGCAATCGTTCTTTCTATCGATAATTGGCACGAATACGTGATATTCGATGTTAGCAAGCGTTGTGCATCGACGGTAAGTAAGAATTCTCATCCCAGCACTCGCAAACAATCTTTCTATCGATAATTGGCACGAATACGTGATATTCGATGTTAGCAAGCGTTGTGCATCGACGGTAAGTAAGAATTCACGTCCCAGCACTCGCAAACAATCTTTCTATCGATAATTGGCACGAATACGTGATATTCGATGTTTCCAAGCGTTGTGCATCGAGTGCAAGTAAGGATTCACTTCCCGGGCGTTGCAATCAATAATTCTATCGATAATTGGCACGAATACGTGATATTCGATGTGAGCAAGCGTTGTGCATCGACGGTAAGTAAGAATTCACATCCCAGCCCTCGCAATCGTTCTTTCCATCGATAATGGTCGTGAATACGTGATATTCGATGTTAGCAAGCGTTGTGCATCGACGGTAAGTAAGAATTCACGTCCCAGCACTCGCAAACAATCTTTATATCGATAATTGGCACGAATACGTGATATTCGATGTTTCCAAGCGTTGTGCATCGAGTGCAAGTAAGGATTCACTTCCCGGGCGTTGCAATCAATAATTCTATCGATAATTGGCACGAATACGTGATATTCGATGTGAGCAAGCGTTGTGCATCGACGGTAAGTAAGAATTCTCATCCCAGCACTCGCAAACAATCTTTCTATCGATAATTGGCACGAATACGTGATATTCGATGTGAGCAAGCGTTGTGCATCGACGGTAAGTAAGAATTCACGTCCCAGCACTCGCAAACAATCTTTCTATCGATAATTGGCACGAATACGTGATATTCGATGTTAGCAAGCGTTGTGCATCGACGGTAAGTAAGAATTCTCATCCCAGCACTCGCAAACAATCTTTCTATCGATAATTGGCACGAATACGTGATATTCGATGTTAGCAAGCGTTGTGCATCGACGGTAAGTAAGAATTCTCATCCCAGCACTCGCAAACAATCTTTCTATCGATAATTGGCACGAATACGTGATATTCGATGTTAGCAAGCGTTGTGCATCGACGGTAAGTAAGAATTCACGTCCCAGCACTCGCAAACAATCTTTCTATCGATAATTGGCACGAATACGTGATATTCGATGTTTCCAAGCGTTGTGCATCGAGTGCAAGTAAGGATTCACTTCCCGGGCGTTGCAATCAATAATTCTATCGATAATTGGCACGAATACGTGATATTCGATGTGAGCAAGCGTTGTGCATCGACGGTAAGTAAGAATTCACATCCCAGCACTCGCAAACAATCTTTCTATCGATAATTGGCACGAATACGTGATATTCGATGTTAGCAAGCGTTGTGCATCGACGGTAAGTAAGAATTCACATCCCAGCACTCGCAATCAATCTTTCTATCGATAATTGGCACGAATACGTGATATTCGATGGTAGCAAGCGTTGTGCATCGACGGTAAGTAAGAATTCTCATCCCAGCACTCGCAAACAATCTTTCTATCGATAATTGGCACGAATACGTGATATTCGATGTTAGCAAGCGTTGTGCATCGACGGTAAGTAAGAATTCACATCCCAGCACTCGCAATCAATCTTTCTATCGATAATTGGCACGAATACGTGATATTCGATGGTAGCAAGCGTTGTGCATCGACGGTAAGTAAGAATTCACATCCCAGCACTCGAAATCAATCTTTCTATCGACAATTGGCACGAATACGTGATATTCGATGTTAGCAAGCGTTGTGCATCGACGGTAAGTAAGAATTCTCATCCCAGCACTCGCAAACAATCTTTCTATCGATAATTGGCACGAATACGTGATATTCGATGTTAGCAAGCGTTGTGCATCGACGGTAAGTAAGAATTCACATCCCAGCACTCGCAATCAATCTTTCTATCGATAATTGGCACGAATACGTGATATTCGATGGTAGCAAGCGTTGTGCATCGACGGTAAGTAAGAATTCACATCCCAGCACTCGCAATCAATCTTTCTATCGATAATTGGCACGAATACGTGATATTCGATGTTAGCAAGCGTTGTGCATCGACGATAAGTAAGAATTCACATCCCAGCACTCGCAATCAATCTTTCTATCGATAATTGGCACGAATACGTGATATTCGATGTGAGCAAGCGTTGTGCATCGACGGTAAGTAAGGATTCACATCCCAACACTCGCAATCAATCTTTCTATCGATAATTGGAACGAATACGTGATATTCGATGTTAGCAAGCGTTGTGCATCGACGGTAAGTAAGAATTCACATCCCAGCACTCGCAATCAATCTTTCTATCGATAATTGGCACGAATACGTGATATTCGATGTTAGCAAGCGTTGTGCATCGACGGTAAGTAAGAATTCACATCCCAGCACTCGCAATCAATCTTTCTATCGATAATTGGCACGAATACGTGATATTCGATGTTAGCAAGCGTTGTGCATCGACGGTAAGTAAGAATTCACATCCCAGCACTCGCAATCAATCTTTCTATCGATAATTGGCACGAATACGTGATATTCGATGTTAGCAAGCGTTGTGCATCGACGGTAAGTAAGGATTCATTTCCCGGCCTTGCAATTAATCTTTCTATCGATAATTGGCACGAATACGTGATATTCGATGGTAGCAAGCGTTGTGCATCGACGGTAAGTAAGAATTCACATCCCAGCACTCGCAATCAATCTTTCTATCGATAATTGGCACGAATACGTGATATTCGATGTTAGCAAGCGTTGTGCATCGACGGTAAGTAAGAATTCACATCCCAGCACTCGCAATCAATCTTTCTATCGATAATTGGCACGAATACGTGATATTCGATGTGAGCAAGCGTTGTGCATCGACGGTAAGTAAGGATTCACATCCCAACACTCGCAATCAATCTTTCTATCGATAATTGGAACGAATACGTGATATTCGATGTTAGCAAGCGTTGTGCATCGACGGTAAGTAAGAATTCACATCCCAGCACTCGCAATCAATCTTTCTATCGATAATTGGCACGAATACGTGATATTCGATGTTAGCAAGCGTTGTGCATCGACGGTAAGTAAGAATTCACATCCCAGCACTCGCAATCAATCTTTCTATCGATAATTGGCACGAATACGTGATATTCGATGTTAGCAAGCGTTGTGCATCGACGGTAAGTAAGAATTCTCATCCCAGCACTCGCAATCAATCTTTCTATCGATAATTGGCACGAATACGTGATATTCGATGTTAGCAAGCGTTGTGCATCGACGGTAAGTAAGGATTCATTTCCCGGCCTTGCAATTAATCTTTCCATCGATTATTGGCACGAATACGTGATATTCGATGTTTCCAAGCGTTGTGCATCGAGTGTAAGTAAGGATTCACTTCCCGGGCGTTGCAATCAATAATTCTATCGATAATTGGCACGAATACGTGATATTCGATGTTAGCAAGCGTAGTGCATCGACGGTAAGTAAGGATACACTTCCCGGCCTTGCAATTAATCTTTCTATCGATTATTGGCACGAATACATGATATTCCATGTTTCCAAGCGTTCTGCATCGACGGTAGTCAATGATTCACTTCCCAGCCCTCGCAATCGTTCTTTCTATCGATAATTGGCACGAATACGTGATATTCGATGTTAGCAAGCGTTGTGCATCGACGGTAAGTAAGAATTCTCATCCCAGCACTCGCAAACAATCTTTCTATCGTTAATTGGCACGAATACGTGATATTCGATGTTAGCAAGCGTTGTGCATCGACGGTAAGTAAGAATTCACGTCCCAGCACTCGCAAACAATCTTTCTATCGATAATTGGCACGAATACGTGATATTCGATGTTTCCAAGCGTTGTGCATCGAGTGCAAGTAAGGATTCACTTCCCGGGCGTTGCAATCAATAATTCTATCGATAATTGGCACGAATACGTGATATTCGATGTGAGCAAGCGTTGTGCATCGACGGTAAGTAAGAATTCACATCCCAGCACTCGCAATCAATCTTTCTATCGATAATTGGCACGAATACGTGATATTCGATGGTAGCAAGCGTTGTGCATCGACGGTAAGTAAGAATTCACATCCCAGCACTCGCAATCAATCTTTCTATCGATAATTGGCACGAATACGTGATATTCGATGTTAGCAAGCGTTGTGCATCGACGGTAAGTAAGAATTCACATCCCAGCACTCGCAATCAATCTTTCTATCGATAATTGGCACGAATACGTGATATTCGATGTTAGCAAGCGTTGTGCATCGACGGTAAGTAAGAATTCACATCCCAGCACTCGCAATCAATCTTTCTATCGATAATTGGCACGAATACGTGATATTCGATGTTAGCAAGCGTTGTGCATCGACGGTAAGTAAGAATTCACATCCCAGCACTCGCAATCAATCTTTCTATCGATAATTGGCACGAATACGTGATATTCGATGTTAGCAAGCGTTGTGCATCGACGGTAAGTAAGGATTCATTTCCCGGCCTTGCAATTAATCTTTCTATCGATAATTGGCACGAATACGTGATATTCGATGGTAGCAAGCGTTGTGCATCGACGGTAAGTAAGAATTCACATCCCAGCACTCGCAATCAATCTTTCTATCGATAATTGGCACGAATACGTGATATTCGATGTTAGCAAGCGTTGTGCATCGACGGTAAGTAAGAATTCACATCCCAGCACTCGCAATCAATCTTTCTATCGATAATTGGCACGAATACGTGATATTCGATGTGAGCAAGCGTTGTGCATCGACGGTAAGTAAGGATTCACATCCCAACACTCGCAATCAATCTTTCTATCGATAATTGGAACGAATACGTGATATTCGATGTTAGCAAGCGTTGTGCATCGACGGTAAGTAAGAATTCACATCCCAGCACTCGCAATCAATCTTTCTATCGATAATTGGCACGAATACGTGATATTCGATGTTAGCAAGCGTTGTGCATCGACGGTAAGTAAGAATTCACATCCCAGCACTCGCAATCAATCTTTCTATCGATAATTGGCACGAATACGTGATATTCGATGTTAGCAAGCGTTGTGCATCGACGGTAAGTAAGAATTCACATCCCAGCACTCGCAATCAATCTTTCTATCGATAATTGGCACGAATACGTGATATTCGATGTTAGCAAGCGTTGTGCATCGACGGTAAGTAAGGATTCATTTCCCGGCCTTGCAATTAATCTTTCTATCGATTATTGGCACGAATACGTGATATTCGATGTTTCCAAGCGTTGTGCATCGAGTGTAAGTAAGGATTCACTTCCCGGGCGTTGCAATCAATAATTCTATCGATAATTGGCACGAATACGTGATATTCGATGTTAGCAAGCGTAGTGCATCGACGGTAAGTAAGGATACACTTCCCGGCCTTGCAATTAATCTTTCTATCGATAATTGGCACGAATACGTGATATTCGATGTTTCCAAGCGTTGTGCATCGAGTGCAAGTAAGGATTCACTTCCCGGGCGTTGCAATCAATAATTCTATCGATAATTGGCACGAATACGTGATATTCGATGTGAGCAAGCGTTGTGCATCGACGGTAAGTAAGAATTCTCATCCCAGCACTCGCAAACAATCTTTCTATCGATAATTGGCACGAATACGTGATATTCGATGTTAGCAAGCGTTGTGCATCGACGGTAAGTAAGAATTCACATCCCAGCACTCGCAATCAATCTTTCTATCGATAATTGGCACGAATACGTGATATTCGATGGTAGCAAGCGTTGTGCATCGACGGTAAGTAAGAATTCTCATCCCAGCACTCGCAAACAATCTTTCTATCGATAATTGGCACGAATACGTGATATTCGATGTTAGCAAGCGTTGTGCATCGACGGTAAGTAAGAATTCACATCCCAGCACTCGCAATCAATCTTTCTATCGATAATTGGCACGAATACGTGATATTCGATGGTAGCAAGCGTTGTGCATCGACGGTAAGTAAGAATTCACATCCCAGCACTCGAAATCAATCTTTCTATCGACAATTGGCACGAATACGTGATATTCGATGTTAGCAAGCGTTGTGCATCGACGGTAAGTAAGAATTCTCATCCCAGCACTCGCAAACAATCTTTCTATCGATAATTGGCACGAATACGTGATATTCGATGTTAGCAAGCGTTGTGCATCGACGGTAAGTAAGAATTCACATCCCAGCACTCGCAATCAATCTTTCTATCGATAATTGGCACGAATACGTGATATTCGATGGTAGCAAGCGTTGTGCATCGACGGTAAGTAAGAATTCACATCCCAGCACTCGCAATCAATCTTTCTATCGATAATTGGCACGAATACGTGATATTCGATGTTAGCAAGCGTTGTGCATCGACGGTAAGTAAGAATTCACATCCCAGCACTCGCAATCAATCTTTCTATCGATAATTGGCACGAATACGTGATATTCGATGTGAGCAAGCGTTGTGCATCGACGGTAAGTAAGGATTCACATCCCAACACTCGCAATCAATCTTTCTATCGATAATTGGAACGAATACGTGATATTCGATGTTAGCAAGCGTTGTGCATCGACGGTAAGTAAGAATTCACATCCCAGCACTCGCAATCAATCTTTCTATCGATAATTGGCACGAATACGTGATATTCGATGTTAGCAAGCGTTGTGCATCGACGGTAAGTAAGAATTCACATCCCAGCACTCGCAATCAATCTTTCTATCGATAATTGGCACGAATACGTGATATTCGATGTTAGCAAGCGTTGTGCATCGACGGTAAGTAAGAATTCACATCCCAGCACTCGCAATCAATCTTTCTATCGATAATTGGCACGAATACGTGATATTCGATGTTAGCAAGCGTTGTGCATCGACGGTAAGTAAGGATTCATTTCCCGGCCTTGCAATTAATCTTTCTATCGATAATTGGCACGAATACGTGATATTCGATGTTAGCAAGCGTTGTGCATCGACGGTAAGTAAGAATTCACATCCCAGCACTCGCAATCAATCTTTCTATCGATAATTGGCACGAATACGTGATATTCGATGTTAGCAAGCGTTGTGCATCGACGGTAAGTAAGAATTCACATCCCAGCACTCGCAATCAATCTTTCTATCGATAATTGGCACGAATACGTGATATTCGATGTGAGCAAGCGTTGTGCATCGACGGTAAGTAAGGATTCACATCCCAACACTCGCAATCAATCTTTCTATCGATAATTGGAACGAATACGTGATATTCGATGTTAGCAAGCGTTGTGCATCGACGGTAAGTAAGAATTCACATCCCAGCACTCGCAATCAATCTTTCTATCGATAATTGGCACGAATACGTGATATTCGATGTTAGCAAGCGTTGTGCATCGACGGTAAGTAAGAATTCACATCCCAGCACTCGCAATCAATCTTTCTATCGATAATTGGCACGAATACGTGATATTCGATGTTAGCAAGCGTTGTGCATCGACGGTAAGTAAGAATTCACATCCCAGCACTCGCAATCAATCTTTCTATCGATAATTGGCACGAATACGTGATATTCGATGTTAGCAAGCGTTGTGCATCGACGGTAAGTAAGGATTCATTTCCCGGCCTTGCAATTAATCTTTCTATCGATTATTGGCACGAATACGTGATATTCGATGTTTCCAAGCGTTGTGCATCGAGTGTAAGTAAGGATTCACTTCCCGGGCGTTGCAATCAATAATTCTATCGATAATTGGCACGAATACGTGATATTCGATGTTAGCAAGCGTAGTGCATCGACGGTAAGTAAGGATACACTTCCCGGCCTTGCAATTAATCTTTCTATCGATTATTGGCACGAATACATGATATTCCATGTTTCCAAGCGTTCTGCATCGACGGTAGTCAATGATTCACTTCCCAGCCCTCGCAATCGTTCTTTCTATCGATAATTGGCACGAATACGTGATATTCGATGTTAGCAAGCGTTGTGCATCGACGGTAAGTAAGAATTCTCATCCCAGCACTCGCAAACAATCTTTCTATCGATAATTGGCACGAATACGTGATATTCGATGTTAGCAAGCGTTGTGCATCGACGGTAAGTAAGAATTCACGTCCCAGCACTCGCAAACAATCTTTCTATCGATAATTGGCACGAATACGTGATATTCGATGTTTCCAAGCGTTGTGCATCGAGTGCAAGTAAGGATTCACTTCCCGGGCGTTGCAATCAATAATTCTATCGATAATTGGCACGAATACGTGATATTCGATGTGAGCAAGCGTTGTGCATCGACGGTAAGTAAGAATTCACATCCCAGCACTCGCAATCAATCTTTCTATCGATAATTGGCACGAATACGTGATATTCGATGGTAGCAAGCGTTGTGCATCGACGGTAAGTAAGAATTCACATCCCAGCACTCGCAATCAATCTTTCTATCGATAATTGGCACGAATACGTGATATTCGATGTTAGCAAGCGTTGTGCATCGACGGTAAGTAAGAATTCACATCCCAGCACTCGCAATCAATCTTTCTATCGATAATTGGCACGAATACGTGATATTCGATGTGAGCAAGCGTTGTGCATCGACGGTAAGTAAGGATTCACATCCCAACACTCGCAATCAATCTTTCTATCGATAATTGGAACGAATACGTGATATTCGATGTTAGCAAGCGTTGTGCATCGACGGTAAGTAAGAATTCACATCCCAGCACTCGCAATCAATCTTTCTATCGATAATTGGCACGAATACGTGATATTCGATGTTAGCAAGCGTTGTGCATCGACGGTAAGTAAGAATTCACATCCCAGCACTCGCAATCAATCTTTCTATCGATAATTGGCACGAATACGTGATATTCGATGTTAGCAAGCGTTGTGCATCGACGATAAGTAAGAATTCACATCCCAGCACTCGCAATCAATCTTTCTATCGATAATTGGCACGAATACGTGATATTCGATGTTAGCAAGCGTTGTGCATCGACGGTAAGTAAGGATTCATTTCCCGGCCTTGCAATTAATCTTTCTATCGATAATTGGCACGAATACGTGATATTCGATGGTAGCAAGCGTTGTGCATCGACGGTAAGTAAGAATTCACATCCCAGCACTCGCAATCAATCTTTCTATCGATAATTGGCACGAATACGTGATATTCGATGTTAGCAAGCGTTGTGCATCGACGGTAAGTAAGAATTCACATCCCAGCACTCGCAATCAATCTTTCTATCGATAATTGGCACGAATACGTGATATTCGATGTGAGCAAGCGTTGTGCATCGACGGTAAGTAAGGATTCACATCCCAACACTCGCAATCAATCTTTCTATCGATAATTGGAACGAATACGTGATATTCGATGTTAGCAAGCGTTGTGCATCGACGGTAAGTAAGAATTCACATCCCAGCACTCGCAATCAATCTTTCTATCGATAATTGGCACGAATACGTGATATTCGATGTTAGCAAGCGTTGTGCATCGACGGTAAGTAAGAATTCACATCCCAGCACTCGCAATCAATCTTTCTATCGATAATTGGCACGAATACGTGATATTCGATGTTAGCAAGCGTTGTGCATCGACGGTAAGTAAGAATTCACATCCCAGCACTCGCAATCAATCTTTCTATCGATAATTGGCACGAATACGTGATATTCGATGTTAGCAAGCGTTGTGCATCGACGGTAAGTAAGGATTCATTTCCCGGCCTTGCAATTAATCTTTCCATCGATTATTGGCACGAATACGTGATATTCGATGTTTCCAAGCGTTGTGCATCGAGTGTAAGTAAGGATTCACTTCCCGGGCGTTGCAATCAATAATTCTATCGATAATTGGCACGAATACGTGATATTCGATGTTAGCAAGCGTAGTGCATCGACGGTAAGTAAGGATACACTTCCCGGCCTTGCAATTAATCTTTCTATCGATTATTGGCACGAATACATGATATTCCATGTTTCCAAGCGTTCTGCATCGACGGTAGTCAATGATTCACTTCCCAGCCCTCGCAATCGTTCTTTCTATCGATAATTGGCACGAATACGTGATATTCGATGTTAGCAAGCGTTGTGCATCGACGGTAAGTAAGAATTCTCATCCCAGCACTCGCAAACAATCTTTCTATCGATAATTGGCACGAATACGTGATATTCGATGTTAGCAAGCGTTGTGCATCGACGGTAAGTAAGAATTCACGTCCCAGCACTCGCAAACAATCTTTCTATCGATAATTGGCACGAATACGTGATATTCGATGTTTCCAAGCGTTGTGCATCGAGTGCAAGTAAGGATTCACTTCCCGGGCGTTGCAATCAATAATTCTATCGATAATTGGCACGAATACGTGATATTCGATGTGAGCAAGCGTTGTGCATCGACGGTAAGTAAGAATTCACATCCCAGCCCTCGCAATCGTTCTTTCCATCGATAATGGTCGTGAATACGTGATATTCGATGTTAGCAAGCGTTGTGCATCGACGGTAAGTAAGAATTCACGTCCCAGCACTCGCAAACAATCTTTCTATCGATAATTGGCACGAATACGTGATATTCGATGTTTCCAAGCGTTGTGCATCGAGTGCAAGTAAGGATTCACTTCCCGGGCGTTGCAATCAATAATTCTATCGATAATTGGCACGAATACGTGATATTCGATGTGAGCAAGCGTTGTGCATCGACGGTAAGTAAGAATTCTCATCCCAGCACTCGCAAACAATCTTTCTATCGATAATTGGCACGAATACGTGATATTCGATGTGAGCAAGCGTTGTGCATCGACGGTAAGTAAGAATTCACGTCCCAGCACTCGCAAACAATCTTTCTATCGATAATTGGCACGAATACGTGATATTCGATGTTAGCAAGCGTTGTGCATCGACGGTAAGTAAGAATTCACGTCCCAGCACTCGCAAACAATCTTTCTATCGATAATTGGCACGAATACGTGATATTCGATGTTTCCAAGCGTTGTGCATCGAGTGCAAGTAAGGATTCACTTCCCGGGCGTTGCAATCAATAATTCTATCGATAATTGGCACGAATACGTGATATTCGATGTGAGCAAGCGTTGTGCATCGACGGTAAGTAAGAATTCACATCCCAGCCCTCGCAATCGTTCTTTCCATCGATAATGGTCGTGAATACGTGATATTCGATGTTTCCCATCGTTCTGGATCGACGGTAAGTAACAATTCACATCCCAGCACTCGCAATCAATCTTTCTATCGATAATTGGCACGAATACGTGATATTCGATGTTAGCAAGCGTTGTGCATCGACGGTAAGTAAGAATTCACATCCCAGCACTCGCAATCAATCTTTCTATCGATAATTGGCACGAATACGTGATATTCGATGTTTCCAAGCGTTGTGCATCGAGTGTAAGTAAGGATTCACTTCCCGGGCGTTGCAATCAATAATTCTATCGATAATTGGCACGAATACGTGATATTCGATGTGAGCAAGCGTTGTGCATCGACGGTAAGTAAGAATTCATATCCAAGCCCTCGCAATCAATCTTTCTATCGATAATTGGCACGAATACGTGATATTCGATGTTTCCAAGCGTTGTGCATCGAGTGTAAGTAAGGATTCACTTCCCGGGCGTTGAAATCAATAATTCTATCGATAATTGGCATGAATACGTGATATTCGATATTAGCAAGCGTTGTGCATCGGCGGTAAGTAAGAATTCACATCCCAGCACTCGCAATCAATCTTTCTATCGATAATTGGCACGAATACGTGATATTCGATGTTAGCAAGAATTGTGCATCGACGGTAAGTAAGAATTCTCATCCCAGCACTCGCAAACAATCTTTCTATCGATATTTGGCACGAATACGTGACATTCGATGTGAGCAAGCGTTGTGCATCGACGGTAAGTAAGAATTCACATCCCAGCACTCGCAATCAATCTTTCTATCGATAATTGGCACGAATACATGATATTCGATGTTAGCAAGCGTTGTGCATCGACGGTAAGTAAGAATTCACATCGCTGCACTCGCAATCAATCTTTCTATCGATAATTGGCACGACTACGTGATATTCGATGTTAGCAAGCGTTGTGCATCGACGGTAAGTAAGAATTCGCATCCCAGCACTCGCAATCAATCTTTCAATCGATGATTGGCACGAATACGTGATATTCGATGTGAGCAAGCGTTGTGCATCGACGGTAAGTAAGAATTCACATCCCAGCACTCGCAATCAATCTTTCTATCGATAATGGGCACGAATACGTGATATTCGATGTGAGCAAGCGTTGTGCATCGACGGTAAGTAAGAATTCACATCCCAGCACTCGCAATCAATCTTTCTATCGATAATTGGCACGAATACGTGATAATCGATGTTAGCAAGCGTTGTGCATCGACGGTAAGTAAGGATTCATTTCCCGGCCTTGCAATTAATCTTTCCATCGATTATTGGCACGAATACGTGATATTCGATGTTAGCAAGCGTTGTGCATCGACGATAAGTAAGTATTCACATCCCAGCTCTCGCAATCAATCTTTCTATCGATAATGGGCACGAATACGTGATATTCGATGTGAGCAAGCGTTGTGCATCGACGGTAAGTAAGAATTCACATCCCAGCACTCGCAATCAATCTTTCTATCGATAATTGGCACGAATACGTGATAATCGATGTTAGCAAGCGTTGTGCATCGACGGTAAGTAAGGATTCATTTCCCGGCCTTGCAATTAATCTTTCCATCGATTATTGGCACGAATACGTGATATTCGATGTTAGCAAGCGTTGTGCATCGACGATAAGTAAGTATTCACATCCCAGCTCTCGCAATCAATCTTTCTATCGATAATTGGCACGAATACGTGATATTCGATGTTAGCAAGCGTTGTGCATCGACGGTAAGTAAGAATTCACATCCCAGCACTCGCAATCAATCTTTCTATCGATAATTGGCACGAATACGTGATATTCGATGTTTCCAAGCGTTGTGCATCGAGTGTAAGTAAGGATTCACTTCCCGGGCGTTGCAATCAATAATTCTATCGATAATTGGCACGAATACGTGATATTCGATGTGAGCAAGCGTTGTGCATCGACGGTAAGTAAGAATTCATATCCCAGCCCTCGCAATCGTTCTTTCCATCGATAATTGGCACGAATACGTGATATTCGATGTTAGCAAGCGTTGTGCATCGACGGTAAGTAAGGATTCATTTCCCGGCCTTGCAATTAATCTTTCCAACGATTATTGGCACGAATACGTGATATTCGATGTTTCCAAGCGTTGTGCATCGAGTGTAAGTAAGGATTCACTTCCCGGGCGTTGAAATCAATAATTCTATCGATAATTGGCATGAATACGTGATATTCGATGTTAGCAAGCGTTGTGCATCGGCGGTAAGTAAGAATTCACATCCCAGCACTCGCAATCAATCTTTCTATCGATAATTGGCACGAATACGTGATATTCGATGTTAGCAAGCGTTGTGCATCGACGGTAAGTAAGAATTCACATCCCAGCACTCGCAATCAATCTTTCTATCGATAACTGGCACGAATACGTGATATTCGATGTTAGCAAGCGTTGTGCATCGACGGTAAGTAAGAATTCACATCCCAGCCCTCGCAATCGTTCTTTCCATCGATAATGGTCGCGAATACGTGATATTCGATGTGAGCAAGCGTTGTGCATCGACGGTAAGTAAGAATTCACATCCCAGCACTCGCAATCAATCTTTCTATCGATAATTGGCACGAATACGTGATATTCGATGTGAGCAAGCGTTGTGCATCGACGGTAAGTAAGAATTCTCATCCCAGCACTCGCAATCAATCTTTCTATCGATAACTGGCACGAATACGTGATATTCGATGTTAGCAAGCGTTGTGCATCGACGGTAAGTAAGAATTCACATCCCAGCACTCGCAATCAATCTTTCTATCGATAACTGGCACGAATACGTGATATTCGATGTTAGCAAGCGTTGTGCATCGACGGTAAGTAAGAATTCGCATCCCAGCACTCGCAATCAATCTTTCAATCGATGATTGGCACGAATACGTGATATTCGATGTGAGCAAGCGTTGTGCATCGACGGTAAGTAAGAATTCACATCCCAGCACTCGCAATCAATCTTTCTATCGATAATTGGCACGAATACGTGATATTCGATGTGAGCAAGCGTTGTGCATCGACGGTAAGTAAGAATTCTCATCCCAGCACTCGCAATCAATCTTTCTATCGATAACTGGCACGAATACGTGATATTCGATGTTAGCAAGCGTTGTGCATCGACGGTAAGTAAGAATTCACATCCCAGCACTCGCAATCAATCTTTCTATCGATAATTGGCACGAATACGTGATAATCGATGTTAGCAAGCGTTGTGCATCGACGGTAAGTAAGGATTCATTTCCCGGCCTTGCAATTAATCTTTCCTTCGATTATTGGCACGAATACGTGATATTCGATGTTAGCAAGCGTTGTGCATCGACGATAAGTAAGTATTCACATCCCAGCTCTCGCAATCAATCTTTCTATCGATAATTGGCACGAATACGTGATATTCGATGTTAGCAAGCGTTGTGCATCGACGGTAAGTAAGAATTCACATCCCAGCTCTGGCAATCAATCTTTCTATCGATAATTGGCACGAATACGTGATATTCGATGTTAGGAAGCGTAGTGCATCGACGGTAAGTAAGGATTCACATCCCAGCACTCGCAATCAATCTTTCTATCGATAATTGGCACGAACACGTGATATTCGATGTTAGCAAGCGTTGTGCATCGACGGTAAGTAAGAATTCACATCCCAGCACTCGCAATCAATCTTTCTATCGATAACTGGCACGAATACGTGATATTCGATGTTAGCAAGCGTTGTGCATCGACGGTAAGTAAGAATTCACATCCCAGCACTCGCAATCAATCTTTCTATCGATTATTGGCACGAATACGTGATATACGATGTGAGCAAGCGTTGTGCATCGACGGTAAGTAAGAATTCACATCCCAGCACTCGCAATCAATCTTTCTATCGATAATTGGCACGAATACGTGATATTCGATGTTAGTAAGCGTTGTGCATCGACGATAAGTAAGTATTCACATCCCAGCACTCGCCATCAACCTTTCTATCGATAATTGGCACGAATACGTGATATTCGATGTTAGCAAGCGTTGTGCATCGACGGTAAGTAAGAATTCGCATCCCAGCACTCGCAAACAATCTTTCTATCGATAATTGGCACGAATACGTGATATTCGATGTGAGCAAGCGTTGTGCATCGACGGTAAGTAAGAATTCACATCCCAGCACTCGCAATCAATCTTTCTATCGATAATTGGCACGAATACGTGATATTCGATGTTAGCAAGCGTTGTGCATCGACGGTAAGTAAGGATTCATTTCCCGGCCTTGCAATTAATCTTTCCATCGATTATTGGCACGAATACGTGATATTCGATGTTAGCAAGCTTTGTGCATCGACGATAAGTAAGTATTCACATCCCAGCTCTCGCAATCAATCTTTCTATCGATAATTGGCACGAATACGTGATATTCGATGTTAGCAAGCGTTGTGCATCGACGGTAAGTAAGAATTCACATCCCAGCTCTGGCAATTAATCTTTCTATCGATAATTTGCACGAATACGTGATATTCGATGTTAGCAAGCGTAGTGCATCGACGGTAAGTAAGGATTCACATCCCAGCACTCGCAATCAATCTTTCTATCGATAATTGGCACGAACACGTGATATTCGATGTTAGCAAGCGTTGTGCATCGACGGTAAGTAAGAATTCACATCCCAGCACTCGCAATCAATCTTTCTATCGATAACTGGCACGAATACGTGATATTCTATGTTAGCAAGCGTTGTGCATCGACGGTAAGTAAGAATTCGCATCCCAGCACTCGCAATCAATCTTTCAATCGATGATTGGCATGAATACGTGATATTCGATGTGAGCAAGCGTTGTGCACCGACGGTAAGTAAGAATTCACATCCCAGCACTCACAATCAATCTTTCTATCGATAATTGGCACGAATACGTGATATTCGATGTTAGCAAGCGTTGTGCATCGACGGTAAGTAAGAATTCACATCCCAGCACTCGCAATCAATCTTTCTATCGATAACTGGCACGAATACGTGATATTCGATGTTAGCAAGCGTTGTGCATCGACGGTAAGTAAGAATTCGCATCCCAGCACTCGCAATCAATCTTTCAATCGATGATTGGCACGAATACGTGATATTCGATGTTAGCAAGCGTTGTGCATCGACGGTAAGTAAGAATTCACATCCCAGCACTCGCAATCAATCTTTCTATCGATAACTGGCACGAATACGTGATATTCTATGTTAGCAAGCGTTGTGCATCGACGGTAAGTAAGAATTCGCATCCCAGCACTCGCAATCAATCTTTCAATCGATGATTGGCATGAATACGTGATATTCGATGTGAGCAAGCGTTGTGCACCGACGGTAAGTAAGAATTCACATCCCAGCACTCACAATCAATCTTTCTATCGATAATTGGCACGAATACGTGATATTCGATGTTAGCAAGCGTTGTGCATCGACGGTAAGTAAGAATTCACATCCCAGCACTCGCAATCAATCTTTCTATCGATAACTGGCACGAATACGTGATATTCGATGTTAGCAAGCGTTGTGCATCGACGGTAAGTAAGAATTCGCATCCCAGCACTCGCAATCAATCTTTCAATCGATGATTGGCACGAATACGTGATATTCGATGTGAGCAAGCGTTGTGCATCGACGGTAAGTAAGAATTCACATCCCAGCACTCGCAATCAATCTTTCTATCGATAATTGGCACGAATACGTGATATTCGATGTGAGCAAGCGTTGTGCATCGACGGTAAGTAAGAATTCTCATCCCAGCACTCGCAAACAATCTTTCTATCGATTATTGGCACGAATACGTGATATACGATGTGAGCAAGCGTTGTGCATCGACGGTAAGTAAGAATTCACATCCCAGCACTCGCAATCAATCTTTCAATCGATGATTGGCACGAATACGTGATATTCGATGTGAGTAAGCGTTGTGCACCGACGGTAAGTAAGAATTCACATCCCAGCACTCGCAATCAATCTTTCTATCGATAATTGGCACGAATACGTGATATTCGATGTTAGCAAGCGTTGTGCATCGACGGTAAGTAAGAATTCACATCCCAGCACTCGCAATCAATCTTTCTATCGATAACTGGCACGAATACGTGATATTCGATGTTAGCAAGCGTTGTGCATCGACGGTAAGTAAGAATTCACATCCCAGCCCTCGCAATCGTTCTTTCCATCGATAATGGTCGCGAATACGTGATATTCGATTTTTCCCATCGTTCTGGATCGACGGTAAGTAAGGATTCACATCCCAGCACTCGCAATCAATCTTTCTATCGATAATTGGCACGAATACGTGATATTCGATGTGAGCAAGCGTTGTGCACCGACGGTAAGTAAGAATTCACATCCCAGCACTCGCAATCAATCTTTCTATCGATAATTGGCACGAATACGTGATATTCGATGTTAGCAAGCGTTGTGCATCGACGGTAAGTAAGAATTCACATCCCAGCACTCGCAATCAATCTTTCTATCGATAACTGGCACGAATACGTGATATTCGATGTTAGCAAGCGTTGTGCATCGACGGTAAGTAAGAATTCGCATCCCAGCACTCGCAATCAATCTTTCTATCGATAATTGGCACGAATACGTGATATTCGATGTTTCCAAGCGTTGTGCATCGAGTGCAAGTAAGGATTCACTTCCCGGGCGTTGCAATCAATAATTCTATCGATAATTGGCACAAATACGTGATATTCGATGTGAGCAAGCGTTGTGCATCGACGGTAAGTAAGAATTCACATCCCAGCCCCCGCAATCGTTCTTTCCATCGATAATGGTCGCGAATACGTGATATTCGATGTTTCCCATCGTTCTGGATCGACGGTAAGTAAGAACTCACATCCCAGCACTCGCAATCAATCTTTCTATCGATAATTGGCACGAATACGTGATATTCGATGTTAGCAAGCGTTGTGCATCGACGGTAAGTAAGAATTCACATCCCAGCACTCGCAATCAATCTTTCTATCGATAATTGGCACGAATACGTGATATTCGATGTTTCCAAGCGTTGTGCATCGAGTGTAAGTAAGGATTCACTTCCCGGGCGTTGCAATCAATAATTCTATCGATAATTGGCACGAATACGTGATATTCGATGTGAGCAAGCGTTGTGCATCGACGGTAAGTAAGAATTCACATCCCAGCCCTCGCAATCGTTCTTTCCATCGATAATTGGCACGAATACGTGATATTCGATGTTAGCAAGCGTTGTGCATCGACGGTAAGTAAGGATTCATTTCCCGGCCTTGCAATTAATCTTTCCAACGATTATTGGCACGAATACGTGATATTCGATGTTTCCAAGCGTTGTGCATCGAGTGTAAGTAAGGATTCACTTCCCGGGCGTTGCAATCAATAATTCTATCGATAATTGGCATGAATACGTGATATTCGATGTTAGCAAGCGTTGTGCATCGGCGGTAAGTAAGAATTCACATCCCAGCACTCGCAATCAATCTTTCTATCGATAATTGGCACGAATACGTGATATTCGATGTTAGCAAGAATTGTGCATCGACGGTAAGTAAGAATTCACATCCCAGCCCTCGCAATCGTTCTTTCCATCGATAATGGTCGCGAATACGTGATATTCGATTTTTCCCATCGTTCTGGATCGACGGTAAGTAAGGATTCACATCCCAGCACTCGCAATCAATCTTTCTATCGATAATTGGCACGAATACGTGATATTCGATGTGAGCAAGCGTTGTGCACCGACGGTAAGTAAGAATTCACATCCCAGCACTCGCAATCAATCTTTCTATCGATAATTGGCACGAATACGTGATATTCGATGTTAGCAAGCGTTGTGCATCGACGGTAAGTAAGAATTCACATCCCAGCACTCGCAATCAATCTTTCTATCGATAACTGGCACGAATACGTGATATTCGATGTTAGCAAGCGTTGTGCATCGACGGTAAGTAAGAATTCGCATCCCAGCACTCGCAATCAATCTTTCTATCGATAATTGGCACGAATACGTGATATTCGATGTTTCCAAGCGTTGTGCATCGAGTGCAAGTAAGGATTCACTTCCCGGGCGTTGCAATCAATAATTCTATCGATAATTGGCACAAATACGTGATATTCGATGTGAGCAAGCGTTGTGCATCGACGGTAAGTAAGAATTCACATCCCAGCCCCCGCAATCGTTCTTTCCATCGATAATGGTCGCGAATACGTGATATTCGATGTTTCCCATCGTTCTGGATCGACGGTAAGTAAGAACTCACATCCCAGCACTCGCAATCAATCTTTCTATCGATAATTGGCACGAATACGTGATATTCGATGTTAGCAAGCGTTGTGCATCGACGGTAAGTAAGAATTCACATCCCAGCACTCGCAATCAATCTTTCTATCGATAATTGGCACGAATACGTGATATTCGATGTTTCCAAGCATTGTGCATCGAGTGTAAGTAAGGATTCACTTCCCGGGCGTTGCAATCAATAATTCTATCGATAATTGGCACGAATACGTGATATTCGATGTGAGCAAGCGTTGTGCATCGACGGTAAGTAAGAATTCACATCCCAGCCCTCGCAATCGTTCTTTCCATCGATAATTGGCACGAATACGTGATATTCGATGTTAGCAAGCGTTGTGCATCGACGGTAAGTAAGGATTCATTTCCCGGCCTTGCAATTAATCTTTCCAACGATTATTGGCACGAATACGTGATATTCGATGTTTCCAAGCGTTGTGCATCGAGTGTAAGTAAGGATTCACTTCCCGGGCGTTGCAATCAATAATTCTATCGATAATTGGCATGAATACGTGATATTCGATGTTAGCAAGCGTTGTGCATCGGCGGTAAGTAAGAATTCACATCCCAGCACTCGCAATCAATCTTTCTATCGATAATTGGCACGAATACGTGATATTCGATGTTAGCAAGAATTGTGCATCGACGGTAAGTAAGTATTCTCATCCCAGCACTCGCAAACAATCTTTATATCGATATTTGGCACGAATACGTGACATTCGATGTGAGCAAGCGTTGTGCATCGACGGTAAGTAAGAATTCACATCCCAGCACTCGCAATCAATCTTTCTATCGATAATTGGCACGAATACGTGATATTCGATGTTTCCAAGCGTTGTGCATCGAGTGTAAGTAAGGATTCACTTCCCGGGCGTTGCAATCAATAATTCTATCGATAATTGGCATGAATACGTGATATTCGATGTTAGCAAGCGTTGTGCATCGGCGGTAAGTAAGAATTCACATCCCAGCACTCGCAATCAATCTTTCTATCGATAATTGGCACGAATACGTGATATTCGATGTTAGCAAGAATTGTGCATCGACGGTAAGTAAGTATTCTCATCCCAGCACTCGCAAACAATCTTTATATCGATATTTGGCACGAATACGTGACATTCGATGTGAGCAAGCGTTGTGCATCGACGGTAAGTAAGAATTCACATCCCAGCACTCGCAATCAATCTTTCTATCGATAATTGGCACGAATACGTGATATTCGATGTTAGCAAGCGTTGTGCATCGACGGTAAGTAAGAATTCACATCGCTGCACTCGCAATCAATCTTTCTATCGATAATTGGCACGACTACGTGATATTCGATGTTAGCAAGCGTTGTGCATCGACGGTAAGTAAGAATTCGCATCCCAGCACTCGCAATCAATCTTTCAATCGATGATTGGCACGAATACGTGATATTCGATGTGAGCAAGCGTTGTGCATCGACGGTAAGTAAGAATTCACATCCCAGCACTCGCAATCAATCTTTCTATCGATAATGGGCACGAATACGTGATATTCGATGTTAGCAAGCGTTGTGCATCGACGGTAAGTAAGAATTCGCATCCCAGCACTCGCAAACAATCTTTCTATCGATAATTGGCACGAATACGTGATATTCGATGTGAGCAAGCGTTGTGCATCGACGGTAAGTAAGAATTCACATCCCAGCACTCGCAATCAATCTTTCTATCGATAACTGGCACGAATACGTGATATTCGATGTTAGCAAGCGTTGTGCATCGACGGTAAGTAAGAATTCGCATCCCAGCACTCGCAATCAATCTTTCAATCGATGATTGGCACGAATACGTGATATTCGATGTGAGCAAGCGTTGTGCATCGACGGTAAGTAAGAATTCACATCCCAGCACTCGCAATCAATCTTTCTATCGATAATTGGCACGAATACGTGATATTCGATGTTAGCAAGCGTTGTGCATCGACGGTAAGTAAGAATTCACATCCCAGCTCTCGCAATCAATCTTTCTATCGATAATTGGCACGAATACGTGATATTCGATGTTTCCAAGCGTTGTGCATCGAGTGTAAGTAAGGATTCACTTCCCGGGCGTTGCAATCAATAATTCTATCGATAATTGGCATGAATACGTGATATTCGATGTTAGCAAGCGTTGTGCATCGGCGGTAAGTAAGAATTCACATCCCAGCACTCGCAATCAATCTTTCTATCGATAATTGGCACGAATACGTGATATTCGATGTTAGCAAGAATTGTGCATCGACGGTAAGTAAGTATTCTCATCCCAGCACTCGCAAACAATCTTTATATCGATATTTGGCACGAATACGTGACATTCGATGTGAGCAAGCGTTGTGCATCGACGGTAAGTAAGAATTCACATCCCAGCACTCGCAATCAATCTTTCTATCGATAATTGGCACGAATACGTGATATTCGATGTTAGCAAGCGTTGTGCATCGACGGTAAGTAAGAATTCACATCGCTGCACTCGCAATCAATCTTTCTATCGATAATTGGCACGACTACGTGATATTCGATGTTAGCAAGCGTTGTGCATCGACGGTAAGTAAGAATTCGCATCCCAGCACTCGCAATCAATCTTTCAATCGATGATTGGCACGAATACGTGATATTCGATGTGAGCAAGCGTTGTGCATCGACGGTAAGTAAGAATTCGCATCCCAGCACTCGCAATCAATCTTTCTATCGATAATGGGCACGAATACGTGATATTCGATGTTAGCAAGCGTTGTGCATCGACGGTAAGTAAGAATTCGCATCCCAGCACTCGCAAACAATCTTTCTATCGATAATTGGCACGAATACGTGATATTCGATGTGAGCAAGCGTTGTGCATCGACGGTAAGTAAGAATTCACATCCCAGCACTCGCAATCAATCTTTCTATCGATAACTGGCACGAATACGTGATATTCGATGTTAGCAAGCGTTGTGCATCGACGGTAAGTAAGAATTCGCATCCCAGCACTCGCAATCAATCTTTCAATCGATGATTGGCACGAATACGTGATATTCGATGTGAGCAAGCGTTGTGCATCGACGGTAAGTAAGAATTCACATCCCAGCACTCGCAATCAATCTTTCTATCGATAATTGGCACGAATACGTGATATTCGATGTTAGCAAGCGTTGTGCATCGACGGTAAGTAAGAATTCACATCCCAGCTCTCGCAATCAATCTTTCTATCGATAATTGGCACGAATACGTGATATTCGATGTTTCCAAGCGTTGTGCATCGAGTGCAAGTAAGGATTCACTTCCCGTGCGTTGCAATCAATAATTCTATCGATAATTGGCACGAATACGTGATATTCGATGTGAGCAAGCGTTGTGCATCGACGGTAAGTAAGAATTCACATCCCAGCCCTCGCAATCGTTCTTTCCATCGATAATGGTCGCGAATGCGTGATATTCGATGTTTCCCATCGTTCTTGATCGACGGTAAGTAAGAATTCACATCCCAGCACTCGCAATCAATCTTTCTATCGATAATTGGCACGAATACGTGATATTCGATGTTAGCAAGCGTTGTGCATCGACGGTAAGTAAGAATTCACATCCCAGCACTCGCAATCAATCTTTCTATCGATAATTGGCACGAATACGTGATATTCGATGTTAGCAAGAATTGTGCATCGACGGTAAGTAAGTATTCTCATCCCAGCACTCGCAAACAATCTTTCTATCGATATTTGGCACGAATACGTGACATTCGATGTGAGCAAGCGTTGTGCATCGACGGTAAGTAAGAATTCACATCCCAGCACTCGCAATCAATCTTTCTATCGATAATTGGCACGAATACGTGATATTCGATGTTAGCAAGCGTTGTGCATCGACGGTAAGTAAGAATTCACATCGCTGCACTCGCAATCAATCTTTCTATCGATAATTGGCACGACTACGTGATATTCGATGTTCGCAAGCGTTGTGCATCGACGGTAAGTAAGAATTCGCATCCCAGCACTCGCAATCAATCTTTCAATCGATGATTGGCACGAATACGTGATATTCGATGTGAGCAAGCGTTGTGCATCGACGGTAAGTAAGAATTCACATCCCAGCACTCGCAATCAATCTTTCTATCGATAATGGGCACGAATACGTGATATTCGATGTTAGCAAGCGTTGTGCATCGACGGTAAGTAAGAATTCGCATCGCTGCACTCGCAATCAATCTTTCTATCGATAATTGGCACGACTACGTGATATTCGATGTTCGCAAGCGTTGTGCATCGACGGTAAGTAAGAATTCGCATCCCAGCACTCGCAATCAATCTTTCAATCGATGATTGGCACGACTACGTGATATTCGATGTTCGCAAGCGTTGTGCATCGACGGTAAGTAAGAATTCGCATCCCAGCACTCGCAATCAATCTTTCAATCGATGATTGGCACGAATACGTGATATTCGATGTGAGCAAGCGTTGTGCATCGACGGTAAGTAAGAATTCACATCCCAGCACTCGCAATCAATCTTTCTATCGATAATGGGCACGAATACGTGATATTCGATGTTAGCAAGCGTTGTGCATCGACGGTAAGTAAGAATTCGCATCCCAGCACTCGCAAACAATCTTTCTATCGATAATTGGCACGAATACGTGATATTCGATGTTAGCAAGCGTTGTGCATCGACGATAAGTAAGTATTCACATCCCAGCTCTCGCAATCAATCTTTCTATCGATAATTGGCACGAATACGTGATATTCGATGTTAGCAAGCGTTGTGCATCGACGGTAAGTAAGAATTCACATCCCAGCTCTCGCAATCAATCTTTCTATCGATAATTGGCACGAATACGTGATATTCGATGTTCTCAAGCGTTCTCCATTGACGGCAAGTAAGGATTCACATCCCGGCCCTCGAAATCGTTCTTTCTATCGATAATTAGCACGTAAACGTGATATTCGATGTTCTCAAGCGTTCTGCATCAACGCCAAGTAAGGATTCACATTCCAGTCTTCGCATTCGTTCTTTCTATCGATAATTGGCACGAATACGTGATATTCGTTATTTTCAAGCGTTAGGCATCGACAGCAAGTAATTATTCACTTCCCTGCCCTCGCAATAGTTCTTTCTATCGATAGTTTGCACGAATACGTGATATTCGATGTTCTCAAGCGTTCTCCATCGACGGTAGGTAAGGATTCAGTGCCCTGCCCTCGGAATCGTTCTTTCTATCGATAATTAGCACGAAAACGTGATATTCTATGTTACCAATCGTTCTGCATCAACGCCAAGTAAAGATTCACATTCCAGTCTTCGCATTCGTTCTTTCTATCGATAATTGGCACGTATACGTGATATTCGATGTTCTCAAGCGTACTCCATCAACGGTAGGTAAGGATTCACTTCCCTGCCCTCGTAATCGTTATTTCTATCGATAATTGGCACGAATACGTGATATTCGATGTTTCCAATCGTTCTGCATTAACGCCAAGAAAGGATTCACATTCCAGCCTTCGCATTCGTTCCTTCTATCGATAATGGGCACGAATACGTGATATTCCATATTTCCAAGCGTTAGGCATCGACGGCAAGTAATTATTCACTTCCCTGCCCTCGCAATCGTTCTTTCCATCGATAATTGGCACGTATACGTGATATTCGATGTTCTCAAGCGTTCTCCATCGACGGTAAGTAAGAATTCTCATCCCAGCCCTCGCAATCATTCTTTCTATCGATAATGGTCGCGAATACGTGATATTCGATGTTTCCCATCGTTCTGGATCGACGGTAAGTAAGAATTCACATCCCAGCACTCGCAATCAATCTTTCTATCGATAATTGGCACGAATACGTGATATTCGATGTTAGCAAGAATTGTGCATCGACGGTAAGTAAGTATTCTCATCCCAGCACTCGCAAACAATCTTTATATCGATATTTGGCACGAATACGTGATATTCGATGTTCTCAAGCGTTCTCCATTGACGGCAAGTAAGAATTCGCATCCCAGCACTCGCAATCAATCTTTCAATCGATGATTGGCACGAATACGTGATATTCGATGTGAGCAAGCGTTGTGCATCGACGGTAAGTAAGAATTCACATCCCAGCACTCGCAATCAATCTTTCTATCGATAATTGGCACGAATACGTGATATTCGATGTGAGCAAGCGTTGTGCATCGACGGTAAGTAAGAATTCTCATCCCAGCACTCGCAAACAATCTTTCTATCGATTATTGGCACGAATACGTGATATACGATGTGAGCAAGCGTTGTGCATCGACGGTAAGTAAGAATTCACATCCCAGCACTCGCAATCAATCTTTCTATCGATAATTGGCACGAATACGTGATATTCGATGTTAGTAAGCGTTGTGCATCGACGATAAGTAAGTATTCACATCCCAGCACTCGCAATCAATCTTTCTATCGATAATTGGCACGAATACGTGATATTCGATGTTAGCAAGCGTTGTGCATCGACGGTAAGTAAGAATTCACATCCCAGCCCTCGCAATCGTTCTTTCCATCGATAATGGTCGCGAATACGTGATATTCGATGTTTCCCATCGTTCTGGATCGACGGTAAGTAAGGATTCACATCCCAGCACTCGCAATCAATCTTTCTATCGATAATTGGCACGAACACGTGATATTCGATGTTAGCAAGCGTTGTGCATCGACGGTAAGTAAGAATTCACATCCCAGCACTCGCAATCAATCTTTCTATCGATAACTGGCACGAATACGTGATATTCGATGTTAGCAAGCGTTGTGCATCGACGGTAAGTAAGAATTCGCATCCCAGCACTCGCAATCAATCTTTCAATCGATGATTGGCACGAATACGTGATATTCGATGTGAGCAAGCGTTGTGCACCGACGGTAAGTAAGAATTCACATCCCAGCACTCGCAATCAATCTTTCTATCGATAATTGGCACGAATACGTGATATTCGATGTGAGCAAGCGTTGTGCACCGACGGTAAGTAAGAATTCACATCCCAGCACTCGCAATCAATCTTTCTATCGATAATTGGCACGAATACGTGATATTCGATGTTAGCAAGCGTTGTGCATCGACGGTAAGTAAGAATTCACATCCCAGCCCTCGCAATCGTTCTTTCCATCGATAATGGTCGCGAATACGTGATATTCGATGTTTCCCATCGTTCTGGATCGACGGTAAGTAAGGATTCACATCCCAGCACTCGCAATCAATCTTTCTATCGATAATTGGCACGAACACGTGATATTCGATGTTAGCAAGCGTTGTGCATCGACGGTAAGTAAGAATTCACATCCCAGCACTCGCAATGAATCTTTCTATCGATAACTGGCACGAATACGTGATATTCGATGTTAGCAAGCGTTGTGCATCGACGGTAAGTAAGAATTCACATCCCAGCACTCGCAATCAATCTTTCTATCGATAATTGGCACGAATACGTGATATTCGATGTGAGCAAGCGTTGTGCACCGACGGTAAGTAAGAATTCACATCCCAGCACTCGCAATCAATCTTTCTATCGATAATTGGCACGAATACGTGATATTCGATGTGAGCAAGCGTTGTGCACCGACGGTAAGTAAGAATTCACATCCCAGCACTCGCAATCAATCTTTCTATCGATAATTGGCACGAATACGTGATATTCGATGTTAGCAAGCGTTGTGCATCGACGGTAAGTAAGAATTCACATCCCAGCACTCGCAATCAATCTTTCTATCGATAACTGGCACGAATACGTGATATTCGATGTTAGCAAGCGTTGTGCATCGACGGTAAGTAAGAATTCGCATCCCAGCACTCGCAATCAATCTTTCTATCGATAATTGGCACGAATACGTGATATTCGATGTTTCCAAGCGTTGTGCATCGAGTGCAAGTAAGGATTCACTTCCCGGGCGTTCCAATCAATAATTCTATCGATAATTGGCACAAATACGTGATATTCGATGTGAGCAAGCGTTGTGCATCGACGGTAAGTAAGAATTCACATCCCAGCCCTCGCAATCGTTCTTTCCATCGATAATGGTCGCGAATACGTGATATTCGATGTTTCCCATCGTTCTGGATCGACGGTAAGTAAGAACTCACATCCCAGCACTCGCAATCAATCTTTCTATCGATAATTGGCACGAATACGTGATATTCGATGTTAGCAAGCGTTGTGCATCGACGGTAAGTAAGAATTCACATCCCAGCACTCGCAATCAATCTTTCTATCGATAATTGGCACGAATACGTGATATTCGATGTTTCCAAGCGTTGTGCATCGAGTGTAAGTAAGGATTCACTTCCCGGGCGTTGCAATCAATAATTCTATCGATAATTGGCACGAATACGTGATATTCGATGTGAGCAAGCGTTGTGCATCGACGGTAAGTAAGAATTCACATCCCAGCCCTCGCAATCGTTCTTTCCATCGATAATTGGCACGCATACGTGATATTCGATGTTAGCAAGCGTTGTGCATCGACGGTAAGTAAGGATTCATTTCCCGGCCTTGCAATTAATCTTTCCAACGATTATTGGCACGAATACGTGATATTCGATGTTAGCAAGAATTGTGCATCGACGGTAAGTAAGTATTCTCATCCCAGCACTCGCAAACAATCTTTATATCGATATTTGGCACGAATACGTGACATTCGATGTGAGCAAGCGTTGTGCATCGACGGTAAGTAAGAATTCACATCCCAGCACTCGCAATCAATCTTTCTATCGATAATTGGCACGACTACGTGATATTCGATGTTAGCAAGCGTTGTGCATCGACGGTAAGTAAGAATTCACATCCCAGCACTCGCAATCAATCTTTCTATCGATAACTGGCACGAATACGTGATATTCGATGTGAGCAAGCGTTGTGCATCGACGGTAAGTAAGAATTCACATCCCAGCACTCGCAATCAATCTTTATATCGATATTTGGCACGAATACGTGATATTCGATGTTAGCAAGCGTTGTGCATCGACGGTAAGTAAGAATTCACATCGCTGCACTCGCAATCAATCTTTCTATCGATAATTGGCACGACTACGTGATATTCGATGTTAGCAAGCGTTGTGCATCGACGGTAAGTAAGAATTCGCATCCCAGCACTCGCAATCAATCTTTCAATCGATGATTGGCACGAATACGTGATATTCGATGTGAGCAAGCGTTGTGCATCGACGGTAAGTAAGAATTCACATCCCAGCACTCGCAATCAATCTTTCTATCGATAATGGGCACGAATACGTGATATTCGATGTTAGCAAGCGTTGTGCATCGACGGTAAGTAAGAATTCGCATCCCAGCACTCGCAAACAATCTTTCTATCGATAATTGGCACGAATACGTGATATTCGATGTGAGCAAGCGTTGTGCATCGACGGTAAGTAAGAATTCCCATCCCAGCACTCGCAATCAATCTTTCTATCGATAACTGGCACGAATACGTGATATTCGATGTTAGCAAGCGTTGTGCATCGACGGTAAGTAAGAATTCGCATCCCAGCACTCGCAATCAATCTTTCAATCGATGATTGGCACGAATACGTGATATTCGATGTGAGCAAGCGTTGTGCATCGACGGTAAGTAAGAATTCACATCCCAGCACTCGCAATCAATCTTTCTATCGATAATTGGCACGAATACGTGATATTCGATGTTAGCAAGCGTTGTGCATCGACGGTAAGTAAGAATTCACATCCCAGCTCTCGCAATCAATCTTTCTATCGATAATTGGCACGAATACGTGATATTCGATGTTAGCAAGCGTTGTGCATCGACGGTAAGTAAGAATTCACATCCCAGCCCTCGCAATCGTTCTTTCCATCGATAATGGTCGCGAATGCGTGATATTCGATGTTTCCCATCGTTCTTGATCGACGGTAAGTAAGAATTCACATCCCAGCACTCGCAATCAATCTTTCTATCGATAATTGGCACGAATACGTGATATTCGATGTTAGCAAGCGTTGTGCATCGACGGTAAGTAAGAATTCACATCCCAGCACTCGCAATCAATCTTTCTATCGATAATTGGCACGAATACGTGATATTCGATGTTAGCAAGAATTGTGCATCGACGGTAAGTAAGTATTCTCATCCCAGCACTCGCAAACAATCTTTCTATCGATATTTGGCACGAATACGTGACATTCGATGTGAGCAAGCGTTGTGCATCGACGGTAAGTAAGAATTCACATCCCAGCACTCGCAATCAATCTTTCTATCGATAATTGGCACGAATACGTGATATTCGATGTTAGCAAGCGTTGTGCATCGACGGTAAGTAAGAATTCACATCGCTGCACTCGCAATCAATCTTTCTATCGATAATTGGCACGACTACGTGATATTCGATGTTCGCAAGCGTTGTGCATCGACGGTAAGTAAGAATTCGCATCCCAGCACTCGCAATCAATCTTTCAATCGATGATTGGCACGAATACGTGATATTCGATGTGAGCAAGCGTTGTGCATCGACGGTAAGTAAGAATTCACATCCCAGCACTCGCAATCAATCTTTCTATCGATAATGGGCACGAATACGTGATATTCGATGTTAGCAAGCGTTGTGCATCGACGGTAAGTAAGAATTCGCATCCCAGCACTCGCAAACAATCTTTCTATCGATAATTGGCACGAATACGTGATATTCGATGTGAGCAAGCGTTGTGCATCGACGGTAAGTAAGAATTCACATCCCAGCACTCGCAATCAATCTTTCTATCGATAATTGGCACGAATACGTGATAATCGATGTTAGCAAGCGTTGTGCATCGACGGTAAGTAAGGATTCATTTCCCGGCCTTGCAATTAATCTTTCCATCGATTATTGGCACGAATACGTGATATTCGATGTTAGCAAGCGTTGTGCATCGACGATAAGTAAGTATTCACATCCCAGCTCTCGCAATCAATCTTTCTATCGATAATTGGCACGAATACGTGATATTCGATGTTAGCAAGCGTTGTGCATCGACGGTAAGTAAGAATTCACATCCCAGCTCTCGCAATCAATCTTTCTATCGATAATTGGCACGAATACGTGATATTCGATGTTCTCAAGCGTTCTCCATTGACGGCAAGTAAGGATTCACATCCCGGCCCTCGAAATCGTTCTTTCTATCGATAATTAGCACGTAAACGTGATATTCGATGTTCTCAAGCGTTCTGCATCAACGCCAAGTAAGGATTCACATTCCAGTCTTCGCATTCGTTCTTTCTATCGATAATTGGCACGAATACGTGATATTCGTTATTTTCAAGCGTTAGGCATCGACAGCAAGTAATTATTCACTTCCCTGCCCTCGCAATAGTTCTTTCTATCGATAGTTTGCACGAATACGTGATATTCGATGTTCTCAAGCGTTCTCCATCGACGGTAGGTAAGGATTCAGTGCCCTGCCCTCGGAATCGTTCTTTCTATCGATAATTAGCACGAAAACGTGATATTCTATGTTACCAATCGTTCTGCATCAACGCCAAGTAAAGATTCACATTCCAGTCTTCGCATTCGTTCTTTCTATCGATAATTGGCACGTATACGTGATATTCGATGTTCTCAAGCGTACTCCATCAACGGTAGGTAAGGATTCACTTCCCTGCCCTCGTAATCGTTATTTCTATCGATAATTGGCACGAATACGTGATATTCGATGTTTCCAATCGTTCTGCATTAACGCCAAGAAAGGATTCACATTCCAGCCTTCGCATTCGTTCCTTCTATCGATAATGGGCACGAATACGTGATATTCCATATTTCCAAGCGTTAGGCATCGACGGCAAGTAATTATTCACTTCCCTGCCCTCGCAATCGTTCTTTCCATCGATAATTGGCACGTATACGTGATATTCGATGTTCTCAAGCGTTCTCCATCGACGGTAAGTAAGAATTCTCATCCCAGCCCTCGCAATCATTCTTTCTATCGATAATGGTCGCGAATACGTGATATTCGATGTTTCCCATCGTTCTGGATCGACGGTAAGTAAGAATTCACATCCCAGCACTCGCAATCAATCTTTCTATCGATAATTGGCACGAATGCGTGATATTCGATGTTAGCAAGCGTTGTGAATCGACGGTAAGTAAGAATTCTCATCCCAGCCCTCGCAATCATTCTTTCTATCGATAATGGTCGCGAATACGTGATATTCGATGTTTCCCATCGTTCTGGATCGACGGTAAGTAAGAATTCACATCCCAGCACTCGCAATCAATCTTTCTATCGATAATTGGCACGAATACGTGATATTCGATGTTAGCAAGCGTTGTGCATCGACGGTAAGTAAGAATTCTCATCCCAGCACTCGCAATCAATCTTTCAATCGATGATTGGCACGAATACGTGATATTCGATGTGAGCAAGCGTTGTGCATCGACGGTAAGTAAGAATTCCAATCCCAGCATTCGCAATCAATCTTTCTATCGATAATTGGCACGAATGCGTGATATTCGATGTTAGCAAGCGTTGTGCATCGACGGTAAGTAAGAATTCTCATCCCAGCCCTCGCAATCGTTCTTTCTATCGATAATGGTCGCGAATACGTGATATTCGATGTTTCCCATCGTTCTGGATCGACGGTAAGTAAGAATTCACATTCCAGCCTTCGCATTCGTTCGTTCTATCGATAATTGACACGAATACGTGATATTCGATGTGAGCAAGCGTTGTGCATCGACGGTAAGTAAGAATTCTCATCCCAGCCCTCGCAATCATTCTTTCTATCGATAATGGTCGCGAATACGTGATATTCGATGTTTCCCATCGTTCTGGATCGACGGTAAGTAAGAATTCACATTCCAGCCTTCGCATTCGTTCGTTCTATCGATAATTGGCACGAATACGTGATATTCGATGTGAGCAAGCGTTGTGCATCGACGGTAAGTAAGAATTTTCATCCCAGCCCTCGCAATCGTTCTTTCTATCGATAATGGTCGCGAATACGTGATATTCGATGTTTCCCATCGTTCTGGATCGACGGTAAGTAAGAATTCACATTCCAGCCTTCGCATTCGTTCGTTCTATCGATAATTGGCACGAATACGTGATATTCGATGTGAGCAAGCGTTGTGCATCGACGGTAAGTAAGAATTCTCATCCCAGCACTCGCAAACAATCTTTCTATCGATAATTGGCACGAATACGTGATATTCGATGTGAGCAAGCGATGTGCATCGACGGTAAGTAAGAATTCTCATCCCAGCACTCGCAAACAATCTTTCTATCGATAATTGGCACGAATACGTGATATTCGATGTTAGCAAGCGTTGTGCATCGACGATAAGTAAGAATTCACATCCCAGCACTCGCAATCAATCTTTCTATCGATAATTGGCACGAATACGTGATATTCGATGTGAGCAAGCGTTGTGCATCGACGGTAAGTAAGAATTCTCATCCCAGCACTCGCAAACAATCTTTCTATCGATAATTGGCACGAATACGTGATATTCCATGTGAGCAAGCGTTGTGCATCGACGGTAAGTAAGAATTCTCATCCCAGCACTCGCAAACAATCTTTCTATCGATAATTGGCACGAATACGTGATATTCGATGTGAGCAAGCGTTGTGCATCGACGGTAAGTAAGAATTCACATCCAAGCACTCGCAATCAATCTTTCTATCGATAATTGGCACGAATACGTGATATTCGATGTTAGCAAGCGTTGTGCATCGACGATAAGTAAGAATTCACATCCCAGCACTCGCAATCAATCTTTCTATCGATAATTGGCACGAATACGTGATATTCGATGTGAGCAAGCGTTGTGCATCGACGGTAAGTAAGAATTCTCATCCCAGCACTCGCAAACAATCTTTCTATCGATAATTGGCACGAATACGTGATATTCGATGTGAGCAAGCGTTGTGCATCGACGGTAAGTAAGAATTCACATCCCAGCACTCGCAATCAATCTTTCTATCGATAATTGGCACGAATACGTGATATTCGATGTTAGCAAGCGTTGTGCATCGACGGCAAGTAAGAATTCACATCCCAGTACTCGCAATCAATCTTTCTATCGATAATTGGCACGAATACGTGATATTCGATGTGAGCAAGCGTTGTGCATCGACGGTAAGTAAGAATTCTCATCCCAGCACTCGCAATCAATCTTTCTATCGATAATTGGCACGAATACGTGATATTCGATGTTAGCAAGCGTTGTGCATCGATGATAAGTAAGAATTCACATCCCAGCACTCGCAATCAATCTTTCTATCGATAATTGGCACGAATACGTGATATTCGATGTGAGCAAGCGTTGTGCATCGACGGTAAGTAAGAATTCACATCCCAGCACTCGCAATCAATCTTTCTATCGATAATTGGCACGAATACGTGATATTCGATGTTAGCAAGCGTTGTGCATCGACGGTAAGTAAGAATTCTCATCCCAGCACTCGCAAACAATCTTTCTATCGATAATTGGCACGAATACGTGATATTCGATGTGAGCAAGCGTTGTGCATCGACGGTAAGTAAGAATTCACATCCCAGCACTCGCAATCAATCTTTCTATCGATAATTGGCACGAATACGTGATATTCGATGTTAGCAAGCGTTTTGCATCGACGGCAAGTAAGAATTCACATTCCAGTACTCGCAATCAATCTTTCTATCGATAATTGGCACGAATACGTGATATTCGATGTGAGCAAGCGTTGTGCATCGACGATAAGTAAGAATTCTCATCCCAGCACTCGCAATCAATCTTTCTATCGATAATTGGCACGAATACGTGATATTCGATGTGAGCAAGCGTTGTGCATCGACGGTAAGTAAGAATTCTCATCCCAGCACTCGCAAACAATCTTTCTATCGATAATTGGCACGAATACGTGATATTCGATGTTAGCAAGCGTTGTGCATCGACGATAAGTAAGAATTCACATCCCAGCACTCGCAATCAATCTTTCTATCGATAATTGGCACGAATACGTGATATTCGATGTGAGCAAGCGTTGTGCATCGACGGTAAGTAAGAATTCTCATCCCAGCACTCGCAAACAATCTTTCTATCGATAATTGGCACGAATACGTGATATTCGATGTGAGCAAGCGTTGTGCATCGACGGTAAGTAAGAATTCACATCCCAGCACTCGCAATCAATCTTTCTATCGATAATTGGCACGAATACGTGATATTCGATGTTAGCAAGCGTTGTGCATCGACGGCAAGTAAGAATTCACATTCCAGTACTCGCAATCAATCTTTCTATCGATAATTGGCACGAATACGTGATATTCGATGTGAGCAAGCGTTGTGCATCGACGGTAAGTAAGAATTCTCATCCCAGCACTCGCAATCAATCTTTCTATCGATAATTGGCACGAATACGTGATATTCGATGTTAGCAAGCGTTGTGCATCGACGATAAGTAAGAATTCACATCCCAGCACTCGCAATCAATCTTTCTATCGATAATTGGCACGAATACGTGATATTCGATGTGAGCAAGCGTTGTGCATCGACGGTAAGTAAGAATTCTCATCCCAGCACTCGCAAACAATCTTTCTATCGATAATTGGCACGAATACGTGATATTCGATGTTAGCAAGCGTTGTGCATCGACGATAAGTAAGAATTCACATCCCAGCACTCGCAATCAATCTTTCTATCGATAATTGGCACGAATACGTGATATTCGATGTGAGCAAGCGTTGTGCATCGACGGTAAGTAAGAATTCTCATCCCAGCACTCGCAAACAATCTTTCTATCGATAATTGGCACGAATACGTGATATTCGATGTGAGCAAGCGTTGTGCATCGACGGTAAGTAAGAATTCACATCCCAGCACTCGCAATCCATCTTTCTATCGATAATTGGCACGAATACGTGATATTCGATGTTAGCAAGCGTTGTGCATCGACGGCAAGTAAGAATTCACATTCCAGTACTCGCAATCAATCTTTCTATCGATAATTGCCACGAATACGTGATATTCGATGTGAGCAAGCGTTGTGCATCGACGGTAAGTAAGAATTCTCATCCCAGCACTCGCAATCAATCTTTCTATCGATAATTGGCACGAATACGTGATATTCGATGTTAGCAAGCGTTGTGCATCGACGATAAGTAAGAATTCACATCCCAGCACTCGCAATCAATCTTTCTATCGATAATTGGCACGAATACGTGATATTCGATGTGAGCAAGCGTTGTGCATCGACGGTAAGTAAGAATTCACATCCCAGCACTCGCAATCAATCTTTCTATCGATAATTGGCACAAATACGTGATATTCGATGTGAGCAAGCGTTGTTCATCGACGGTAAGTAAGAATTCACATCCCAGCACTCGCAATCCATCTTTCTATCGATAATTGGCACGAATACGTGATATTCGATGTTAGCAAGCGTTTTGCATCGACGGCAAGTAAGAATTCACATTCCAGTACTCGCAATCAATCTTTCTATCGATAATTGGCACGAATACGTGATATTCGATGTGAGCAAGCGTTGTGCATCGACGGTAAGTAAGAATTCACATCCCAGCACTCGCAATCCATCTTTCTATCGATAATTGGCACGAATACGTGATATTCCATGTGAGCAAGCGTTGTGCATCGACGGTAAGTAAGAATTCTCATCCCAGCACTCGCAAACAATCTTTCTATCGATAATTGGCACGAATACGTGATATTCGATGTGAGCAAGCGTTGTTCATCGACGGTAAGTAAGAATTCACATCCCAGCACTCGCAATCAATCTTTCTATCGATAATTGGCACGAATACGTGATATTCGATGTTAGCAAGCGTTGTGCATCGACGATAAGTAAGAATTCACATCCCAGCACTCGCAATCAATCTTTCTATCGATAATTGGCACGAATACGTGATATTCGATGTGAGCAAGCGTTGTGCATCGACGGTAAGTAAGAATTCTCATCCCAGCACTCGCAATCAATCTTTCTATCGATAATTGGCACGAATACGTGATATTCGATGTTAGCAAGCGTTGTGCATCGATGATAAGTAAGAATTCACATCCCAGCACTCGCAATCAATCTTTCTATCGATAATTGGCACGAATACGTGATATTCGATGTGAGCAAGCGTTGTGCATCGACGGTAAGTAAGAATTCACATCCCAGCACTCGCAATCAATCTTTCTATCGATAATTGGCACGAATACGTGATATTCGATGTTAGCAAGCGTTGTGCATCGACGGTAAGTAAGAATTCTCATCCCAGCACTCGCAAACAATCTTTCTATCGATAATTGGCACGAATACGTGATATTCGATGTGAGCAAGCGTTGTGCATCGACGGTAAGTAAGAATTCACATCCCAGCACTCGCAATCAATCTTTCTATCGATAATTGGCACGAATACGTGATATTCGATGTTAGTAAGCGTTGTGCATCGACGATAAGTAAGTATTCACATCCCAGCACTCGCAATCAATCTTTCTATCGATAATTGGCACGAATACGTGATATTCGATGTTAGCAAGCGTTGTGCATCGACGGTAAGTAAGAATTCACATCCCAGCCCTCGCAATCGTTCTTTCCATCGATAATGGTCGCGAATACGTGATATTCGATGTTTCCCATCGTTCTGGATCGACGGTAAGTAAGGATTCACATCCCAGCACTCGCAATCAATCTTTCTATCGATAATTGGCACGAACACGTGATATTCGATGTTAGCAAGCGTTGTGCATCGACGGTAAGTAAGAATTCACATCCCAGCACTCGCAATGAATCTTTCTATCGATAACTGGCACGAATACGTGATATTCGATGTTAGCAAGCGTTGTGCATCGACGGTAAGTAAGAATTCACATCCCAGCACTCGCAATCAATCTTTCTATCGATAATTGGCACGAATGCGTGATATTCGATGTGAGCAAGCGTTGTGCACCGACGGTAAGTAAGAATTCACATCCCAGCACTCGCAATCAATCTTTCTATCGATAATTGGCACGAATACGTGATATTCGATGTGAGCAAGCGTTGTGCACCGACGGTAAGTAAGAATTCACATCCCAGCACTCGCAATCAATCTTTCTATCGATAATTGGCACGAATACGTGATATTCGATGTTAGCAAGCGTTGTGCATCGACGGTAAGTAAGAATTCACATCCCAGCACTCGCAATCAATCTTTCTATCGATAACTGGCACGAATACGTGATATTCGATGTTAGCAAGCGTTGTGCATCGACGGTAAGTAAGAATTCGCATCCCAGCACTCGCAATCAATCTTTCTATCGATAATTGGCACGAATACGTGATATTCGATGTTTCCAAGCGTTGTGCATCGAGTGCAAGTAAGGATTCACTTCCCGGGCGTTGCAATCAATAATTCTATCGATAATTGGCACAAATACGTGATATTCGATGTGAGCAAGCGTTGTGCATCGACGGTAAGTAAGAATTCACATCCCAGCCCTCGCAATCGTTCTTTCCATCGATAATGGTCGCGAATACGTGATATTCGATGTTTCCCATCGTTCTGGATCGACGGTAAGTAAGAACTCACATCCCAGCACTCGCAATCAATCTTTCTATCGATAATTGGCACGAATACGTGATATTCGATGTTAGCAAGCGTTGTGCATCGACGGTAAGTAAGAATTCACATCCCAGCACTCGCAATCAATCTTTCTATCGATAATTGGCACGAATACGTGATATTCGATGTTTCCAAGCGTTGTGCATCGAGTGTAAGTAAGGATTCACTTCCCGGGCGTTGCAATCAATAATTCTATCAATAATTGGCACGAATACGTGATATTCGATGTGAGCAAGCGTTGTGCATCGACGGTAAGTAAGAATTCACATCCCAGCCCTCGCAATCGTTCTTTCCATCGATAACACTGTTCGACAAATTTTAACTTTTTTTTGATTTTGTAACCTTCAATAGGCGTTTCTTGTAGTCTTCAACGCGCTGAATACGAATCCGAAATCCGTTTGTCTCCAGAACGTACCATTTTTGAAAAAATCGATTTTGAAAAAAAACGCATTTTTTCAACTTTGGGAGTGTTTTGTACTTTTACGGTAATAGTTATTCAGTTCCGCTTGGTGCCAAATGATTCTTTGGAGTTTCACGAATAAAATGATATAAATAGTTGTTTGATTATAAACATTTAAATATGTTTAAATGATGATCAAAGTGAAAAGGACACCGAAAACGCACCCATTTTGGCCGATATTCTTCAATTTATTTCAAAAACTGAGGGTCTAGGAGAAAATCTGACTATGCCACGCGATAGAACAGACATTTCTGCCAAGGAAAGCACAAACGGAAGTTGCAAAATCATTTTCGTTTTTACTATAGAAGCGAAATAGTTTAGCAAAACACGCGGCGGTGGCAGTGGTACTCAATGACGGCGGTCGCTTCGCTTTATCAACTTCAATATTTTTGCGCTTGTTATAAAATAGTTTATAAATAATTAAATAATATTTTTTAAATGATTGCATAAACTAAGTATAATATTGCAAGAAGGTAACAGAGCCGTGCGCGTGTAGCGATTCCAGTAGGCTGAGCGGCAAGCGGAGCGACTGCCGTCATTGAGTACCACTGCCACCGCCGCGTGTTTTGCTAAACTATTTCGCTTCTATAGTAAAAACGAAAATGATTTTGCAACTTCCGTTTGTGCTTTCCTTGGCAGAAATGTCTGTTCTATCGCGTGGCATAGTCAGATTTTCTCCTAGACCCTCAGTTTTTGAAATAAATTGAAGAATATCGGCCAAAATGGGTGCGTTTTCGGTGTCCTTTTCACTTTGATCATCATTTAAACATATTTAAATGTTTATAATCAAACAACTATTTATATCATTTTATTCGTGAAACTCCAAAGAATCATTTGGCACCAAGCGGAACTGAATAACTATTACCGTAAAAGTACAAAACACTCCCAAAGTTGAAAAAATGCGTTTTTTTTCAAAATCGATTTTTTCAAAAATGGTACGTTCTGGAGAAAAACGGATTTCGGATTCGTATTCAGCGCATTAAAGACTACAAGAAACGCCTATTGAAGGTTACAAAATCAGACCCGTGTTGAACAGTGTAATTGGCACGAATACGTGATATTCGATGTTAGCAAGCGTTGTGCATCGACGGTAAGTAAGGATTCATTTCCCGGCCTTGCAATTAATCTTTCCAACGATTATTGGCACGAATACGTGATATTCGATGTTAGCAAGAATTGTGCATCGACGGTAAGTAAGTATTCTCATCCCAGCACTCGCAAACAATCTTTATATCGATATTTGGCACGAATACGTGACATTCGATGTGAGCAAGCGTTGTGCATCGACGGTAAGTAAGAATTCACATCCCAGCACACGCAATCAATCTTTCTATCGATAATTGGCACGACTACGTGATATTCGATGTTAGCAAGCGTTGTGCATCGACGGTAAGTAAGAATTCACATCCCAGCACTCGCAATCAATCTTTCTATCGATAACTGGCACGAATACGTGATATTCGATGTGAGCAAGCGTTGTGCATCGACGGTAAGTAAGAATTCACATCCCAGCACTCGCAATCAATCTTTATATCGATATTTGGCACGAATACGTGATATTCGATGTTAGCAAGCGTTGTGCATCGACGGTAAGTAAGAATTCACATCGCTGCACTCGCAATCAATCTTTCTATCGATAATTGGCACGACTACGTGATATTCGATGTTAGCAAGCGTTGTGCATCGACGGTAAGTAAGAATTCGCATCCCAGCACTCGCAATCAATCTTTCAATCGATGATTGGCACGAATACGTGATATTCGATGTGAGCAAGCGTTGTGCATCGACGGTAAGTAAGAATTCACATCCCAGCACTCGCAATCAATCTTTCTATCGATAATTGGCACGAATACGTGATATTCGATGTTAGCAAGCGTTGTGCATCGACGGTAAGTAAGAATTCACATCCCAGCTCTCGCAATCAATCTTTCTATCGATAATTGGCACGAATACGTGATATTCGATGTTTCCAAGCGTTGTGCATCGAGTGCAAGTAAGGATTCACTTCCCGTGCGTTGCAATCAATAATTCTATCGATAATTGGCACGAATACGTGATATTCGATGTGAGCAAGCGTTGTGCATCGACGGTAAGTAAGAATTCACATCCCAGCCCTCGCAATCGTACTTTCCATCGATAATGGTCGCGAATGCGTGATATTCGATGTTTCCCATCGTTCTTGATCGACGGTAAGTAAGAATTCACATCCCAGCACTCGCAATCAATCTTTCTATCGATAATTGGCACGAATACGTGATATTCGATGTTAGCAAGCGTTGTGCATCGACGGTAAGTAAGAATTCACATCCCAGCACTCGCAATCAATCTTTCTATCGATAATTGGCACGAATACGTGATATTCGATGTTAGCAAGAATTGTGCATCGACGGTAAGTAAGTATTCTCATCCCAGCACTCGCAAACAATCTTTCTATCGATATTTGGCACGAATACGTGACATTCGATGTGAGCAAGCGTTGTGCATCGACGGTAAGTAAGAATTCACATCCCAGCACTCGCAATCAATCTTTCTATCGATATTTGGCACGAATACGTGACATTCGATGTGAGCAAGCGTTGTGCATCGACGGTAAGTAAGAATTCACATCCCAGCACTCGCAATCAATCTTTCTATCGATAATTGGCACGAATACGTGATATTCGATGTTAGCAAGCGTTGTGCATCGACGGTAAGTAAGAATTCACATCGCTGCACTCGCAATCAATCTTTCTATCGATAATTGGCACGAATACGTGATATTCGATGTTAGCAAGCGTTGTGCATCGACGGTAAGTAAGAATTCACATCGCTGCACTCGCAATCAATCTTTCTATCGATAATTGGCACGACTACGTGATATTCGATGTTCGCAAGCGTTGTGCATCGACGGTAAGTAAGAATTCGCATCCCAGCACTCGCAATCAATCTTTCAATCGATGATTGGCACGAATACGTGATATTCGATGTGAGCAAGCGTTGTGCATCGACGGTAAGTAAGAATTCACATCCCAGCACTCGCAATCAATCTTTCTATCGATAATGGGCACGAATACGTGATATTCGATGTTAGCAAGCGTTGTGCATCGACGGTAAGTAAGAATTCGCATCCCAGCACTCGCAAACAATCTTTCTATCGATAATTGGCACGAATACGTGATATTCGATGTGAGCAAGCGTTGTGCATCGACGGTAAGTAAGAATTCACATCCCAGCACTCGCAATCAATCTTTCTATCGATAATTGGCACGAATACGTGATATTCGATGTTAGCAAGCGTTGTGCATCGACGGTAAGTAAGAATTCGCATCCCAGCACTCGCAATCAATCTTTCAATCGATGATTGGCACGAATACGTGATATTCGATGTGAGCAAGCGTTGTGCATCGACGGTAAGTAAGAATTCACATCCCAGCACTCGCAATCAATCTTTCTATCGATAATTGGCACGAATACGTGATATTCGATGTTAGCAAGCGTTGTGCATCGACGGTAAGTAAGAATTCACATCCCAGCTCTCGCAATCAATCTTTCTATCGATAATTGGCACGAATACGTGATATTCGATGTTTCCAAGCGTTGTGCATCGAGTGCAAGTAAGGATTCACTTCCCGTGCGTTGCAATCAATAATTCTATCGATAATTGGCACGAATACGTGATATTCGATGTGAGCAAGCGTTGTGCATCGACGGTAAGTAAGAATTCACATCCCAGCCCTCGCAATCGTACTTTCCATCGATAATGGTCGCGAATGCGTGATATTCGATGTTTCCCATCGTTCTTGATCGACGGTAAGTAAGAATTCACATCCCAGCACTCGCAATCAATCTTTCTATCGATAATTGGCACGAATACGTGATATTCGATGTTAGCAAGCGTTGTGCATCGACGGTAAGTAAGAATTCACATCCCAGCACTCGCAATCAATCTTTCTATCGATAATTGGCACGAATACGTGATATTCGATGTTAGCAAGAATTGTGCATCGACGGTAAGTAAGTATTCTCATCCCAGCACTCGCAAACAATCTTTCTATCGATATTTGGCACGAATACGTGACATTCGATGTGAGCAAGCGTTGTGCATCGACGGTAAGTAAGAATTCACATCCCAGCACTCGCAATCAATCTTTCTATCGATAATGGGCACGAATACGTGATATTCGATGTTAGCAAGCGTTGTGCATCGACGGTAAGTAAGAATTCACATCGCTGCACTCGCAATCAATCTTTCTATCGATAATTGGCACGACTACGTGATATTCGATGTTCGCAAGCGTTGTGCATCGACGGTAAGTAAGAATTCGCATCCCAGCACTCGCAATCAATCTTTCAATCGATGATTGGCACGAATACGTGATATTCGATGTGAGCAAGCGTTGTGCATCGACGGTAAGTAAGAATTCACATCCCAGCACTCGCAATCAATCTTTCTATCGATAATGGGCACGAATACGTGATATTCGATGTTAGCAAGCGTTGTGCATCGACGGTAAGTAAGAATTCACATCCCAGCACTCGCAAACAATCTTTCTATCGATAATTGGCACGAATACGTGATATTCGATGTGAGCAAGCGTTGTGCATCGACGGTAAGTAAGAATTCACATCCCAGCACTCGCAATCAATCTTTCTATCGATAATTGGCACGAATACGTGATAATCGATGTTAGCAAGCGTTGTGCATCGACGGTAAGTAAGGATTCATTTCCCGGCCTTGCAATTAATCTTTCCATCGATTATTGGCACGAATACGTGATATTCGATGTTAGCAAGCGTTGTGCATCGACGATAAGTAAGTATTCACATCCCAGCTCTCGCAATCAATCTTTCTATCGATAATTGGCACGAATACGTGATATTCGATGTTAGCAAGCGTTGTGCATCGACGGTAAGTAAGAATTCACATCCCAGCTCTCGCAATCAATCTTTCTATCGATAATTGGCACGAATACGTGATATTCGATGTTCTCAAGCGTTCTCCATTGACGGCAAGTAAGGATTCACATCCCGGCCCTCGAAATCGTTCTTTCTATCGATAATTAGCACGTAAACGTGATATTCGATGTTCTCAAGCGTTCTGCATCAACGCCAAGTAAGGATTCACATTCCAGTCTTCGCATTCGTTCTTTCTATCGATAATTGGCACGAATACGTGATATTCGTTATTTTCAAGCGTTAGGCATCGACAGCAAGTAATTATTCACTTCCCTGCCCTCGCAATAGTTCTTTCTATCGATAGTTTGCACGAATACGTGATATTCGATGTTCTCAAGCGTTCTCCATCGACGGTAGGTAAGGATTCAGTGCCCTGCCCTCGGAATCGTTCTTTCTATCGATAATTAGCACGAAAACGTGATATTCTATGTTACCAATCGTTCTGCATCAACGCCAAGTAAAGATTCACATTCCAGTCTTCGCATTCGTTCTTTCTATCGATAATTGGCACGTATACGTGATATTCGATGTTCTCAAGCGTACTCCATCAACGGTAGGTAAGGATTCACTTCCCTGCCCTCGTAATCGTTATTTCTATCGATAATTGGCACGATTACGTGATATTCGATGTTTCCAATCGTTCTGCATTAACGCCAAGAAAGGATTCACATTCCAGCCTTCGCATTCGTTCCTTCTATCGATAATGGGCACGAATACGTGATATTCCATATTTCCAAGCGTTAGGCATCGACGGCAAGTAATTATTCACTTCCCTGCCCTCGCAATCGTTCTTTCCATCGATAATTGGCACGTATACGTGATATTCGATGTTCTCAAGCGTTCTCCATCGACGGTAAGTAAGAATTCTCATCCCAGCCCTCGCAATCATTCTTTCTATCGATAATGGTCGCGAATACGTGATATTCGATGTTTCCCATCGTTCTGGATCGACGGTAAGTAAGAATTCACATCCCAGCACTCGCAATCAATCTTTCTATCGATAATTGGCACGAATGCGTGATATTCGATGTTAGCAAGCGTTGTGAATCGACGGTAAGTAAGAATTCTCATCCCAGCCCTCGCAATCATTCTTTCTATCGATAATGGTCGCGAATACGTGATATTCGATGTTTCCCATCGTTCTGGATCGACGGTAAGTAAGAATTCACATCCCAGCACTCGCAATCAATCTTTCTATCGATAATTGGCACGAATGCGTGATATTCGATGTTTCCAAGCGTTGTGCATCGAGTGCAAGTAAGGATTCACTTCCCGTGCGTTGCAATCAATAATTCTATCGATAATTGGCACGAATACGTGATATTCGATGTTAGCAAGCGTTGTGCATCGACGGTAAGTAAGAATTCACATCCCAGCCCTCGCAATCATTCTTTCTATCGATAATGGTCGCGAATGCGTGATATTCGATGTTTCCCATCGTTCTTGATCGACGGTAAGTAAGAATTCACATCCCAGCACTCGCAATCAATCTTTCTATCGATAATTGGCACGAATACGTGATATTCGATGTTAGCAAGCGTTGTGCATCGACGGTAAGTAAGAATTCACATCCCAGCACTCGCAATCAATCTTTCTATCGATAATTGGCACGAATACGTGATATTCGATGTTAGCAAGAATTGTGCATCGACGGTAAGTAAGTATTCTCATCCCAGCACTCGCAAACAATCTTTCTATCGATATTTGGCACGAATACGTGACATTCGATGTGAGCAAGCGTTGTGCATCGACGGTAAGTAAGAATTCACATCCCAGCACTCGCAATCAATCTTTCTATCGATAATGGGCACGAATACGTGATATTCGATGTTAGCAAGCGTTGTGCATCGACGGTAAGTAAGAATTCACATCGCTGCACTCGCAATCAATCTTTCTATCGATAATTGGCACGACTACGTGATATTCGATGTTCGCAAGCGTTGTGCATCGACGGTAAGTAAGAATTCGCATCCCAGCACTCGCAATCAATCTTTCAATCGATGATTGGCACGAATACGTGATATTCGATGTGAGCAAGCGTTGTGCATCGACGGTAAGTAAGAATTCACATCCCAGCACTCGCAATCAATCTTTCTATCGATAATGGGCACGAATACGTGATATTCGATGTTAGCAAGCGTTGTGCATCGACGGTAAGTAAGAATTCGCATCCCAGCACTCGCAAACAATCTTTCTATCGATAATTGGCACGAATACGTGATATTCGATGTGAGCAAGCGTTGTGCATCGACGGTAAGTAAGAATTCACATCCCAGCACTCGCAATCAATCTTTCTATCGATAATTGGCACGAATACGTGATAATCGATGTTAGCAAGCGTTGTGCATCGACGGTAAGTAAGAATTCACATCCCAGCACTCGCAATCAATCATTCTATCGATAATTGGCACGAATACGTGATATTCGATGTTAGCAAGCGTTGTGCATCGACGGTAAGTAAGAATTCACATCGCTGCACTCGCAATCAATCTTTCTATCGATAATTGGCACGACTACGTGATATTCGATGTTCGCAAGCGTTGTGCATCGACGGTAAGTAAGAATTCACATCGCTGCACTCGCAATCAATCTTTCTATCGATAATTGGCACGACTACGTGATATTCGATGTTCGCAAGCGTTGTGCATCGACGGTAAGTAAGAATTCGCATCCCAGCACTCGCAATCAATCTTTCAATCGATGATTGGCACGAATACGTGATATTCGATGTGAGCAAGCGTTGTGCATCGACGGTAAGTAAGAATTCACATCCCAGCACTCGCAATCAATCTTTCTATCGATAATGGGCACGAATACGTGATATTCGATGTTAGCAAGCGTTGTGCATCGACGGTAAGTAAGAATTCGCATCCCAGCACTCGCAAACAATCTTTCTATCGATAATTGGCACGAATACGTGATATTCGATGTGAGCAAGCGTTGTGCATCGACGGTAAGTAAGAATTCACATCCCAGCACTCGCAATCAATCTTTCTATCGATAATTGGCACGAATACGTGATAATCGATGTTAGCAAGCGTTGTGCATCGACGGTAAGTAAGGATTCATTTCCCGGCCTTGCAATTAATCTTTCCATCGATTATTGGCACGAATACGTGATATTCGATGTTAGCAAGCGTTGTGCATCGACGATAAGTAAGTATTCACATCCCAGCTCTCGCAATCAATCTTTCTATCGATAATTGGCACGAATACGTGATATTCGATGTTAGCAAGCGTTGTGCATCGACGGTAAGTAAGAATTCACATCCCAGCTCTCGCAATCAATCTTTCTATCGATAATTGGCACGAATACGTGATATTCGATGTTCTCAAGCGTTCTCCATTGACGGCAAGTAAGGATTCACATCCCGGCCCTCGAAATCGTTCTTTCTATCGATAATTAGCACGTAAACGTGATATTCGATGTTCTCAAGCGTTCTGCATCAACGCCAAGTAAGGATTCACATTCCAGTCTTCGCATTCGTTCTTTCTATCGATAATTGGCACGAATACGTGATATTCGTTATTTTCAAGCGTTAGGCATCGACAGCAAGTAATTATTCACTTCCCTGCCCTCGCAATAGTTCTTTCTATCGATAGTTTGCACGAATACGTGATATTCGATGTTCTCAAGCGTTCTCCATCGACGGTAGGTAAGGATTCAGTGCCCTGCCCTCGGAATCGTTCTTTCTATCGATAATTAGCACGAAAACGTGATATTCTATGTTACCAATCGTTCTGCATCAACGCCAAGTAAAGATTCACATTCCAGTCTTCGCATTCGTTCTTTCTATCGATAATTGGCACGTATACGTGATATTCGATGTTCTCAAGCGTACTCCATCAACGGTAGGTAAGGATTCACTTCCCTGCCCTCGTAATCGTTATTTCTATCGATAATTGGCACGATTACGTGATATTCGATGTTTCCAATCGTTCTGCATTAACGCCAAGAAAGGATTCACATTCCAGCCTTCGCATTCGTTCCTTCTATCGATAATGGGCACGAATACGTGATATTCCATATTTCCAAGCGTTAGGCATCGACGGCAAGTAATTATTCACTTCCCTGCCCTCGCAATCGTTCTTTCCATCGATAATTGGCACGTATACGTGATATTCGATGTTCTCAAGCGTTCTCCATCGACGGTAAGTAAGAATTCTCATCCCAGCCCTCGCAATCATTCTTTCTATCGATAATGGTCGCGAATACGTGATATTCGATGTTTCCCATCGTTCTGGATCGACGGTAAGTAAGAATTCACATCCCAGCACTCGCAATCAATCTTTCTATCGATAATTGGCACGAATGCGTGATATTCGATGTTAGCAAGCGTTGTGAATCGACGGTAAGTAAGAATTCTCATCCCAGCCCTCGCAATCATTCTTTCTATCGATAATGGTCGCGAATACGTGATATTCGATGTTTCCCATCGTTCTGGATCGACGGTAAGTAAGAATTCACATCCCAGCACTCGCAATCAATCTTTCTATCGATAATTGGCACGAATACGTGATATTCGATGTTAGCAAGCGTTGTGCATCGACGGTAAGTAAGAATTCTCATCCCAGCACTCGCAATCAATCTTTCAATCGATGATTGGCACGAATACGTGATATTCGATGTGAGCAAGCGTTGTGCATCGACGGTAAGTAAGAATTCCAATCCCAGCATTCGCAATCAATCTTTCTATCGATAATTGGCACGAATGCGTGATATTCGATGTTAGCAAGCGTTGTGCATCGACGGTAAGTAAGAATTCTCATCCCAGCCCTCGCAATCGTTCTTTCTATCGATAATGGTCGCGAATACGTGATATTCGATGTTTCCCATCGTTCTGGATCGACGGTAAGTAAGAATTCACATTCCAGCCTTCGCATTCGTTCGTTCTATCGATAATTGGCACGAATACGTGATATTCGATGTGAGCAAGCGTTCTGCATCGACGGTAAGTAAGAATTCTCATCCCAGCCCTCGCAATCATTCTTTCTATCGATAATGGTCGCGAATACGTGATATTCGATGTTTCCCATCGTTCTGGATCGACGGTAAGTAAGAATTCACATCCCAGCACTCGCAATCAATCTTTCTATCGATAATTGGCACGAATACGTGATATTCGATGTTAGCAAGCGTTGTGCATCGACGGTAAGTAAGAATTCTCATCCCAGCACTCGCAATCAATCTTTCAATCGATGATTGGCACGAATACGTGATATTCGATGTGAGCAAGCGTTGTGCATCGACGGTAAGTAAGAATTCTGATCCCAGCCCTCGCAATCATTCTTTCTATCGATAATGGTCGCGAATACGTGATATTCGATGTTTCCCATCGTTCTGGATCGACGGTAAGTAAGAATTCACATCCCAGCACTCGCAATCAATCTTTCTATCGATAATTGGCACGAATGCGTGATATTCGATGTTAGCAAGCGTTGTGCATCGACGGTAAGTAAGAATTCTCATCCCAGCCCTCGCAATCATTCTTTCTATCGATAATGGTCGCGAATACGTGATATTCGATGTTTCCCATCGTTCTGGATCGACGGTAAGTAAGAATTCACATGCCAGCACTCGCAATCAATCTTTCTATCGATAATTGGCACGAATACGTGATATTCGATGTTAGCAAGCGTTGTGCATCGACGGTAAGTAAGAATTCTCATCCCAGCACTCGCAATCAATCTTTCAATCGATGATTGGCACGAATACGTGATATTCGATGTGAGCAAGCGTTGTGCATCGACGGTAAGTAAGAATTCCAATCCCAGCATTCGCAATCAATCTTTCTATCGATAATTGGCACGAATGCGTGATATTCGATGTTAGCAAGCGTTGTGCATCGACGGTAAGTAAGAATTCTCATCCCAGCCCTCGCAATCGTTCTTTCTATCGATAATGGTCGCGAATACGTGATATTCGATGTTTCCCATCGTTCTGGATCGACGGTAAGTAAGAATTCACATTCCAGCCTTCGCATTCGTTCGTTCTATCGATAATTGGCACGAATACGTGATATTCGATGTGAGCAAGCGTTGTGCATCGACGGTAAGTAAGAATTCTCATCCCAGCCCTCGCAATCGTTCTTTCTATCTATAATTAGCACGAAAACGTGATATTCGATGTTCTCAGGCGTTCTGCATCGACGGTAGATAAGGATTAACATCCCGGCGCTCGAAATCGTTCTTTCTATCGATAATTAGCTCGAAAACGTGGTATTCGATGTTTCCAATCGTTCTGCATCGACGGCAAGTAATTATTCACTTCCCTGCCCTCGCAATCGTTCTTTCCATCGATAATTGGCACGAATACGTGATATTCGATGTTCTCAAGCGTTCTCCATTGACGGCAAGTAAGAATTCACATCCCGGCCCTCGAAATCGTTCTTTCTATCGATAATTGGCACGAATACGTGATATTCGATGTTCTCAAGCGTTCTCCATTGACGGCAAGTAAGGATTCACATCACGGCCCTCGAAATCGTTCTTTCTATCGATAATTAGCACGTAAACGTGATATTCGATGTTCTCAAGCGTTCTGCATCAACGCCAAGTATGGATTCACATTCCAGTCTTCGCATTCGTTCTTTCTATCGATAATTGGCACGAATACGTGATATTCGATATTTTCAAGCGTTAGGCATCGACGGCAAGTAATTATTCACTTCCCTGCCCTCGCAATAGTTCTTTCTATCGATAGTTTGCACGAATACGTGATATTCGATGTTCTCAAGCGTTCTCCATCGACGGTAGGTAAGGATTCACTTCCCTGCCCTCGTAATCGTTCTTTCTATCGATAGTTTGCACGAATGCGTGATATTCGATGTTCTCAAGCGTTCTCAATCGATGGTAGGTAAGGATTCACTTCCCTGCACTCGTTATCGTTCTTTCTATTGTTACGTATGAATAATACTCTCTTACGCTGCCCTCGCACGTGTCGTTCGATCTTGCGTAAAAAGGGAAGACGCTCAAGGATTTCTCTACTTATCACGCGAATAATAGGGTCTTTGATATCGACTAGTTTCATCATGACAGATTAAATACAACCGTGACCCGACGAAAGCCCTGTGATCTTACCATATATGGAGGCCTCTAATGAGTCCCCTCCATATATTTTTGCACTATATAAACCCTTCGGTTTTGATCATCTTTGGTTCATAACTACACAGTTACGCGCATCATCACGTTACGTTACGTTTAAACAGAGTCAGTTACATTCAGTGAGAATCGGGCTTAGGGCACCATTCGCATCAAGTTAACCCGTTAGAATCCGCAAAGTTCGGTTGAAGTTCTTTCGGTATACTTCGTAATCGATTCTGTTACCCCGCATCGCCAGTGCGTCAACACCGTGCAACTTAGGTAATAATTTACACACACTACATATATATATCGCGACAAATACACTTGTATAAACAACTGCTTGCAATATATACTTATTAACTGTTCACCATTAAATCGAGTAGATTCGTTGAAACCATTCTTTACTCCGTAATTCCTAACATTAGTAGTAACGATCCCACAGATACAACTTAACCGCTCGAGTTGTATCGAATATTAATTTAAACTTATTAACATATTCCCAATCTTAATCCTTGGGTAATATCAACCATCGCCGGGCTAACCGTTGCCCACAGCCCCGGCTCGTAACAAACTGGTGACAGCGGTGGGATGTACTACTGATTTGGAATTGCCGTAAATTTTGGTTTTTATAAAATATACGTTCTATTACTCGTAGGTGAACATTTACGATATACTAGTTTTCTCTAGTTATTTACTTAGGTAATTTTTAAAATGGCAAATCCACAAGCGAACGTCTCTGCTAACGAGATGCTAAACCTGACAGCTTCGATTGCTAGTACAATGACACTCTTAACGCAACGGACGTGTATACAGAATATTACTTTGTCCATTCCGACCTTTGACGGAGAAAAGCCATCGTTGACGCACTTTGCACAAAATGTGGAAAACGGGTTAACTTTGATTCCCGAGGGTACGGAAGCGGAGTATCTTGCAATTGTATTAACTAAACTTATCGGTCCAGCACGTAGGTGCACGATAGAACATAAATTCGACTCTGTTAAAGCGTTAATTAAGCATTTAAAAAAGAGATTCGCGCCGGGTAAAGATTTGTCGCATTTTCAAGTTGAAATCGCGAAGTTACGTATTCGCGAAGGTGAAAGTATTCGACGATACGTCGATAGGACGAGTCATCTTGTTTATTGTACGCGCGGAGCTATTCGAGAAAGATATCTGGATCACGCTGAAGATTTTGTGAAAGAAATGGAAAAGGACGTTAAAGAAAACTTCATCGATGGTTTACCGGATCGAATTTCTTGGAAAGTGTCGGCTCGAATTCAAGACTTAGGTACACTTGAACAAGCTTACGACGCCGTGCTACAAATAGATAGGAAATTAAGCAATCGTCAACGGTCGCCATCCAGTGAATCATCTTCTAGATGGTCACGCCGGGACCGCTACGTTCAAGATTCTCGGGATCATGGACGTGAAGTGTCATACCCTCACTCACCGACTAGATATGATCGGGTTAGGGAACGACATACCAGAACATCTGGATACGAAGAGGAGCAAGAGAAGCAAGGTCGCACGACGGCCTGGACTTTACGACAAAGGACCCCCTCGAGATCCCCTTCTAATCATCGCGATTCATCATATGTAGATGATCGAGAGAAAAAAATTTCGATATTAAAAAATCCTGACAAACATCGGAAGTCAGATTTATATTGTTGGCATTGTGGCACGGCCGGACACGACGGGAAGTCATGTAGGAATCGTCCGCGAAGTCCACATTATCGCCGGGATTCACGGGATTCATCCGTCGAATCAATCAAATCTTTAAACTACGATCGCGCTCAACGTACAGGCGACACGATGAGCGGAAACGAGGAAGCTCGCCAAAGGACAGTTCGTTTCGAGAAGAACGAAGACTCATCAAAGAAGCACCTGCACCAAGAATCAGGATCAAGGTACCGGAACTGGAATCAGGAACGGGAGAATTCCTAATTGATGGTGGAGCAGCTGTCAACCTGGTGATCATCGACGTTCTTGGGAAAAACGCAGAAATAATATCAAGAGAAGAAATCGAGCTAACTGGACTCACTACAACGCCGATTCACACACTGGGAACTACAATTCTGCATATACATGGATCTCCAGCATTTTTCTATGTGGTAAGAAACCTTGCAATAGACGCGGATGGACTCATAGGAAGCCCATTTTTAAAACAAGAAGAAGCAGAAATTTCTTACTATCACGGAACTTTAACGTTAAAAAACAAACCGATCCGACCCTTACGTTTTTCGAACTATCTTGATTTACCTCAACAAATTAAGGAACAACAAACAGTTACAAAATATTGTATTAAGCCTAGAACATCACAGCAGATTGCCGTAAGAGTAGCGAACGTGAAGATAAAAGAAGGTTATTTACCGCGCATCAAGACCCACGAACAACTTTACATAGGAGAAGCAATTGTAACAAATAACGATGGAAAGTGTCACGTCATGGCGATAAACACCAGCGAGGAAGCAATCGAGGTAGAGATAGAGCCCCAATTATTGGAACCCTACGATATCTTGAGTTCATCAGAAGAGGATTCTTTCTCGGAAAAGCGTCACCCGTCGAGTTTCAAGATTAGGAAAAACAGAATACGCGGAATTTTACAAACTCTCAATTTAAATCATTTAAATGGAGAAGAACGGAGTTTCGTGACAGATTTAGTACAGGAGTTCCCTGACCGATTTTTTCTTCCAGGAGATAAACTCGGGAAGGCGCGTGACTTTAATCATTCAATTCACACAACCAACGATATCCCAATTAATACAAGACAATATCGCTATCCGCCTGTGCATCAAAAAGAAATTCAAAAACAAATCGGCAGTATGCTGTCTGCAGGCATAATTGAACACTCTAAATCTCCATATATTTCACCTTTATGGATTGTTCCAAAGAAAGCAGACGCACAAGGAGTCAAACGCTGGCGTCTGGTAATAGATTTTCGCGCACTCAATGAAAAAACAATTTCCGATAAATATCCCTTACCACAAATCACGGAAATATTAGACCGTTTAGGAGGAGCTAAGTACTTCTCAGTTTTTGACCTCGCAAGCGGATTTCATCAAATAGAGATGGATCCGAAAGACAAACCAAAAACTGCTTTTACAACCCCGAATGGACATTACGAATTTTCTCGAATGCCTTTCGGATTAAAGAACGCACCACCCACATTTCAACGCCTCATGGATCAAGTACTCACTGGACTTCAAGGGACAGATCTTTTTGTTTACTTAGACGACATAGTAGTATACGCTTCATCGCTACAAGAACATAATATTAAAGTCAAGAAATTATTAAACCGCCTTAAAGACCATGGATTAACCCTCCAGACCAACAAATGCGAATTCTTACGAAAGGAAGTTGCATATCTCGGACACATTATATCAAAAGATGGAGTCAGACCTGATCCTAGAAAATTAAAAGCCGTTCAAGATTTTCCTACACCAACTACGCAGAGGAATATTCAACAATTCTTAGGACTTGTAGGATATTACCGAAGATTCGTACCTAATTTCACTTCAAAAGCAAAACCTCTAATTAACTTGTTAGGGAAGGGCATCAGATTCAAATGGACAGAAGAGCATGATCAAAGTTTCAAACAATTACGCAGCGAATTGTGCCAGCAACCTATTTTACAGTATCCGGATTTCGATAAACCGTTCATTGTTACAACCGATGCATCCGAATATGCTATCGGGGCCGTACTCAGTCAGGGAGAAATAGGAAACGATCTGCCGATTGCATACGCGTCTCGTAGCTTAAATAAACCTGAGAAAAATTATTCAGCTACAGAAAAGGAATGTTTGGCCATGGTTTACGCTGTAAGGTATTTCAGGCCCTACATTTATGGAACTAAATTCACACTCGTTACGGATCACAGACCATTAGTCTGGTTACATTCTGTTAAAGATCCGACTTCTAGACTCATGAAATGGAAACTCAGACTCTTAGAGTACGAGTATCAAGTCGTTCATAAATCCGGAAAAACGAATAAAAACGCAGACGCTTTGTCGCGTAATCCTGTATCTGTTTGTTTACCATTAATACCACGGGAATGCAGGGATTCCGAATTCAAAAAGCAGATACCTAAAATAGATCCTAACACTGATTCAATCGGACAACGTGTTAGACAGTCTCGACGAGATAGGGAAAACCGACCCAAATACCGGGACAGTAGCAGCTCCGATGAAATAGAAGAAGCCGCGCGTGGAAAGGTCCAGCACTCGCCGATTATAGACAGAAATCGATCCTTTCCCAGCCTGTCTCAAGAGATAACGATGCCAGATGAACATCAGGAAACCATGACTAATTTCTTGCCTGCAGCAAATTCTACACGAATCCTTCCTTTGGACGAGGATCAGATAATATTCAACGATTTAATATCTTTCGAGGAACCGCTTGAAAATACCGTAATAGAAAATGCAAGAAATATTCATCAAGATTTAATCAATACGCCGCAAACATCATCACGCATTACGGATGAAGTTGTACAACCAGCAATTGCTCAGCTACCTGGTGGGACCATAATCGGAGCAAGTGCAGGACAGCTACCTGACAGCAAGTCAATTCGACGTGAGACCTTCGACCACACATTTGACCCGTATCCATTCACAGCCTCAGACTTCGAAAATTCATCAGATGAAGATGATTTGGAGGAGCCGTTATCTGCACAAGCGCACAAAATTACTGTCTCATCAAATACCCTCACAGCTGAAGCAGGACACTGTGTACATTTTATATCTGCCGACTGTAATTTACAGACCGACGTTGGAAAACTGTTACTGGATACCGAGATAATAAGTAAACAAGACCTTCTCACAAAGCGACCGGAAAAGGGGCACATAGTAACTCTAGAGAATGGATTGTATAAATCTTTCAGCATAATAGTTTCCGACAATTTTTATGATAACGTTAAAAAATCAGACGTCCTCACGGGTTTGAAAATTCTTAAAGACACCTTAAATCAACACCGTATTAATTCATTTCGAATATCTGCAACCGGAGATTTGCATAAACTACCGGTCAACGAGTTTTTCAAGATGTTAGAAGAAGTTTTTACTGGAACAGCTCAACAGATTACTATATGCAATTGTATCATCACTACACCATCCATAGAAGACAGACAAGAAATAATTCGCGAAGCTCACGATAGCTTAATCGGAGGACACAAAGGAATAACGAAGACATATAAACGCATCCGATCAAAATTCCATTGGCCGCAGATGCGCAACGAAATTCAAGATTACATCCGGAAATGTCAAAGTTGCCAAGAGCAAAAATTAGTTCGAGCAAAAACGCGTCAGCCCATGTTAATTACCGACACACCTATGGGACCATTTGATAAAATCTCTCTGGATACAGTGGGACCCCTGCCAATCACGCCTAGCGGAAATAGATACATCCTCACCATGCAAGACAATTTAACCAAGTATTGCATAGCGGTAGCAATACCAAATATTCGGGCTGCTACTATTGCAGATGCTTTTGCCAGACATTTTATCGCAATCTATGGTACACCTCGCGCAATACTAACAGATAAAGGAACAAGTTTTATCGGAAACCTTATGACAAATTTATCCGAAATATTTAAAATCAAGCAAATTACAACTTCAGGATACAGACCGCAAACCAACGGATCTTTGGAGCGAAGCCACATCGTACTCACCGAATACCTCAAGCATTACATGGATAGTTACGAAGATTGGGATTTATTGATACCTTTTGCAATGTTCTCATACAATACGTCTGTACACGAGGCAACGAATTTCGCACCATACGAATTAATTTTTGGAAGACCAGCCCGAGAACCAAGCTCGTTTCCAACGGGTGAAAAATTGAAGTCGTACGGAGATTATCTAACAGAATTGATTACACATATGACTAATATCCGCAATTTAGCTTCAGCAAGGAATTAGGATCTGGATTAATCAACGCAATAGAAAACATCGTCTACCTGGACAGCCCCTACAACGTCGCTCAAGGCTGAATAGAACTGGTCTTCGTCGTCTCAACCACCAGCTAAAGCAGATTCCGCACAATCACAGTAGCAATAAGTACACGGACATATACACTGCACACGACAATTTTTTCACACTCTTAAATCTAAAGAAATCTTTGACCGTTTTCCTTCTTTGTAAAAGCATCACGCGAAACGCGATGTTTCATCTTGGGGGGGAGATGTTACGTATGAATAATACTCTCTTACGCTGCCCTCGCACGTGTCGTTCGATCTTGCGTAAAAAGGGAAGACGCTCAAGGATTTCTCTACTTATCACGCGAATAATAGGGTCTTTGATATCGACTAGTTTCATCATGACAGATTAAATACAACCGTGACCCGACGAAAGCCCTGTGATCTTACCATATATGGAGGCCTCTAATGAGTCCCCTCCATACATTTTTGCACTATATAAACCCTTCGGTTTTGATCATCTTTGGTTCATAACTACACAGTTACGCGCATCATCACGTTACGTTACGTTTAAACAGAGTCAGTTACATTCAGTGAGAATCGGGCTTAGGGCACCATTCGCATCAAGTTAACCCGTTAGAATCCGCAAAGTTCGGTTGAAGTTCTTTCGGTATACTTCGTAATCGATTCTGTTACCCCGCATCGCCAGTGCGTCAACACCGTGCAACTTAGGTAATAATTTACACACACTACATATATATATCGCGACAAATACACTTGTATAAACAACTGCTTGCAATATATACTTATTAACTGTTCACCATTAAATCGAGTAGATTCGTTGAAACCATTCTTTACTCCGTAATTCCTAACATTAGTAGTAACGATCCCACAGATACATCTTAACCGCTCGAGTTGTATCGAATATTAATTTAAACTTATTAACATATTCCCAATCTTAATCCTTGGGTAATATCAACCATCGCCGGGCTAACCGTTGCCCACAGCCCCGGCTCGTAACACTATCGATAATTAGCTCGAAAACGTGATATTCGATGTTACCAATCGTTCTGCATCAACGCCAAGAAAGGATTCACATTCCAGCCTTCGCATTCGTTCGTTCTATCGATAATTGGCACGAATACGTGATATTCGATGTTAGCAAGCGTTGTGCATCGACGGTAAGTAAGAATTCTCATCCCAGCACTCGCAATCAATCTTTCAATCGATGATTGGCACGAATACGTGATATTCGATGTGAGCAAGCGTTGTGCATCGACGGTAAGTAAGAATTCACATCCCAGCACTCGCAATCAATCTTTCTATCGATAATTGGCACGAATACGTGATATTCGATGTTAGCAAGCGTTGTGCATCGACGGTAGATAAGGATTAACATCCCGGCGCTCGAAATCGTTCTTTCTATCGATAATTAGCTCGAAAACGTGGTATTCGATGTTTCCAATCGTTCTGCATCGACGGCAAGTAATTATTCACTTCCCTGCCCTCGCAATCGTTCTTTCCATCGATAATTGGCACGAATACGTGATATTCGATGTTCTCAAGCGTTCTCCATTGACGGCAAGTAAGAATTCACATCCCGGCCCTCGAAATCGTTCTTTCTATCGATAATTGGCACGAATACGTGATATTCGATGTTCTCAAGCGTTCTCCATTGACGGCAAGTAAGGATTCACATCCCGGCCCTCGAAATCGTTCTTTCTATCGATAATTAGCACGTAAACGTGATATTCGATGTTCTCAAGCGTTCTGCATCAACGCCAAGTAAGGATTCACATTCCAGTCTTCGCATTCGTTCTTTCTATCGATAATTGGCACGAATACGTGATATTCGATATTTTCAAGCGTTAGGCATCGACGGCAAGTAATTATTCACTTCCCTGCCCTCGCAATAGTTCTTTCTATCGATAGTTTGCACGAATACGTGATATTCGATGTTCTCAAGCGTTCTCCATCGACGGTAGGTAAGGATTCACTTCCCTGCCCACGTAATCGTTCTTTCTATCGATAGTTTGCACGAATGCATGATATTCGATGTTCTCAAGCGTTCTCAATCGATGGTAGGTAAGGATTCACTTCCCTGCACTCGTTATCGTTCTTTCTATCGATAATTAGCTCGAAAACGTGATATTCGATGTTACCAATCGTTCTGCATCAACGCCAGGAAAGGATTCACATTCCAGCCTTCGCATTCGTTCGTTCTATCGATAATTGGCACGAATACGTGATATTCGATGTTAGCAAGCGTAGTGCATTGTTACGTCCCGGGACTGTCCGGAACGTAACTATTTCTATTTCTAGACCTCAAACGGATCGGCACGTTCAATACGCACTCCAAGTTGTGCCTTGTGTTACGTCCCAGGACTGCCCGACCCGTTACGAACAAAATTATTAAAAAAAACTGTTTTACCGACCGTAGGTAACAACTCACAAAAACTCCATATTGTCATTGGTCGATAATGTACCAACTGTGGGTAACTTACCATTAGTCGGTAAGGTAGGACCCTAGCAAGTTCGCGGGGCGACATTCCGCCACAACCGGTAAGGTAGATTCCTAGGGCAGTTCCGCGTGCCGACGGTTCGTCGCAGTCGGTAAGGTAGATTCCTAGGGCAGTTCATTACCATCAGTCGGTAATGTAGATCCCTAACAAGTTTCATGAGCCGACGTTTTTACGCAGTCGAGAAAGTAAGAACCAAAAATATACCATATGTAACCTGACACCTTGTTACAAGAAATATTTGACGTAATAATAAGTTACATTTATAATATTAAAAATTGTTAAAATAACCAAAAGGGTTGTTTAAGGCCTGATGTGTGTACCTTTCTGTACATGAATAATGCCGTTGAATTGTGAACATACTGATTCATCTATATGGTTTCACTTAAATAAGTAAAAGTCACTCACCCAAAGAAACGCCGTGCGGCTATGTCAGAACTCGGCATCTGGAATGACAGAAATCACAAAATCACTTATGCTGCACTGCGGTTCTAATGTTCCGTATGGTTGCTCAAAAGATACAATACAAATATATTAATTCAATTAGAACTACTTTAGAATCAAGGGAAAAGACTTTTGAGTAACCACAATGAACCACGGAGTGATATAGGATAAAAAGGGAGCGCGACCATTGATGTATGTCGTAACACTACCGTCTCGTTCAGAGTCGCGCAACAGACTGAGCTCTCGCTGCTGGAAATGCATGCGCAGAGGTATAGTTGCCAACTCAGCGTTGAACATAAGAGTGCTGAGTCAGATAATCACGATTCCATTGTCTTGCACGTGTGCAATAAGACTGTCGCATCAGCATCCGTTCCGAGAGCGATAATAACTGCAACTCAAGAATGCACACGTTGCGAAAGATAAGGCACGTACGGGAACCGTTGACCAACGGCGTTCCCAGCTGCGTCAGCATCCGCTCCCGCGGACATAAATGCACACGTTGCAAAGATAAGGCACGTACGGGAACAGTTGACCAACGGCGTTCCCAGCTGCGTCAGCATCCGCTCCCGCGGACATAAATGCACACGTTGCAAAGATAAGGCACGTACGGGAACGGTTGACCAACGGCGTTCCCAGCTGCGTCAGCATTGTTTCATACTGCGCACTCAGCATATTACTGCTATAAAATAAGCAGGCAGTATGCAGTAGCCAGTCAGTTCTGACCCGAGAGTCAGCCGAGTAACATCAATCTACAAACGACGTCAATCGTAGTGAGTACACACCAACAGTTCTGTTTAGGCAGCCGCGTAACATCGCGTTGTTAGTTATAATTATAATCATGTAACCCAGTGTAACTACCAAGTGATAGAATATAGTTGTTATCATGGTCATTAGACACAGTGTTCTCCAATTCATTTACGAGTGTTCCTAAAAACCGACATCGAGCTTCAACCGCGTAATCTGTAGATTTATGCTCTGAATTCTACTACGGACCATATCGAGAAGACGATCTGCTCATGGTTTTCGTAGGTATCGCTGGTGTATTCTCTTTGAGAAGACGATCTGCTCGAGTTTTACACACAGCTTTCCTGCACAAGTACAATTCAGTTGCCAATCGGGATTATTGATATGTCTATAGATTAATACCCTGAATCTTACTACGAACCATATCGAGAAGACGATCTGCTCATGGTTTTCGTAGGTATCGCTGGTGTATTCTCTTTGAGAAGACGATCTGCTCGAGTTTTACACACAGCTTTCCTGCACAGTAAAATTCAGTTGTCGCTATTGTTAACCAGAAACCATATCCGAATTGATTAACCTCGATGGCCGGAACTCGTCGCGCCGGTCGTAAAGAAAAAACACGCCGTTTGGTGCGCGCATATTATAATTTCCGGTCCGCGAAACAACATCCCTGGAGAATGGACACAAACCGCCCTGACAGCCACAACAGAGGAGAACTCGGAACGAGTTCGCATCCCACCTGGAACCTCTTCACCATCGAACTACCCTCGGAGTGTCTACGCGTGGATGGCCTTCCACCTCACGATCCTCGTTACGGACCATATCACGAACGTAACAAGGTACAGCAATAATAACAACGACTACGCGTATACGATAACGCATACGCAATATACAAGCAATATATCCTAACGTTCCCGATGCTGGTTGACTTAACCCTACCCTGGGAATAGTCACGATCAAAAATGCGAACGTATCCTACTACTTTCAAACGATATCTACACAAGTATAAAATCCTATAGTAGCGTCTAGATTGGTTCATCAAGGAATTAACGAGAACAATCAACCCAGGACGTTACAGCATCGACGGTAAGTAAGGATTCACATCCCAGCACTCGCAATCAATCTTTCTATCGATAATTGGCACGAATACGTGATATTCGATGTGAGCAAGCGTTGTGCATCGACGGTAAGTAAGAATTCACATCCCAGCACTCGCAATCAATCTTTCTATCGATAATTGGCACGAATGCGTGATATTCGATGTTAGCAAGCGTTGTGCATCGACGGTAAGTAAGAATTCTCATCCCAGCCCTCGCAATCGTTCTTTCTATCGATAATGATCGCGAATACGTGATATTCGGTGTTTCCCATCGTTCTGGATCGACGGTAAGTAAGAATTCACATCCCAGCACTCGCAATCAATCTTTCTATCGATAATTGGCACGAATACGTGATATTCGATGTGAGCAAGCGTTGTGCACCGACGGTAAGTAAGAATTCACATCCCAGCACTCGCAATCAATCTTTCTATCGATAATTGGCACGAATACGTGATATTCGATGTGAGCAAGCGTTGTGCACCGACGGTAAGTAAGAATTCACATCCCAGCACTCGCAATCAATCTTTCTATCGATAATTGGCACGAATACGTGATATTCGATGTTAGCAAGCGTTGTGCATCGACGGTAAGTAAGAATTCTCATCCCAGCACTCGCAAACAATCTTTCTATCGATAATTGGCACGAATACGTGATATTCGATGTGAGCAAGCGTTGTGCATCGACGGTAAGTAAGAATTCACATCCCAGCACTCGCAATCAATCTTTCTATCGATAATTGGCACGAATACGTGATATTCGATGTTAGCAAGCGTTTTGCATCGACGGCAAGTAAGAATTCACATTCCAGTACTCGCAATCAATCTTTCTATCGATAATTGGCACGAATACGTGATATTCGATGTGAGCAAGCGTTGTGCATCGACGATAAGTAAGAATTCTCATCCCAGCACTCGCAATCAATCTTTCTATCGATAATTGGCACGAATACGTGATATTCGATGTGAGCAAGCGTTGTGCATCGACGGTAAGTAAGAATTCTCATCCCAGCACTCGCAAACAATCTTTCTATCGATAATTGGCACGAATACGTGATATTCGATGTTAGCAAGCGTTGTGCATCGACGATAAGTAAGAATTCACATCCCAGCACTCGCAATCAATCTTTCTATCGATAATTGGCACGAATACGTGATATTCGATGTGAGCAAGCGTTGTGCATCGACGGTAAGTAAGAATTCTCATCCCAGCACTCGCAAACAATCTTTCTATCGATAATTGGCACGAATACGTGATATTCGATGTGAGCAAGCGTTGTGCATCGACGGTAAGTAAGAATTCACATCCCAGCACTCGCAATCAATCTTTCTATCGATAATTGGCACGAATACGTGATATTCGATGTTAGCAAGCGTTGTGCATCGACGGTAAGTAAGAATTCACATCCCAGCTCTCGCAATCAATCTTTCTATCGATAATTGGCACGAATACGTGATATTCGATGTTAGCAAGCGTTGTGCATCGACGGTAAGTAAGAATTCACATCCCAGCCCTCGCAATCGTTCTTTCCATCGATAATGGTCGCGAATGCGTGATATTCGATGTTTCCCATCGTTCTTGATCGACGGTAAGTAAGAATTCACATCCCAGCACTCGCAATCAATCTTTCTATCGATAATTGGCACGAATACGTGATATTCGATGTTAGCAAGCGTTGTGCATCGACGATAAGTAAGAATTCACATCCCAGCACTCGCAATCAATCTTTCTATCGATAATTGGCACGAATACGTGATATTCGATGTGAGCAAGCGTTGTGCATCGACGGTAAGTAAGAATTCTCATCCCAGCACTCGCAAACAATCTTTCTATCGATAATTGGCACGAATACGTGATATTCGATGTTTCCAAGCGTTGTGCATCGACGGTAAGTAAGAATTCACATCCCAGCACTCGCAATCAATCATTCTATCGATAATTGGCACGAATACGTGATATTCGATGTTAGCAAGCGTTGTGCATCGACGGTAAGTAAGAATTCTCATCCCAGCACTCGCAAACAATCTTTCTATCGATAATTGGCACGAATACGTGATATTCGATGTGAGCAAGCGTTGTGCATCGACGATAAGTAAGAATTCACATCCCAGAACTCGCAATCAATCTTTCTATCGATAATTGGCACGAATACGTGATATTCGATGTTAGCAAGCGTTGTGCATCGACGGTAAGTAAGAATTCACATCCCAGTACTCGCAATCAATCTTTCTATCGATAATGGGCACGAATACGTGATATTCGATGTTAGCAAGCGTTGTGCATCGACGGTAAGTAAGAATTCTCATCCCAGCACTCGCAAACAATCTTTCTATCGATAATTGGCACGAATACGTGATATTCGATGTTAGCAAGCGTTGTGCATCGACGGTAAGTAAGAATTCTCATCCCAGCACTCGCAAACAATCTTTCTATCGATAATTGGCACGAATACGTGATATTCGATGTTAGCAAGCGTTGTGCATCGACGATAAGTAAGAATTCACATCCCAGCACTCGCAATCAATCTTTCTATCGATAATTGGCACGAATACGTGATATTCGATGTGAGCAAGCGTTGTGCATCGACGGTAAGTAAGAATTCTCATCCCAGCACTCGCAAACAATCTTTCTATCGATAATTGGCACGAATACGTGATATTCAATGTGAGCAAGAGTTGTGCATCGACGGTAAGTAAGAATTCTCATCCCAGCACTCGCAAACAATCTTTCTATCGATAATTGGCACGAATACGTGATATTCGATGTGAGCAAGCGTTGTGCATCGACGGTAAGTAAGAATTCACATCCCAGCACTCGCAATCAATCTTTCTATCGATAATTGGCACGAATACGTGATATTCGATGTTAGCAAGCGTTGTGCATCGACGGCAAGTAAGAATTCACATCCCAGTACTCGCAATCAATCTTTCTATCGATAATTGGCACGAATACGTGATATTCGATGTGAGCAAGCGTTGTGCATCGACGGTAAGTAAGAATTCTCATCCCAGCACTCGCAATCAATCTTTCTATCGATAATTGGCACGAATACGTGATATTCGATGTTAGCAAGCGTTGTGCATCGACGGTAAGTAAGGATTCATATCCCGGCCTTGCAATTAATCTTTCCATCGAATATTGGCACGAATACGTGATATTCGATGTTTCCAAGCGTTGTGCATCGACGGTAAGTAAGAATTCACATCCCAGCACTCGCAATCAATCATTCTATCGATAATTGGCACGCATACGTGATATTCGATGTTAGCAAGCGTTGTGCATCGACGGTAAGTAAGAATTCTCATCCCAGCACTCGCAAACAATCTTTCTATCGATAATTGGCACGAATACGTGATATTCGATGTGAGCAAGCGTTGTGCATCGACGGTAAGTAAGAATTCACATCCCAGCACTCGCAATCAATCTTTCTATCGATAATTGGCACGAATACGTGATATTCGATGTTAGCAAGCGTTGTGCATCGACGGCAAGTAAGAATTCACATCCCAGTACTCGCAATCAATCTTTCTATCGATAATTGGCACGAATACGTGATATTCGATGTGAGCAAGCGTTGTGCATCGACGGTAAGTAAGAATTCTCATCCCAGCACTCGCAATCAATCTTTCTATCGATAATTGGCACGAAAACGTGATATTCGATGTTAGCAAGCGTTGTGCATCGACGGTAAGTAAGGATTCATATCCCGACCTTGCAATTAATCTTTCCATCGATTATTGGCACGAATACGTGATATTCGATGTTTCCAAGCGTTGTGCATCGACGGTAAGTAAGAATTCACATCCCAGCACTCGCAATCAATCATTCTATCGATAATTGGCACGAATACGTGATATTCGATGTTAGCAAGCGTTGTGCATCGACGGTAAGTAAGAATTCACATCCCAGTACTCGCAATCAATCTTTCTATCGATAATTGGCACGAATACGTGATATTCGATGTTAGCAAGCGTTGTGCATCGACGGTAAGTAAGGATTCATATCCCGACCTTGCAATTAATCTTTCCATCGATTATTGGCACGAATACGTGATATTCGATGTTTCCAAGCGTTGTGCATCGACGGTAAGTAAGAATTCACATCCCAGCACTCGCAATCAATCATTCTATCGATAATTGGCACGAATACGTGATATTCGATGTTAGCAAGCGTTGTGCATCGACGGTAAGTAAGGATTCATATCCCGACCTTGCAATTAATCTTTCCATCGATTATTGGCACGAATACGTGATATTCGATGTTTCCAAGCGTTGTGCATCGACGGTAAGTAAGAATTCACATCCCAGCACTCGCAATCAATCATTCTATCGATAATTGGCACGAATACGTGATATTCGATGTTAGCAAGCGTTGTGCATCGACGGTAAGTAAGAATTCACATCCCAGTACTCGCAATCAATCTTTCTATCGATAATTGGCACGAATACGTGATATTCGATGTTAGCAAGCGTTGTGCATCGACGGTAAGTAAGAATTCTCATCCCAGCACTCGCAAACAATCTTTCTATCGATAATTGGCACGAATACGTGATATTCGATGTTAGCAAGCGTTGTGCAACGACGGTAAGTAAGAATTCTCATCCCAGCACTCGCAAACAATCTTTCTATCGATAATTGGCACGAATACGTGATATTCGATGTTAGCAAGCGTTGTGCATCGACGATAAGTAAGAATTCACATCCCAGCACTCGCAATCAATCTTTCTATCGATAATTGGCACGAATACGTGATATTCGATGTGAGCAAGCGTTGTGCATCGACGGTAAGTAAGAATTCTCATCCCAGCACTCGCAAACAATCTTTCTATCGATAATTGGCACGAATACGTGATATTCCATGTGAGCAAGCGTTGTGCATCGACGGTAAGTAAGAATTCTCATCCCAGCACTCGCAAACAATCTTTCTATCGATAATTGGCACGAATACGTGATATTCGATGTGAGCAAGCGTTGTGCATCGACGGTAAGTAAGAATTCACATCCCAGCACTCGCAATCAATCTTTCTATCGATAATTGGCACGAATACGTGATATTCGATGTTAGCAAGCGTTGTGCATCGACGGTAAGTAAGAATTCTCATCCCAGCACTCGCAAACAATCTTTCTATCGATAATTGGCACGAATACGTGATATTCGATGTTAGCAAGCGTTGTGCATCGACGGTAAGTAAGAATTCTCATCCCAGCACTCGCAAACAATCTTTCTATCGATAATTGGCACGAATACGTGATATTCGATGTTAGCAAGCGTTGTGCATCGACGATAAGTAAGAATTCACATCCCAGCACTCGCAATCAATCTTTCTATCGATAATTGGCACGAATACGTGATATTCGATGTGAGCAAGCGTTGTGCATCGACGGTAAGTAAGAATTCTCATCCCAGCACTCGCAAACAATCTTTCTATCGATAATTGGCACGAATACGTGATATTCCATGTGAGCAAGCGTTGTGCATCGACGGTAAGTAAGAATTCTCATCCCAGCACTCGCAAACAATCTTTCTATCGATAATTGGCACGAATACGTGATATTCGATGTGAGCAAGCGTTGTACATCGACGGTAAGTAAGAATTCACATCCCAGCACTCGCAATCAATCTTTCTATCGATAATTGGCACGAATACGTGATATTCGATGTTAGCAAGCGTTGTGCATCGACGATAAGTAAGAATTCACATCCCAGCACTCGCAATCAATCTTTCTATCGATAATTGGCACGAATACGTGATATTCGATGTGAGCAAGCGTTGTGCATCGACGGTAAGTAAGAATTCTCATCCCAGCACTCGCAAACAATCTTTCTATCGATAATTGGCACGAATACGTGATATTCCATGTGAGCAAGCGTTGTGCATCGACGGTAAGTAAGAATTCTCATCCCAGCACTCGCAAACAATCTTTCTATCGATAATTGGCACGAATACGTGATATTCGATGTGAGCAAGCGTTGTGCATCGACGGTAAGTAAGAATTCACATCCCAGCACTCGCAATCAATCTTTCTATCGATAATTGGCACGAATACGTGATATTCGATGTTAGCAAGCGTTGTGCATCGACGATAAGTAAGAATTCACATCCCAGCACTCGCAATCAATCTTTCTATCGATAATTGGCACGAATACGTGATATTCGATGTGAGCAAGCGTTGTGCATCGACGGTAAGTAAGAATTCTCATCCCAGCACTCGCAAACAATCTTTCTATCGATAATTGGCACGAATGCGTGATATTCGATGTTAGCAAGCGTTGTGCATCGACGGTAAGTAAGAATTCTCATCCCAGCCCTCGCAATCGTGCTTTCTATCGATAATGGTCGCGAATACGTGATATTCGGTGTTTCCCATCGTTCTGGATCGACGGTAAGTAAGAATTCACATCCCAGCACTCGCAATCAATCTTTCTATCGATAATTGGCACGAATACGTGATATTCGATGTTAGCAAGCGTAGTGCATCGACGGTAAGTAAGGATTTACATCCCAGCACTCGCAATCAATCTTTCTATCGATAATTGGCACGAATACGTGATATTCGATGTGAGCAAGCGTTGTGCATCGACGGTAAGTAAGAATTCTCATCCCAGCACTCGCAAACAATCTTTCTATCGATAATTGGCACGAATACGTGATATTCGATGTGAGCAAGCGTTGTGCAACGACGGTAAGTAAGAATTCACTTCCCAGCACTCGCAATCAATCTTTCTATCGATAATTGGCACGAATACGTGATATTCGATGTTAGCAAGCGTTGTGCATCGACGGCAAGTAAGAATTCACATCCCAGTACTCGCAATCAATCTTTCTATCGATAATTGGCACGAATACGTGATATTCGATGTGAGCAAGCGTTGTGCATCGACGGTAAGTAAGAATTCTCATCCCAGCACTCGCAAACAATCTTTCTATCGATAATTGGCACGAATACGTGATATTCGATGTTAGCAAGCGTTGTGTATCGACGGTAAGTAAGAATTCTCATCCCAGCACTCGCAAACAATCTTTCTATCGATAATTGGCACGAATACGTGATATTCGATGTTAGCAAGCGTTGTGCATCGACGGTAAGTAAGAATTCTCATCCCAGCACTCGCAAACAATCTTTCTATCGATAATTGGCACGAATACGTGATATTCGATGTTAGCAAGCGTTGTGCATCGACGATAAGTAAGAATTCACATCCCAGCACTCGCAATCAATCTTTCTATCGATAATTGGCACGAATACGTGATATTCGATGTTAGCAAGCGTTGTGCATCGACGATAAGTAAGAATTCACATCCCAGAACTCGCAATCAATCTTTCTATCGATAATTGGCACGAATACGTGATATTCGATGTTAGCAAGCGTTGTGCATCGACGGTAAGTAAGAATTCACATCCCCAGTACTCGCAATCAATCTTTCTATCGATAATTGGCACGAATACGTGATATTCGATGTTAGCAAGCGTTGTGCATCGACGGTAAGTAAGAATTCTCATCCCAGCACTCGCAAACAATCTTTCTATCGATAATTGGCACGAATACGTGATATTCGATGTTAGCAAGCGTTGTGCATCGACGGTAAATAAGAATTCTCATCCCAGCACTCGCAAACAATCTTTCTATCGATAATTGGCACGAATACGTGATATTCGATGTGAGCAAGCGTTGTGCATCGACGGTAAGTAAGAATTCACATCCCAGCACTCGCAATCAATCTTTCTATCGATAATTGGCACGAATACGTGATATTCGATGTTAGCAAGCGTTGTGCATCGACGGCAAGTAAGAATTCACATCCCAGTACTCGCAATCAATCTTTCTATCGATAATTGGCACGAATACGTGATATTCGATGTGAGCAAGCGTTGTGCATCGACGGTAAGTAAGAATTCTCATCCCAGCACTCGCAATCAATCTTTCTATCGATAATTGGCACGAATACGTGATATTCGATGTTAGCAAGCGTTGTGCATCGACGGTAAGTAAGGATTCATATCCCGGCCTTGCAATTAATCTTTCCATCGATTATTGGCACGAATACGTGATATTCGATGTTTCCAAGCGTTGTGCATCGACGGTAAGTAAGAATTCACATCCCAGCACTCGCAATCAATCATTCTATCGATAATTGGCACGAATACGTGATATTCGATGTTAGCAAGCGTTGTGCATCGACGGTAAGTAAGAATTCACATCCCAGTACTCGCAATCAATCTTTCTATCGATAATTGGCACGAATACGTGATATTCGATGTTAGCAAGCGTTGTGCATCGACGGTAAGTAAGAATTCTCATCCCAGCACTCGCAAACAATCTTTCTATCGATAATTGGCACGAATACGTGATATTCGATGTTAGCAAGCGTTGTGCATCGACGGTAAGTAAGAATTCTCATCCCAGCACTCGCAAACAATCTTTCTATCGATAATTGGCACGAATACGTGATATTCGATGTTAGCAAGCGTTGTGCATCGACGATAAGTAAGAATTCACATCCCAGCACTCGCAATCAATCTTTCTATCGATAATTGGCACGAATACGTGATATTCGATGTGAGCAAGCGTTGTGCATCGACGGTAAGTAAGAATTCTCATCCCAGCACTCGCAAACAATCTTTCTATCGATAATTGGCACGAATACGTGATATTCCATGTGAGCAAGCGTTGTGCATCGACGGTAAGTAAGAATTCTCATCCCAGCACTCGCAAACAATCTTTCTATCGATAATTGGCACGAATACGTGATATTCGATGTGAGCAAGCGTTGTGCATCGACGGTAAGTAAGAATTCACATCCCAGCACTCGCAATCAATCTTTCTATCGATAATTGGCACGAATACGTGATATTCGATGTTAGCAAGCGTTGTGCATCGACGATAAGTAAGAATTCACATCCCAGCACTCGCAATCAATCTTTCTATCGATAATTGGCACGTATACGTGATATTCGATGTGAGCAAGCGTTGTGCATCGACGGTAAGTAAGAATTCTCATCCCAGCACTCGCAAACAATCTTTCTATCGATAATTGGCACGAATACGTGATATTCGATGTGAGCAAGCGTTGTGCATCGACGGTAAGTAAGAATTCACATCCCAGCACTCGCAATCAATCTTTCTATCGATAATTGGCACGAATACGTGATATTCGATGTTAGCAAGCGTTGTGCATCGACGGCAAGTAAGAATTCACATCCCAGTACTCGCAATCAATCTTTCTATCGATAATTGGCACGAATACGTGATATTCGATGTGAGCAAGCGTTGTGCATCGATGATAAGTAAGAATTCACATCCCAGCACTCGCAATCAATCTTTCTATCGATAATTGGCACGAATACGTGATATTCGATGTGAGCAAGCGTTGTGCATCGACGGTAAGTAAGAATTCACATCCCAGCACTCGCAATCAATCTTTCTATCGATAATTGGCACGAATACGTGATATTCGATGTTAGCAAGCGTTGTGCATCGACGGTAAGTAAGAATTCTCATCCCAGCACTCGCAAACAATCTTTCTATCGATAATTGGCACGAATACGTGATATTCGATGTGAGCAAGCGTTGTGCATCGACGGTAAGTAAGAATTCACATCCCAGCACTCGCAATCAATCTTTCTATCGATAATTGGCACGAATACGTGATATTCGATGTTAGCAAGCGTTTTGCATCGACGGCAAGTAAGAATTCACATTCCAGTACTCGCAATCAATCTTTCTATCGATAATTGGCACGAATACGTGATATTCGATGTGAGCAAGCGTTGTGCATCGACGATAAGTAAGAATTCTCATCCCAGCACTCGCAATCAATCTTTCTATCGATAATTGGCACGAATACGTGATATTCGATGTGAGCAAGCGTTGTGCATCGACGGTAAGTAAGAATTCTCATCCCAGCACTCGCAAACAATCTTTCTATCGATAATTGGCACGAATACGTGATATTCGATGTTAGCAAGCGTTGTGCATCGACGATAAGTAAGAATTCACATCCCAGCACTCGCAATCAATCTTTCTATCGATAATTGGCACGAATACGTGATATTCGATGTGAGCAAGCGTTGTGCATCGACGGTAAGTAAGAATTCTCATCCCAGCACTCGCAAACAATCTTTCTATCGATAATTGGCACGAATACGTGATATTCGATGTGAGCAAGCGTTGTGCATCGACGGTAAGTAAGAATTCACATCCCAGCACTCGCAATCAATCTTTCTATCGATAATTGGCACGAATACGTGATATTCGATGTTAGCAAGCGTTGTGCATCGACGGCAAGTAAGAATTCACATTCCAGTACTCGCAATCAATCTTTCTATCGATAATTGGCACGAATACGTGATATTCGATGTGAGCAAGCGTTGTGCATCGACGGTAAGTAAGAATTCTCATCCCAGCACTCGCAATCAATCTTTCTATCGATAATTGGCACGAATACGTGATATTCGATGTTAGCAAGCGTTGTGCATCGACGATAAGTAAGAATTCACATCCCAGCACTCGCAATCAATCTTTCTATCGATAATTGGCACGAATACGTGATATTCGATGTGAGCAAGCGTTGTGCATCGACGGTAAGTAAGAATTCTCATCCCAGCACTCGCAAACAATCTTTCTATCGATAATTGGCACGAATACGTGATATTCGATGTTAGCAAGCGTTGTGCATCGACGATAAGTAAGAATTCACATCCCAGCACTCGCAATCAATCTTTCTATCGATAATTGGCACGAATACGTGATATTCGATGTGAGCAAGCGTTGTGCATCGACGGTAAGTAAGAATTCTCATCCCAGCACTCGCAAACAATCTTTCTATCGATAATTGGCACGAATACGTGATATTCGAATGTGAGCAAGCGTTGTGCATCGACGGTAAGTAAGAATTCACATCCCAGCACTCGCAATCCATCTTTCTATCGATAATTGGCACGAATACGTGATATTCGATGTTAGCAAGCGTTGTGCATCGACGGCAAGTAAGAATTCACATTCCAGTACTCGCAATCAATCTTTCTATCGATAATTGCCACGAATACGTGATATTCGATGTGAGCAAGCGTTGTGCATCGACGGTAAGTAAGAATTCTCATCCCAGCACTCGCAATCAATCTTTCTATCGATAATTGGCACGAATACGTGATATTCGATGTTAGCAAGCGTTGTGCATCGACGATAAGTAAGAATTCACATCCCAGCACTCGCAATCAATCTTTCTATCGATAATTGGCACGAATACGTGATATTCGATGTGAGCAAGCGTTGTGCATCGACGGTAAGTAAGAATTCACATCCCAGCACTCGCAATCAATCTTTCTATCGATAATTGGCACGAATACGTGATATTCGATGTTAGCAAGCGTTGTGCATCGACGATAAGTAAGAATTCACATCCCAGCACTCGCAATCAATCTTTCTATCGATAATTGGCACGAATACGTGATATTCGATGTGAGCAAGCGTTGTGCATCGACGGTAAGTAAGAATTCTCATCCCAGCACTCGCAAACAATCTTTCTATCGATAATTGGCACGAATACGTGATATTCCATGTGAGCAAGCGTTGTGCATCGACGGTAAGTAAGAATTCTCATCCCAGCACTCGCAAACAATCTTTCTATCGATAATTGGCACGAATACGTGATATTCGATGTGAGCAAGCGTTGTGCATCGACGGTAAGTAAGAATTCACATCCCAGCACTCGCAATCAATCTTTCTATCGATAATTGGCACGAATACGTGATATTCGATGTGAGCAAGCGTTGTGCATCGACGGTAAGTAAGAATTCACATCCCAGCACTCGCAAACAATCTTTCTATCGATAATTGGCACGAATACGTGATATTCGATGTTAGCAAGCGTTGTGCATCGACGATAAGTAAGAATTCACATCCCAGCACTCGCAATCCATCTTTCTATCGATAATTGGCACGAATACGTGATATTCGATGTTAGCAAGCGTTGTGCATCGACGGCAAGTAAGAATTCACATTCCAGTACTCGCAATCAATCTTTCTATCGATAATTGCCACGAATACGTGATATTCGATGTGAGCAAGCGTTGTGCATCGACGGTAAGTAAGAATTCTCATCCCAGCACTCGCAATCAATCTTTCTATCGATAATTGGCACGAATACGTGATATTCGATGTTAGCAAGCGTTGTGCATCGACGATAAGTAAGAATTCACATCCCAGCACTCGCAATCAATCTTTCTATCGATAATTGGCACGAATACGTGATATTCGATGTGAGCAAGCGTTGTGCATCGACGGTAAGTAAGAATTCACATCCCAGCACTCGCAATCAATCTTTCTATCGATAATTGGCACGAATACGTGATATTCGATGTTAGCAAGCGTTGTGCATCGACGATAAGTAAGAATTCACATCCCAGCACTCGCAATCAATCTTTCTATCGATAATTGGCACGAATACGTGATATTCGATGTGAGCAAGCGTTGTGCATCGACGGTAAGTAAGAATTCTCATCCCAGCACTCGCAAACAATCTTTCTATCGATAATTGGCACGAATACGTGATATTCCATGTGAGCAAGCGTTGTGCATCGACGGTAAGTAAGAATTCTCATCCCAGCACTCGCAATCAATCTTTCTATCGATAATTGGCACGAATACGTGATATTCGATGTGAGCAAGCGTTGTGCATCGACGGTAAGTAAGAATTCACATCCCAGCACTCGCAATCAATCTTTCTATCGATAATTGGCACGAATACGTGATATTCGATGTTAGCAAGCGTTGTGCATCGACGATAAGTAAGAATTCACATCCCAGCACTCGCAATCAATCTTTCTATCGATAATTGGCACGAATACGTGATATTCGATGTGAGCAAGCGTTGTGCATCGACGGTAAGTAAGAATTCTCATCCCAGCACTCGCAAACAATCTTTCTATCGATAATTGGCACGAATACGTGATATTCGATGTGAGCAAGCGTTGTGCATCGACGGTAAGTAAGAATTCACATCCCAGCACTCGCAATCAATCTTTCTATCGATAATTGGCACGAATACGTGATATTCGATGTTAGCAAGCGTTGTGCATCGACGGCAAGTAAGAATTCACATCCCAGTACTCGCAATCAATCTTTCTATCGATAATTGGCACGAATACGTGATATTCGATGTTAGCAAGCGTTGTGCATCGACGGTAAGTAAGAATTCTCATCCCAGCACTCGCAATCAATCTTTCTATCGATAATTGGCACGAATACGTGATATTCGATGTTAGCAAGCGTTGTGCATCGATGATAAGTAAGAATTCACATCCCAGCACTCGCAATCAATCTTTCTATCGATAATTGGCACGAATACGTGATATTCGATGTGAGCAAGCGTTGTGCATCGACGGTAAGTAAGAATTCACATCCCAGCACTCGCAATCAATCTTTCTATCGATAATTGGCACGAATACGTGATATTCGATGTTAGCAAGCGTTGTGCATCGACGGTAAGTAAGAATTCTCATCCCAGCACTCGCAAACAATCTTTCTATCGATAATTGGCACGAATACGTGATATTCGATGTGAGCAAGCGTTGTGCATCGACGGTAAGTAAGAATTCACATCCCAGCACTCGCAATCAATCTTTCTATCGATAATTGGCACGAATACGTGATATTCGATGTTAGCAAGCGTTTTGCATCGACGGCAAGTAAGAATTCACATTCCAGTACTCGCAATCAATCTTTCTATCGATAATTGGCACGAATACGTGATATTCGATGTGAGCAAGCGTTGTGCATCGACGATAAGTAAGAATTCTCATCCCAGCACTCGCAATCAATCTTTCTATCGATAATTGGCACGAATACGTGATATTCGATGTGAGCAAGCGTTGTGCATCGACGGTAAGTAAGAATTCTCATCCCAGCACTCGCAAACAATCTTTCTATCGATAATTGGCACGAATACGTGATATTCGATGTTAGCAAGCGTTGTGCATCGACGATAAGTAAGAATTCACATCCCAGCACTCGCAATCAATCTTTCTATCGATAATTGGCACGAATACGTGATATTCGATGTGAGCAAGCGTTGTGCATCGACGGTAAGTAAGAATTCTCATCCCAGCACTCGCAATCAATCTTTCTATCGATAATTGGCACGAATACGTGATATTCGATGTTAGCAAGCGTTGTGCATCGACGATAAGTAAGAATTCACATCCCAGCACTCGCAATCAATCTTTCTATCGATAATTGGCACGAATACGTGATATTCGATGTGAGCAAGCGTTGTGCATCGACGGTAAGTAAGAATTCTCATCCCAGCACTCGCAAACAATCTTTCTATCGATAATTGGCACGAATACGTGATATTCGATGTTAGCAAGCGTTGTGCATCGACGGTAAGTAAGAATTCACATCCCAGCACTCGCAATCAATCTTTCTATCGATAATTGGCACGAATACGTGATATTCGATGTGAGCAAGCGTTGTGCATCGACGGTAAGTAAGAATTCTCATCCCAGCACTCGCAAACAATCTTTCTATCGATAATTGGCACGAATACGTGATATTCGATGTGAGCAAGCGTTGTGCATCGACGGTAAGTAAGAATTCACATCCCAGCACTCGCAATCAATCTTTCTATCGATAATTGGCACGAATACGTGATATTCGATGTTAGCAAGCGTTTTGCATCGACGGCAAGTAAGAATTCACATTCCAGTACTCGCAATCAATCTTTCTATCGATAATTGGCACGAATACGTGATATTCGATGTGAGCAAGCGTTGTGCATCGACGGTAAGTAAGAATTCTCATCCCAGCACTCGCAATCAATCTTTCTATCGATAATTGGCACGAATACGTGATATTCGATGTTAGCAAGCGTTGTGCATCGACGATAAGTAAGAATTCACATCCCAGCACTCGCAATCAATCTTTCTATCGATAATTGGCACGAATACGTGATATTCGATGTGAGCAAGCGTTGTGCATCGACGGTAAGTAAGAATTCTCATCCCAGCACTCGCAAACAATCTTTCTGTCGATAATTGGCACGAATACGTGATATTCGATGTTAGCAAGCGTTGTGCATCGACGATAAGTAAGAATTCACATCCCAGCACTCGCAATCAATCTTTCTATCGATAATTGGCACGAATACGTGATATTCGATGTGAGCAAGCGTTGTGCATCGACGGTAAGTAAGAATTCTCATCCCAGCACTCGCAAACAATCTTTCTATCGATAATTGGCACGAATACGTGATATTCGATGTGAGCAAGCGTTGTGCATCGACGGTAAGTAAGAATTCACATCCCAGCACTCGCAATCAATCTTTCTATCGATAATTGGCACGAATACGTGATATTCGATGTTAGCAAGCGTTGTGCATCGACGGCAAGTAAGAATTCACATTCCAGTACTCGCAATCAATCTTTCTATCGATAATTGGCACGAATACGTGATATTCGATGTGAGCAAGCGTTGTGCATCGACGGTAAGTAAGAATTCTCATCCCAGCACTCGCAATCAATCTTTCTATCGATAATTGGCACGAATACGTGATATTCGATGTTAGCAAGCGTTGTGCATCGACGATAAGTAAGAATTCACATCCCAGCACTCGCAATCAATCTTTCTATCGATAATTGGCACGAATACGTGATATTCGATGTGAGCAAGCGTTGTGCATCGACGGTAAGTAAGAATTCTCATCCCAGCACTCGCAATCAATCTTTCTGTCGATAATTGGCACGAATACGTGATATTCGATGTTAGCAAGCGTTGTGCATCGACGATAAGTAAGAATTCACATCCCAGCACTCGCAATCAATCTTTCTATCGATAATTGGCACGAATACGTGATATTCGATGTGAGCAAGCGTTGTGCATCGACGGTAAGTAAGAATTCTCATCCCAGCACTCGCAAACAATCTTTCTATCGATAATTGGCACGAATACGTGATATTCGATGTGAGCAAGCGTTGTGCATCGACGGTAAGTAAGAATTCACATCCCAGTACTCGCAATCAATCTTTCTATCGATAATTGGCACGAATACGTGATATTCGATGTGAGCAAGCGTTGTGCATCGACGGTAAGTAAGAATTCACATCCCAGCACTCGCAATCAATCTTTCTTTCGATAATTGGCACGAATACGTGATATTCGATGTTAGCAAGCGTTGTGCATCGACGATAAGTAAGAATTCACATCCCAGCACTCGCAATCAATCTTTCTATCGATAATTGGCACGAATACGTGATATTCGATGTTAGCAAGCGTTGTGCATCGACGGTAAGTAAGAATTCACATCCCAGTACTCGCAATCAATCTTTCTATCGATAATTGGCACGAATACGTGATATTCGATGTTAGCAAGCGTTGTGCATCGACGGTAAGTAAGGATTCACATCCCAGCACTCGCAATCAATCTTTCTATCGATAATTGGCACGAATGCGTGATATTCGATGTTCTCAAGCGTTCTCCATCAACAGTAGGTAAGGATTCACTTCCCTGCCCTCGTAATCGTTATTTCTATCGATAATTGGCACGAATACGTGATATTCGATGTTTCCAATCGTTCTGCATTAACGCCAAGAAAGGATTCACATTCCAGCCTTCGCATTCGTTCCTTCTATCGATAATGGGCACGAATACGTGATATTCCATATTTCCAAGCGTTAGGCATCGACGGCAACTAATTCTTCACTTCCCAGTACTCGCAATCAATCTTTCTATCGATAATTGGCACGAATACGTGATATTCGATGTGAGCAAGCGTTGTGCATCGACGGTAAGTAAGAATTCTCATCCCAGCACTCGCAATCAATCTTTCTATCGATAATTGGCACGAATACGTGATATTCGATGTGAGCAAGCGTTGTGCATCGACGGTAAGTAAGAATTCACATCCCAGCACTCGCAATCAATCTTTCTATCGATAATTGGCACGAATACGTGATATTCGATGTAAGCAAGCGTTGTGCATCGACGGTAAGTAAGAATTCACATCCCAGCACTCGCAATCAATCTTTCTATCGATAATTGGCACGAATACGTGATATTCGATGTGAGCAAGCGTTGTGCATCGACGGTAAGTAAGAATTCTCATCCCAGCACTCGCAAACAATCTTTCTATCGATAAATGGCACGAATACGTGATATTCGATGTGAGCAAGCGTTGTGCATCGACGGTAAGTAAGAATTCACATCCCAGCACTCGCAATCAATCTTTCTATCGATAATTGGCACGAATACGTGATATTCGATGTTAGCAAGCGTTGTGCATCGACGATAAGTAAGAATTCACATCCCAGCACTCGCAATCAATCTTTCTATCGATAATTGGCACGAATACGTGATATTCGATGTGAGCAAGCGTTGTGCATCGACGGTAAGTAAGAATTCTCATCCCAGCACTCGCAAACAATCTTTCTATCGATAATTGGCACGAATACGTGATATTCGATGTGAGCAAGCGTTGTGCATCGACGGTAAGTAAGAATTCACATCCCAGTACTCGCAATCAATCTTTCTATCGATAATTGGCACGAATACGTGATATTCGATGTGAGCAAGCGTTGTGCATCGACGGTAAGTAAGAATTCACATCCCAGCACTCGCAATCAATCTTTCTTTCGATAATTGGCACGAATACGTGATATTCGATGTTAGCAAGCGTTGTGCATCGACGGCAAGTAAGAATTCACACCCCAGTACTCGCAATCAATCTTTCTATCGATAATTGGCACGAATACGTGATATTCGATGTGAGCAAGCGTTGTGCATCGACGGTAAGTAAGAATTCTCATCCCAGCACTCGCAATCAATCTTTCTATCGATAATTGGCACGAATACGTGATATTCGATGTTAGCAAGCGTTGTGCATCGACGATAAGTGAGAATTCACATCCCAGCACTCGCAATCAATCTTTCTATCGATAATTGGCACGAATACGTGATATTCGATGTGAGCAAGCGTTGTGCATCGACGGTAAGTAAGAATTCACATCCCAGCACTCGCAATCAATCTTTCTATCGATAATTGGCACGAATACGTGATATTCGATGTTAGCAAGCGTTGTGCATCGACGATAAGTAAGAATTCACATCCCAGCACTCGCAATCAATCTTTCTATCGATAATTGGCACGAATACGTGATATTCGATGTTAGCAAGCGTTGTGCATCGACGGTAAGTAAGAATTCTCATCCCAGCACTCGCAAACAATCTTTCTATCGATAATTGGCACGAATACGTGATATTCGATGTGAGCAAGCGTTGTGCATCGACGGGTAAGTAAGAATTCACATCCCAGCACTCGCAATCAATCTTTCTATCGATAATTGGCACGAATACGTGATATTCGATGTTAGCAAGCGTTGTGCATCGACGATAAGTAAGAATTCACATCCCAGCACTCGCAATCAATCTTTCTATCGATAATTGGCACGAATACGTGATATTCGATGTTAGCAAGCGTTGTGCATCGACGGTAAGTAAGAATTCTCATCCCAGCACTCGCAAACAATCTTTCTATCGATAATTGGCACGAATACGTGATATTCGATGTGAGCAAGCGTTGTGCATCGACGGTAAGTAAGAATTCACATCCCAGCACTCGCAATCAATCTTTCTTTCGATAATTGGCACGAATACGTGATATTCGATGTTAGCAAGCGTTGTGCATCGACGGCAAGTAAGAATTCACACCCCAGTACTCGCAATCAATCTTTCTATCGATAATTGGCACGAATACGTGATATTCGATGTGAGCAAGCGTTGTGCATCGACGGTAAGTAAGAATTCTCATCCCAGCACTCGCAATCAATCTTTCTATCGATAATTGGCACGAATACGTGATATTCGATGTGAGCAAGCGTTGTGCATCGACGGTAAGTAAGAATTCACATCCCAGCACTCGCAATCAATCTTTCTATCGATAATTGGCACGAATACGTGATATTCGATGTAAGCAAGCGTTGTGCATCGACGGTAAGTAAGAATTCACATCCCAGCACTCGCAATCAATCTTTCTATCGATAATTGGCACGAATACGTGATATTCGATGTTAGCAAGCGTTGTGCATCGACGGTAAGTAAGAATTCTCATCCCAGCACTCGCAAACAATCTTTCTATCGATAATTGGCACGAATACGTGATATTCGATGTGAGCAAGCGTTGTGCATCGACGGTAAGTAAGAATTCACATCCCAGTACTCGCAATCAATCTTTCTATCGATAATTGGCACGAATACGTGATATTCGATGTTAGCAAGCGTTGTGCATCGACGGTAAGTAAGAATTCTCATCCCAGCACTCGCAATCAATCTTTCTATCGATAATTGGCACGAATACGTGATATTCGATGTGAGCAAGCGTTGTGCATCGACGGTAAGTAAGAATTCACATCCCAGCACTCGCAATCAATCTTTCTATCGATAAATGGCACGAATACGTGATATTCGATGTGAGCAAGCGTTGTGCATCGACGGTAAGTAAGAATTCACATCCCAGCACTCGCAATCAATCTTTCTATCGATAATTGGCACGAATACGTGATATTCGATGTTAGCAAGCGTTGTGCATCGACGATAAGTAAGAATTCACATCCCAGCACTCGCAATCAATCTTTCTATCGATAATTGGCACGAATACGTGATATTCGATGTGAGCAAGCGTTGTGCATCGACGGTAAGTAAGAATTCTCATCCCAGCACTCGCAAACAATCTTTCTATCGATAATTGGCACGAATACGTGATATTCGATGTGAGCAAGCGTTGTGCATCGACGGTAAGTAAGAATTCACATCCCAGTACTCGCAATCAATCTTTCTATCGATAATTGGCACGAATACGTGATATTCGATGTGAGCAAGCGTTGTGCATCGACGGTAAGTAAGAATTCACATCCCAGCACTCGCAATCAATCTTTCTTTCGATAATTGGCACGAATACGTGATATTCGATGTTAGCAAGCGTTGTGCATCGACGGCAAGTAAGAATTCACACCCCAGTACTCGCAATCAATCTTTCTATCGATAATTGGCACGAATACGTGATATTCGATGTGAGCAAGCGTTGTGCATCGACGGTAAGTAAGAATTCTCATCCCAGCACTCGCAATCAATCTTTCTATCGATAATTGGCACGAATACGTGATATTCGATGTTAGCAAGCGTTGTGCATCGACGATAAGTGAGAATTCACATCCCAGCACTCGCAATCAATCTTTCTATCGATAATTGGCACGAATACGTGATATTCGATGTGAGCAAGCGTTGTGCATCGACGGTAAGTAAGAATTCACATCCCAGCACTCGCAATCAATCTTTCTATCGATAATTGGCACGAATACGTGATATTCGATGTTAGCAAGCGTTGTGCATCGACGATAAGTAAGAATTCACATCCCAGCACTCGCAATCAATCTTTCTATCGATAATTGGCACGAATACGTGATATTCGATGTTAGCAAGCGTTGTGCATCGACGGTAAGCAAGAATTCTCATCCCAGCACTCGCAAACAATCTTTCTATCGATAATTGGCACGAATACGTGATATTCGATGTGAGCAAGCGTTGTGCATCGACGGTAAGTAAGAATTCACATCCCAGCACTCGCAATCAATCTTTCTATCGATAATTGGCACGAATACGTGATATTCGATGTTAGCAAGCGTTGTGCATCGACGATAAGTAAGAATTCACATCCCAGCACTCGCAATCAATCTTTCTATCGATAATTGGCACGAATACGTGATATTCGATGTTAGCAAGCGTTGTGCATCGACGGTAAGTAAGAATTCTCATCCCAGCACTCGCAAACAATCTTTCTATCGATAATTGGCACGAATACGTGATATTCGATGTGAGCAAGCGTTGTGCATCGACGGTAAGTAAGAATTCTCATCCCAGCACTCGCAATCAATCTTTCTATCGATAATTGGCACGAATACGTGATATTCGATGTTAGCAAGCGTTGTGCATCGACGATAAGTGAGAATTCACATCCCAGCACTCGCAATCAATCTTTCTATCGATAATTGGCACGAATACGTGATATTCGATGTGAGCAAGCGTTGTGCATCGACGGTAAGTAAGAATTCATATCCCAGCACTCGCAAACAATCTTTCTATCGATAATTGGCACGAATACGTGATATTCGATGTTAGCAAGCGTTGTGCATCGACGATAAGTAAGAATTCACATCCCAGCACTCGCAATCAATCTTTCTATCGATAATTGGCACGAATACGTGATATTCGATGTGAGCAAGCGTTGTGCATCGACGGTAAGTAAGAATTCTCATCCCAGCACTCGCAATCAATCTTTCTATCGATAATTGGCACGAATACGTGATATTCGATGTTAGCAAGCGTTGTGCATCGACGATAAGTGAGAATTCACATCCCAGCACTCGCAATCAATCTTTCTATCGATAATTGGCACGAATACGTGATATTCGATGTGAGCAAGCGTTGTGCATCGACGGTAAGTAAGAATTCACATCCCAGCACTCGCAATCAATCTTTCTATCGATAATTGGCACGAATACGTGATATTCGATGTTAGCAAGCGTTGTGCATCGACGATAAGTAAGAATTCACATCCCAGCACTCGCAATCAATCTTTCTATCGATAATTGGCACGAATACGTGATATTCGATGTTAGCAAGCGTTGTGCATCGACGGTAAGTAAGAATTCACATCCCAGTACTCGCAATCAATCTTTCTATCGATAATTGGCACGAATACGTGATATTCGATGTTAGCAAGCGTTGTGCATCGACGGTAAGTAAGAATTCTCATCCCAGCACTCGCAAACAATCTTTCTATCGATAATTGGCACGAATACGTGATATTCGATGTGAGCAAGCGTTGTGCATCGACGGTAAGTAAGAATTCACATCCCAGCACTCGCAATCAATCTTTCTATCGATAATTGGCACGAATACGTGATATTCGATGTTAGCAAGCGTTGTGCATCGACGGTAAGTAAGGATTCATTTCCCGGCCTTGCAATTAATCTTTCCATCGATTATTGGCACGAATACGTGATATTCGATGTTTCCAAGCGTTGTGCATCGAGTGTAAGTAAGGATTCACTTCCCGGGCTTTGCAATCAATAATTCTATCGATAATTGGCACGAATACGTGATATTCGATGTTTCCAAGCGTTGTGCATCGACGGTAAGTAAGAATTCACATCCCAGCACTCGCAATCAATCTTTCTATCGATAATTGGCACGAATACGTGATATTCGATGTTAGCAAGCGTTGTGCATCGACGATAAGTAAGAATTCACATCCCAGCACTCGCAATCAATCTTTCTATCGATAATTGGCACGAATACGTGATATTCGATGTTAGCAAGCGTTGTGCATCGACGGTAAGCAAGAATTCTCATCCCAGCACTCGCAAACAATCTTTCTATCGATAATTGGCACGAATACGTGATATTCGATGTGAGCAAGCGTTGTGCATCGACGGTAAGTAAGAATTCACATCCCAGCACTCGCAATCAATCTTTCTATCGATAATTGGCACGAATACGTGATATTCGATGTTAGCAAGCGTTGTGCATCGACGATAAGTAAGAATTCACATCCCAGCACTCGCAATCAATCTTTCTATCGATAATTGGCACGAATACGTGATATTCGATGTTAGCAAGCGTTGTGCATCGACGGTAAGTAAGAATTCTCATCCCAGCACTCGCAAACAATCTTTCTATCGATAATTGGCACGAATACGTGATATTCGATGTGAGCAAGCGTTGTGCATCGACGGTAAGTAAGAATTCTCATCCCAGCACTCGCAATCAATCTTTCTATCGATAATTGGCACGAATACGTGATATTCGATGTTAGCAAGCGTTGTGCATCGACGATAAGTGAGAATTCACATCCCAGCACTCGCAATCAATCTTTCTATCGATAATTGGCACGAATACGTGATATTCGATGTGAGCAAGCGTTGTGCATCGACGGTAAGTAAGAATTCATATCCCAGCACTCGCAAACAATCTTTCTATCGATAATTGGCACGAATACGTGATATTCGATGTTAGCAAGCGTTGTGCATCGACGATAAGTAAGAATTCACATCCCAGCACTCGCAATCAATCTTTCTATCGATAATTGGCACGAATACGTGATATTCGATGTGAGCAAGCGTTGTGCATCGACGGTAAGTAAGAATTCTCATCCCAGCACTCGCAATCAATCTTTCTGTCGATAATTGGCACGAATACGTGATATTCGATGTTAGCAAGCGTTGTGCATCGACGATAAGTAAGAATTCACATCCCAGCACTCGCAATCAATCTTTCTATCGATAATTGGCACGAATACGTGATATTCGATGTGAGCAAGAGTTGTGCATCGACGGTAAGTAAGAATTCTCATCCCAGCACTCGCAAACAATCTTTCTATCGATAATTGGCACGAATACGTGATATTCGATGTGAGCAAGCGTTGTGCATCGACGGTAAGTAAGAATTCACATCCCAGTACTCGCAATCAATCTTTCTATCGATAATTGGCACGAATACGTGATATTCGATGTGAGCAAGCGTTGTGCATCGACGGTAAGTAAGAATTCACATCCCAGCACTCGCAATCAATCTTTCTTTCGATAATTGGCACGAATACGTGATATTCGATGTTAGCAAGCGTTGTGCATCGACGGCAAGTAAGAATTCACACCCCAGTACTCGCAATCAATCTTTCTATCGATAATTGGCACGAATACGTGATATTCGATGTGAGCAAGCGTTGTGCATCGACGGTAAGTAAGAATTCTCATCCCAGCACTCGCAATCAATCTTTCTATCGATAATTGGCACGAATACGTGATATTCGATGTTAGCAAGCGTTGTGCATCGACGATAAGTGAGAATTCACATCCCAGCACTCGCAATCAATCTTTCTATCGATAATTGGCACGAATACGTGATATTCGATGTGAGCAAGCGTTGTGCATCGACGGTAAGTAAGAATTCACATCCCAGCACTCGCAATCAATCTTTCTATCGATAATTGGCACGAATACGTGATATTCGATGTTAGCAAGCGTTGTGCATCGACGATAAGTGAGAATTCACATCCCAGCACTCGCAATCAATCTTTCTATCGATAATTGGCACGAATACGTGATATTCGATGTGAGCAAGCGTTGTGCATCGACGGTAAGTAAGAATTCACATCCCAGCACTCGCAATCAATCTTTCTATCGATAATTGGCACGAATACGTGATATTCGATGTTAGCAAGCGTTGTGCATCGACGGCAAGTAAGAATTCACATCCCAGTACTCGCAATCAATCTTTCTATCGATAATTGGCACGAATACGTGATATTCGATGTGAGCAAGCGTTGTGCATCGACGGTAAGTAAGAATTCTCATCCCAGCACTCGCAATCAATCTTTCTATCGATAATTGGCACGAATACGTGATATTCGATGTGAGCAAGCGTTGTGCATCGACGGTAAGTAAGAATTCACATCCCAGCACTCGCAATCAATCTTTCTATCGATAATTGGCACGAATACGTGATATTCGATGTTAGCAAGCGTTGTGCATCGACGATAAGTAAGAATTCACATCCCAGCACTCGCAATCAATCTTTCTATCGATAATTGGCACGAATACGTGATATTCGATGTTAGCAAGCGTTGTGCATCGACGATAAGTAAGAATTCACATCCCAGCACTCGCAATCAATCTTTCTATCGATAATTGGCACGAATACGTGATATTCGATGTTAGCAAGCGTTGTGCATCGACGGTAAGTAAGAATTCACATCCCAGTACTCGCAATCAATCTTTCTATCGATAATTGGCACGAATACGTGATATTCGATGTTAGCAAGCGTTGTGCATCGACGGTAAGTAAGAATTCTCATCCCAGCACTCGCAATCAATCTTTCTATCGATAATTGGCACGAATACGTGATATTCGATGTGAGCAAGCGTTGTGCATCGACGGTAAGTAAGAATTCACATCCTAGCACTCGCAATCAATCTTTCTATCGATAATTGGCACGAATACGTGATATTCGATGTGAGCAAGCGTTGTGCATCGACGGTAAGTAAGAATTCTCATCCCAGCACTCGCAATCAATCTTTCTATCGATAATTGGCACGAATACGTGATATTCGATGTTAGCAAGCGTTGTGCATCGACGGTAAGTAAGAATTCTCATCCCAGCACTCGCAAACAATCTTTCTATCGATAATTGGCACGAATACGTGATATTCGATGTGAGCAAGCGTTGTGCATCGACGGTAAGTAAGAATTCACATCCCAGCACTCGCAATCAATCTTTCTATCGATAATTGGCACGAATACGTGATATTCGATGTGAGCAAGCGTTGTGCATCGACGGTAAGTAAGAATTCTCATCCCAGCACTCGCAATCAATCTTTCTATCGATAATTGGCACGAATACGTGATATTCGATGTTAGCAAGCGTTGTGCATCGACGGTAAGTAAGAATTCTCATCCCAGCACTCGCAAACAATCTTTCTATCGATAATTGGCACGAATACGTGATATTCGATGTGAGCAAGCGTTGTGCATCGACGGTAAGTAAGAATTCACATCCCAGCACTCGCAATCAATCTTTCTATCGATAATTGGCACGAATACGTGATATTCGATGTGAGCAAGCGTTGTGCATCGACGGTAAGTAAGAATTCTCATCCCAGCACTCGCAATCAATCTTTCTATCGATAATTGGCACGAATACGTGATATTCGATGTTAGCAAGCGTTGTGCATCGACGGTAAGTAAGAATTCTCATCCCAGCACTCGCAAACAATCTTTCTATCGATAATTGGCACGAATACGTGATATTCGATGTGAGCAAGCGTTGTGCATCGACGGTAAGTAAGAATTCACATCCCAGCACTCGCAATCAATCTTTCTATCGATAATTGGCACGAATGCGTGATATTCGATGTTCTCAAGCGTTCTCCATCAACAGTAGGTAAGGATTCACTTCCCTGCCCTCGTAATCGTTATTTCTATCGATAATTGGCACGAATACGTGATATTCGATGTTTCCAATCGTTCTGCATTAACGCCAAGAAAGGATTCACATTCCAGCCTTCGCATTCGTTCCTTCTATCGATAATGGGCACGAATACGTGATATTCCATATTTCCAAGCGTTAGGCATCGACGGCAACTAATTCTTCACTTCCCAGTACTCGCAATCAATCTTTCTATCGATAATTGGCACGAATACGTGATATTCGATGTGAGCAAGCGTTGTGCATCGACGGTAAGTAAGAATTCTCATCCCAGCACTCGCAATCAATCTTTCTATCGATAATTGGCACGAATACGTGATATTCGATGTGAGCAAGCGTTGTGCATCGACGGTAAGTAAGAATTCACATCCCAGCACTCGCAATCAATCTTTCTATCGATAATTGGCACGAATACGTGATATTCGATGTAAGCAAGCGTTGTGCATCGACGGTAAGTAAGAATTCACATCCCAGCACTCGCAATCAATCTTTCTATCGATAATTGGCACGAATACGTGATATTCGATGTGAGCAAGCGTTGTGCATCGACGGTAAGTAAGAATTCTCATCCCAGCACTCGCAAACAATCTTTCTATCGATAAATGGCACGAATACGTGATATTCGATGTGAGCAAGCGTTGTGCATCGACGGTAAGTAAGAATTCACATCCCAGCACTCGCAATCAATCTTTCTATCGATAATTGGCACGAATACGTGATATTCGATGTTAGCAAGCGTTGTGCATCGACGATAAGTAAGAATTCACATCCCAGCACTCGCAATCAATCTTTCTATCGATAATTGGCACGAATACGTGATATTCGATGTGAGCAAGCGTTGTGCATCGACGGTAAGTAAGAATTCTCATCCCAGCACTCGCAAACAATCTATCTATCGATAATTGGCACGGATACGTGATATTCGATGTGAGCAAGCGTTGTGCATCGACGGTAAGTAAGAATTCACATCCCAGTACTCGCAATCAATCTTTCTATCGATAATTGGCACGAATACGTGATATTCGATGTGAGCAAGCGTTGTGCATCGACGGTAAGTAAGAATTCACATCCCAGCACTCGCAATCAATCTTTCTTTCGATAATTGGCACGAATACGTGATATTCGATGTTAGCAAGCGTTGTGCATCGACGGCAAGTAAGAATTCACACCCCAGTACTCGCAATCAATCTTTCTATCGATAATTGGCACGAATACGTGATATTCGATGTGAGCAAGCGTTGTGCATCGACGGTAAGTAAGAATTCTCATCCCAGCACTCGCAATCAATCTTTCTATCGATAATTGGCACGAATACGTGATATTCGATGTTAGCAAGCGTTGTGCATCGACGATAAGTGAGAATTCACATCCCAGCACTCGCAATCAATCTTTCTATCGATAATTGGCACGAATACGTGATATTCGATGTGAGCAAGCGTTGTGCATCGACGGTAAGTAAGAATTCACATCCCAGCACTCGCAATCAATCTTTCTATCGATAATTGGCACGAATACGTGATATTCGATGTTAGCAAGCGTTGTGCATCGACGATAAGTAAGAATTCACATCCCAGCACTCGCAATCAATCTTTCTATCGATAATTGGCACGAATACGTGATATTCGATGTTTCCAAGCGTTGTGCATCGACGGTAAGTAAGAATTCACATCCCAGCACTCGCAATCAATCTTTCTATCGATAATTGGCACGAATACGTGATATTCGATGTTAGCAAGCGTTGTGCATCGACGGTAAGTAAGAATTCTCATCCCAGCACTCGCAAACAATCTTTCTATCGATAATTGGCACGAATACGTGATATTCGATGTGAGCAAGCGTTGTGCATCGACGGTAAGTAAGAATTCACATCCCAGCACTCGCAATCAATCTTTCTTTCGATAATTGGCACGAATACGTGATATTCGATGTTAGCAAGCGTTGTGCATCGACGGCAAGTAAGAATTCACACCCCAGTACTCGCAATCAATCTTTCTATCGATAATTGGCACGAATACGTGATATTCGATGTGAGCAAGCGTTGTGCATCGACGGTAAGTAAGAATTCTCATCCCAGCACTCGCAATCAATCTTTCTATCGATAATTGGCACGAATACGTGATATTCGATGTAAGCAAGCGTTGTGCATCGACGGTAAGTAAGAATTCACATCCCAGCACTCGCAATCAATCTTTCTATCGATAATTGGCACGAATACGTGATATTCGATGTGAGCAAGCGTTGTGCATCGACGGTAAGTAAGAATTCTCATCCCAGCACTCGCAAACAATCTTTCTATCGATAAATGGCACGAATACGTGATATTCGATGTGAGCAAGCGTTGTGCATCGACGGTAAGTAAGAATTCACATCCCAGCACTCGCAATCAATCTTTCTATCGATAATTGGCACGAATACGTGATATTCGATGTTAGCAAGCGTTGTGCATCGACGATAAGTAAGAATTCACATCCCAGCACTCGCAATCAATCTTTCTATCGATAATTGGCACGAATACGTGATATTCGATGTGAGCAAGCGTTGTGCATCGACGGTAAGTAAGAATTCTCATCCCAGCACTCGCAAACAATCTTTCTATCGATAATTGGCACGAATACGTGATATTCGATGTGAGCAAGCGTTGTGCATCGACGGTAAGTAAGAATTCACATCCCAGTACTCGCAATCAATCTTTCTATCGATAATTGGCACGAATACGTGATATTCGATGTGAGCAAGCGTTGTGCATCGACGGTAAGTAAGAATTCACATCCCAGCACTCGCAATCAATCTTTCTTTCGATAATTGGCACGAATACGTGATATTCGATGTTAGCAAGCGTTGTGCATCGACGGCAAGTAAGAATTCACACCCCAGTACTCGCAATCAATCTTTCTATCGATAATTGGCACGAATACGTGATATTCGATGTGAGCAAGCGTTGTGCATCGACGGTAAGTAAGAATTCACATCCCAGCACTCGCAATCAATCTTTCTTTCGATAATTGGCACGAATACGTGATATTCGATGTTAGCAAGCGTTGTGCATCGACGGCAAGTAAGAATTCACATCCCAGTACTCGCAATCAATCTTTCTATCGATAATTGGCACGAATACGTGATATTCGATGTGAGCAAGCGTTGTGCATCGACGGTAAGTAAGAATTCTCATCCCAGCACTCGCAATCAATCTTTCTATCGATAATTGGCACGAATACGTGATATTCGATGTTAGCAAGCGTTGTGCATCGACTATAAGTGAGAATTCACATCCCAGCACTCGCAATCAATCTTTCTATCGATTATTGGCACGAATACGTGATATTCGATGTTAGCAAGCGTTGTGCATCGACGATAAGTAAGAATTCACATCCCAGCACTCGCAATCAATCTTTCTATCGATAATTGGCACGAATACGTGATATTCGATGTTAGCAAGCGTTGTGCATCGACGGTAAGTAAGAATTCACATCCCAGTACTCGCAATCAATCTTTCTATCGATAATTGGCACGAATACGTGATATTCGATGTTAGCAAGCGTTGTGCATCGACGGTAAGTAAGAATTCACATCCCAGTACTCGCAATCAATCTTTCTATCGATAATTGGCACGAATACGTGATATTCGATGTTAGCAAGCGTTGTGCATCGACGGTAAGTAAGAATTCTCATCCCAGCACTCGCAAACAATCTTTCTATCGATAATTGGCACGAATACGTGATATTCGATGTGAGCAAGCGTTGTGCATCGACGGTAAGTAAGAATTCACATCCCAGCACTCGCAATCAATCTTTCTATCGATAATTGGCACGAATACGTGATATTCGATGTTTCCAAGCGTTGTGCATCGACGGTAAGTAAGAATTCACATCCCAGCACTCGCAATCAATCTTTCTATCGATAATTGGCACGAATACGTGATATTCGATGTTAGCAAGCGTTGTGCATCGACGATAAGTAAGAATTCACATCCCAGCACTCGCAATCAATCTTTCTATCGATAATTGGCACGAATACGTGATATTCGATGTTAGCAAGCGTTGTGCATCGACGGTAAGTAAGAATTCACATCCCAGTACTCGCAATCAATCTTTCTATCGATAATTGGCACGAATACGTGATATTCGATGTTAGCAAGCGTTGTGCATCGACGGTAAGTAAGAATTCTCATCCCAGCACTCGCAAACAATCTTTCTATCGATAATTGGCACAAATACGTGATATTCGATGTGAGCAAGCGTTGTGCATCGACGGTAAGTAAGAATTCACATCCCAGCACTCGCAATCAATCTTTCTATCGATAATTGGCACGAATACGTGATATTCGATGTTAGCAAGCGTTGTGCATCGACGGTAAGTAAGGATTCATTTCCCGGCCTTGCAATTAATCTTTCCATCGATTATTGGCACGAATACGTGATATTCGATGTTTCCAAGCGTTGTGCATCGAGTGTAAGTAAGGATTCACATCCCAGCACTCGCAATCAATCTTTCTATCGATAATTGGCACGAATACGTGATATTCGATGTTTCCAAGCGTTAGGCATCGACGGCAAGTAATTATTCACTTCCCAGCCCTCGTAATCGTTCTTTCTATCGATAGTTTGCACGAATGCGTGATATTCGATGTTCTCAAGCGTTCTCCATCAACAGTAGGTAAGGATTCACTTCCCTGCCCTCGTAATCGTTATTTCTATCGATAATTGGCACGAATACGTGATATTCGATGTGAGCAAGCGTTGTGCATCGACGGTAAGTAAGAATTCACATCCCAGCACTCGCAATCAATCTTTCTATCGATAATTGGCACGAATACGTGATATTCGATGTTAGCAAGCGTTGTGCATCGACGGTAAGTAAGAATTCACATCCCAGTACTCGCAATCAATCTTTCTATCGATAATTGGCACGAATACGAGATATTCGATGTGAGCAAGCGTTGTGCATCGACGGTAAGTAAGAATTCACATCCCAGCACTCGCAATCAATCTTTCTATCGATAATTGGCACGAATACGTGATATTCGATGTTAGCAAGCGTTGTGCATCGACGGCAAGTAAGAATTCACATCCCAGTACTCGCAATCAATCTTTCTATCGATAATTGGCACGAATACGTGATATTCGATGTGAGCAAGCGTTGTGCATCGACGGTAAGTAAGAATTCACATCCCAGCACTCGCAATCAATCTTTCTTTCGATAATTGGCACGAATACGTGATATTCGATGTTAGCAAGCGTTGTGCATCGACGGCAAGTAAGAATTCACATCCCAGTACTCGCAATCAATCTTTCTATCGATAATTGGCACGAATACGTGATATTCGATGTGAGCAAGCGTTGTGCATCGACGGTAAGTAAGAATTCTCATCCCAGCACTCGCAATCAATCTTTCTATCGATAATTGGCACGAATACGTGATATTCGATGTTAGCAAGCGTTGTGCATCGACGATAAGTGAGAATTCACATCCCAGCACTCGCAATCAATCTTTCTATCGATAATTGGCACGAATACGTGATATTCGATGTGAGCAAGCGTTGTGCATCGACGGTAAGTAAGAATTCACATCCCAGCACTCGCAAACAATCTTTCTATCGATAATTGGCACGAATACGTGATATTCGATGTTAGCAAGCGTTGTGCATCGACGATAAGTAAGAATTCACATCCCAGCACTCGCAATCAATCTTTCTATCGATAATTGGCACGAATACGTGATATTCGATGTGAGCAAGCGTTGTGCATCGACGGTAAGTAAGAATTCACATCCCAGCACTCGCAATCAATCTTTCTTTCGATAATTGGCACGAATACGTGATTTTCGATGTTAGCAAGCGTTGTGCATCGACGGCAAGTAAGAATTCACATCCCAGTACTCGCAATCAATCTTTCTATCGATAATTGGCACGAATACGTGATATTCGATGTGAGCAAGCGTTGTGCATCGACGGTAAGTAAGAATTCTCATCCCAGCACTCGCAATCAATCTTTCTATCGATAATTGGCACGAATACGTGATATTCGATGTTAGCAAGCGTTGTGCATCGACGATAAGTGAGAATTCACATCCCAGCACTCGCAATCAATCTTTCTATCGATAATTGGCACGAATACGTGATATTCGATGTGAGCAAGCGTTGTGCATCGACGGTAAGTAAGAATTCACATCCCAGCACTCGCAATCAATCTTTCTATCGATTATTGGCACGAATACGTGATATTCGATGTTAGCAAGCGTTGTGCATCGACGATAAGTAAGAATTCACATCCCAGCACTCGCAATCAATCTTTCTATCGATAATTGGCACGAATACGTGATATTCGATGTTAGCAAGCGTTGTGCATCGACGGTAAGTAAGAATTCACATCCCAGTACTCGCAATCAATCTTTCTATCGATAATTGGCACGAATACGTGATATTCGATGTTAGCAAGCGTTGTGCATCGACGGTAAGTAAGAATTCTCATCCCAGCACTCGCAAACAATCTTTCTATCGATAATTGGCACGAATACGTGATATTCGATGTGAGCAAGCGTTGTGCATCGACGGTAAGTAAGAATTCACATCCCAGCACTCGCAATCAATCTTTCTATCGATAATTGGCACGAATACGTGATATTCGATGTTTCCAAGCGTTGTGCATCGACGGTAAGTAAGAATTCACATCCCAGCACTCGCAATCAATCTTTCTATCGATAATTGGCACGAATACGTGATATTCGATGTTAGCAAGCGTTGTGCATCGACGATAAGTAAGAATTCACATCCCAGCACTCGCAATCAATCTTTCTATCGATAATTGGCACGAATACGTGATATTCGATGTTAGCAAGCGTTGTGCATCGACGGTAAGTAAGAATTCACATCCCAGTACTCGCAATCAATCTTTCTATCGATAATTGGCACGAATACGTGATATTCGATGTTAGCAAGCGTTGTGCATCGACGGTAAGTAAGAATTCTCATCCCAGCACTCGCAAACAATCTTTCTATCGATAATTGGCACAAATACGTGATATTCGATGTGAGCAAGCGTTGTGCATCGACGGTAAGTAAGAATTCACATCCCAGCACTCGCAAACAATCTTTCTATCGATAATTGGCACGAATACGTGATATTCGATGTTAGCAAGCGTTGTGCATCGACGGTAAGTAAGGATTCATTTCCCGGCCTTGCAATTAATCTTTCCATCGATTATTGGCACGAATACGTGATATTCGATGTTTCCAAGCGTTGTGCATCGAGTGTAAGTAAGGATTCACTTCCCGGGCTTTGCAATCAATAATTCTATCGATAATTGGCACGAATACGTGATATTCGATGTTAGCAAGCGTTGTGCATCGACGGTAAGTAAGAATTCACATCCCAGCACTCGCAATCAATCTTTCTATCGATAATTGGCACGAATACGTGATATTCGATGTTTCCAAGCGTTAGGCATCGACGGCAAGTAATTATTCACTTCCCAGCCCTCGTAATCGTTCTTTCTATCGATAGTTTGCACGAATGCGTGATATTCGATGTTCTCAAGCGTTCTCCATCAACAGTAGGTAAGGATTCACTTCCCTGCCCTCGTAATCGTTATTTCTATCGATAATTGGCACGAATACGTGATATTCGATGTGAGCAAGCGTTGTCCATCGACGGTAAGTAAGAATTCACATCCCAGCACTCGCAATCAATCTTTCTATCGATAATTGGCACGAATACGTGATATTCGATGTTAGCAAGCGTTGTGCATCGACGGCAAGTAAGAATTCACATCCCAGCACTCGCAAACAATCTTTCTATCGATAATTGGCACAAATACGTGATATTCGATGTGAGCAAGCGTTGTGCATCGACGGTAAGTAAGAATTCACATCCCAGCACTCGCAATCAATCTTTCTATCGATAATTGGCACGAATACGTGATATTCGATGTTAGCAAGCGTTGTGCATCGACGGTAAGTAAGGATTCATTTCCCGGCCTTGCAATTAATCTTTCCATCGATTATTGGCACGAATACGTGATATTCGATGTTTCCAAGCGTTGTGCATCGAGTGTAAGTAAGGATTCACTTCCCGGGCTTTGCAATCAATAATTCTATCGATAATTGGCACGAATACGTGATATTCGATGTTAGCAAGCGTTGTGCATCGACGGTAAGTAAGAATTCACATCCCAGCACTCGCAATCAATCTTTCTATCGATAATTGGCACGAATACGTGATATTCGATGTTTCCAAGCGTTAGGCATCGACGGCAAGTAATTATTCACTTCCCAGCCCTCGTAATCGTTCTTTCTATCGATAGTTTGCACGAATGCGTGATATTCGATGTTCTCAAGCGTTCTCCATCAACAGTAGGTAAGGATTCACTTCCCTGCCCTCGTAATCGTTATTTCTATCGATAATTGGCACGAATACGTGATATTCGATGTGAGCAAGCGTTGTGCATCGACGGTAAGTAAGAATTCACATCCCAGCACTCGCAATCAATCTTTCTATCGATAATTGGCACGAATACGTGATATTCGATGTTAGCAAGCGTTGTGCATCGACGGCAAGTAAGAATTCACATCCCAGTACTCGCAATCAATCTTTCTATCGATAATTGGCACGAATACGAGATATTCGATGTGAGCAAGCGTTGTGCATCGACGGTAAGTAAGAATTCACATCCCAGCACTCGCAATCAATCTTTCTATCGATAATTGGCACGAATACGTGATATTCGATGTTAGCAAGCGTTGTGCATCGACGGCAAGTAAGAATTCACATCCCAGTACTCGCAATCAATCTTTCTATCGATAATTGGCACGAATACGAGATATTCGATGTGAGCAAGCGTTGTGCATCGACGGTAAGTAAGAATTCACATCCCAGTACTCGCAATCAATCTTTCTATCGATAATTGGCACGAATACGTGATATTCGATGTTAGCAAGCGTTGTGCATCGACGGTAAGTAAGAATTCTCATCCCAGCACTCGCAAACAATCTTTCTATCGATAATTGGCACGAATACGTGATATTCGATGTGAGCAAGCGTTGTGCATCGACGGTAAGTAAGAATTCACATCCCAGCACTCGCAATCAATCTTTCTATCGATAATTGGCACGAATACGTGATATTCGATGTGAGCAAGCGTTGTGCATCGACGGTAAGTAAGAATTCTCATCCCAGCACTCGCAAACAATCTTTCTATCGATAAATGGCACGAATACGTGATATTCGATGTGAGCAAGCGTTGTGCATCGACGATAAGTAAGAATTCACATCCCAGCACTCGCAATCAATCTTTCTATCGATAATTGGCACGAATACGTGATATTCGATGTGAGCAAGCGTTGTGCATCGACGGTAAGTAAGAATTCTCATCCCAGCACTCGCAAACAATCTTTCTATCGATAAATGGCACGAATACGTGATATTCGATGTGAGCAAGCGTTGTGCATCGACGGTAAGTAAGAATTCACATCCCAGCACTCGCAATCAATCTTTCTATCGATAATTGGCACGAATACGTGATATTCGATGTTAGCAAGCGTTGTGCATCGACGATAAGTAAGAATTCACATCCCAGCACTCGCAATCAATCTTTCTATCGATAATTGGCACGAATACGTGATATTCGATGTGAGCAAGCGTTGTGCATCGACGGTAAGTAAGAATTCACATCCCAGTACTCGCAATCAATCTTTCTATCGATAATTGGCACGAATACGTGATATTCGATGTGAGCAAGCGTTGTGCATCGACGGTAAGTAAGAATTCACATCCCAGTACTCGCAATCAATCTTTCTATCGATAATTGGCACGAATACGTGATATTCGATGTTAGCAAGCGTTGTGCATCGACGGTAAGTAAGAATTCACATCCCAGCACTCGCAATCAATCTTTCTATCGATAATTGGCACGAATACGTGATATTCGATGTTAGCAAGCGTTGTGCATCGACGATAAGTAAGAATTCACATCCCAGCACTCGCAATCAATCTTTCTATCGATAATTGGCACGAATACGTGATATTCGATGTGAGCAAGCGTTGTGCATCGACGGTAAGTAAGAATTCTCATCCCAGCACTCGCAAACAATCTTTCTTTCGATAATTGGCACGAATACGTGATATTCGATGTGAGCAAGCGTTGTGCATCGACGGTAAGTAAGAATTCACATCCCAGCACTCGCAATCAATCTTTCTATCGATAATTGGCACGAATACGTGATATTCGATGTGAGCAAGCGTTGTGCATCGACGGTAAGTAAGAATTCTCATCCCAGCACTCGCAAACAATCTTTCTATCGATAAATGGCACGAATACGTGATATTCGATGTGAGCAAGCGTTGTGCATCGACGGTAAGTAAGAATTCACATCCCAGCACTCGCAATCAATCTTTCTATCGATAATTGGCACGAATACGTGATATTCGATGTTAGCAAGCGTTGTGCATCGACGATAAGTAAGAATTCACATCCCAGCACTCGCAATCAATCTTTCTATCGATAATTGGCACGAATACGTGATATTCGATGTGAGCAAGCGTTGTGCATCGACGGTAAGTAAGAATTCTCATCCCAGCACTCGCAAACAATCTTTCTATCGATAATTGGCACGAATACGTGATATTCGATGTGAGCAAGCGTTGTGCATCGACGGTAAGTAAGAATTCACATCCCAGCACTCGCAATCAATCTTTCTATCGATAATTGGCACGAATACGTGATATTCGATGTGAGCAAGCGTTGTGCATCGACGGTAAGTAAGAATTCACATCCCAGCACTCGCAATCAATCTTTCTTTCGATAATTGGCACGAATACGTGATATTCGATGTTAGCAAGCGTTGTGCATCGACGGCAAGTAAGAATTCACACCCCAGTACTCGCAATCAATCTTTCTATCGATAATTGGCACGAATACGTGATATTCGATGTGAGCAAGCGTTGTGCATCGACGGTAAGTAAGAATTCACATCCCAGCACTCGCAATCAATCTTTCTTTCGATAATTGGCACGAATACGTGATATTCGATGTTAGCAAGCGTTGTGCATCGACGGCAAGTAAGAATTCACATCCCAGTACTCGCAATCAATCTTTCTATCGATAATTGGCACGAATACGTGATATTCGATGTGAGCAAGCGTTGTGCATCGACGGTAAGTAAGAATTCTCATCCCAGCACTCGCAATCAATCTTTCTATCGATAATTGGCACGAATACGTGATATTCGATGTTAGCAAGCGTTGTGCATCGACTATAAGTGAGAATTCACATCCCAGCACTCGCAATCAATCTTTCTATCGATAATTGGCACGAATACGTGATATTCGATGTGAGCAAGCGTTGTGCATCGACGGTAAGTAAGAATTCACATCCCAACACTCGCAATCAATCTTTCTATCGATTATTGGCACGAATACGTGATATTCGATGTTAGCAAGCGTTGTGCATCGACGATAAGTAAGAATTCACATCCCAGCACTCGCAATCAATCTTTCTATCGATAATTGGCACGAATACGTGATATTCGATGTTAGCAAGCGTTGTGCATCGACGGTAAGTAAGAATTCACATCCCAGTACTCGCAATCAATCTTTCTATCGATAATTGGCACGAATACGTGATATTCGATGTTAGCAAGCGTTGTGCATCGACGGTAAGTAAGAATTCACATCCCAGTACTCGCAATCAATCTTTCTATCGATAATTGGCACGAATACGTGATATTCGATGTTAGCAAGCGTTGTGCATCGACGGTAAGTAAGAATTCTCATCCCAGCACTCGCAAACAATCTTTCTATCGATAATTGGCACGAATACGTGATATTCGATGTGAGCAAGCGTTGTGCATCGACGGTAAGTAAGAATTCACATCCCAGCACTCGCAATCAATCTTTCTATCGATAATTGGCACGAATACGTGATATTCGATGTTTCCAAGCGTTGTGCATCGACGGTAAGTAAGAATTCACATCCCAGCACTCGCAATCAATCTTTCTATCGATAATTGGCACGAATACGTGATATTCGATGTTAGCAAGCGTTGTGCATCGACGATAAGTAAGAATTCACATCCCAGCACTCGCAATCAATCTTTCTATCGATAATTGGCACGAATACGTGATATTCGATGTTAGCAAGCGTTGTGCATCGACGGTAAGTAAGAATTCACATCCCAGTACTCGCAATCAATCTTTCTATCGATAATTGGCACGAATACGTGATATTCGATGTTAGCAAGCGTTGTGCATCGACGGTAAGTAAGAATTCTCATCCCAGCACTCGCAAACAATCTTTCTATCGATAATTGGCACAAATACGTGATATTCGATGTGAGCAAGCGTTGTGCATCGACGGTAAGTAAGAATTCACATCCCAGCACTCGCAATCAATCTTTCTATCGATAATTGGCACGAATACGTGATATTCGATGTTAGCAAGCGTTGTGCATCGACGGTAAGTAAGGATTCATTTCCCGGCCTTGCAATTAATCTTTCCATCGATTATTGGCACGAATACGTGATATTCGATGTTTCCAAGCGTTGTGCATCGAGTGTAAGTAAGGATTCACATCCCAGCACTCGCAATCAATCTTTCTATCGATAATTGGCACGAATACGTGATATTCGATGTTTCCAAGCGTTAGGCATCGACGGCAAGTAATTATTCACTTCCCAGCCCTCGTAATCGTTCTTTCTATCGATAGTTTGCACGAATACGTGATATTCGATGTGAGCAAGCGTTGTGCATCGACGGTAAGTAAGAATTCACATCCCAGCACTCGCAATCAATCTTTCTATCGATAATTGGCACGAATACGTGATATTCGATGTTAGCAAGCGTTGTGCATCGACGGCAAGTAAGAATTCACATCCCAGTACTCGCAATCAATCTTTCTATCGATAATTGGCACGAATACGAGATATTCGATGTGAGCAAGCGTTGTGCATCGACGGTAAGTAAGAATTCACATCCCAGCACTCGCAATCAATCTTTCTATCGATAATTGGCACGAATACGTGATATTCGATGTTAGCAAGCGTTGTGCATCGACGGCAAGTAAGAATTCACATCCCAGTACTCGCAATCAATCTTTCTATCGATAATTGGCACGAATACGTGATATTCGATGTGAGCAAGCGTTGTGCATCGACGGTAAGTAAGAATTCACATCCCAGCACTCGCAATCAATCTTTCTTTCGATAATTGGCACGAATACGTGATATTCGATGTTAGCAAGCGTTGTGCATCGACGGCAAGTAAGAATTCACATCCCAGTACTCGCAATCAATCTTTCTATCGATAATTGGCACGAATACGTGATATTCGATGTGAGCAAGCGTTGTGCATCGACGGTAAGTAAGAATTCTCATCCCAGCACTCGCAATCAATCTTTCTATCGATAATTGGCACGAATACGTGATATTCGATGTTAGCAAGCGTTGTGCATCGACGATAAGTGAGAATTCACATCCCAGCACTCGCAATCAATCTTTCTATCGATAATTGGCACGAATACGTGATATTCGATGTGAGCAAGCGTTGTGCATCGACGGTAAGTAAGAATTCACATCCCAGCACTCGCAAACAATCTTTCTATCGATAATTGGCACGAATACGTGATATTCGATGTTAGCAAGCGTTGTGCATCGACGATAAGTAAGAATTCACATCCCAGCACTCGCAATCAATCTTTCTATCGATAATTGGCACGAATACGTGATATTCGATGTGAGCAAGCGTTGTGCATCGACGGTAAGTAAGAATTCACATCCCAGCACTCGCAATCAATCTTTCTTTCGATAATTGGCACGAATACGTGATTTTCGATGTTAGCAAGCGTTGTGCATCGACGGCAAGTAAGAATTCACATCCCAGTACTCGCAATCAATCTTTCTATCGATAATTGGCACGAATACGTGATATTCGATGTGAGCAAGCGTTGTGCATCGACGGTAAGTAAGAATTCTCATCCCAGCACTCGCAATCAATCTTTCTATCGATAATTGGCACGAATACGTGATATTCGATGTTAGCAAGCGTTGTGCATCGACGATAAGTGAGAATTCACATCCCAGCACTCGCAATCAATCTTTCTATCGATAATTGGCACGAATACGTGATATTCGATGTGAGCAAGCGTTGTGCATCGACGGTAAGTAAGAATTCACATCCCAGCACTCGCAATCAATCTTTCTATCGATTATTGGCACGAATACGTGATATTCGATGTTAGCAAGCGTTGTGCATCGACGATAAGTAAGAATTCGCATCCCAGCACTCGCAATCAATCTTTCTATCGATAATTGGCACGAATACGTGATATTCGATGTTAGCAAGCGTTGTGCATCGACGGTAAGTAAGAATTCACATCCCAGTACTCGCAATCAATCTTTCTATCGATAATTGGCACGAATACGTGATATTCGATGTTTCCAAGCGTTGTGCATCGACGGTAAGTAAGAATTCACATCCCAGCACTCGCAATCAATCTTTCTATCGATAATTGGCACGAATACGTGATATTCGATGTTAGCAAGCGTTGTGCATCGACGATAAGTAAGAATTCACATCCCAGCACTCGCAATCAATCTTTCTATCGATAATTGGCACGAATACGTGATATTCGATGTTAGCAAGCGTTGTGCATCGACGGTAAGTAAGAATTCACATCCCAGTACTCGCAATCAATCTTTCTATCGATAATTGGCACGAATACGTGATATTCGATGTTAGCAAGCGTTGTGCATCGACGGTAAGTAAGAATTCTCATCCCAGCACTCGCAAACAATCTTTCTATCGATAATTGGCACAAATACGTGATATTCGATGTGAGCAAGCGTTGTGCATCGACGGTAAGTAAGAATTCACATCCCAGCACTCGCAATCAATCTTTCTATCGATAATTGGCACGAATACGTGATATTCGATGTTAGCAAGCGTTGTGCATCGACGGTAAGTAAGGATTCATTTCCCGGCCTTGCAATTAATCTTTCCATCGATTATTGGCACGAATACGTGATATTCGATGTTTCCAAGCGTTGTGCATCGAGTGTAAGTAAGGATTCACTTCCCGGGCTTTGCAATCAATAATTCTATCGATAATTGGCACGAATACGTGATATTCGATGTTAGCAAGCGTTGTGCATCGACGGTAAGTAAGAATTCACATCCCAGCACTCGCAATCAATCTTTCTATCGATAATTGGCACGAATACGTGATATTCGATGTTTCCAAGCGTTAGGCATCGACGGCAAGTAATTATTCACTTCCCAGCCCTCGTAATCGTTCTTTCTATCGATAGTTTGCACGAATGCGTGATATTCGATGTTCTCAAGCGTTCTCCATCAACAGTAGGTAAGGATTCACTTCCCTGCCCTCGTAATCGTTATTTCTATCGATAATTGGCACGAATACGTGATATTCGATGTGAGCAAGCGTTGTCCATCGACGGTAAGTAAGAATTCACATCCCAGCACTCGCAATCAATCTTTCTATCGATAATTGGCACGAATACGTGATATTCGATGTTAGCAAGCGTTGTGCATCGACGGCAAGTAAGAATTCACATCCCAGCACTCGCAAACAATCTTTCTATCGATAATTGGCACAAATACGTGATATTCGATGTGAGCAAGCGTTGTGCATCGACGGTAAGTAAGAATTCACATCCCAGCACTCGCAATCAATCTTTCTATCGATAATTGGCACGAATACGTGATATTCGATGTTAGCAAGCGTTGTGCATCGACGGTAAGTAAGGATTCATTTCCCGGCCTTGCAATTAATCTTTCCATCGATTATTGGCACGAATACGTGATATTCGATGTTTCCAAGCGTTGTGCATCGAGTGTAAGTAAGGATTCACTTCCCGGGCTTTGCAATCAATAATTCTATCGATAATTGGCACGAATACGTGATATTCGATGTTAGCAAGCGTTGTGCATCGACGGTAAGTAAGAATTCACATCCCAGCACTCGCAATCAATCTTTCTATCGATAATTGGCACGAATACGTGATATTCGATGTTTCCAAGCGTTAGGCATCGACGGCAAGTAATTATTCACTTCCCAGCCCTCGTAATCGTTCTTTCTATCGATAGTTTGCACGAATACGTGATATTCGATGTTCTCAAGCGTTCTCCATCAACAGTAGGTAAGGATTCACTTCCCTGCCCTCGTAATCGTTATTTCTATCGATAATTGGCACGAATACGTGATATTCGATGTGAGCAAGCGTTGTGCATCGACGGTAAGTAAGAATTCACATCCCAGCACTCGCAATCAATCTTTCTATCGATAATTGGCACGAATACGTGATATTCGATGTTAGCAAGCGTTGTGCATCGACGGCAAGTAAGAATTCACATCCCAGCACTCGCAATCAATCTTTCTATCGATAATTGGCACGAATACGAGATATTCGATGTGAGCAAGCGTTGTGCATCGACGGTAAGTAAGAATTCACATCCCAGCACTCGCAATCAATCTTTCTATCGATAATTGGCACGAATACGTGATATTCGATGTTAGCAAGCGTTGTGCATCGACGGCAAGTAAGAATTCACATCCCAGTACTCGCAATCAATCTTTCTATCGATAATTGGCACGAATACGAGATATTCGATGTGAGCAAGCGTTGTGCATCGACGGTAAGTAAGAATTCACATCCCAGTACTCGCAATCAATCTTTCTATCGATAATTGGCACGAATACGTGATATTCGATGTTAGCAAGCGTTGTGCATCGACGGTAAGTAAGAATTCTCATCCCAGCACTCGCAAACAATCTTTCTATCGATAATTGGCACGAATACGTGATATTCGATGTGAGCAAGCGTTGTGCATCGACGGTAAGTAAGAATTCACATCCCAGCACTCGCAATCAATCTTTCTATCGATAATTGGCACGAATACGTGATATTCGATGTTAGCAAGCGTTGTGCATCGACGGTAAGTAAGAATTCTCATCCCAGCACTCGCAATCAATCTTTCTATCGATAATTGGCACGAATACGTGATATTCGATGTTAGCAAGCGTTGTGCATCGACGGTAAGTAAGGATTCATTTCCCGGCCTTGCAATTAATCTTTCCATCGATTATTGGCACGAATACGTGATATTCGATGTTTCCAAGCGTTGTGCATCGAGTGTAAGTAAGGATTCACTTCCCGGGCTTTGCAATCAATAATTCTATCGATAATTGGCACGAATACGTGATATTCGATGTTAGCAAGCGTTGTGCATCGACGGTAAGTAAGAATTCACATCCCAGCACTCGCAATCAATCTTTCTATCGATAATTGGCACGAATACGTGATATTCGATGTTTCCAAGCGTTAGGCATCGACGGCAAGTAATTATTCACTTCCCAGCCCTCGTAATCGTTCTTTCTATCGATAGTTTGCACGAATGCGTGATATTCGATGTTCTCAAGCGTTCTCCATCAACAGTAGGTAAGGATTCACTTCCCTGCCCTCGTAATCGTTATTTCTATCGATAATTGGCACGAATACGTGATATTCGATGTGAGCAAGCGTTGTCCATCGACGGTAAGTAAGAATTCACATCCCAGCACTCGCAATCAATCTTTCTATCGATAATTGGCACGAATACGTGATATTCGATGTTAGCAAGCGTTGTGCATCGACGGCAAGTAAGAATTCACATCCCAGCACTCGCAAACAATCTTTCTATCGATAATTGGCACAAATACGTGATATTCGATGTGAGCAAGCGTTGTGCATCAACGGTAAGTAAGAATTCACATCCCAGCACTCGCAATCAATCTTTCTATCGATAATTGGCACGAATACGTGATATTCGATGTTAGCAAGCGTTGTGCATCGACGGTAAGTAAGGATTCATTTCCCGGCCTTGCAATTAATCTTTCCATCGATTATTGGCACGAATACGTGATATTCGATGTTTCCAAGCGTTGTGCATCGAGTGTAAGTAAGGATTCACTTCCCGGGCTTTGCAATCAATAATTCTATCGATAATTGGCACGAATACGTGATATTCGATGTTAGCAAGCGTTGTGCATCGACGGTAAGTAAGAATTCACATCCCAGCACTCGCAATCAATCTTTCTATCGATAATTGGCACGAATACGTGATATTCGATGTTTCCAAGCGTTAGGCATCGACGGCAAGTAATTATTCACTTCCCAGCCCTCGTAATCGTTCTTTCTATCGATAGTTTGCACGAATGCGTGATATTCGATGTTCTCAAGCGTTCTCCATCAACAGTAGGTAAGGATTCACATCCCAGCCCTCGTAATCAATATTTCTATCGATAATTGGCACGAATACGTGATATTCGATGTGAGCAAGCGTTGTGCATCGACGGTAAGTAAGAATTCACATCCCAGCACTCGCAATCAATCTTTCTATCGATAATTGGCACGAATACGTGATATTCGATGTTAGCAAGCGTTGTGCATCGACGGCAAGTAAGAATTCACATCCCAGTACTCGCAATCAATCTTTCTATCGATAATTGGCACGAATACGAGATATTCGATGTGAGCAAGCGTTGTGCATCGACGGTAAGTAAGAATTCACATCCCAGCACTCGCAATCAATCTTTCTATCGATAATTGGCACGAATACGTGATATTCGATGTTAGCAAGCGTTGTGCATCGACGGCAAGTAAGAATTCACATCCCAGTACTCGCAATCAATCTTTCTATCGATAATTGGCACGAATACGAGATATTCGATGTTAGCAAGCGTTGTGCATCGACGGCAAGTAAGAATTCACATCCCAGTACTCGCAATCAATCTTTCTATCGATAATTGGCACGAATACGAGATATTCGATGTGAGCAAGCGTTGTGCATCGACGGTAAGTAAGAATTCTCATCCCAGCACTCGCAATCAATCTTTCTATCGATAATTGGCACGAATACGTGATATTCGATGTTAGCAAGCGTTGTGCATCGACGGCAAGTAAGAATTCACATCCCAGTACTCGCAATCAATCTTTCTATCGATAATTGGCACGAATACGAGATATTCGATGTGAGCAAGCGTTGTGCATCGACGGTAAGTAAGAATTCACATCCCAGCACTCGCAATCAATCTTTCTATCGATAATTGGCACGAATACGTGATATTCGATGTTAGCAAGCGTTGTGCATCGACGGCAAGTAAGAATTCACATCCCAGTACTCGCAATCAATCTTTCTATCGATAATTGGCACGAATACGTGATATTCGATGTTAGCAAGCGTTGTGCATCGACGGCAAGTAAGAATTCACATCCCAGTACTCGCAATCAATCTTTCTATCGATAATTGGCACGAATACGAGATATTCGATGTGAGCAAGCGTTGTGCATCGACGGTAAGTAAGAATTCACATCCCAGCACTCGCAATCAATCTTTCTATCGATAATTGGCACGAATACGTGATATTCGATGTTAGCAAGCGTTGTGCATCGACGGCAAGTAAGAATTCACATCCCAGTACTCGCAATCAATCTTTCTATCGATAATTGGCACGAATACGAGATATTCGATGTGAGCAAGCGTTGTGCATCGACGGTAAGTAAGAATTCACATCCCAGTACTCGCAATCAATCTTTCTATCGATAATTGGCACGAATACGTGATATTCGATGTTAGCAAGCGTTGTGCATCGACGGTAAGTAAGAATTCTCATCCCAGCACTCGCAAACAATCTTTCTATCGATAATTGGCACGAATACGTGATATTCGATGTGAGGAAGCGTTGTGCATCGACGGTAAGTAAGAATTCACATCCCAGCACTCGCAATCAATCTTTCTATCGATAATTGGCACGAATACGTGATATTCGATGTTAGCAAGCGTTGTGCATCGACGGTAAGTAAGAATTCTCATCCCAGCACTCGCAATCAATCTTTCTATCGATAATTGGCACGAATACGTGATATTCGATGTTAGCAAGCGTTGTGCATCGACGGTAAGTAAGGATTCATTTCCCGGCCTTGCAATTAATCTTTCCATCGATTATTGGCACGAATACGTGATATTCGATGTTTCCAAGCGTTGTGCATCGAGTGTAAGTAAGGATTCACTTCCCGGGCTTTGCAATCAATAATTCTATCGATAATTGGCACGAATACGTGATATTCGATGTTAGCAAGCGTTGTGCATCGACGGTAAGTAAGAATTCACATCCCAGCACTCGCAATCAATCTTTCTATCGATAATTGGCACGAATACGTGATATTCGATGTTTCCAAGCGTTAGGCATCGACGGCAAGTAATTATTCACTTCCCAGCCCTCGTAATCGTTCTTTCTATCGATAGTTTGCACGAATGCGTGATATTCGATGTTCTCAAGCGTTCTCCATCAACAGTAGGTAAGGATTCACTTCCCTGCCCTCGTAATCGTTATTTCTATCGATAATTGGCACGAATACGTGATATTCGATGTGAGCAAGCGTTGTCCATCGACGGTAAGTAAGAATTCACATCCCAGCACTCGCAATCAATCTTTCTATCGATAATTGGCACGAATACGTGATATTCGATGTTAGCAAGCGTTGTGCATCGACGGCAAGTAAGAATTCACATCCCAGCACTCGCAAACAATCTTTCTATCGATAATTGGCACAAATACGTGATATTCGATGTGAGCAAGCGTTGTGCATCAACGGTAAGTAAGAATTCACATCCCAGCACTCGCAATCAATCTTTCTATCGATAATTGGCACGAATACGTGATATTCGATGTTAGCAAGCGTTGTGCATCGACGGTAAGTAAGGATTCATTTCCCGGCCTTGCAATTAATCTTTCCATCGATTATTGGCACGAATACGTGATATTCGATGTTTCCAAGCGTTGTGCATCGAGTGTAAGTAAGGATTCACTTCCCGGGCTTTGCAATCAATAATTCTATCGATAATTGGCACGAATACGTGATATTCGATGTTAGCAAGCGTTGTGCATCGACGGTAAGTAAGAATTCACATCCCAGCACTCGCAATCAATCTTTCTATCGATAATTGGCACGAATACGTGATATTCGATGTTTCCAAGCGTTAGGCATCGACGGCAAGTAATTATTCACTTCCCAGCCCTCGTAATCGTTCTTTCTATCGATAGTTTGCACGAATGCGTGATATTCGATGTTCTCAAGCGTTCTCCATCAACAGTAGGTAAGGATTCACTTCCCTGCCCTCGTAATCGTTATTTCTATCGATAATTGGCACGAATACGTGATATTCGATGTGAGCAAGCGTTGTGCATCGACGGTAAGTAAGAATTCACATCCCAGCACTCGCAATCAATCTTTCTATCGATAATTGGCACGAATACGTGATATTCGATGTTAGCAAGCGTTGTGCATCGACGGCAAGTAAGAATTCACATCCCAGTACTCGCAATCAATCTTTCTATCGATAATTGGCACGAATACGAGATATTCGATGTGAGCAAGCGTTGTGCATCGACGGTAAGTAAGAATTCACATCCCAGCACTCGCAATCAATCTTTCTATCGATAATTGGCACGAATACGTGATATTCGATGTTAGCAAGCGTTGTGCATCGACGGCAAGTAAGAATTCACATCCCAGTACTCGCAATCAATCTTTCTATCGATAATTGGCACGAATACGAGATATTCGATGTTAGCAAGCGTTGTGCATCGACGGCAAGTAAGAATTCACATCCCAGTACTCGCAATCAATCTTTCTATCGATAATTGGCACGAATACGAGATATTCGATGTGAGCAAGCGTTGTGCATCGACGGTAAGTAAGAATTCTCATCCCAGCACTCGCAATCAATCTTTCTATCGATAATTGGCACGAATACGTGATATTCGATGTTAGCAAGCGTTGTGCATCGACGGCAAGTAAGAATTCACATCCCAGTACTCGCAATCAATCTTTCTATCGATAATTGGCACGAATACGAGATATTCGATGTGAGCAAGCGTTGTGCATCGACGGTAAGTAAGAATTCACATCCCAGCACTCGCAATCAATCTTTCTATCGATAATTGGCACGAATACGTGATATTCGATGTTAGCAAGCGTTGTGCATCGACGGCAAGTAAGAATTCACATCCCAGTACTCGCAATCAATCTTTCTATCGATAATTGGCACGAATACGTGATATTCGATGTTAGCAAGCGTTGTGCATCGACGGCAAGTAAGAATTCACATCCCAGTACTCGCAATCAATCTTTCTATCGATAATTGGCACGAATACGTGATATTCGATGTTAGCAAGCGTTGTGCATCGACGATAAGTAAGAATTCTCATCCCAGCACTCCCAAACAATCTTTCTATCGATAATTGGCACAAATACGTGATATTCGATGTGAGCAAGCGTTGTGCATCGACGGTAAGTAAGAATTCACATCCCAGCACTCGCAATCAATCTTTCTATCGATAATTGGCACGAATACGTGATATTCGATGTTAGCAAGCGTTGTGCATCGACGGTAAGTAAGAATTCACATCCCAGCACTCGCAATCAATCTTTCTATCGATAATTGGCACGAATACGTGATATTCGATGTTTCCAAGCTTTAGGCATCGACGGCAAGTAATTATTCACTTCCCAGCCCTCGTAATCGTTCTTTCTATCGATAGTTTGCACGAATGCGTGATATTCGATGTTCTCAAGCGTTCTCCATCAACAGTAGGTAAGGATTCACTTCCCTGCCCTCGTAATCGTTATTTCTATCGATAATTGGCACGAATACGTGATATTCGATGTGAGCAAGCGTTGTGCATCGACGGTAAGTAAGAATTCACAACCCAGCACTCGCAATCAATCTTTCTATCGATAATTGGCACGAATACGTGATATTCGATGTTAGCAAGCGTTGTGCATCGACGGCAAGTAAGAATTCACATCCCAGTACTCGCAATCAATCTTTCTATCGATAATTGGCACGAGTACGAGATATTCGATGTGAGCAAGCGTTGTGCATCGACGGTAAGTAAGAATTCTCATCCCAGCACTCGCAATCAATCTTTCTATCGATAATTGGCACAAATACGTGATATTCGATGTTAGCAAGCGTTGTGCATCGACGATAAGTGAGAATTCACATCCCAGTACTCGCAATCAATCTTTCTATCGATAATTGGCACGAATACGTGATATTCGATGTTAGCAAGCGTTGTGCATCGACGGTAAGTAAGAATTCACATCCCAGCACTCGCAATCAATCTTTCTATCGATAATTGGCACGAATACGTGATATTCGATGTTAGCAAGCGTTGTGCATCGACGGTAAGTAAGAATTCACATCCCAGTACTCGCAATCGATCTTTCTATCGATAATTGGCACGAATACGTGATATTCGATGTTAGCAAGCGTTGTGCATCGACGGTAAGTAAGAATTCACATCCCAGTACTCGCAATCAATCTTTCTATCGATAATTGGCACGAATACGAGATATTCGATGTGAGCAAGCGTTGTGCATCGACGGTAAGTAAGAATTCACATCCCAGCACTCGCAATCAATCTTTCTATCGATAATTGGCACGAATACGTGATATTCGATGTTAGCAAGCGTTGTGCATCGACGGCAAGTAAGAATTCACATCCCAGTACTCGCAATCAATCTTTCTATCGATAATTGGCACGAATACGAGATATTCGATGTGAGCAAGCGTTGTGCATCGACGGTAAGTAAGAATTCTCATCCCAGCACTCGCAATCAATCTTTCTATCGATAATTGGCACGAATACGTGATATTCGATGTTAGCAAGCGTTGTGCATCGACGATAAGTGAGAATTCACATCCCAGTACTCGCAATCAATCTTTCTATCGATAATTGGCACGAATACGTGATATTCGATGTTAGCAAGCGTTGTGCATCGACGGTAAGTAAGAATTCACATCCCAGCACTCGCAATCAATCTTTCTATCGATAATTGGCACGAATACGTGATATTCGATGTTAGCAAGCGTTGTGCATCGACGGTAAGTAAGAATTCACATCCCAGTACTCGCAATCGATCTTTCTATCGATAATTGGCACGAATACGTGATATTCGATGTTAGCAAGCGTTGTGCATCGACGGTAAGTAAGAATTCTCATCCCAGCACTCGCAAACAATCTTTCTATCGATAATTGGCACGAATACGTGATATTCGATGTGAGCAAGCGTTGTGCATCGACGGTAAGTAAGAATTCACATCCCAGCACTCGCAATCAATCTTTCTATCGATAATTGGCACGAATACGTGATATTCGATGTTAGCAAGCGTTGTGCATCGACGGTAAGTAAGGATTCATTTCCCGGCCTTGCAATTAATCTTTCCATCGATTATTGGCACGAATACGTGATATTCGATGTTTCCAAGCGTTGTGCATCGAGTGTAAGTAAGGATTCACTTCCCGGGCTTTGCAATCAATAATTCTATCGATAATTGGCACGAATACGTGATATTCGATGTTAGCAAGCGTTGTGCATCGACGGTAAGTAAGAATTCACATCCCAGCACTCGCAATCAATCTTTCTATCGATAATTGGCACGAATACGTGATATTCGATGTTTCCAAGCGTTAGGCATCGACGGCAAGTAATTATTCACTTCCCAGCCCTCGTAATCGTTCTTTCTATCGATAGTTTGCACGAATGCGTGATATTTGATGTTCTCAAGCGTTCTCCATCAACAGTAGGTAAGGATTCACTTCCCTGCCCTCGTAATCGTTATTTCTATCGATAATTGGCACGAATACGTGATATTCGATGTTAGCAAGCGTTGTGCATCGACGGTAAGTAAGAATTCACATCCCAGCACTCGCAATCAATCTTTCTATCGATAATTGGCACGAATACGTGATATTCGATGTTTCCAAGCGTTAGGCATCCACGGCAAGTAATTATTCACTTCCCAGCCCTCGTAATCGTTCTTTCTATCGATAGTTTGCACGAATGCGTGATATTCGATGTTCTCAAGCGTTCTCCATCAACAGTAGGTAAGGATTCACTTCCCTGCCCTCGTTATCGTTATTTCTATCGATAATTGGCACGAATACGTGATATTCGATGTTTCCAATCGTTCTGCATTACGCCAAGAAAGGATTCTCATTCCAGCCTTCGCATTCGTTCCTTCTATCGATAATGGGCACGAATACGTGATATTCCATATTTCCAAGCGTTAGGCATCGACGGCAACTAATTATTCACTTCCCTGCCCTCGCAATCGTTCTTTCCATCGATAATTGGCACGTATACGTGATATTCGATGTTCTCAAGCGTTCTCCATCGACGGTAGGTAAGGATTCACTTCCCTGCCCTCGTAATCGTTCTTTCTATCGATAGTTTGCACGAATGCGTGATATTCGAGGTTCTCAAGCGTTCTCCATCAACGGTAGGTAAGGATTCACTTCCCTGCCCTCGTAATCGTTATTTCTATCGATAATTGGCACGAATACGTGATATTCGATGTTTCCAATCGTTCTGCATTACGCCAAGAAAGGATTCACATTCCAGCCTTCGCATTCGTTCGTTCTATCGATAATTGGCACGAATACGTGATATTCGATGTTAGCAAGCGTAGTGCATCGACGGTAAGTAAGGATTCACATCCCAGCACTCGCAATCAATAATTCTATCGATAATTGGCACGAATACGTGATATTCGATGTTAGCAAGCGTTGTGCATCGACGGTAAGTAAGAATTCACATCCCAGCACTCGCAATCAATCTTTCTATCGATAATTGGCACGAATACGTGATATTCGATGTTAGCAAGCGTTATGCATCGACGGTAAGTAAGAATTCACATCCCAGTACTCGCAATCAATCTTTCTATCGATAATTGGCACGAATACGTGATATTCGATGTTAGCAAGCGTTGTGCATCGAGTGTAAGTAAGGATTCACTTCCCGGGCTTTGCAATCAATAATTCTATCGATAATTGGCACGAATACGTGATATTCGATGTGAGCAAGCGTTGTGCATCGACGGTAAGTAAGAATTCACATCCCAGCACTCGCAATCAATCTTTCTATCGATAATTGGCACGAATACGTGATATTCGATGTTAGCAAGCGTTGTGCATCGACGGTAAGTAAGGATTCATTTCCCGGCCTTGCAATTAATCTTTCCATCGATTATTGGCACGAATACGTGATATTCGATGTTTCCAAGCGTTGTGCATCGAGTGTAAGTAAGGATTCACTTCCCGGGCTTTGCAATCAATAATTCTATCGATAATTGGCACGAATACGTGATATTCGATGTTAGCAAGCGTTGTGCATCGACGGTAAGTAAGAATTCACATCCCAGCACTCGCAATCAATCTTTCTATCGATAATTGGCACGAATACGTGATATTCGATGTTTCCAAGCGTTAGGCATCGACGGCAAGTAATTATTCACTTCCCAGCCCTCGTAATCGTTCTTTCTATCGATAGTTTGCACGAATGCGTGATATTCGATGTTCTCAAGCGTTCTCCATCAACAGTAGGTAAGGATTCACTTCCCTGCCCTCGTAATCGTTATTTCTATCGATAATTGGCACGAATACGTGATATTCGATGTTTCCAATCGTTCTGCATTAACGCCAAGAAAGGATTCACATTCCAGCCTTCGCATTCGTTCCTTCTATCGATAATGGGCATGAATACGTGATATTCCATATTTCCAAGCGTTAGGCATCGACGGCAACTAATTATTCACTTCCCTGCCCTCGCAATCGTTCTTTCCATCGATAATTGGCACGTATACGTGATATTCGATGTTCTCAAGCGTTCTCCATCGACGGTAGGTAAGGATTCACTTCCCTGCCCTCGTAATCGTTCTTTCTATCGATAGTTTGCACGAATGCGTGATATTCGATGTTCTCAAGCGTTCTCCATCAACGGTAGGTAAGGATTCACTTCCCTGCCCTCGTAATCGTTATTTCTATCGATAATTGGCACGAATACGTGATATTCGATGTTTCCAATCGTTCTGCATTACGCCAAGAAAGGATTCACATTCCAGCCTTCGCATTCGTTCGTTCTATCGATAATTGGCACGAATACGTGATATTCGATGTTAGCAAGCGTAGTGCATCGACGGTAAGTAAGGATTCACATCCCAGCACTCGCAATCAATCTTTCTATCGATAATTGGCACGAATACGTGATATTCGATGTTAGCAAGCGTTGTGGATCAACGGTAAGTAAGAATTCACATCCCAGCACTCGCAATCAATCTTTCTATCGATAATTGGCACGAATACGTGATATTCGATGTTAGCAAGCGTTGTGCATCGACGGTAAGTAAGAATTCACATCCCAGTACTCGCAATCAATCTTTCTATCGATAATTGGCACGAATACGTGATATTCGATGTTAGCAAGCGTTGTGCATCGACGGTAAGTAAGAATTCTCATCCCAGCACTCGCAAACAATCTTTCTATCGATAATTGGCACGAATACGTGATATTCGATGTTTCCAATCGTTCTGCATTAACGGCAAGAAAGGATTCACATTCCAGCCTTCGCATTCGTTCCTTCTATCGATAATGGGCACGAATACGTGATATTCCATATTTCCAAGCGTTAGGCATCGACGGCAACTAATTATTCACTTCCCTGCCCTCGCAATCGTTCTTTCCATCGATAATTGGCACGTATACGTGATATTCGATGTTCTCAAGCGTTCTCCATCGACGGTAGGTAAGGATTCACTTCCCTGCCCTCGTAATCGTTCTTTCTATCGATAGTTTGCACGAATGCGTGATATTTGATGTTCTCAAGCGTTCTCCATCAACGGTAGGTAAGGATTCACTTCCCTGCCCTCGTAATCGTTATTTCTATCGATAATTGGCACGAATACGTGATATTCGATGTTTCCAATCGTTCTGCATTACGCCAAGAAAGGATTCACATACCAGCCTTCGCATTCGTTCGTTCTATCGATAATTGGCACGAATACGTGATATTCGATGTTAGCAAGCGTAGTGCATCGACGGTAAGTAAGGATTCACATCCCAGCACTCGCAATCAATCTTTCTATCGATAATTGGCACGAATACGTGATATTCGATGTTAGCAAGCGTTGTGGATCGACGGTAAGTAAGAATTCACATCCCAGCACTCGCAATCAATCTTTCTATCGATAATTGGCACGAATACGTGATATTCGATGTTAGCAAGCGTTGTGCATCGACGGTAAGTAAGAATTCTCATCCCAGCACTCGCAATCGTTCTTTCTATCGATAATGGTCGCGAATACGTGATATTCGATGTTTCCCATCGTTCTGGATGGACGGTAAGTAAGAATTCACATCCCAGCACTCGCAATCAATCTTTCTATCGATAATTGGCACGAATACGTGATATTCGATGTTAGCAAGCGTAGTGCATCGACGGTAAGTAAGGATTCACATCCCAGCACTCGCAATCAATCTTTCTATCGATAATTGGCACGAATACGTGATATTCGATGTTAGCAAGCGTTGTGGATCGACGGTAAGTAAGAATTCACATCCCAGCACTCGCAATCAATCTTTCTATCGATAATTGGCACGAATGCGTGATATTCGTTGTTAGCAAGCGTTGTGCATCGACGGTAAGTAAGGATTCACTTCCCGGGCTTTGCAATCAATAATTCTATCGATAATTGGCACGAATACGTGATATTCGATGTTAGCAAGCGTTGTGCATCGACGGTAAGTAAGAATTCACATCCCAGCACTCGCAATCAATCTTTCTATCGATAATTGGCACGAATACGTGATATTCGATGTTAGCAAGCGTTGTGCATCGACGGTAAGTAAGGATTCATTTCCCGGCCTTGCAATTAATCTTTCCATCGATTATTGGCACGAATACGTGATATTCGATGTTTCCAAGCGTTGTGCATCGAGTGTAAGTAAGGATTCACTTCCCGGGCTTTGCAATCAATAATTCTATCGATAATTGGCACGAATACGTGATATTCGATGTTAGCAAGCGTTGTGCATCGACGGTAAGTAAGGATTCATTTCCCGGCCTTGCAATTAATCTTTCCATCGATTATTGGCACGAATACGTGATATTCGATGTTTCCAAGCGTTGTGCATCGAGTGTAAGTAAGGATTCACTTCCCGGGCTTTGCAATCAATAATTCTATCGATAATTGGCACGAATACGTGATATTCGATGTTAGCAAGCGTTGTGCATCGACGGTAAGTAAGAATTCACATCCCAGCACTCGCAATCAATCTTTCTATCGATAATTGGCACGAATACGTGATATTCGATGTTAGCAAGCGTTGTGCATCGACGGTAAGTAAGGACTCATTTCCCGGCCTTGCAATTAATCTTTCCATCGATTATTGGCACGAATACGTGATATTCGATGTTTCCATGCGTTGTGCATCGAGTGTAAGTAAGGATTCACTTCCCGGGCTTTGCAATCAATAATTCTATCGATAATTGGCACGAATACGTGATATTCGATGATAGCAAGCGTTGTGCATCGACGGTAAGTAAGAATTCACATCCCAGCACTCGCAATCAATCTTTCTATCGATAATTGGCACGAATACGTGATATTCGATGTTTCCAAGCGTTGTGCATCGAGTGTAAGTAAGGATTCACTTCCCGGGCTTTGCAATCAATAATTCTATCGATAATTGGCATGAATACGTGATATTCGATGTTAGCAAGCGTTGTGCATCGACGGTAAGTAAGAATTCACATCCCAGCACTCGCAATCAATCTTTCTATCGATAATTGGCACGAATACGTGATATTCCATATTTCCAAGCGTTAGGCATCGACGGCAACTAATTATTCACTTCCCTTCCCTCGCAATCGTTCTTTCCATCGATAATTGGCACGTATACGTGATATTCGATGTTCTCAAGCGTTCTCCATCGACGGTAGCTAAGGATTCACTTCCCTGCCCTCGTAATCGTTCTTTCTATCGATAGTTTGCACGAATGCGTGATATTCGATGTTCTCAAGCGTTCTCCATCAACGGTAGGTAAGGATTCACTTCCCTGCCCTCGTAATCGTTATTTCTATCGATAATTGGCACGAATACGTGATATTCGATGGTTCCAATCGTTCTGCATTACGCCAAGAAAGGATTCACTTCCCTGCCCTCGTAATCGTTCTTTCCATCGATAATTGGCACGTATACGTGATATTCGATGTTCTCAAGCGTTCTCCATCGAAGGTAGCTAAGGATTCACTTCCCTGCCCTCGTAATCGTTCTTTCTATCGATAGTTTGCACGAATGCGTGATATTCGATGTTCTCAAGCGTTCTCCATCAACGGTAGGTAAGGATTCACTTCCCTGCCCTCGTAATCGTTATTTCTATCGATAATTGGCACGAATACGTGATATTCGATGTTTCCAATCGTTCTGCATTACGCCAAGAAAGGATTCACTTCCCTGCCCTCGCAATCGTTCTTTCCATCGATAATTGGCACGTATACGTGATATTCGATGTTCTCAAGCGTTCTCCATCGACGGTAGCTAAGGATTCACTTCCCTGCCCTCGTAATCGTTCTTTCTATCGATAGTTTGCACGAATGCGTGATATTCGATGTTCTCAAGCGTTCTCCATCAACGGTAGGTAAGGATTCACTTCCCTGCCCTCGTAATCGTTATTTCTATCGATAATTGGCACGAATACGTGATATTCGATGTTTCCAATCGTTCTGCATTACGCGAAGAAAGGATTCACATTCCAGCCTTTGCATTCGTTCGTTCTATCGATAATTGGCACGAATACGTGATATTCGATGTTAGCAAGCGTAGTGCATCGACGGTAAGTAAGGATTCACATCCCAGCACTCGCAATCAATCTTTCTATCGATAATTGGCACGAATACGTGATATTCGATGTTAGCAAGCATTGTGGATCGACGGTAAGTAAGAATTCACATCCCAGCACTCGCAATCAATCTTTCTATCGATAATTGGCACGAATACGTGATATTCGATGTTCTCAAGCGTTCTCCATCAACGGTAGGTAAGGATTCACTTCCCTGCCCTCGTAATCGTTATTTCTATCGATAATTGGCACGAATACGTGATATTCGATGTTTCCAATCGTTCTGCATTACGCCAAGAAAGGATTCACATACCAGCCTTCGCATTCGTTCGTTCTATCGATAATTGGCACGAATACGTGATATTCGATGTTAGCAAGCGTAGTGCATCGACGGTAAGTAAGGATTCACATCCCAGCACTCGCAATCAATCTTTCTATCGATAATTGGCACGAATACGTGATATTCGATGTTAGCAAGCGTTGTGGATCGACGGTAAGTAAGAATTCACATCCCAGCACTCGCAATCAATCTTTCTATCGATAATTGGCACGAATGCGTGATATTCGTTGTTAGCAAGCGTTGTGCATCGACGGTAAGTAAGGATTCACTTCCCGGGCTTTGCAATCAATAATTCTATCGATAATTGGCACGAATACGTGATATTCGATGTTAGCAAGCGTTGTGCATCGACGGTAAGTAAGAATTCACATCCCAGCACTCGCAATCAATCTTTCTATCGATAATTGGCACGAATACGTGATATTCGATGTTAGCAAGCGTTGTGCATCGACGGTAGGTAAGGAATCATTTCCCGGCCTTGCAATTAATCTTTCCATCGATTATTGGCACGAATACGTGATATTCGATGTTTCCAAGCGTTGTGCATCGAGTGTAAGTAAGGATTCACTTCCCGGGCTTTGCAATCAATAATTCTATCGATAATTGGCACGAATACGTGATATTCGATGTTAGCAAGCGTTGTGCATCGACGGTAAGTAAGGATTCATTTCCCGGCCTTGCAATTAATCTTTCCATCGATTATTGGCACGAATACGTGATATTCGATGTTTCCAAGCGTTGTGCATCGAGTGTAAGTAAGGATTCACTTCCCGGGCTTTGCAATCAATAATTCTATCGATAATTGGCACGAATACGTGATATTCGATGTTAGCAAGCGTTGTGCATCGACGGTAAGTAAGAATTCACATCCCAGCACTCGCAATCAATCTTTCTATCGATAATTGGCACGAATACGTGATATTCGATGTTAGCAAGCGTTGTGCATCGACGGTAAGTAAGGACTCATTTCCCGGCCTTGCAATTAATCTTTCCATCGATTATTGGCACGAATACGTGATATTCGATGTTTCCATGCGTTGTGCATCGAGTGTAAGTAAGGATTCACTTCCCGGGCTTTGCAATCAATAATTCTATCGATAATTGGCACGAATACGTGATATTCGATGATAGCAAGCGTTGTGCATCGACGGTAAGTAAGAATTCACATCCCAGCACTCGCAATCAATCTTTCTATCGATAATTGGCACGAATACGTGATATTCGATGTTTCCAAGCGTTGTGCATCGAGTGTAAGTAAGGATTCACTTCCCGGGCTTTGCAATCAATAATTCTATCGATAATTGGCATGAATACGTGATATTCGATGTTAGCAAGCGTTGTGCATCGACGGTAAGTAAGAATTCACATCCCAGCACTCGCAATCAATCTTTCTATCGATAATTGGCACGAATACGTGATATTCCATATTTCCAAGCGTTAGGCATCGACGGCAACTAATTATTCACTTCCCTTCCCTCTCAATCGTTCTTTCCATCGATAATTGGCACGTATACGTGATATTCGATGTTCTCAAGCGTTCTCCATCGACGGTAGCTAAGGATTCACTTCCCTGCCCTCGTAATCGTTCTTTCTATCGATAGTTTGCACGAATGCGTGATATTCGATGTTCTCAAGCGTTCTCCATCAACGGTAGGTAAGGATTCACTTCCCTGCCCTCGTAATCGTTATTTCTATCGATAATTGGCACGAATACGTGATATTCGATGTTTCCAATCGTTCTGCATTACGCCAAGAAAGGATTCACTTCCCTGCCCTCGTAATCGTTCTTTCCATCGATAATTGGCACGTATACGTGATATTCGATGTTCTCAAGCGTTCTCCATCGACGGTAGCTAAGGATTCACTTCCCTGCCCTCGTAATCGTTCTTTCTATCGATAGTTTGCACGAATGCGTGATATTCGATGTTCTCAAGCGTTCTCCATCAACGGTAGGTAAGGATTCACTTCCCTGCCCTCGTAATCGTTATTTCTATCGATAATTGGCACGAATACGTGATATTCGATGTTTCCAATCGTTCTGCATTACGCCAAGAAAGGATTCACTTCCCTGCCCTCGCAATCGTTCTTTCCATCGATAATTGGCACGTATACGTGATATTCGATGTTCTCAAGCGTTCTCCATCGACGGTAGCTAAGGATTCACTTCCCTGCCCTCGTAATCGTTCTTTCTATCGATAGTTTGCACGAATGCGTGATATTCGATGTTCTCAAGCGTTCTCCATCAACGGTAGGTAAGGATTCACTTCCCTGCCCTCGTAATCGTTATTTCTATCGATAATTGGCACGAATACGTGATATTCGATGTTTCCAATCGTTCTGCATTACGCGAAGAAAGGATTCACATTCCAGCCTTTGCATTCGTTCGTTCTATCGATAATTGGCACGAATACGTGATATTCGATGTTAGCAAGCGTAGTGCATCGACGGTAAGTAAGGATTCACATCCCAGCACTCGCAATCAATCTTTCTATCGATAATTGGCACGAATACGTGATATTCGATGTTAGCAAGCGTTGTGGATCGACGGTAAGTAAGAATTCACATCCCAGCACTCGCAATCAATCTTTCTATCGATAATTGGCACGAATACGTGATATTCGATGTTTCCAAGCGTTAGGCATCGACGGCAAGTAATTATTCACTTCCCAGCCCTCGTAATCGTTCTTTCTATCAATAGATTGCACGAATGCGTGATATTCGATGTTCTCAAGCGTTCTCCATCGACGGTAGCTAAGGATTCACTTCCCTGCCCTCGTAATCGTTCTTTCTATCGATAGTTTGCACGAATGCGTGATATTCGATGTTCTCAAGCGTTCTCCATCAACGGTAGGTAAGGATTCACTTCCCTGCCCTCGTAATCGTTATTTCTATCGATAATTGGCACGAATACGTGATATTCGATGTTTCCAATCGTTCTGCATTACGCGAAGAAAGGATTCACATTCCAGCCTTTGCATTCGTTCGTTCTATCGATAATTGGCACGAATACGTGATATTCGATGTTAGCAAGCGTAGTGCATCGACGGTAAGTAAGGATTCACATCCCAGCACTCGCAATCAATCTTTCTATCGATAATTGGCACGAATACGTGATATTCGATGTTAGCAAGCATTGTGGATCGACGGTAAGTAAGAATTCACATCCCAGCACTCGCAATCAATCTTTCTATCGATAATTGGCACGAATACGTGATATTCGATGTTCTCAAGCGTTCTCCATCAACGGTAGGTAAGGATTCACTTCCCTGCCCTCGTAATCGTTATTTCTATCGATAATTGGCACGAATACGTGATATTCGATGTTTCCAATCGTTCTGCATTACGCCAAGAAAGGATTCACATACCAGCCTTCGCATTCGTTCGTTCTATCGATAATTGGCACGAATACGTGATATTCGATGTTAGCAAGCGTAGTGCATCGACGGTAAGTAAGGATTCACATCCCAGCACTCGCAATCAATCTTTCTATCGATAATTGGCACGAATACGTGATATTCGATGTTAGCAAGCGTTGTGGATCGACGGTAAGTAAGAATTCACATCCCAGCACTCGCAATCAATCTTTCTATCGATAATTGGCACGAATGCGTGATATTCGTTGTTAGCAAGCGTTGTGCATCGACGGTAAGTAAGGATTCACTTCCCGGGCTTTGCAATCAATAATTCTATCGATAATTGGCACGAATACGTGATATTCGATGTTAGCAAGCGTTGTGCATCGACGGTAAGTAAGAATTCACATCCCAGCACTCGCAATCAATCTTTCTATCGATAATTGGCACGAATACGTGATATTCGATGTTAGCAAGCGTTGTGCATCGACGGTAAGTAAGGATTCATTTCCCGGCCTTGCAATTAATCTTTCCATCGATTATTGGCACGAATACGTGATATTCGATGTTTCCAAGCGTTGTGCATCGAGTGTAAGTAAGGATTCACTTCCCGGGCTTTGCAATCAATAATTCTATCGATAATTGGCACGAATACGTGATATTCGATGTTAGCAAGCGTTGTGCATCGACGGTAAGTAAGGATTCATTTCCCGGCCTTGCAATTAATCTTTCCATCGATTATTGGCACGAATACGTGATATTCGATGTTTCCAAGCGTTGTGCATCGAGTGTAAGTAAGGATTCACTTCCCGGGCTTTGCAATCAATAATTCTATCGATAATTGGCACGAATACGTGATATTCGATGTTAGCAAGCGTTGTGCATCGACGGTAAGTAAGAATTCACATCCCAGCACTCGCAATCAATCTTTCTATCGATAATTGGCACGAATACGTGATATTCGATGTTAGCAAGCGTTGTGCATCGACGGTAAGTAAGGACTCATTTCCCGGCCTTGCAATTAATCTTTCCATCGATTATTGGCACGAATACGTGATATTCGATGTTTCCATGCGTTGTGCATCGAGTGTAAGTAAGGATTCACTTCCCGGGCTTTGCAATCAATAATTCTATCGATAATTGGCACGAATACGTGATATTCGATGATAGCAAGCGTTGTGCATCGACGGTAAGTAAGAATTCACATCCCAGCACTCGCAATCAATCTTTCTATCGATAATTGGCACGAATACGTGATATTCGATGTTTCCAAGCGTTGTGCATCGAGTGTAAGTAAGGATTCACTTCCCGGGCTTTGCAATCAATAATTCTATCGATAATTGGCATGAATACGTGATATTCGATGTTAGCAAGCGTTGTGCATCGACGGTAAGTAAGAATTCACATCCCAGCACTCGCAATCAATCTTTCTATCGATAATTGGCACGAATACGTGATATTCCATATTTCCAAGCGTTAGGCATCGACGGCAACTAATTATTCACTTCCCTTCCCTCGCAATCGTTCTTTCCATCGATAATTGGCACGTATACGTGATATTCGATGTTCTCAAGCGTTCTCCATCGACGGTAGCTAAGGATTCACTTCCCTGCCCTCGTAATCGTTCTTTCTATCGATAGTTTGCACGAATGCGTGATATTCGATGTTCTCAAGCGTTCTCCATCAACGGTAGGTAAGGATTCACTTCCCTGCCCTCGTAATCGTTATTTCTATCGATAATTGGCACGAATACGTGATATTCGATGTTTCCAATCGTTCTGCATTACGCCAAGAAAGGATTCACTTCCCTGCCCTCGCAATCGTTCTTTCCATCGATAATTGGCACGTATACGTGATATTCGATGTTCTCAAGCGTTCTCCATCGACGGTAGCTAAGGATTCACTTCCCTGCCCTCGTAATCGTTCTTTCTATCGATAGTTTGCACGAATGCGTGATATTCGATGTTCTCAAGCGTTCTCCATCAACGGTAGGTAAGGATTCACTTCCCTGCCCTCGTAATCGTTATTTCTATCGATAATTGGCACGAATACGTGATATTCGATGTTAGCAAGCGTTGTGCATCGACGGTAAGTAAGAATTCACTTCCCGGGCTTTGCAATCAATAATTCTATCGATAATTGGCATGAATACGTGATATTCGATGTTAGCAAGCGTTGTGCATCGACGGTAAGTAAGGATTCACATCCCAGCACTCGCAATCAATCTTTCTATCGATAATTGGCACAAATACGTGATATTCGATGTTAGCAAGCGTTGTGGATCGACGGTAAGTAAGAATTCACATCCCAGCACTCGCAATCAATCTTTCTATCGATAATTGGCACGAATACGTGATATTCGATGTTTCCAAGCGTTAGGCATCGACGGCAAGTAATTATTCACTTCCCAGCCCTCGTAATCGTTCTTTCTATCAATAGATTGCACGAATGCGTGATATTCGATGTTCTCAAGCGTTCTCCATCAACAGTAGGTAAGGATTCACTTCCCTGCCCTCGTAATCGTTATTTCTATCGATAATTGGCACGAATACGTGATATTCGATGTTTCCAATCGTTCTGCATTAACGCCAAGAAAGGATTCACATTCCAGCCTTCGAATTCGTTCCTTCTATCGATAATGGGCACGAATACGTGATATTCCATATTTCCAAGCGTTAGGCATCGACGGCAACTAATTATTCACTTCCCTGCCCTCGCAATCGTTCTTTCCATCGATAATTGGCACGTATACGTGATATTCGATGTTCTCAAGCGTTCTCCATCGACGGTAGGTAAGGATTCACTTCCCTGCCCTCGTAATCGTTCTTTCTATCGATAGTTTGCACGAATGCGTGATATTCGATGTTCTCAAGCGTTCTCCATCAACGGTAGGTAAGGATTTACTTCCCTGCCCTCGTAATCGTTATTTCTATCGATAATTGGCACGAATACGTGATATTCGATGTTTCCAATCGTTCTGCATTACGCCAAGAAAGGATTCACATTCCAGCCTTCGCATTCGTTCGTTCTATCGATAATTGGCACGAATACGTGATATTCGATGTTAGCAAGCGTAGTGCATCGACGGTAAGTAAGGATTCACATCCCAGCACTCGCAATCAATCTTTCTATCGATAATTGGCACGAATACGTGATATTCGATGTTAGCAAGCGTTGTGCATCGACGGTAAGTAAGAATTCACATCCCAGTACTCGCAATCAATCTTTCTATCGATAATTGGCACGAATACGTGATATTCGATGTTAGCAAGCGTTGTGCATCGACGGTAAGTAAGAATTCTCATCCCAGCACTCGCAAACAATCTTTCTATCGATAATTGGCACGAATACGTGATATTCGATGTTTCCAATCGTTCTGCATTAACGCCAAGAAAGGATTCACATTCCAGCCTTCGCATTCGTTCCTTCTATCGATAATGGGCACGAATACGTGATATTCCATATTTCCAAGCGTTAGGCATCGACGGCAACTAATTATTCACTTCCCTGCCCTCGCAATCGTTCTTTCCATCGATAATTGGCACGTATACGTGATATTCGATGTTCTCAAGCGTTCTCCATCGACGGTAGGTAAGGATTCACTTCCCTGCCCTCGTAATCGTTCTTTCTATCGATAGTTTGCACGAATGCGTGATATTCGATGTTCTCAAGCGTTCTCCATCAACGGTAGGTAAGGATTCACTTCCCTGCCCTCGTAATCGTTATTTCTATCGATAATTGGCACGAATACGTGATATTCGATGTTTCCAATCGTTCTGCATTACGCCAAGAAAGGATTCACATTCCAGCCTTCGCATTCGTTCGTTCTATCGATAATTGGCACGAATACGTGATATTCGATGTTAGCAAGCGTAGTGCATCGACGGTAAGTAAGGATTCACATCCCAGCACTCGCAATCAATCTTTCTATCGATAATTGGCACGAATACGTGATATTCGATGTTAGCAAGCGTTGTGGATCGACGGTAAGTAAGAATTCACATCCCAGCACTCGCAATCAATCTTTCTATCGATAATTGGCACGAATACGTGATATTCGATGTTAGCAAGCGTTGTGCATCGACGGTAAGTAATAATTCACATCCCAGCACTCGCAATCGTTCTTTCTATCGATAATGGTCGCGAATACGTGATATTCGATGTTTCCCATCGTTCTGGATGGACGGTAAGTAAGAATTCACATCCCAGCACTCGCAATCAATCTTTCTATCGATAATTGGCACGAATGCGTGATATTCGTTGTTAGCAAGCGTTGTGCATCGACGGTAAGTAAGGATTCACTTCCCGGGCTTTGCAATCAATAATTCTACCGATAATTGGCACGAATACGTGATATTCGATGTTAGCAAGCGTTGTGCATCGACGGTAAGTAAGAATTCACATCCCAGCACTCGCAATCAATCTTTCTATCGATAATTGGCACGAATACGTGATATTCGTTGTTAGCAAGCGTTGTGCATCGACGGTAAGTAAGGATTCATTTCCCGGCCTTGCAATTAATCTTTCCATCGATTATTGGCACGAATACGTGATATTCGATGTTTCCAAGCGTTGTGCATCGAGTGTAAGTAAGGATTCACTTCCCGGGCTTTGCAATCAATAATTCTATCGATAATTGGCACGAATACGTGATATTCGATGTTAGCAAGCGTTGTGCATCGACGGTAAGTAAGAATTCACATCCCAGCACTCGCAATCAATCTTTCTATCGATAATTGGCACGAATACGTGATATTCGATGTTAGCAAGCGTTGTGCATCGACGGTAAGTAAGGATTCATTTCCCGGCCTTGCAATTAATCTTTCCATCGATTATTGGCACGAATACGTGATATTCGATGTTAGCAAGCGTTGTGCATCGACGGTAAGTAAGAATTCACATCCCAGTACTCGCAATCAATCTTTCTATCGATAATAGGCACGAATACGTGATATTCGATGTTAGCAAGCGTTGTGCATCGACGGTAAGTAAGAATTCTCATCCCAGCACTCGCAAACAATCTTTCTATCGATAATTGGCACGAATACGTGATATTCGATGTTTCCAATCGTTCTGCATTAACGCCAAGAAAGGATTCACATTCCAGCCTTCGCAATCGTTCCTTCTATCGATAATGGGCACGAATACGTGATATTCCATATTTCCAAGCGTTAGGCATCGACGGCAACTAATTATTCACTTCCCTGCCCTCGCAATCGTTCTTTCCATCGATAATTGGCACGTATACGTGATATTCGATGTTCTCAAGCGTTCTCCATCGACGGTAGGTAAGGATTCACTTCCCTGCCCTCGTAATCGTTCTTTCTATCGATAGTTTGCACGAATGCGTGATATTCGATGTTCTCAAGCGTTCTCCATCAACGGTAGGTAAGGATTCACTTCCCTGCCCTCGTAATCGTTATTTCTATCGATAATTGGCACGAATACGTGATATTCGATGTTTCCAATCGTTCTGCATTACGCCAAGAAAGGATTCACATTCCAGCCTTCGCATTCGTTCGTTCTATCGATAATTGGCACGAATACGTGATATTCGATGTTAGCAAGCGTAGTGCATCGACGGTAAGTAAGGATTCACATCCCAGCACTCGCAATCAATCTTTCTATCGATAATTGGCACGAATACGTGATATTCGATGTTAGCAAGCGTTGTGGATCGACGGTAAGTAAGAATTCACATCCCAGCACTCGCAATCAATCTTTCTATCGTTAATTGGCACGAATACGTGATATTCGATGTTAGCAAGCGTTGTGCATCGACGGTAAGTAAGAATTCTCATCCCAGCACTCGCAATCGTTCTTTCTATCGATAATGGTCGCGAATACGTGATATTCGATGTTTCCCATCGTTCTGGATGGACGGTAAGTAAGAATTCACATCCCAGCACTCGCAATCAATCTTTCTATCGATAATTGGCACGAATGCGTGATATTCGTTGTTAGCAAGCGTTGTTGATCGACGGTAAGTAAGGATTCACTTCCCGGGCTTTGCAATCAATAATTCTATCGATAATTGGCACGAATACGTGATATTCGATGTTAGCAAGCGTTGTGCATCGACGGTAAGTAAGAATTCACATCCCAGCACTCGCAATCAATCTTTCTATCGATAATTGGCACGAATACGTGATATTCGATGTTAGCAAGCGTTGTGCAACGACGGTAAGTAAGGATTCATTTCCCGGCCTTGCAATTAATCTTTCCATCGATTATTGGCACGAATACGTGATATTCGATGTTTCCAAGCGTTGTGCATCGAGTGTAAGTAAGGATTCACTTCCCGGGCTTTGCAATCAATAATTCTATCGATAATTGGCACGAATACGTGATATTCGATGTTAGCAAGCGTTGTGCATCGACGGTAAGTAAGGATTCATTTCCCGGCCTTGCAATTAATCTTTCCATCGATTATTGGCACGAATACGTGATATTCGATGTTTCCAAGCGTTGTGCATCGAGTGTAAGTAAGGATTCACTTCCCGGGCTTTGCAATCAATAATTCTATCGATAATTGGCACGAATACGTGATATTCGATGTTAGCAAGCGTTGTGCATCGACGGTAAGTAAGGATTCATTTCCCGGCCTTGCAATTAATCTTTCCATCGATTATTGGCACGAATACGTGATATTCGATGTTTCCATGCGCTGTGCATCGAGTGTAAGTAAGGATTCACTTCCCGGGCTTTGCAATCAATAATTCTATCGATAATTGGCACGAATACGTGATATTCGATGTTAGCAAGCGTTGTGCATCGACGGTAAGTAAGAATTCACATCCCAGCACTCGCAATCAATCTTTCTATCGATAATTGGCACGAATGCGTGATATTCGTTGTTAGCAAGCGTTGTGCATCGACGGTAAGTAAGGATTCACTTCCCGGGCTTTGCAATCAATAATTCTATCGATAATTGGCACGAATACGTGATATTCGATGTTAGCAAGCGTTGTGCATCGACGGTAAGTAAGAATTCACATCCCAGCACTCGCAATCAATCTTTCTATCGATAATTGGCACGAATACGTGATATTCGATGTTAGCAAGCGTTGTGCATCGACGGTAAGTAAGGATTCATTTCCCGGCCTTGCAATTAATCTTTCCATCGATTATTGGCACGAATACGTGATATTCGATGTTTCCAAGCGTTGTGCATCGAGTGTAAGTAAGGATTCACTTCCCGGGCTTTGCAATCAATAATTCTATCGATAATTGGCACGAATACGTGATATTCGATGTTAGCAAGCGTTGTGCATCGACGGTAAGTAAGAATTCACATCCCAGCACTCGCAATCAATCTTTCTATCGATAATTGGCACGAATACGTGATATTCGATGTTAGCAAGCGTTGTGCATCGACGGTAAGTAAGGATTCATTTCCCGGCCTTGCAATTAATCTTTCCATCGATTATTGGCACGAATACGTGATATTCGATGTTTCCAAGCGTTGTGCATCGAGTGTAAGTAAGGATTCACTTCCCGGGCTTTGCAATCAATAATTCTATCGATAATTGGCACGAATACGTGATATTCGATGTTAGCAAGCGTTGTGCATCGACGGTAAGTAAGGATTCATTTCCCGGCCTTGCAATTAATCTTTCCATCGATTATTGGCACGAATACGTGATATTCGATGTTTCCATGCGCTGTGCATCGAGTGTAATTAAGGATTCACTTCCCGGGCTTTGCAATCAATAATTCTATCGATAATTGGCACGAATACGTGATATTCGATGTTAGCAAGCGTTGTGCATCGACGGTAAGTAAGAATTCACATCCCAGCACTCGCAATCAATCTTTCTATCGATAATTGGCACGAATGCGTGATATTCGTTGTTAGCAAGCGTTGTGCATCGACGGTAAGTAAGGATTCACTTCCCGGGCTTTGCAATCAATAATTCTATCGATAATTGGCACGAATACGTGATATTCGATGTTAGCAAGCGTTGTGCATCGACGGTAAGTAAGAATTCACATCCCAGCACTCGCAATCAATCTTTCTATCGATAATTGGCACGAATACGTGATATTCGATGTTAGCAAGCGTTGTGCATCGACGGTAAGTAAGGATTCATTTCCCGGCCTTGCAATTAATCTTTCCATCGATTATTGGCACGAATACGTGATATTCGATGTTTCCAAGCGTTGTGCATCGAGTGTAAGTAAGGATTCACTTCCCGGGCTTTGCAATCAATAATTCTATCGATAATTGGCACGAATACGTGATATTCGATGTTAGCAAGCGTTGTGCATCGACGGTAAGTAAGAATTCACATCCCAGCACTCGCAATCAATCTTTCTATCGATAATTGGCACGAATACGTGATATTCGATGTTAGCAAGCGTTGTGCATCGACGGTAAGTAAGGATTCATTTCCCGGCCTTGCAATTAATCTTTCCATCGATTATTGGCACGAATACGTGATATTCGATGTTTCCAAGCGTTGTGCATCGAGTGTAAGAAAGGATTCACTTCCCGGGCTTTGCAATCAATAATTCTATCGATAATTGGCACGAATACGTGATATTCGATGTTAGCAAGCGTTGTGCATCGACGGTAAGTAAGAATTCACATCCCAGCACTCGCAATCAATCTTTCTATCGATAATTGGCACGAATACGTGATATTCGATGTTAGCAAGCGTTGTGCATCGACGGTAAGTAAGGATTCATTTCCCGGCCTTGCAATTAATCTTTCCATCGATTATTGGCACGAATACGTGATATTCGATGTTAGCAAGCGTTGTGCATCGACGGTAAGTAAGAATTCACATCCCAGTACTCGCAATCAATCTTTCTATCGATAATTGGCACGAATACGTGATATTCGATGTTAGCAAGCGTTGTGCATCGACGGTAAGTAAGAATTCTCATCCCAGCACTCGCAAACAATCTTTCTATCGATAATTGGCACGAATACGTGATATTCGATGTTTCCAATCGTTCTGCATTAACGCCAAGAAAGGATTCACATTCCAGCCTTCGCATTCGTTCCTTCTATCGATAATGGGCACGAATACGTGATATTCCATATTTCCAAGCGTTAGGCATCGACGGCAACTAATTATTCACTTCCCTGCCCTCGCAATCGTTCTTTCCATCGATAATTGGCACGTATACGTGATATTCGATGTTCTCAAGCGTTCTCCATCGACGGTAGGTAAGGATTCACTTCCCTGCCCTCGCAATCGTTCTTTCTATCGATAGTTTGCACGAATGCGTGATATTCGATGTTCTCAAGCGTTCTCCATCAACGGTAGGTAAGGATTCACTTCCCTGCCCTCGTAATCGTTATTTCTATCGATAATTGGCACGAATACGTGATATTCGATGTTTCCAATCGTTCTGCATTACGCCAAGAAAGGATTCACATTCCAGCCTTCGCATTCGTTCGTTCTATCGATAATTGGCACGAATACGTGATATTCGATGTTAGCAAGCGTAGTGCATCGACGGTAAGTAAGGATTCACATCCCAGCACTCGCAATCAATCTTTCTATCGATAATTGGCACGAATACGTGATATTCGATGTTAGCAAGCGTTGTGCATCGACGGTAAGTAAGGATTCATTTCCCGGCCTTGCAATTAATCTTTCCATCGATTATTGGCACGAATACGTGATATTCGATGTTTCCAAGCGTTGTGCATCGAGTGTAAGTAAGGATTCACTTCCCGGGCTTTGCAATCAATAATTCTATCGATAATTGGCACGAATACGTGATATTCGATGTTAGCAAGCGTTGTGCATCGACGGTAAGTAAGAATTCACATCCCAGCACTCGCAATCAATCTTTCTATCGATAATTGGCACGAATACGTGATATTCGATGTTAGCAAGCGTTGTGCATCGACGGTAAGTAAGGATTCATTTCCCGGCCTTGCAATTACTCTTTCCATCGATTATTGGCACGAATACGTGATATTCGATGTTTCCAAGCGTTGTGCATCGAGTGTAAGTAAGGATTCACTTCCCGGGCTTTGCAATCAATAATTCTATCGATAATTGGCACGAATACGTGATATTCGATGTTAGCAAGCGTTGTGCATCGACGGTAAGTAAGAATTCACATCCCAGCACTCGCAATCAATCTTTCTATCGATAATTGGCACGAATACGTGATATTCGATGTTAGCAAGCGTTGTGCATCGACGGTAAGTAAGGATTCATTTCCCGGCCTTGCAATTAATCTTTCCATCGATTATTGGCACGAATACGTGATATTCGATGTTTCCAAGCGTTGTGCATCGAGTGTAAGTAAGGATTCACTTCCCGGGCTTTGCAATCAATAATTCTATCGATAATTGGCACGAATACGTGATATTCGATGTTAGCAAGCGTTGTGCATCGACGGTAAGTAAGAATTCACATCCCAGCACTCGCAATCAATCTTTCTATCGATAATTGGCACGAATACGTGATATTCGATGTTAGCAAGCGTTGTGCATCGACGGTAAGTAAGGATTCATTTCCCGGCCTTGCAATTAATCTTTCCATCGATTATTGGCACGAATACGTGATATTCGATGTTTCCAAGCGTTGTGCATCGAGTGTAAGTAAGGATTCACTTCCCGGGCTTTGCAATCAATAATTCTATCGATAATTGGCACGAATACGTGATATTCGATGTTAGCAAGCGTTGTGCATTGACGGTAAGTAAGAATTCACATCCCAGCACTCGCAATCAATCTTTCTATCGATAATTGGCACGAATACGTGATATTCGATGTTTCCATGCGTTGTGCATCGAGTGTAAGTAAGGATTCACTTCCCGGGCTTTGCAATCAATAATTCTATCGATAATTGGCACGAATACGTGATATTCGATGTTAGCAAGCGTTGTGCATCGACGGTAAGTAAGAATTCACATCCCAGCACTCGCAATCAATCTTTCTATCGATAATTGGCACGAATACGTGATATTCGATGTTAGCAAGCGTTGTGCATCGACGGTAAGTAAGGATTCATTTCCCGGCCTTGCAATTAATCTTTCCATCGATTATTGGCACGAATACGTGATATTCGATGTTAGCAAGCGTTGTGCATCGACGGTAAGTAAGAATTCACATCCCAGTACTCGCAATCAATCTTTCTATCGATAATTGGCACGAATACGTGATATTCGATGTTAGCAAGCGTTGTGCATCGACGGTAAGTAAGAATTCTCATCCCAGCACTCGCAAACAATCTTTCTATCGATAGTTTGCACGAATGCGTGATATTCGATGTTCTCATGCGTTCTCCATCAACGGTAGGTAAGGATTCACTTCCCTGCCCTCGTAATCGTTATTTCTATCGATAATTGGCACGAATACGTGATATTCGATGTTTCCAATCGTTCTGCATTACGCCAAGAAAGGATTCACATTCCAGCCTTCGCATTCGTTCGTTCTATCGATAATTGGCACGAATACGTGATATTCGATGTTAGCAAGCGTAGTGCATCGACGGTAAGTAAGGATTCACATCCCAGCACTCGCAATCAATCTTTCTATCGATAATTGGCACGAATACGTGATATTCGATGTTAGCAAGCGTTGTGGATCGACGGTAAGTAAGAATTCACATCCCAGCACTCGCAATCAATCTTTCTATCGATAATTGGCACGAATACGTGATATTCGATGTTAGCAAGCGTTGTGCATCGACGGTAAGTAAGAATTCACATCCCAGCACACGCAATCGTTCTTTCTATCGATAATGGTCGCGAATACGTGATATTCGATGTTTCCCATCGTTCTGGATGGACGGTAAGTAAGAATTCACATCCCAGCACTCGCAATCAATCTTTCTATCGATAATTGGCACGAATGCGTGATATTCGTTGTTAGCAAGCGTTGTGCATCGACGGTTAGTAAGGATTCACTTCCCGGGCTTTGCAATCAATAATTCTATCGATAATTGGCACGAATACGTGATATTCGATGTTAGCAAGCGTTGTGCATCGACGGTAAGTAAGAATTCACATCCCAGCACTCGCAATCAATCTTTCTATCGATAATTGGCACGAATACGTGATATTCGATGTTAGCAAGCGTTGTGCATCGACGGTAAGTAAGGATTCATTTCCCGGCCTTGCAATTAATCTTTCCATCGATTATTGGCACGAATACGTGATATTCGATGTTTCCAAGCGTTGTGCATCGAGTGTAAGTAAGGATTCACTTCCCGGGCTTTGCAATCAATAATTCTATCGATAATTGGCACGAATACGTGATATTCGATGTTAGCAAGCGTTGTGCATCGACGGTAAGTAAGAATTCACATCCCAGCACTCACAATCAATCTTTCTATCGATAATTGGCACGAATACGTGATATTCGATGTTAGCAAGCGTTGTGCATCGACGGTAAGTAAGGATTCATTTCCCGGCCTTGCAATTAATCTTTCCATCGATTATTGGCACGAATACGTGATATTCGATGTTTCCAAGCGTTGTGCATCGAGTGTAAGTAAGGATTCACTTCCCGGGCTTTGCAATCAATAATTCTATCGATAATTGGCACGAATACGTGATATTCGATGTTAGCAAGCGTTGTGCATCGACGGTAAGTAAGAATTCACATCCCAGCACTCGCAATCAATCTTTCTATCGATAATTGGCACGAATACGTGATATTCGATGTTAGCAAGCGTTGTGCATCGACGGTAAGTAAGGATTCATTTCCCGGCCTTGCAATTAATCTTTCCATCGATTATTGGCACGAATACGTGATATTCGATGTTAGCAAGCGTTGTGCATCGACGGTAAGTAAGAATTCACATCCCAGTACTCGCAATCAATGTTTCTATCGATAATTGGCACGAATACGTGATATTCGATGTTAGCAAGCGTTGTGCATCGACGGTAAGTAAGAATTCTCATCCCAGCACTCGCAAACAATCTTTCTATCGATAATTGGCACGAATACGTGATATTCGATGTTTCCAATCGTTCTGCATTAACGCCAAGAAAGGATTCACATTCCAGCCTTCGCATTCGTTCCTTCTATCGATAATGGGCACGAATACGTGATATTCCATATTTCCAAGCGTTAGGCATCGACGGCAACTAATTATTCACTTCCCTGCCCTCGCAATCGTTCTTTCCATCGATAATTGGCACGTATACGTGATATTCGATGTTCTCAAGCGTTCTCCATCGACGGTAGGTAAGGATTCACTTCCCTGCCCTCGTAATCGTTCTTTCTATCGATAGTTTGCACGAATGCGTGATATTCGATGTTCTCAAGCGTTCTCCATCAACGGTAGGTAAGGATTCACTTCCCTGCCCTCGTAATCGTTATTTCTATCGATAATTGGCACGAATACGTGATATTCGATGTTTCCAATCGTTCTGCATTACGCCAAGAAAGGATTCACATTCCAGCCTTCGCATTCGTTCGTTCTATCGATAATTGGCACGAATACGTGATATTCGATGTTAGCAAGCGTAGTGCATCGACGGTAAGTAAGGATTCACATCCCAGCACTCGCAATCAATCTTTCTATCGATAATTGGCACGAATACGTGATATTCGATGTTAGCAAGCGTTGTGCATCGACGGTAAGTAAGGATTCATTTCCCGGCCTTGCAATTAATCTTTCCATCGATTATTGGCACGAATACGTGATATTCGATGTTTCCAAGCGTTGTGCATCGAGTGTAAGTAAGGATTCACTTCCCGGGCTTTGCAATCAATAATTCTATCGATAATTGGCACGAATACGTGATATTCGATGTTAGCAAGCGTTGTGCATCGACGGTAAGTAAGAATTCACATCCCAGCACTCGCAATCAATCTTTCTATCGATAATTGGCACGAATACGTGATATTCGATGTTAGCAAGCGTTGTGCATCGACGGTAAGTAAGGATTCATTTCCCGGCCTTGCAATTAATCTTTCCATCGATTATTGGCACGAATACGTGATATTCGATGTTTCCAAGCGTTGTGCATCGAGTGTAAGTAAGGATTCACTTCCCGGGCTTTGCAATCAATAATTCTATCGATAATTGGCACGAATACGTGATATTCGATGTTAGCAAGCGTTGTGCATCGACGGTAAGTAAGAATTCACATCCCAGCACTCGCAATCAATCTTTCTATCGATAATTGGCACGAATACGTGATATTCGATGTTAGCAAGCGTTGTGCATCGACGGTAAGTAAGGATTCATTTCCCGGCCTTGCAATTAATCTTTCCATCGATTATTGGCACGAATACGTGATATTCGATGTTTCCAAGCGTTGTGCATCGAGTGTAAGTAAGGATTCACTTCCCGGGCTTTGCAATCAATAATTCTATCGATAATTGGCACGAATACGTGATATTCGATGTTAGCAACCGTTGTGCATCGACGGTAAGTAAGAATTCACATCCCAGCACTCGCAATCAATCTTTCTATCGATAATTGGCACGAATACGTGATATTCGATGTTAGCAAGCGTTGTGCATCGACGGTAAGTAAGGATTCATTTCCCGGCCTTGCAATTAATCTTTCCATCGATTATTGTCACGAATACGTGATATTCGATGTTTCCATGCGTTGTGCATCGAGTGTAAGTAAGGATTCACTTCCCGGGCTTTGCAATCAATAATTCTATCGATAATTGGCACGAATACGTGATATTCGATGTTAGCAAGCGTTGTGCATCGACGGTAAGTAAGAATTCACATCCCAGCACTCGCAATCAATCTTTCTATCGATAATTGGCACGAATACGTGATATTCGATGTTAGCAAGCGTTGTGCATCGACGGTAAGTAAGGATTCATTTCCCGGCCTTGCAATTAATCTTTCCATCGATTATTGGCACGAATACGTGATATTCGATGTTAGGAAGCGTTGTGCATCGACGGTAAGTAAGAATTCACATCCCAGTACTCGCAATCAATCTTTCTATCGATAATTGGCACGAATACGTGATATTCGATGTTAGCAAGCGTTGTGCATCGACGGTAAGTAAGAATTCTCATCCCAGCACTCGCAAACAATCTTTCTATCGATAGTTTGCACGAATGCGTGATATTCGATGTTCTCATGCGTTCTCCATCAACGGTAGGTAAGGATTCACTTCCCTGCCCTCGTAATCGTTATTTCTATCGATAATTGGCACGAATACGTGATATTCGATGTTAGCAAGCGAAGTGCATCGACGGTAAGTAAGGATTCACATCCCAGCACTCGCAATCAATCTTTCTATCGATAACTGGCACGAATACGTGATATTCGATGTTAGCAAGCGTTGTGGATCGACGGTAAGTAAGAATTCACATCCCAGCACTCGCAATCAATCTTTCTATCGATAATTGGCACGAATACGTGATATTCGATGTTAGCAAGCGTTGTGCATCGACGGTAAGTAAGAATTCACATCCCAGCACACGCAATCGTTCTTTCTATCGATAATGGTCGCGAATACGTGATATTCGATGTTTCCCATCGTTCTGGATGGACGGTAAGTAAGAATTCACATCCCAACACTCGCAATCAATCTTTCTATCGATAATTGGCACGAATGCGTGATATTCGTTGTTAGCAAGCGTTGTGCATCGACGGTTAGTAAGGATTCACTTCCCAGGCTTTGCAATCAATAATTCTATCGATAATTGGCACGAATACGTGATATTCGATGTTAGCAAGCGTTCTGCATCGACGGTAAGTAAGAATTCACATCCCAGCACTCGCAATCAATCTTTCTATCGATAATTGGCACGAATACGTGATATTCGATGTTAGCAAGCGTTGTGCATCGACGGTAAGTAAGGATTCATTTCCCGGCCTTGCAATTAATCTTTCCATCGATTATTGGCACGAATACGTGATATTCGATGTTTCCAAGCGTTGTGCATCGAGTGTAAGTAAGGATTCACTTCCCGGGCTTTGCAATCAATAATTCTATCGATAATTGGCACGAATACGTGATATTCGATGTTAGCAAGCGTTGTGCATCGACGGTAAGTAAGAATTCACATCCCAGCACTCGCAATCAATCTTTCTATCGATATTTGGCACGAATACGTGATATTCGATGTTAGCAAGCGTTGGGCATCGACGGTAAGTAAGGATTCATTTCCCGGCCTTGCAATTAATCTTTCCATCGATTATTGGCACGAATACGTGATATTCGATGTTTCCAAGCGTTGTGCATCGAGTGTAAGTAAGGATTCACTTCCCGGGCTTTGCAATCAATAATTCTATCGATAATTGGCACGAATACGTGATATTCGATGTTAGCAAGCGTTGTGCATCGACGGTAAGTAAGAATTCTCATCCCAGCACTCGCAAACAATCTTTCTATCGATAATTGGCACGAATACGTGATATTCGATGTTTCCAATCGTTCTGCATTAACGCCAAGAAAGGATTCACATTCCAGCCTTCGCATTCGTTCCTTCTATCGATAATGGGCACGAATACGTGATATTCCATATTTCCAAGCGTTAGGCATCGACGGCAACTAATTATTCACTTCCCTGCCCTCGCAATCGTTCTTTCCATCGATAATTGGCACGTATACGTGATATTCGATGTTCTCAAGCGTTCTCCATCGACGGTAGGTAAGGATTCACTTCCCTGCCCTCGTAATCGTTCTTTCTATCGATAGTTTGCACGAATGCGTGATATTCGATGTTCTCAAGCGTTCTCCATCAACGGTAGGTAAGGATTCACTTCCCTGCCCTCGTAATCGTTATTTCTATCGATAATTGGCACGAATACGTGATATTCGATGTTTCCAATCGTTCTGCATTACGCCAAGAAAGGATTCACATTCCAGCCTTCGCATTCGTTCGTTCTATCGATAATTGGCACGAATACGTGATATTCGATGTCAGCAAGCGTAGTGCATCGACGGTAAGTAAGGATTCACATCCCAGCACTCGCAATCAATCTTTCTATCGATAATTGGCACGAATACGTGATATTCGATGTTAGCAAGCGTTGTGCATCGACGGTAGGTAAGGATTCATTTCCCGGCCTTGCAATTAATCTTTCCATCGATTATTGGCACGAATACGTGATATTCGATGTTTCCAAGCGTTGTGCATCGAGTGTAAGTAAGGATTCACTTCCCGGGCTTTGCAATCAATAATTCTATCGATAATTGGCACGAATACGTGATATTCGATGTTAGCAAGCGCTGTGCATCGACGGTAAGTAAGAATTCACATCCCAGCACTCGCAATCAATCTTTCTATCGATAATTGGCACGAATACGTGATATTCGATGTTAGCAAGCGTTGTGCATCGACGGTAAGTAAGGATTCATTTCCCGGCCTTGCAATTAATCTTTCCATCGATTATTGGCACGAATACGTGATATTCGATGTTTCCAAGCGTTGTGCATCGAGTGTAAGTAAGGATTCACTTCCCGGGCTTTGCAATCAATAATTCTATCGATAATTGGCACGAATACGTGATATTCGATGTTAGCAAGCGTTGTGCATCGACGGTAAGTAAGAATTCACATCCCAGCACTCGCAATCAATCTTTCTATCGATATTTGGCACGAATACGTGATATTCGATGTTAGCAAGCGTTGTGCATCGACGGTAAGTAACGATTCATTTCCCGGCCTTGCAATTAATCTTTCCATCGATTATTGGCACGAATACGTGATATTCGATGTTTCCAAGCGTTGTGCATCGAGTGTAAGTAAGGATTCACTTCCCGGGCTTTGCAATCAATAATTCTATCGATAATTGGCACGAATACGTGATATTCGATGTTAGCAAGCGTTGTGCATCGACGGTAAGTAAGAATTCACATCCCAGCACTCGCAATCAATCTTTCTATCGATAATTGGCACGAATACGTGATATTCGATGTTAGCAAGCGTTGTGCATCGACGGTAAGTAAGAATTCACATCCCAGTACTCGCAATCAATCTTTCTATCGATAATTGGCACGAATACGTGATATTCGATGTTAGCAAGCGTTGTGCATCGACGGTAAGTAAGAATTCTCATCCCAGCACTCGCAAACAATCTTTCTATCGATAATTGGCACGAATACGTGATATTCGATGTTTCCAATCGTTCTGCATTAACGCCAAGAAAGGATTCACATTCCAGCCTTCGCATTCGTTCCTTCTATCGATAATGGGCACGAATACGTGATATTCCATATTTCCAAGCGTTAGGCATCGACGGCAACTAATTATTCACTTCCCTGCCCTCGCAATCGTTCTTTCCATCGATAATTGGCACGTATACGTGATATTCGATGTTCTCAAGCGTTCTCCATCGACGGTAGGTAAGGATTCACTTCCCTGCCCTCGTAATCGTTCTTTCTATCGATAGTTTGCACGAATGCGTGATATTCGATGTTCTCAAGCGTTCTCCATCAACGGTAGGTAAGGATTCACTTCCCTGCCCTCGTAATCGTTATTTCTATCGATAATTGGCACGAATACGTGATATTCGATGTTTCCAATCGTTCTGCATTACGCCAAGAAAGGATTCACATTCCAGCCTTCGCATTCGTTCGTTCTATCGATAATTGGCACGAATACGTGATATTCGATGTTAGCAAGCGTAGTGCATCGACGGTAAGTAAGGATTCACATCCCAGCACTCGCAATCAATCTTTCGATCGATAATTGGCACGAATACGTGATATTCGATGTTAGCAAGCGTTGTGGATCGACGGTAAGTAAGAATTCACATCCCAGCACTCGCAATCAATCTTTCTATCGATAATTGGCACGAATACGTGATATTCGATGTTAGCAAGCGTTGTGCATCGACGGTAAGTAAGGATTCATTTCCCGGCCTTGCAATCAATAATTCTATCGATAATTGGCACGAATACGTGATATTCGATGTTAGCAAGCGTTGTGCATCGACGGTAAGTAAGAATTCACATCCCAGCACTCGCAATCAATCTTTCTATCGATATTTGGCACGAATACGTGATATTCGATGTTAGCAAGCGTTGTGCATCGACGGTAAGTAAGGATTCATTTCCCGGCCTTGCAATTAATCTTTCCATCGATTATTGGCACGAATACGTGATATTCGATGTTTCCAAGCGTTGTGCATCGAGTGTAAGTAAGGATTCACTTCCCGGGCTTTGCAATCAATAATTCTATCGATATTTGGCACGAATACGTGATATTCGATGTTAGCAAGCGTTGTGCATCGACGGTAAGTAAGGATTCATTTCCCGGCCTTGCAATTAATCTTTCCATCGATTATTGGCACGAATACGTGATATTCGATGTTTCCAAGCGTTGTGCATCGAGTGTAAGTAAGGATTCACTTCCCGGGCTTTGCAATCAATAATTCTATCGATAATTGGCACGAATACGTGATATTCGATGTTAGCAGCGTTGTGCATCGACGGTAAGTAAGAATTCACATCCCAGCACTCGCAATCAATCTTTCTATCGATAATTGGCACGAATACGTGATATTCGATGTTAGCAAGCGTTGTGCATCGACGGTAAGTAAGGATTCATTTCCCGGCCTTGCAATTAATCTTTCCATCGATTATTGGCACGAATACGTGATATTCGATGTTTCCAAGCGTTGTGCATCGAGTGTAAGTAAGGATTCACTTCCCGGGCTTTGCAATCAATAATTCTATCGATAATTGGCACGAATACGTGATATTCGATGTTTCCAATCGTTCTGCATTACGCCAAGAAAGGATTCACATTCCAGCCTTCGCATTCGTTCGTTCTATCGATAATTGGCACGAATACGTGATATTCGATGTTAGCAAGCGTAGTGCATCGACGGTAAGTAAGGATTCACATCCCAGCACTCGCAATCAATCTTTCGATCGATAATTGGCACGAATACGTGATATTCGATGTTAGCAAGCGTTGTGGATCGACGGTAAGTAAGAATTCACATCCCAGCACTCGCAATCAATCTTTCTATCGATAATTGGCACGAATACGTGATATTCGATGTTAGCAAGCGTTGTGCATCGACGGTAAGTAAGGATTCATTTCCCGGCCTTGCAATCAATAATTCTATCGATAATTGGCACGAATACGTGATATTCGATGTTAGCAAGCGTTGTGCATCGACGGTAAGTAAGAATTCACATCCCAGCACTCGCAATCAATCTTTCTATCGATATTTGGCACGAATACGTGATATTCGATGTTAGCAAGCGTTGTGCATCGACGGTAAGTAAGGATTCATTTCCCGGCCTTGCAATTAATCTTTCCATCGATTATTGGCACGAATACGTGATATTCGATGTTTCCAAGCGTTGTGCATCGAGTGTAAGTAAGGATTCACTTCCGGGCTTTGCAATCAATAATTCTATCGATAATTGGCACGAATACGTGATATTCGATGTTAGCAAGCGTTGTGCATCGACGGTAAGTAAGAATTCACATCCCAGCACTCGCAATCAATCTTTCTATCGATAATTGGCACGAATACGTGATATTCGATGTTAGCAAGCGTTGTGCATCGACGGTAAGTAAGGATTCATTTCCCGGCCTTGCAATTAATCTTTCCATCGATTATTGGCACGAATACGTGATATTCGATGTTTCCAAGCGTTGTGCATCGAGTGTAAGTAAGGATTCACTTCCCGGGCTTTGCAATCAATAATTCTATCGATAATTGGCACGAATACGTGATATTCGATGTTAGCAAGCGTTGTGCATCGACGGTAAGTCAGAATTCACATCCCAGCACTCGCAATCAATCTTTCTATCGATATTTGGCACGAATACGTGATATTCGATGTTAGCAAGCGTTGTGCATCGACGGTAAGTAAGGATTCATTTCCCGGCCTTGCAATTAATCTTTCCATCGATTATTGGCACGAATACGTGATATTCGATGTTTCCAAGCGTTGTGCATCGAGTGTAAGTAAGGATTCACTTCCCGGGCTTTCCAATCAATAATTCTATCGATAATTGGCACGAATACGTGATATTCGATGTTAGCAAGCGTTGTGCATCGACGGTAAGTAAGAATTCACATCCCAGCACTCGCAATCAATCTTTCTATCGATAATTGGCACGAATACGTGATATTCGATGTTAGCAAGCGTTGTGCATCGACGGTAAGTAAGGATTCATTTCCCGGCCTTGCAATTAATCTTTCCATCGATTATTGGCACGAATACGTGATATTCGATGTTAGCAAGCGTTGTGCATCGACGGTAAGTAAGAATTCACATCCCAGTACTCGCAATCAATCTTTCTATCGATAATTGGCACGAATACGTGATATTCGATGTTAGCAAGCGTTGTGCATCGACGGTAAGTAAGAATTCTCATCCCAGCACTCGCAAACAATCTTTCTATCGATAATTGGCACGAATACGGGATATTCGATGTTTCCAATCGTTCTGCATTAACGCCAAGAAAGGATTCACATTCCAGCCTTCGCATTCGTTCCTTCTATCGATAATGGGCACGAATACGTGATATTCCATATTTCCAAGCGTTAGGCATCGACGGCAACTAATTATTCACTTCCCTGCCCTCGCAATCGTTCTTTCCATCGATAATTGGCACGTATACGTGATATTCGATGTTCTCAAGCGTTCTCCATCGACGGTAGGTAAGGATTCACTTCCCTGCCCTCGTAATCGTTCTTTCTATTGATAGTTTGCACGAATGCGTGATATTCGATGTTCTCAAGCGTTCTCCATCAACGGTAGGTAAGGATTCACTTCCCTGCCCTCGTAATCGTTATTTCTATCGATAATTGGCACGAATACGTGATATTCGATGTTTCCAATCGTTCTGCATTACGCCAAGAAAGGATTCACATTCCAGCCTTCGCATTCGTTCGTTCTATCGATAATTGGCACGAATACGTGATATTCGATGTTAGCAAGCGTAGTGCATCGACGGTAAGTAAGGATTCACATCCCAGCACTCGCAATCAATCTTTCGATCGATAATTGGCACGAATACGTGATATTCGATGTTAGCAAGCGTTGTGGATCGACGGTAAGTAAGAATTCACATCCCAGCACTCGCAATCAATCTTTCTATCGTTAATTGGCACGAATGCGTGATATTCGATGTTAGCAAGCGTTGTGCATTGACGGTAAGTAAGAATTCACATCCCAGCACTCGCAATCAATCTTTCAATCGATGATTGGCACGAATACGTGATATTCGATGTGAGCAAGCGTTGTGCATCGACGGTAAGTAAGAATTCACATCCCAGTACTCGCAATCAATCTTTCTATCGATAATTGGCACGATTGCGTGATATTCGATGTTAGCAAGCGTTGTGCATCGACGGTAAGTAAGAATTCTCATCCCAGCCCTCGCAATCAATCTTTCAATCGATGATTGGCACGAATACGTGATATTCGATGTCAGCAAGCGTTGTGCATCGACGGTAAGTAAGAATTCACATCCCAGCACTCGCAATCAATCTTTCTATCGATAATTGGCACGAATACGTGATATTCGATGTTAGCAAGCGTTGTGCATCGACGGTAAGTAAGAATTCTCATCCCAGCACTCGCAAACAATCTTTCTATCGATAATTGGCACGAATACGTGATATTCGATGTGAGCAAGCGTTGTGCAACGACGGTAAGTAAGAATTCACATCCCAGCACTCGCAATCAATCTTTCTATCGATAATTGGCACGAATACGTGATATTCGATGTTAGCAAGCGTTGTGCATCGACGGTAAGTAAGAATTCTCATCCCAGCACTCGCAAACAATCTTTCTATCGATAATTGGCACGAATACGTGATATTCGATGTTAGCAAGCGTTGTGCATCGACGGTAAGTAAGGATTCATTTCCCGGCCTTGCAATTAATCTTTCCATCCATTATTGGCACGAATACGTGATATTCGATGTTTCCAAGCGTTGTGCATCGAGTGTAAGTAAGGATTCACTTCCCGGGCGTTGCAATCAATAATTCTATCGATAATTGGCACGAATACGTGATATTCGATGTTAGCAAGCGTTGTGCATCGACGGTAAGTAAGAATTCACATCCCAGCACTCGCAATCAATCTTTCTATCGATAATTGGCACGAATACGTGATATTCGATGTTAGCAAGCGTTGTGCATCGACGGTAAGTAAGGATTCACATCCCAGCACTCGCAATCAATCTTTCTATCAATAATTGGCACGAATACGTGATATTCGATGTGAGCAAGCGTTGTGCATCGACGGTAAGTAAGAATTCACATCCCAGCACTCGCAATCAATCTTTCTATCGATAATTGGCACGAATACGTGATATTCGATGTTAGCAAGCGTTGAGGATCGACGGTAAGTAAGAATTCACATCCCAGCACGCGCAATCATTCTGTCTATCGATAATTGGCACGAATACGTGATATTCGATGTTATCAAGCGTTGTGCATCGACGGTAAGTAAGAATTCTCATCCCAGCACTCGCAATCAATCTTTCAATCGATGATTGGCACGAATACGTGATATTCGATGTGAGCAAGCGTTGTGCATCGACGGTAAGTAAGAATTCACATCCCAGCACTCGCAATCAATCTTTCTATCGATAATTGGCACGAATGCTTGATATTCGATGTTAGCAAGCGTTGTGTATCGACGGTAAGTAAGAATTCACATCCCAGCACCCGCAATCAGTCTGTCTATCGATAATTGGCACGAATACGTGATATTCGATGTTAGCAAGCGTTGTGCATCGACGGTAAGTAAGAATTCACATCCCAGCACTCGCAATCAATCTTTCTATCGATAATTGGCACGAATACGTGATATTCGATATTAGCAAGTGTTGTGCATCGACGGTAAGTAAGAATTCACATCCCAGTACTCGCAACCAATCTTTCTATCGATAATTGGCACGAATACGTGATATTCGATGTTAGCAAGCGTTGTGCATCGACGATAAGTAAGAATTCACATCCCAGCACTCGCAATCAATCTTTCTATCGATAATTGGCACGAATACGTGATATTCGATGTGAGCAAGCGTTGTGCAACGACGGTAAGTAAGAATTCACATCCCAGCACTCGCAATAAATCTTTCTATCGATAATTGGCACGAATACGTGATATTCGATGTTAGCAAGCGTTGTGCATCGACGGTAAGTAAGGATTCATTTCCCGGCCTTGCAATTAATCTTTTCATCCATTATTGGCACGAATACGTGATATTCGATGTTTCCAAGCGTTGTGCATCGAGTGTAAGTAAGGATTCACTTCCCGGGCGTTGCAATCAATAATTCTATCGATAATTGGCACGAATACGTGATATTCGATGTTAGCAAGCGTTGTGCATCGACGGTAAGTAAGAATTCACATCCCAGCACTCGCAATCAATCTTTCTATCGATAATTGGCACGAATACGTGATATTCGATGTTAGCAAGCGTTGTGCATCGACGGTAAGTAAGGATTCACATCCCAGCACTCGCAATCAATCTTTCTATCAATAATTGGCACGAATACGTGATATTCGATGTTAGCAAGCGTTGTGAATCGACGGTAAGTAAGAATTCTCATCTCAGCACTCGCAAACAATCTTTCTATCGATAATTGGCCCGATTACGTGATATTCGATGTGAGCAAGCGTTGTGCATCGACGGTAAGTAAGAATTCACATCCCAGCACTCGCAATCAATCTTTCTATCGATAATTGGCACGAATACGTGATATTCGATGTTAGCAAGCGTTGAGGATCGACGGTAAGTAAGAATTCACATCCCAGCACGCGCAATCATTCTGTCTATCGATAATTGGCACGAATACGTGATATTCGATGTTATCAAGCGTTGTGCATCGACGGTAAGTAAGAATTCTCATCCCAGCACTCGCAATCAATCTTTCAATCGATGATTGGCACGAATACGTGATATTCGATGTGAGCAAGCGTTGTGCATCGACGATAAGTAAGAATTCACATCCCAGCACTCGCAATCAATCTTTCTATCGATAATTGGCACGAATACGTGATATTCGATGTTAGCAAGCGTTGTGCATCGACGGTAAGTAAGAATTCACATCCCAGCACTCGCAATCAATCTTTCTATCGATAATTGGCACGAATACGTGATATTCGATATTAGCAAGTGTTGTGCATCGACGGTAAGTAAGAATTCACATCCCAGTACTCGCAATCAATCTTTCTATCGATAATTGGCACGAATACGTGATATTCGATGTTAGCAAGCGTTGTGCATCGACGGTAAGTAAGAATTCACATCCCAGCACTCGCAATCAATCTTTCAATCGATGATTGGCACGAATACGTGATATTCGATGTGAGCAAGCGTTGTGGATCGACGGTAAGTAAGAATTCACATCCCAGCACTCGCAATCATTCTTTCTATCGATAATTGGCACGAATACGTGATATTCGATGTTAGCAAGCGTTGTGCATCGACGGTAAGTAAGAATTCTCATCCCAGCACTCGCAATCAATCTTTCAATCGATGATTGGCACGAATACGTGATATTCGATGTGAGCAAGCGTTGTGCATCGACGGTAAGTAAGAATTCACATCCCAGCACTCGCAATCAATCTTTCAATCGATGATTGGCACGAATACGTGATATTCGATGTGAGCAAGCGTTGTGCATCGACGGTAAGTAAGAATTCACATCCCAGTACTCGCAATCAATCTTTCTATCGATAATTGGCACGATTGCGTGATATTCGATGTTAGCAAGCGTTGTGCATCGACGGTAAGTAAGAATTCTCATCCCAGCCCTCGCAATCAATCTTTCAATCGATGATTGGCACGAATACGTGATATTCGATGTGAGCAAGCGTTGTGCATCGACGGTAAGTAAGAATTCACATCCCAGCACTCGCAATCAATCTTTCTATCGATAATTGGCACGAATACGTGATATTCGATGTTAGCAAGCGTTGTGCATCGACGGTAAGTAAGAATTCTCATCCCAGCACTCGCAAACAATCTTTCTATCGATAATTGGCACGAATACGTGATATTCGATGTGAGCAAGCGTTGTGCAACGACGGTAAGTAAGAATTCACATCCCAGCACTCGCAATCAATCTTTCTATCGATAATTGGCACGAATACGTGATATTCGATGTTAGCAAGCGTAGTGCATCGACGGTAAGTAAGGATTCACATCCCAGCACTCGCAATCAATCTTTCTATCGATAATTGGCACGAATACGTGATATTCGATGTTAGCAAGCGTTGTGGATCGACGGTAAGTAAGAATTCACATCCCAGCACTCGCAATCATTCTTTCTATCGATAATTGGCACGAATACGTGATATTCGATGTTAGCAAGCGTTGTGCATCGACGGTAAGTAAGAATTCTCATCCCAGCACTCGCAATCAATCTTTCAATCGATGATTGGCACGAATACGTGATATTCGATGTGAGCAAGCGTTGTGCATCGACGGTAAGTAAGAATTCACATCCCAGCACTCGCAATCAATCTTTCTATCGATAATTGGCACGAATGCGTGATATTCGATGTTAGCAAGCGTTGTGCATCGACGGTAAGTAAGAATTCACATCCCAGCACTCGCAATCAATCTTTCTATCGATAATTGGCACGAATACGTGATATTCGATGTTAGCAAGCGTTGTGCATCGACGGTAAGTAAGAATTCTCATCCCAGCACTCGCAAACAATCTTTCTATCGATAATTGGCACGAATACGTGATATTCGATGTGAGCAAGCGTTGTGCAACGACGGTAAGTAAGAATTCACATCCCAGCACTCGCAATCAATCTTTCTATCGATAATTGGCACGAATACGTGATATTCGATGTTAGCAAGCGTTGTGCATCGACGGTAAGTAAGGATTCATTTCCCGGCCTTGCAATTAATCTTTCCATCCATTATTGGCACGAATACGTGATATTCGATGTTTCCAAGCGTTGTGCATCGAGTGTAAGTAAGGATTCACTTCCCGGGCGTTGCAATCAATAATTCTATCGATAATTGGCACGAATACGTGATATTCGAAGTTAGCAAGCGTTGTGCATCGACGGTAAGTAAGAATTCACATCCCAGCACTCGCAATCAATCTTTCTATCAATAATTGGCACGAATACGTGATATTCGATGTTAGCAAGCGTTGTGAATCGACGGTAAGTAAGAATTCTCATCTCAGCACTCGCAAACAATCTTTCTATCGATAATTGGCCCGATTACGTGATATTCGATGTGAGCAAGCGTTGTGCATCGACGGTAAGTAAGAATTCACATCCCAGCACTCGCAATCAATCTTTCTATCGATAATTGGCACGAATACGTGATATTCGATGTTAGCAAGCGTTGAGGATCGACGGTAAGTAAGAATTCACATCCCAGCACGCGCAATCATTCTGTCTATCGATAATTGGCACGAATACGTGATATTCGATGTTATCAAGCGTTGTGCATCGACGGTAAGTAAGAATTCTCATCCCAGCACTCGCAATCAATCTTTCAATCGATGATTGGCACGAATACGTGATATTCGATGTGAGCAAGCGTTGTGCATCGACGGTAAGTAAGAATTCACATCCCAGCACTCGCAATCAATCTTTCTATCGATAATTGGCACGAATGCTTGATATTCGATGTTAGCAAGCGTTGTGTATCGACGGTAAGTAAGAATTCACATCCCAGCACCCGCAATCAATCTTTCTATCGATAATTGGCACGAATACGTGATATTCGATGTTAGCAAGCGTTGTGCATCGACGGTAAGTAAGAATTCACATCCCAGCACTCGCAATCAATCTTTCTATCGATAATTGGCACGAATACGTGATATTCGATATTAGCAAGTGTTGTGCATCGACGGTAAGTAAGAATTCACATCCCAGTACTCGCAACCAATCTTTCTATCGATAATTGGCACGAATACGTGATATTCGATGTTAGCAAGCGTTGTGCATCGACGATATGTAAGAATTCACATCCCAGCACTCGCAATCAATCTTTCTATCGATAATTGGCACGAATACGTGATATTCGATGTGAGCAAGCGTTGTGCAACGACGGTAAGTAAGAATTCACATCCCAGCACTCGCAATCAATCTTTCTATCGATAATTGGCACGAATACGTGATATTCGATGTTAGCAAGCGTTGTGCATCGACGGTAAGTAAGGATTCATTTCCCGGCCTTGCAATTAATCTTTTCATCCATTATTGGCACGAATACGTGATATTCGATGTTTCCAAGCGTTGTGCATCGAGTGTAAGTAAGGATTCACTTCCCGGGCGTTGCAATCAATAATTCTATCGATAATTGGCACGAATACGTGATATTCGATGTTAGCAAGCGTTGTGCATCGACGGTAAGTAAGAATTCACATCCCAGCACTCGCAATCAATCTTTCTATCGATAATTGGCACGAATACGTGATATTCGATGTTAGCAAGCGTTGTGCATCGACGGTAAGTAAGGATTCACATCCCAGCACTCGCAATCAATCTTTCTATCAATAATTGGCACGAATACGTGATATTCGATGTTAGCAAGCGTTGTGAATCGACGGTAAGTAAGAATTCTCATCTCAGCACTCGCAAACAATCTTTCTATCGATAATTGGCCCGATTACGTGATATTCGATGTGAGCAAGCGTTGTGCATCGATGGTAAGTAAGAATTCACATCCCAGCACTCGCAATCAATCTTTCTATCGATAATTGGCACGAATACGTGATATTCGATGTTAGCAAGCGTTGAGGATCGACGGTAAGTAAGAATTCACATCCCAGCACGCGCAATCATTCTGTCTATCGATAATTGGCACGAATACGTGATATTCGATGTTATCAAGCGTTGTGCATCGACGGTAAGTAAGAATTCTCATCCCAGCACTCGCAATCAATCTTTCAATCGATGATTGGCACGAATACGTGATATTCGATGTGAGCAAGCGTTGTGCATCGACGGTAAGTAAGAATTCACATCCCAGCACTCGCAATCAATCTTTCTATCGATAATTGGCACGAATACGTGATATTCGATGTTAGCAAGCGTTGTGCATCGACGGTAAGTAAGAATTCACATCCCAGCACTCGCAATCAATCTTTCTATCGATAATTGGCACGAATACGTGATATTCGATATTAGCAAGTGTTGTGCATCGACGGTAAGTAAGAATTCACATCCCAGTACTCGCAATCAATCTTTCTATCGATAATTGGCACGAATACGTGATATTCGATGTGAGCAAGCGTTGTGCAACGACGGTAAGTAAGAATTCACATCCCAGCACTCGCAATCAATCTTTCTATCGATAATTGGCACGAATACGTGATATTCGATGTTAGCAAGCGTTGTGCATCGACGGTAAGTAAGGATTCATTTCCCGGCCTTGCAATTAATCTTTCCATCCATTATTGGCACGAATACGTGATATTCGATGTTTCCAAGCGTTGTGCATCGAGTGTAAGTAAGGATTCACTTCCCGGGCGTTGCAATCAATAATTCTATCGATAATTGGCACGAATACGTGATATTCGATGTTAGCAAGCGTTGTGCATCGACGGTAAGTAAGAATTCACATCCCAGCACTCGCAATCAATCTTTCTATCGATAATTGGCACGAATACGTGATATTCGATATTAGCAAGTGTTGTGCATCGACGGTAAGTAAGAATTCTCATCCCAGCACTCGCAAACAATCTTTCTATCGATAATTGGCACGAATACGTGATATTCGATGTGAGCAAGCGTTGTGCAACGACGGTAAGTATGAATTCACATCCCAGCACTCGCAATCAATCTTTCTATCGATAATTGGCACGAATACGTGATATTCGATGTTAGCAAGCGTTGTGCATCGACGGTAAGTAAGAATTCTCATCCCAGCACTCGCAAACAATCTTTCTATCGATAATTGGCACGAATACGTGATATTCGATGTGAGCAAGCGTTGTGCAACGACGGTAAGTAAGAATTCACATCCCAGCACTCGCAATCAATCTTTCTATCGATAATTGGCACGAATACGTGATATTCGATGTTAGCAAGCGTTGTGCATCGACGGTAAGTAAGAATTCTCATCCCAGCACTCGCAAACAATCTTTCTATCGATAATTGGCACGAATACGTGATATTCGATGTGAGCAAGCGTTGTGCAACGACGGTAAGTATGAATTCACATCCCAGCACTCGCAATCAATCTTTCTATCGATAATTGGCACGAATACGTGATATTCGATGTTATCAAGCGTTGTGCATCGACGGTAAGTAAGAATTCTCATCCCAGCACTCGCAATCAATCTTTCAATCGATGATTGGCACGAATACGTGATATTCGATGTGAGCAAGCGTTGTGCATCGACGGTAAGTAAGAATTCACATCCCAGCACGCGCAATCATTCTGTCTATCGATAATTGGCACGAATACGTGATATTCGATGTTAGCAAGCGTTGTGCATCGACGGTAAGTAAGAATTCTCATCCCAGCACTCGCAAACAATCTTTCTATCGATAATTGGCACGAATACGTGATATTCGATGTGAGCAAGCGTTGTGCAACGACGGTAAGTATGAATTCACATCCCAGCACTCGCAATCAATCTTTCTATCGATAATTGGCACGAATACGTGATATTCGATGTGAGCAAGCGTTGTGCAACGACGGTAAGTATGAATTCACATCCCAGCACTCGCAATCAATCTTTCTATCGATAATTGGCACGAATACGTGATATTCGATGTTAGCAAGCGTTGAGGATCGACGGTAAGTAAGAATTCACATCCCAGCACGCGCAATCATTCTGTCTATCGATAATTGGCACGAATACGTGATATTCGATGTTATCAAGCGTTGTGCATCGACGGTAAGTAAGAATTCTCATCCCAGCACTCGCAATCAATCTTTCAATCGATGATTGGCACGAATACGTGATATTCGATGTGAGCAAGCGTTGTGCATCGACGGTAAGTAAGAATTCACATCCCAGCACTCGCAATCAATCTTTCTATCGATAATTGGCACGAATACGTGATATTCGATGTTAGCAAGCGTTGTGCATCGACGGTAAGTAAGAATTCACATCCCAGCACTCGCAATCAATCTTTCTATCGATAATTGGCACGAATACGTGATATTCGATATTAGCAAGTGTTGTGCATCGACGGTAAGTAAGAATTCACATCCCAGTACTCGCAATCAATCTTTCTATCGATAATTGGCACGAATACGTGATATTCGATGTGAGCAAGCGTTGTGCAACGACGGTAAGTAAGAATTCACATCCCAGCACTCGCAATCAATCTTTCTATCGATAATTGGCACGAATACGTGATATTCGATGTTAGCAAGCGTTGTGCATCGACGGTAAGTAAGGATTCATTTCCCGGCCTTGCAATTAATCTTTCCATCCATTATTGGCACGAATACGTGATATTCGATGTTTCCAAGCGTTGTGCATCGAGTGTAAGTAAGGATTCACTTCCCGGGCGTTGCAATCAATAATTCTATCGATAATTGGCACGAATACGTGATATTCGATGTTAGCAAGCGTTGTGCATCGACGGTAAGTAAGAATTCACATCCCAGCACTCGCAATCAATCTTTCTATCGATAATTGGCACGAATACGTGATATTCGATATTAGCAAGTGTTGTGCATCGACGGTAAGTAAGAATTCTCATCCCAGCACTCGCAAACAATCTTTCTATCGATAATTGGCACGAATACGTGATATTCGATGTGAGCAAGCGTTGTGCAACGACGGTAAGTATGAATTCACATCCCAGCACTCGCAATCAATCTTTCTATCGATAATTGGCACGAATACGTGATATTCGATGTTAGCAAGCGTTGTGCATCGACGGTAAGTAAGAATTCTCATCCCAGCACTCGCAAACAATCTTTCTATCGATAATTGGCACGAATACGTGATATTCGATGTGAGCAAGCGTTGTGCAACGACGGTAAGTAAGAATTCACATCCCAGCACTCGCAATCAATCTTTCTATCGATAATTGGCACGAATACGTGATATTCGATGTTAGCAAGCGTTGTGCATCGACGGTAAGTAAGAATTCTCATCCCAGCACTCGCAAACAATCTTTCTATCGATAATTGGCACGAATACGTGATATTCGATGTGAGCAAGCGTTGTGCAACGACGGTAAGTATGAATTCACATCCCAGCACTCGCAATCAATCTTTCTATCGATAATTGGCACGAATACGTGATATTCGATGTTAGCAAGCGTTGTGCATCGACGGTAAGTAAGGATTCATTTCCCGGCCTTGCAATTAATCTTTCCATCCATTATTGGCACGAATACGTGATATTCGATGTTTCCAAGCGTTGTGCATCGAGTGTAAGTAAGGATTCACTTCCCGGGCGTTGCAATCAATAATTCTATCGATAATTGGCACGAATACGTGATATTCGATGTTAGCAAGCGTTGTGCATCGACGGTAAGTAAGAATTCACATCCCAGCACTCGCAATCAATCTTTCTATCGATAATTGGCACGAATACGTGATATTCGATGTTAGCAAGCGTTGTGCATCGACGGTAAGTAAGGATTCACATCCCAGCACTCGCAATCAATCTTTCTATCAATAATTGGCACGAATACGTGATATTCGATGTTAGCAAGCGTTGTGAATCGACGGTAAGTAAGAATTCACATCTCAGCACTCGCAAACAATCTTTCTATCGATAATTGGCCCGATTACGTGATATTCGATGTGAGCAAGCGTTGTGCATCGACGGTAAGTAAGAATTCACATCCCAGCACTCGTAATCAATCTTTCTATCGATAATTGGCACGAATACGTGATATTCGATGTGAGCAAGCGTTGTGCATCGACGGTAAGTAAGAATTCTCATCCCAGCACTCGCAAACAATCTTTCTATCGATAATTGGCACGAATACGTGATATTCGATGTGAGCAAGCGTTGTGCATCGACGGTAAGTAAGAATTCTCATCCCAGCACTCGCAAACAATCTTTCTATCGATAATTGGCACGAATACGTGATATTCGATGTGAGCAAGCGTTGTGCATCGACGGTAAGTAAGAATTCACATCCCAGCACTCGCAATCAATCTTTCTATCGATAATTGGCACGAATACGTGATATTCGATGTTAGCAAGCGTTGTGCATCGACGGTAAGTAAGGATTCATTTCCCGGCCTTGCAATTACTCTTTCCATCCATTATTGGCACGAATACGTGATATTCGATGTTTCCAAGCGTTGTGCATCGAGTGTCAGTAAGGATTCACTTCCCGGGCGTTGCAATCAATAATTCTATCGATAATTGGCACGAATACGTGATATTCGATGTTAGCAAGCGTTGTGCATCGACGGTAAGTAAGAATTCACATCCCAGCACTCGCAATCAATCTTTCTATCGATAATTGGCACGAATACGTGATATTCGATGTTAGCAAGCGTTGTGCATCGACGGTAAGTAAGGATTCACATCCCAGCACTCGCAATCAATCTTTCTATCAATAATTGGCACGAATACGTGATATTCGATGTTAGCAAGCGTTGTGAATCGACGGTAAGTAAGAATTCTCATCCCAGCACTCGCAAACAATCTTTCTATCGATAATTGGCACGAATACGTGATATTCGATGTGAGCAAGCGTTGTGCATCGACGGTAAGTAAGAATTCACATCCCAGCACTCGCAATCAATCTTTCTATCGATAATTGGCACGAATACGTGATATTCGATGTTAGCAAGCGTTGTGCATCGACGATAAGTAAGAATTCACATCCCAGCACTCGCAATCAATCTTTCTATCGATAATTGGCACGAATACGTGATATTCGATGTTAGCAAGCGTTGTGCATCGACGGTAAGTAAGGATTCATTTCCCGGCCTTGCAATTAATCTTTCCATCCATTATTGGCACGAATACGTGATATTCGATGTTTCCAAGCGTTGTGCATCGAGTGTAAGTAAGGATTCACTTCCCGGGCGTTGCAATCAATAATTCTATCGATAATTGGCACGAATACGTGATATTCGATGTTAGCAAGCGTTGTGCATCGACGGTAAGTAAGAATTCACATCCCAGCACTCGCAATCAATCTTTCTATCGATAATTGGCACGAATACGTGATATTCGATATTAGCAAGTGTTGTGCATCGACGGTAAGTAAGAATTCTCATCCCAGCACTCGCAAACAATCTTTCTATCGATAATTGGCACGAATACGTGATATTCGATGTGAGCAAGCGTTGTGCAACGACGGTAAGTAAGAATTCACATCCCAGCACTCGCAATCAATCTTTCTATCGATAATTGGCACGAATACGTGATATTCGATGTTAGCAAGCGTAGTGCATCGACGGTAAGTAAGGATTCACATCCCAGCACTCGCAATCAATCTTTCTATCGATAATTGGCACGAATACGTGATATTCGATGTTAGCAAGCGTTGTGGATCGACGGTAAGTAAGAATTCACATCCCAGCACTCGCAATCAATCTTTCTATCGATAATTGGCACGAATGCGTGATATTCTTTGTTAGCAAGCGTTGTGCATCGACGGTAAGTAAGAATTCACATCCCAGCACTCGCAATCAATCTTTCTATCGATAATTGGCACGAATACGTGATATTCGATGTTAGCAAGCGTTGTGCATCGACGGTAAGTAAGAATTCTCATCCCAGCACTCGCAAACAATCTTTCTATCGATAATTGGCACGAATACGTGATATTCGATGTGAGCAAGCGTTGTGCAACGACGGTAAGTAAGAATTCACATCCCAGCACTCGCAATCAATCTTTCTATCGATAATTGGCACGAATACGTGATATTCGATGTTAGCAAGCGTTGTGCATCGACGGTAAGTAAGGATTCATTTCCCGGCCTTGCAATTAATCTTTCCATCCATTATTGGCACGAATACGTGATATTCGATGTTTCCAAGCGTTGTGCATCGAGTGTAAGTAAGGATTCACTTCCCGGGCGTTGCAATCAATAATTCTATCGATAATTGGCACGAATACGTGATATTCGATGTTAGCAAGCGTTGTGCATCGACGGTAAGTAAGAATTCACATCCCAGCACTCGCAATCAATCTTTCTATCGATAATTGGCACGAATACGTGATATTCGATGTTAGCAAGCGTTGTGCATCGACGGTAAGTAAGGATTCACATCCCAGCACTCGCAATCAATCTTTCTATCAATAATTGGCACGAATACGTGATATTCGATGTTAGCAAGCGTTGTGAATCGACGGTAAGTAAGAATTCACATCTCAGCACTCGCAAACAATCTTTCTATCGATAATTGGCCCGATTACGTGATATTCGATGTGAGCAAGCGTTGTGCATCGACGGTAAGTAAGAATTCACATCCCAGCACTCGCAATCAATCTTTCTATCGATAATTGGCACGAATACGTGATATTCGATGTGAGCAAGCGTTGTGCATCGACGGTAAGTAAGAATTCTCATCCCAGCACTCGCAAACAATCTTTCTATCGATAATTGGCACGAATACGTGATATTCGATGTGAGCAAGCGTTGTGCATCGACGGTAAGTAAGAATTCTCATCCCAGCACTCGCAAACAATCTTTCTATCGATAATTGGCACGAATACGTGATATTCGATGTGAGCAAGCGTTGTGCATCGACGGTAAGTAAGAATTCACATCCCAGCACTCGCAATCAATCTTTCTATCGATAATTGGCACGAATACGTGATATTCGATGTTAGCAAGCGTTGTGCATCGACGGTAAGTAAGGATTCATTTCCCGGCCTTGCAATTACTCTTTCCATCCATTATTGGCACGAATACGTGATATTCGATGTTTCCAAGCGTTGTGCATCGAGTGTCAGTAAGGATTCACTTCCCGGGCGTTGCAATCAATAATTCTATCGATAATTGGCACGAATACGTGATATTCGATGTTAGCAAGCGTTGTGCATCGACGGTAAGTAAGAATTCACATCCCAGCACTCGCAATCAATCTTTCTATCGATAATTGGCACGAATACGTGATATTCGATGTTAGCAAGCGTTGTGCATCGACGGTAAGTAAGGATTCACATCCCAGCACTCGCAATCAATCTTTCTATCAATAATTGGCACGAATACGTGATATTCGATGTTAGCAAGCGTTGTGAATCGACGGTAAGTAAGAATTCTCATCCCAGCACTCGCAAACAATCTTTCTATCGATAATTGGCACGAATACGTGATATTCGATGTGAGCAAGCGTTGTGCATCGACGGTAAGTAAGAATTCACATCCCAGCACTCGCAATCAATCTTTCTATCGATAATTGGCACGAATACGTGATATTCGATGTTAGCAAGCGTTGTGCATCGACGATAAGTAAGAATTCACATCCCAGCACTCGCAATCAATCTTTCTATCGATAATTGGCACGAATACGTGATATTCGATATTAGCAAGCGTTGTACATCGACGGTAAGTAAGAATTCACATCCCAGTACTCGCAATCAATCTTTCTATCGATAATTGGCACGAATACGTGATATTCGATGTTAGCAAGCGTTGTGCATCGACGATAAGTAAGAATTCACATCCCAGCACTCGCAATCAATCTTTCTATCGATAATTGGCACGAATACGTGATATTCGATATTAGCAAGCGTTGTGCATCGACGGTAAGTAAGAATTCAAATCCCAGTACTCGCAAACAATCTTTCTATCGATAATTGGCACGAATACGTGATATTCGATATTAGCAAGCGTTGTGCATCGACGGTAAGTAAGAATTCAAATCCCAGTACTCGCAAACAATCTTTCTATCGATAATTGGCACGAATACGTGATATTCGATGTTAGCAAGCGTTGTGCATCGACGGTAAATAAGAATTCACATCCCAGCACTCGCAATCAATCTTTCTATCGATAATTGGCACGAATACGTGATATTCGATGTTAGCAAGCGTTGTGCATCGACGGTAAGTAAGGATTCACATCCCAGCACTCGCAATCAATCTTTCTATCAATAATTGGCACGAATACGTGATATTCGATGTTAGCAAGCGTTGTGAATCGACGGTAAGTAAGAATTCTCATCCCAGCACTCGCAAACAATCTTTCTATCGATAATTGGCACGAATACGTGATATTCGATGTTTCCAAGCGTTGTGCATCGAGTGTAAGTAAGGATTCACCTCCCGGGCGTTGCAATCAATAATTCTATCGATAATTGGCACGAATACGTGATATTCGATGTTAGCAAGCGTTGTGCATCGACGATAAGTAAGAATTCACATCCCAGCACTCGCAATCAATCTTTCTATCGATAATTGGCACGAATACGTGATATTCGATATTAGCAAGCGTTGTGCATCGACGGTAAGTAAGAATTCACATCCCAGTACTCGCAATCAATCTTTCTATCAATAATTGGCACGAATACGTGATATTCGATGTTAGCAAGCGTTGTGAATCGACGGTAAGTAAGAATTCTCATCTCAGCACTCGCAAACAATCTTTCTATCGATAATTGGCACGAATACGTGATATTCGATGTTAGCAAGCGTTGTGCATCGACGGTAAGTAAGAATTCACATTCCAGTACTCGCAATCAATCTTTCTATCGATAATTGGCACGAATACGTGATATTCGATGTGAGCAAGCGTTGTGCATCGACGGTAAGTAAGAATTCTCATCCCAGCACTCGCAAACAATCTTTCTATCGATAATTGGCACGAATACGTGATATTCGATGTGAGCAAGCGTTGTGCATCGACGGTAAGTAAGAATTCTCATCCCAGCACTCGCAAACAATCTTTCTATCGATAATTGGCACGAATACGTGATATTCGATGTGAGCAAGCGTTGTGCATCGACGGTAAGTAAGAATTCACATCCCAGCACTCGCAATCAATCTTTCTATCGATAATTGGCACGAATACGTGATATTCGATGTTAGCAAGCGTTGTGCATCGACGGTAAGTAAGGATTCATTTCCCGGCCTTGCAATTACTCTTTCCATCCATTATTGGCACGAATACGTGATATTCGATGTTAGCAAGCGTTGTGCATCGACGGTAAGTAAGGATTCACATCCCAGCACTCGCAATCAATCTTTCTATCAATAATTGGCACGAATACGTGATATTCGATGTTAGCAAGCGTTGTGAATCGACGGTAAGTAAGAATTCTCATCCCAGCACTCGCAATCAATCTTTCTATCGATAATTGGCACGAATACGTGATATTCGATGTTAGCAAGCGTTGTGCATCGACGATAAGTAAGAATTCACATCCCAGCACTCGCAATCAATCTTTCTATCGATAATTGGCACGAATACGTGATATTCGATATTAGCAAGCGTTGTACATCGACGGTAAGTAAGAATTCACATCCCAGTACTCGCAATCAATCTTTCTATCGATAATTGGCACGAATACGTGATATTCGATGTTAGCAAGCGTTGTGCATCGACGATAAGTAAGAATTCACATCCCAGCACTCGCAATCAATCTTTCTATCGATAATTGGCACGAATACGTGATATTCGATGTTAGCAAGCGTTGTGCATCGACGGTAAGTAAGAATTCACATCCCAGTACTCGCAATCAATCTTTCTATCGATAATTGGCACGAATACGTGATATTCGATGTGAGCAAGCGTTGTGCAACGACGGTAAGTAAGAATTCACATCCCAGCACTCGCAATCAATCTTTCTATCGATAATTGGCACGAATACGTGATATTCGATATTAGCAAGCGTTGTGCATCGACGGTAAGTAAGAATTCAAATCCCAGTACTCGCAAACAATCTTTCTATCGATAATTGGCACGAATACGTGATATTCGATGTTAGCAAGCGTTGTGCATCGACGGTAAGTAAGAATTCACATCCCAGCACTCGCAATCAATCTTTCTATCGATAATTGGCACGAATACGTGATATTCGATGTTAGCAAGCGTTGTGCATCGACGGTAAGTAAGGATTCACATCCCAGCACTCGCAATCAATCTTTCTATCAATAATTGGCACGAATACGTGATATTCGATGTTAGCAAGCGTTGTGAATCGACGGTAAGTAAGAATTCTCATCTCAGCACTCGCAAACAATCTTTCTATCGATAATTGGCACGAATACGTGATATTCGATGTTAGCAAGCGTTGTGCATCGACGGTAAGTAAGAATTCACATTCCAGTACTCGCAATCAATCTTTCTATCGATAATTGGCACGAATACGTGATATTCGATGTGAGCAAGCATTGTGCATCGACGGTAAGTAAGAATTCTCATCCCAGCACTCGCAAACAATCTTTCTATCGATAATTGGCACGAATACGTGATATTCGATGTGAGCAAGCGTTGTGCATCGACGGTAAGTAAGAATTCTCATCCCAGCACTCGCAAACAATCTTTCTATCGATAATTGGCACGAATACGTGATATTCGATGTTAGCAAGCGTTGTGAATCGACGGTAAGTAAGAATTCTCATCCCAGCACTCGCAAACAATCTTTCTATCGATAATTGGCACGAATACGTGATATTCGATGTGAGCAAGCGTTGTGCATCGACGGTAAGTAAGAATTCACATCCCAGCACTCGCAATCAATCTTTCTATCGATAATTGGCACGAATACGTGATATTCGATGTTAGCAAGCGTTGTGCATCGACGATAAGTAAGAATTCACATCCCAGCACTCGCAATCAATCTTTCTATCGATAATTGGCACGAATACGTGACATTCGATATTAGCAAGCGTTGTGCATCGACGGTAAGTAAGAATTCACATCCCAGTACTCGCAATCAATCTTTCTATCGATAATTGGCACGAATACGTGATATTCGATGTGAGCAAGCGTTGTGCAACGACGGTAAGTAAGAATTCACATCCCAGCACTCGCAATCAATCTTTCTATCGATAATTGGCACGAATACGTGATATTCGATGTTAGCAAGCGTTGTGCATCGACGGTAAGTAAGGATTCATTTCCCGGCCTTGCAATTAATCTTTCCATCCATTATTGGCACGAATACGTGATATTTAATTTAATTTAATTTAATTTAATTTGATTTATTAACGGGTAGTAACCCTTTTTGTACAATGGTAACATATTTGCTTTACAATATAGTAATCATTTTGAATCTGATTCTAATCTTAGTCTAAATCTTAGTTTAATTTCGAATGCTCGTCACTTAGTGTAGCGTTTCGAAGCGATCATCCCTTAAATGTCTATATAGTTCTTTCTTGAAATTTGCGGCGCTGGTGTCAAAGAAGTTGATATTGCGGAAGTAGAGATTGGCTGTTTTGTGCATTCTATTTAGGGGATCTGACGTGGTATATTTTAGCAGGGATGTTCTGAATAGGAGAGGGGCTCTTATGTTCAGTGGTGGTGTATTGAAATCTATTCTGGATAATAGTTCCGAGCAGGTGATATTCCCGTTAATGACTGCATGGAAAAAATTCAGTTCTGCTACTTTTCTTCTGGTTTCTAGCGGTTCGAGACTAAATTTATTCATTAAGGCTTTATAATCATGATTATGATGAGACAATGTGTGCCCTTCTTTGAAAGCCAGTCGACGTAGTAACTGGTGTTGAATTTTTTCCAAATTATAAATATCTTTTTTCGTTTGCGGTGACCAAATTATAGATGCGAACTCCAGAATGGGTCTTACTAGCGCTATGTATAGGTATCGAATTGTATTTGTGTTTTTGAAGTTATCACTATTTCTAAATATGAACCCTAGGGTGTTCAAAGCTTTTTTCCTGATATTCTGGATGTGTGCGTCAAACGAAAACGTGTTGCTTATGGTCACCCCTAGGTCCTGAACAGAGGTGTAAAAAGGTAATGGTTCACCGAGAACACAATACTGGAAAGATATGGGATCTTTTTTCTTAGTGAGTCGAATAGCATGACATTTTCCCATATTTAGTTCCATATTGTTGTCGGAGCACCATTTCGATATGCTGTTGACATCACATTGCAACCTGTGACAGTCAGCTGTCGAGCGTATTTGGTGGTATAACTTGATTGTAAAATGTTAGAGAATTGGATGCTAGATTCAATATCATTAATAAAGAGCAGAAAGAGCAGCGGACCCAGGTGTGATCCTTGAGGAACGCCTGTAGTTGGGACTATATGCCTCGAGAAACTCTTTCTGATTCTGACAACTTGAACCCGCCCGTTTAAATATGAAAAGATCCACTGGAGGAGCTTTCCCCTTATACCTAGAGATGCTAACTTATCGATCAACAAACAGTGATTTACTCTGTCAAAGGCTTTCCTGAAGTCAAAATACACGGAGTCCGTTTGTAAGGCACTGTCAAGTGATTTGCAAAGGTCGTTACAATATATCGCTAGATTTGTGGAGGTGGAGCGTCCTTTTATAAAGCCGTGTTGATGTTCACTAAGAATGGATGAAATTTGTGGTTGGAGTTTTTTACAGATAATTCCTTCGAAAATTTTTGCTATTGAGTTCAGTAGAGAGACTGGTCTGTAATTTGTTACTGTCGATCTGGTTCCCGATTTGTAGATTGGAGTGATTATACTCGATTTCCATATCTTCGGAAAATATCCTGCGCTCAGAGAAAGATTAAAAATTATCCACAATGGTCTTGATAGGATGAATTTGCATTTTTTAAGAAATAAAGGTGGAATCACATCGGAACCGGGAGCCTTATTGATATTGATGTTCTCAATTTCCTTGAGAACGTCGCTTATATTGAGTTGTATATCCGCAAGATCTAGTAACTGAGAGTTGGGATCTGGAATTGAGGAGGATGGAGTTGGGGATCCGTAGACCGACTCGAAGTGATCAGCAAATAGATCAGCGATATCATTGTCGTTCGATAACTGCAGCTCGTTCAACTGCATGGAATTTGGGATGGCGTTGGTTTTTCTGTTTTTATTAATGTATTTCCAGAAAGATTTGATATCATATGGAATACGTGCCTCAACTGAGGATATGTAGTTAGAGTGGCAAGATTTCGACAGTGCTTTACAATCGGATCTAAGTTTACTGAAATTCAAATAGTCGGAATATCTATTGGTCTTTTTATAAGTTGCATGTGCTAGTTTTTTGGCTCTTATGAGGTGCTTAAGTTCCGGTGTGCACCACGTCGGAAATTGTGTATCATAGTATTTTCTTACTGGAATAAATGATTCGATCGCGTGGTATAGTGTCGAATATAGGAAGGAGACTGAATCTTCGACCGATAAACCTTCCATTTGCGAGTCCCAGTGCACAGAGTTTAAGTATTCTCGTATACCATTATAATCGCCCTTCCCGAAATCATAGTCATATCTCGGAACTTGTTTATTCGAGTGAATATCTTGGAGAGTAATAGATAACGAAAGGGCGGGATGATATGCGTCCATGGGGACTAACGCATCGCATGCATACTCAACTTGTGCCGAAGAGTTCGCGAAGATTAGGTCCAGCAATGCATCATTGGAATTTAACTTTGTGTTTAACTGGAAGAGATTATGGAGAGAGCAAGTATTCATGATTACATTAAGTATTTCGTTATTGTGGTGGGAATAATTCCCTGTGACATCTGATTCCTCTGAAGATGGGGTAGGTAGGAAGTGGGAGATTCGAGGGCAATTGTAGTCTCCTATACATACGAATTGACAGTGTGGATGTAATGCAAGCAGTCTCCCTATGTCTTCGAAATGAGTGTGGTAGAGGTTCGTATCAGATGCTGGGGGAATGTATACCGATCCTAATATAATGCATTGCTGTCTAATGTTAATCTTAATAAAAATATGCTCGACTGTTTGACTAATAGAATAAATGTTGGAGCTTTGAATATTTTTCGAGACCGCGATTAGAACTCCTCCTCCTCTGTTGTGGTTACTCGTGTTGGGATTTCTGTCCAGTCGATGTATTGTGTAATCTGTTAATCCTAGCTCTTCAGATGTTATTGCCGGGTGCAGCCAAGTTTCCACTAAGATGATAACATCGTAGGATATCGCCGAAGTGATGACATTCCGAAGAATAACCTTTGTTTTAGTTCTTAGACCCCGAACGTTTTGATAATAGATATTTAATTTGTTTGTTAGTTTTTTGATTTAGGAGACGATGTATTCCAGATTTTGGCTATTCCTCTAATGAATCTAATGGTTTTGTTGGTTTCACCATTATCGTGTAAATCCCTAAGCTTGCCCCTCAGATCTTTGAGATGTTGCATTTGCGAAGGTGTTTTATCGTCGGAAATTCTTTCGGGTCCCGAGTAATTTTTCTTGTTTTTAAGGATAGAGATGACCTCATTAGCTGACCCCAACACTACTCTTAACGGTCGTGTGTTGTGACCATTCGTTCTCCCCAGTCTTTGACTTCGCAAGATCTTGTGTGTTCCTGGTAGTATTTTTTCAAGGATGTCCATCGCTCCTGCCATGTCCGATGTGCGAGCATCCTCACCGGGACCTGTCGCTCCCTCCTCTAGTCCGTGGATTATTATATTTCTTGATCTATCTTGCCGCTCGTTCAACTCGTTCAAAATGTCATTGGTTAAGGCGGTAGAGTCAATCGGTGAGGACAAGCTGCCTTTGTTTTCAAGTGCAGTGATTCGATGTTTCCAAGCGTTGTGCATCGAGTGTAAGTAAGGATTCACTTCCCGGGCGTTGCAATCAATAATTCTATCGATAATTGGCACGAATACGTGATATTCGATGTTAGCAAGCGTTGTGCATCGACGGTAAGTAAGGATTCACATCCCAGCACTCGCAATCAATCTTTCTATCAATAATTGGCACGAATACGTGATATTCGATGTTAGCAAGCGTTGTGCATCGACGGTAAGTAAGGATTCACATCCCAGCACTCGCAATCAATCTTTCTATCGATAATTGGCACGAATACGTGATATTCGATGTTAGCAAGCGTTGTGAATCGACGGTAAGTAAGAATTCTCATCTCAGCACTCGCAAACAATCTTTCTATCGATAATTGGCACGAATACGTGATATTCGATGTTAGCAAGCGTTGTGCATCGACGGTAAGTAAGAATTCACATTCCAGTACTCGCAATCAATCTTTCTATCGATAATTGGCACGAATACGTGATATTCGATGTGAGCAAGCGTTGTGCATCGACGGTAAGTAAGAATTCTCATCCCAGCACTCGCAAACAATCTTTCTATCGATAATTGGCACGAATACGTGATATTCGATGTGAGCAAGCGTTGTGCATCGACGGTAAGTAAGAATTCTCATCCCAGCACTCGCAAACAATCTTTCTATCGATAATTGGCACGAATACATGATATTCGATGTGAGCAAGCGTTGTGCATCGACGGTAAGTAAGAATTCACATCCCAGCACTCGCAATCAATCTTTCTATCGATAATTGGCACGAATACGTGATATTCGATGTTAGCAAGCGTTGTGCATCGACGGTAAGTAAGGATTCATTTCCCGGCCTTGCAATTACTCTTTCCATCCATTATTGGCACGAATACGTGATATTCGATGTTTCCAAGCGTTGTGCATCGAGTGTAAGTAAGGATTCACCTCCCGGGCGTTGCAATCAATAATTCTATCGATAATTGGCACGAATACGTGATATTCGATGTTAGCAAGCGTTGTGCATCGACGGTAAGTAAGGATTCACATCCCAGCACTCGCAATCAATCTTTCTATCGATAATTGGCACGAATACGTGATATTCGATGTTAGCAAGCGTTGTGAATCGACGGTAAGTAAGAATTCCCATCCCAGCACTCGCAAACAATCTTTCTATCGATAATTGGCACGAATACGTGATATTCGATGTTTCCAAGCGTTGTGCATCGAGTGTAAGTAAGGATTCACCTCCCGGGCGTTGCAATCAATAATTCTATCGATAATTGGCACGAATACGTGATATTCGATGTTAGCAAGCGTTGTGCATCGACGGTAAGTAAGAATTCACATCCCAGCACTCGCAATCAATCTTTCTATCGATAATTGGCACGAATACGTGATATTCGATATTAGCAAGCGTTGTGCATCGACGGTAAGTAAGAATTCACATCCCAGTACTCGCAATCAATCTTTCTATCGATAATTGGCACGAATACGTGATATTCGATGTGAGCAAGCGTTGTGCAACGACGGTAAGTAAGAATTCACATCCCAGCACTCGCAATCAATCTTTCTATCGATAATTGGCACGAATACGTGATATTCGATGTTAGCAAGCGTTGTGCATCGACGGTAAGTAAGGATTCATTTCCCGGCCTTGCAATTAATCTTTCCATCCATTATTGGCACGAATACGTGATATTCGATGTTTCCAAGCGTTGTGCATCGAGTGTAAGTAAGGATTCACTTCCCGGGCGTTGCAATCAATAATTCTATCGATAATTGGCACGAATACGTGATATTCGATGTTAGCAAGCGTTGTGCATCGACGGTAAGTAAGAATTCACATCCCAGCACTCGCAAACAATCTTTCTATCGATAATTGGCACGAATACGTGATATTCGATGTGAGCAAGCGTTGTGCAACGACGGTAAGTAAGAATTCACATCCCAGCACTCGCAAACAATCTTTCTATCGATAATTGGCACGAATACGTGATATTCGATGTGAGCAAGCGTTGTGCATCGACGGTAAGTAAGAATTCACCTCCCAGCACTCGCAATCAATCTTTCTATCGATAATTGGCACGAATACGTGATATTCGATGTTAGCAAGCGTTGTGCATCGACGATAAGTAAGAATTCACATCCCAGCACTCGCAATCAATCTTTCTATCGATAATTGGCACGAATACGTGATATTCGATATTAGCAAGCGTTGTGCATCGACGGTAAGTAAGAATTCACATCCCAGTACTCGCAATCAATCTTTCTATCGATAATTGGCACGAATACGTGATATTCGATGTGAGCAAGCGTTGTGCATCGACGGTAAGTAAGAATTCACATCCCAGCACTCGCAATCAATCTTTCTATCGATAATTGGCACGAATACGTGATATTCGATGTTAGCAAGCGTTGTGCATCGACGATAAGTAAGAATTCACATCCCAGCACTCGCAATCAATCTTTCTATCGATAATTGGCACGAATACGTGATATTCGATGTTAGCAAGCGTTGTGCATCGACGGTAAGTAAGGATTCACATCCCAGCACTCGCAATCAATCTTTCTATCAATAATTGGCACGAATACGTGATATTCGATGTTAGCAAGCGTTGTGAATCGACGGTAAGTAAGAATTCTCATCCCAGCACTCGCAAACAATCTTTCTATCGATAATTGGCACGAATACGTGATATTCGATGTTTCCAAGCGTTGTGCATCGAGTGTAAGTAAGGATTCACCTCCCGGGCGTTGCAATCAATAATTCTATCGATAATTGGCACGAATACGTGATATTCGATGTTAGCAAGCGTTGTGCATCGACGGTAAGTAAGAATTCACATCCCAGTACTCGCAATCAATCTTTCTATCGATAATTGGCACGAATACGTGATATTCGATGTGAGCAAGCGTTGTGCAACGACGGTAAGTAAGAATTCACATCCCAGCACTCGCAATCAATCTTTCTATCGATAATTGGCACGAATACGTGATATTCGATGTTAGCAAGCGTTGTGCATCGACGGTAAGTAAGGATTCATTTCCCGGCCTTGCAATTAATCTTTCCATCCATTATTGGCACGAATACGTGATATTCGATGTTTCCAAGCGTTGTGCATCGAGTGTAAGTAAGGATTCACTTCCCGGGCGTTGCAATCAATAATTCTATCGATAATTGGCACGAATACGTGATATTCGATGTTAGCAAGCGTTGTGCATCGACGGTAAGTAAGAATTCACATCCCAGCACTCGCAATCAATCTTTCTATCGATAATTGGCACGAATACGTGATATTCGATGTGAGCAAGCGTTGTGCATCGACGGTAAGTAAGAATTCACATCCCAGCACTCGCAATCAATCTTTCTATCGATAATTGGCACGAATACGTGATATTCGATGTTAGCAAGCGTTGTGCATCGACGATAAGTAAGAATTCACATCCCAGCACTCGCAATCAATCTTTCTATCGATAATTGGCACGAATACGTGATATTCGATATTAGCAAGCGTTGTGCATCGACGGTAAGTAAGAATTCACATCCCAGTACTCGCAATCAATCTTTCTATCGATAATTGGCACGAATACGTGATATTCGATGTGAGCAAGCGTTGTGGATCGACGGTAAGTAAGAATTCACATCCCAGCACTCGCAATCAATCTTTCTATCGATAATTGGCACGAATACGTGATATTCGATGTTAGCAAGTGTTGTGCATCGACGGTAAGTAAGGATTCATTTCCCGGCCTTGCAATTACTCTTTCCATCCATTATTGGCACGAATACGTGATATTCGATGTTTCCAAGCGTTGTGCATCGAGTGTAAGTAAGGATTCACCTCCCGGGCGTTGCAATCAATAATTCTATCGATAATTGGCACGAATACGTGATATTCGATGTTAGCAAGCGTTGTGCATCGACGGTAAGTAAGGATTCACATCCCAGCACTCGCAATCAATCTTTCTATCAATAATTGGCACGAATACGTGATATTCGATGTTAGCAAGCGTTGTGAATCGACGGTAAGTAAGAATTCTCATCCCAGCACTCGCAAACAATCTTTCTATCGATAATTGGCACGAATACGTGATATTCGATGTTTCCAAGCGTTGTGCATCGAGTGTAAGTAAGGATTCACCTCCCGGGCGTTGCAATCAATAATTCTATCGATAATTGGCACGAATACGTGATATTCGATGTTAGCAAGCGTTGTGCATCGACGATAAGTAAGAATTCACATCCCAGCACTCGCAATCAATCTTTCTATCGATAATTGGCACGAATACGTGATATTCGATGTGAGCAAGCGTTGTGCATCGACGGTAAGTAAGAATTCACATCCCAGCACTCGCAATCAATCTTTCTATCGATAATTGGCACGAATACGTGATATTCGATGTTAGCAAGCGTTGTGCATCGACGGTAAGTAAGGATTCATTTCCCGGCCTTTTAATTACTCTTTCCATCCATTATTGGCACGAATACGTGATATTCGATGTTAGCAAGCGTTGTGCATCGACGGTAAGTAAGGATTCACATCCCAGCACTCGCAATCAATCTTTCTATCAATAATTGGCACGAATACGTGATATTCGATGTTAGCAAGCGTTGTGAATCGACGGTAAGTAAGAATTCTCATCCCAGCACTCGCAAACAATCTTTCTATCGATAATTGGCACGAATACGTGATATTCGATGTGAGCAAGCGTTGTGCATCGACGGTAAGTAAGAATTCACATCCCAGCACTCGCAATCAATCTTTCTATCGATAATTGGCACGAATACGTGATATTCGATGTTAGCAAGCGTTGTGCATCGACGATAAGTAAGAATTCACATCCCAGCACTCGCAATCAATCTTTCTATCGATAATTGGCACGAATACGTGACATTCGATATTAGCAAGCGTTGTGCATCGACGGTAAGTAAGAATTCACATCCCAGTACTCGCAATCAATCTTTCTATCGATAATTGGCACGAATACGTGATATTCGATGTGAGCAAGCGTTGTGCAACGACGGTAAGTAAGAATTCACATCCCAGCACTCGCAATCAATCTTTCTATCGATAATTGGCACGAATACGTGATATTCGATGTTAGCAAGCGTTGTGCATCGACGGTAAGTAAGGATTCATTTCCCGGCCTTGCAATTAATCTTTCCATCCATTATTGGCACGAATACGTGATATTTAATTTAATTTAATTTAATTTAATTTGATTTATTAACGGGTAGTAACCCTTTTTGTACAATGGTAACATATTTGCTTTACAATATAGTAATCATTTTGAATCTGATTCTAATCTTAGTCTAAATCTTAGTTTAATTTCGAATGCTCGTCACTTAGTGTAGCGTTTCGAAGCGATCATCCCTTAAATGTCTATATAGTTCTTTCTTGAAATTTGCGGCGCTGGTGTCAAAGAAGTTGATATTGCGGAAGTAGAGATTGGCTGTTTTGTGCATTCTATTTAGGGGATCTGACGTGGTATATTTTAGCAGGGATGTTCTGAATAGGAGAGGGGCTCTTATGTTCAGTGGTGGTGTATTGAAATCTATTCTGGATAATAGTTCCGAGCAGGTGATATTCCCGTTAATGACTGCATGGAAAAAATTCAGTTCTGCTACTTTTCTTCTGGTTTCTAGCGGTTCGAGACTAAATTTATTCATTAAGGCTTTATAATCATGATTATGATGAGACAATGTGTGCCCTTCTTTGAAAGCCAGTCGACGTAGTAACTGGTGTTGAATTTTTTCCAAATTATAAATATCTTTTTTCGTTTGCGGTGACCAAATTATAGATGCGAACTCCAGAATGGGTCTTACTAGCGCTATGTATAGGTATCGAATTGTATTTGTGTTTTTGAAGTTATCACTATTTCTAAATATGAACCCTAGGGTGTTCAAAGCTTTTTTCCTGATATTCTGGATGTGTGCGTCAAACGAAAACGTGTTGCTTATGGTCACCCCTAGGTCCTGAACAGAGGTGTAAAAAGGTAATGGTTCACCGAGAACACAATACTGGAAAGATATGGGATCTTTTTTCTTAGTGAGTCGAATAGCATGACATTTTCCCATATTTAGTTCCATATTGTTGTCGGAGCACCATTTCGATATGCTGTTGACATCACATTGCAACCTGTGACAGTCAGCTGTCGAGCGTATTTGGTGGTATAACTTGATTGTAAAATGTTAGAGAATTGGATGCTAGATTCAATATCATTAATAAAGAGCAGAAAGAGCAGCGGACCCAGGTGTGATCCTTGAGGAACGCCTGTAGTTGGGACTATATGCCTCGAGAAACTCTTTCTGATTCTGACAACTTGAACCCGCCCGTTTAAATATGAAAAGATCCACTGGAGGAGCTTTCCCCTTATACCTAGAGATGCTAACTTATCGATCAACAAACAGTGATTTACTCTGTCAAAGGCTTTCCTGAAGTCAAAATACACGGAGTCCGTTTGTAAGGCACTGTCAAGTGATTTGCAAAGGTCGTTACAATATATCGCTAGATTTGTGGAGGTGGAGCGTCCTTTTATAAAGCCGTGTTGATGTTCACTAAGAATGGATGAAATTTGTGGTTGGAGTTTTTTACAGATAATTCCTTCGAAAATTTTTGCTATTGAGTTCAGTAGAGAGACTGGTCTGTAATTTGTTACTGTCGATCTGGTTCCCGATTTGTAGATTGGAGTGATTATACTCGATTTCCATATCTTCGGAAAATATCCTGCGCTCAGAGAAAGATTAAAAATTATCCACAATGGTCTTGATAGGATGAATTTGCATTTTTTAAGAAATAAAGGTGGAATCACATCGGAACCGGGAGCCTTATTGATATTGATGTTCTCAATTTCCTTGAGAACGTCGCTTATATTGAGTTGTATATCCGCAAGATCTAGTAACTGAGAGTTGGGATCTGGAATTGAGGAGGATGGAGTTGGGGATCCGTAGACCGACTCGAAGTGATCAGCAAATAGATCAGCGATATCATTGTCGTTCGATAACTGCAGCTCGTTCAACTGCATGGAATTTGGGATGGCGTTGGTTTTTCTGTTTTTATTAATGTATTTCCAGAAAGATTTGATATCATATGGAATACGTGCCTCAACTGAGGATATGTAGTTAGAGTGGCAAGATTTCGACAGTGCTTTACAATCGGATCTAAGTTTACTGAAATTCAAATAGTCGGAATATCTATTGGTCTTTTTATAAGTTGCATGTGCTAGTTTTTTGGCTCTTATGAGGTGCTTAAGTTCCGGTGTGCACCACGTCGGAAATTGTGTATCATAGTATTTTCTTACTGGAATAAATGATTCGATCGCGTGGTATAGTGTCGAATATAGGAAGGAGACTGAATCTTCGACCGATAAACCTTCCATTTGCGAGTCCCAGTGCACAGAGTTTAAGTATTCTCGTATACCATTATAATCGCCCTTCCCGAAATCATAGTCATATCTCGGAACTTGTTTATTCGAGTGAATATCTTGGAGAGTAATAGATAACGAAAGGGCGGGATGATATGCGTCCATGGGGACTAACGCATCGCATGCATACTCAACTTGTGCCGAAGAGTTCGCGAAGATTAGGTCCAGCAATGCATCATTGGAATTTAACTTTGTGTTTAACTGGAAGAGATTATGGAGAGAGCAAGTATTCATGATTACATTAAGTATTTCGTTATTGTGGTGGGAATAATTCCCTGTGACATCTGATTCCTCTGAAGATGGGGTAGGTAGGAAGTGGGAGATTCGAGGGCAATTGTAGTCTCCTATACATACGAATTGACAGTGTGGATGTAATGCAAGCAGTCTCCCTATGTCTTCGAAATGAGTGTGGTAGAGGTTCGTATCAGATGCTGGGGGAATGTATACCGATCCTAATATAATGCATTGCTGTCTAATGTTAATCTTAATAAAAATATGCTCGACTGTTTGACTAATAGAATAAATGTTGGAGCTTTGAATATTTTTCGAGACCGCGATTAGAACTCCTCCTCCTCTGTTGTGGTTACTCGTGTTGGGATTTCTGTCCAGTCGATGTATTGTGTAATCTGTTAATCCTAGCTCTTCAGATGTTATTGCCGGGTGCAGCCAAGTTTCCACTAAGATGATAACATCGTAGGATATCGCCGAAGTGATGACATTCCGAAGAATAACCTTTGTTTTAGTTCTTAGACCCCGAACGTTTTGATAATAGATATTTAATTTGTTTGTTAGTTTTTTGATTTAGGAGACGATGTATTCCAGATTTTGGCTATTCCTCTAATGAATCTAATGGTTTTGTTGGTTTCACCATTATCGTGTAAATCCCTAAGCTTGCCCCTCAGATCTTTGAGATGTTGCATTTGCGAAGGTGTTTTATCGTCGGAAATTCTTTCGGGTCCCGAGTAATTTTTCTTGTTTTTAAGGATAGAGATGACCTCATTAGCTGACCCCAACACTACTCTTAACGGTCGTGTGTTGTGACCATTCGTTCTCCCCAGTCTTTGACTTCGCAAGATCTTGTGTGTTCCTGGTAGTATTTTTTCAAGGATGTCCATCGCTCCTGCCATGTCCGATGTGCGAGCATCCTCACCGGGACCTGTCGCTCCCTCCTCTAGTCCGTGGATTATTATATTTCTTGATCTATCTTGCCGCTCGTTCAACTCGTTCAAAATGTCATTGGTTAAGGCGGTAGAGTCAATCGGTGAGGACAAGCTGCCTTTGTTTTCAAGTGCAGTGATTCGATGTTTCCAAGCGTTGTGCATCGAGTGTAAGTAAGGATTCACTTCCCGGGCGTTGCAATCAATAATTCTATCGATAATTGGCACGAATACGTGATATTCGATGTTAGCAAGCGTTGTGCATCGACGGTAAGTAAGGATTCACATCCCAGCACTCGCAATCAATCTTTCTATCAATAATTGGCACGAATACGTGATATTCGATGTTAGCAAGCGTTGTGCATCGACGGTAAGTAAGGATTCACATCCCAGCACTCGCAATCAATCTTTCTATCGATAATTGGCACGAATACGTGATATTCGATGTTAGCAAGCGTTGTGAATCGACGGTAAGTAAGAATTCTCATCTCAGCACTCGCAAACAATCTTTCTATCGATAATTGGCACGAATACGTGATATTCGATGTTAGCAAGCGTTGTGCATCGACGGTAAGTAAGAATTCACATTCCAGTACTCGCAATCAATCTTTCTATCGATAATTGGCACGAATACGTGATATTCGATGTGAGCAAGCGTTGTGCATCGACGGTAAGTAAGAATTCTCATCCCAGCACTCGCAAACAATCTTTCTATCGATAATTGGCACGAATACGTGATATTCGATGTGAGCAAGCGTAGTGCATCGACGGTAAGTAAGAATTCTCATCCCAGCACTCGCAAACAATCTTTCTATCGATAATTGGCACGAATACGTGATATTCGATGTGAGCAAGCGTTGTGCATCGACGGTAAGTAAGAATTCACATCCCAGCACTCGCAATCAATCTTTCTATCGATAATTGGCACGAATACGTGATATTCGATGTTAGCAAGCGTTGTGCATCGACGGTAAGTAAGGATTCATTTCCCGGCCTTGCAATTACTCTTTCCATCCATTATTGGCACGAATACGTGATATTCGATGTTTCCAAGCGTTGTGCATCGAGTGTAAGTAAGGATTCACCTCCCGGGCGTTGCAATCAATAATTCTATCGATAATTGGCACGAATACGTGATATTCGATGTTAGCAAGCGTTGTGCATCGACGGTAAGTAAGGATTCACATCCCAGCACTCGCAATCAATCTTTCTATCGATAATTGGCACGAATACGTGATATTCGATGTTAGCAAGCGTTGTGAATCGACGGTAAGTAAGAATTCTCATCCCAGCACTCGCAATCAATCTTTCTATCGATAATTGGCACGAATACGTGATATTCGATGTTTCCAAGCGTTGTGCATCGAGTGTAAGTAAGGATTCACCTCCCGGGCGTTGCAATCAATAATTCTATCGATAATTGGCACGAATACGTGATATTCGATGTTAGCAAGCGTTGTGCATCGACGATAAGTAAGAATTCACATCCCAGCACTCGCAATCAATCTTTCTATCGATAATTGGCACGAATACGTGATATTCGATATTAGCAAGCGTTGTGCATCGACGGTAAGTAAGAATTCACATCCCAGTACTCGCAATCAATCTTTCTATCGATAATTGGCACGAATACGTGATATTCGATGTGAGCAAGCGTTGTGCAACGACGGTAAGTAAGAATTCACATCCCAGCACTCGCAATCAATCTTTCTATCGATAATTGGCACGAATACGTGATATTCGATGTTAGCAAGCGTTGTGCATCGACGGTAAGTAAGGATTCATTTCCCGGCCTTGCAATTAATCTTTCCATCCATTATTGGCACGAATACGTGATATTCGATGTTTCCAAGCGTTGTGCATCGAGTGTAAGTAAGGATTCACTTCCCGGGCGTTGCAATCAATAATTCTATCGATAATTGGCACGAATACGTGATATTCGATGTTAGCAAGCGTTGTGCATCGACGGTAAGTAAGAATTCACATCCCAGCACTCGCAAACAATCTTTCTATCGATAATTGGCACGAATACGTGATATTCGATGTGAGCAAGCGTTGTGCAACGACGGTAAGTAAGAATTCACATCCCAGCACTCGCAAACAATCTTTCTATCGATAATTGGCACGAATACGTGATATTCGATGTGAGCAAGCGTTGTGCATCGACGGTAAGTAAGAATTCACCTCCCAGCACTCGCAATCAATCTTTCTATCGATAATTGGCACGAATACGTGATATTCGATGTTAGCAAGCGTTGTGCATCGACGATAAGTAAGAATTCACATCCCAGCACTCGCAATCAATCTTTCTATCGATAATTGGCACGAATACGTGATATTCGATATTAGCAAGCGTTGTGCATCGACGGTAAGTAAGAATTCACATCCCAGTACTCGCAATCAATCTTTCTATCGATAATTGGCACGAATACGTGATATTCGATGTGAGCAAGCGTTGTGCATCGACGGTAAGTAAGAATTCACATCCCAGCACTCGCAATCAATCTTTCTATCGATAATTGGCACGAATACGTGATATTCGATGTTAGCAAGCGTTGTGCATCGACGATAAGTAAGAATTCACATCCCAGCACTCGCAATCAATCTTTCTATCGATAATTGGCACGAATACGTGATATTCGATGTTAGCAAGCGTTGTGCATCGACGGTAAGTAAGGATTCACATCCCAGCACTCGCAATCAATCTTTCTATCAATAATTGGCACGAATACGTGATATTCGATGTTAGCAAGCGTTGTGAATCGACGGTAAGTAAGAATTCTCATCCCAGCACTCGCAAACAATCTTTCTATCGATAATTGGCACGAATACGTGATATTCGATGTTTCCAAGCGTTGTGCATCGAGTGTAAGTAAGGATTCACCTCCCGGGCGTTGCAATCAATAATTCTATCGATAATTGGCACGAATACGTGATATTCGATGTTAGCAAGCGTTGTGCATCGACGGTAAGTAAGAATTCACATCCCAGTACTCGCAATCAATCTTTCTATCGATAATTGGCACGAATACGTGATATTCGATGTGAGCAAGCGTTGTGCAACGACGGTAAGTAAGAATTCACATCCCAGCACTCGCAATCAATCTTTCTATCGATAATTGGCACGAATACGTGATATTCGATGTTAGCAAGCGTTGTGCATCGACGGTAAGTAAGGATTCATTTCCCGGCCTTGCAATTAATCTTTCCATCCATTATTGGCACGAATACGTGATATTCGATGTTTCCAAGCGTTGTGCATCGAGTGTAAGTAAGGATTCACTTCCCGGGCGTTGCAATCAATAATTCTATCGATAATTGGCACGAATACGTGATATTCGATGTTAGCAAGCGTTGTGCATCGACGGTAAGTAAGAATTCACATCCCAGCACTCGCAATCAATCTTTCTATCGATAATTGGCACGAATACGTGATATTCGATGTGAGCAAGCGTTGTGCATCGACGGTAAGTAAGAATTCACATCCCAGCACTCGCAATCAATCTTTCTATCGATAATTGGCACGAATACGTGATATTCGATGTTAGCAAGCGTTGTGCATCGACGATAAGTAAGAATTCACATCCCAGCACTCGCAATCAATCTTTCTATCGATAATTGGCACGAATACGTGATATTCGATATTAGCAAGCGTTGTGCATCGACGGTAAGTAAGAATTCACATCCCAGTACTCGCAATCAATCTTTCTATCGATAATTGGCACGAATACGTGATATTCGATGTGAGCAAGCGTTGTGGATCGACGGTAAGTAAGAATTCACATCCCAGCACTCGCAATCAATCTTTCTATCGATAATTGGCACGAATACGTGATATTCGATGTTAGCAAGTGTTGTGCATCGACGGTAAGTAAGGATTCATTTCCCGGCCTTGCAATTACTCTTTCCATCCATTATTGGCACGAATACGTGATATTCGATGTTTCCAAGCGTTGTGCATCGAGTGTAAGTAAGGATTCACCTCCCGGGCGTTGCAATCAATAATTCTATCGATAATTGGCACGAATACGTGATATTCGATGTTAGCAAGCGTTGTGCATCGACGGTAAGTAAGGATTCACATCCCAGCACTCGCAATCAATCTTTCTATCAATAATTGGCACGAATACGTGATATTCGATGTTAGCAAGCGTTGTGAATCGACGGTAAGTAAGAATTCTCATCCCAGCACTCGCAAACAATCTTTCTATCGATAATTGGCACGAATACGTGATATTCGATGTTTCCAAGCGTTGTGCATCGAGTGTAAGTAAGGATTCACCTCCCGGGCGTTGCAATCAATAATTCTATCGATAATTGGCACGAATACGTGATATTCGATGTTAGCAAGCGTTGTGCATCGACGATAAGTAAGAATTCACATCCCAGCACTCGCAATCAATCTTTCTATCGATAATTGGCACGAATACGTGATATTCGATATTAGCAAGCGTTGTGCATCGACGGTAAGTAAGAATTCACATCCCAGTACTCGCAATCAATCTTTCTATCGATAATTGGCACGAATACGTGATATTCGATGTGAGCAAGCGTTGTGTAACGACGGTAAGTAAGAATTCACATCCCAGCACTCGCAATCAATCTTTCTATCGATAATTGGCACGAATACGTGATATTCGATGTTAGCAAGCGTTGTGCATCGACGATAAGTAAGAATTCACATCCCAGCACTCGCAATCAATCTTTCTATCGATAATTGGCACGAATACGTGATATTCGATGTTAGCAAGCGTTGTGCATCGACGGTAAGTAAGGATTCACATCCCAGCACTCGCAATCAATCTTTCTATCAATAATTGGCACGAATACGTGATATTCGATGTTAGCAAGCGTTGTGAATCGACGGTAAGTAAGAATTCTCATCCCAGCACTCGCAAACAATCTTTCTATCGATAATTGGCACGAATACGTGATATTCGATGTTTCCAAGCGTTGTGCATCGAGTGTAAGTAAGGATTCACCTCCCGGGCGTTGCAATCAATAATTCTATCGATAATTGGCACGAATACGTGATATTCGATGTTAGCAAGCGTTGTGCATCGACGGTAAGTAAGAATTCACATCCCAGTACTCGCAATCAATCTTTCTATCGATAATTGGCACGAAATACGTGATATTCCGATGTGAGCAAGCGTTGTGCAACGACGGTAAGTAAGAATTCACATCCCAGCACTCGCAATCAATCTTTCTATCGATAATTGGCACGAATACGTGATATTCGATGTTAGCAAGCGTTGTGCATCGACGGTATAAGTAAGGATTCATTTCCCGGCCTTGCAATTAATCTTTCCATCCATTATTGGCACGAATACGTGATATTCGATGTTTCCAAGCGTTGTGCATCGAGTGTAAGTAAGGATTCACTTCCCGGGCGTTGCAATCAATAATTCTATCGATAATTGGCACGAATACGTGATATTCGATGTTAGCAAGCGTTGTGCATCGACGGTAAGTAAGAATTCACATCCCAGCACTCGCAATCAATCTTTCTATCCATAATTGGCACGAATACGTGATATTCGATGTGAGCAAGCGTTGTGCATCGACGGTAAGTAAGAATTCACATCCCAGCACTCGCAATCAATCTTTCTATCGATAATTGGCACGAATACGTGATATTCGATGTTAGCAAGCGTTGTGCATCGACGATAAGTAAGAATTCACATCCCAGCACTCGCAATCAATCTTTCTATCGATAATTGGCACGAATACGTGATATTCGATATTAGCAAGCGTTGTGCATCGACGGTAAGTAAGAATTCACATCCCAGTACTCGCAATCAATCTTTCTATCGATAATTGGCACGAATACGTGATATTCGATGTGAGCAAGCGTTGTGGATCGACGGTAAGTAAGAATTCACATCCCAGCACTCGCAATCAATCTTTCTATCGATAATTGGCACGAATACGTGATATTCGATGTTAGCAAGCGTTGTGCATCGACGGTAAGTAAGGATTCATTTCCCGGCCTTGCAATTACTCTTTCCATCCATTATTGGCACGAATACGTGATATTCGATGTTTCCAAGCGTTGTGCATCGAGTGTAAGTAAGGATTCACCTCCCGGGCGTTGCAATCAATAATTCTATCGATAATTGGCACGAATACGTGATATTCGATGTTAGCAAGCGTTGTGCATCGACGGTAAGTAAGGATTCACATCCCAGCACTCGCAATCAATCTTTCTATCAATAATTGGCACGAATACGTGATATTCGATGTTAGCAAGCGTTGTGAATCGACGGTAAGTAAGAATTCTCATCCCAGCACTCGCAAACAATCTTTCTATCGATAATTGGCACGAATACGTGATATTCGATGTTTCCAAGCGTTGTGCATCGAGTGTAAGTAAGGATTCACCTCCCGGGCGTTGCAATCAATAATTCTATCGATAATTGGCACGAATACGTGATATTCGATGTTAGCAAGCGTTGTGCATCGACGGTAAGTAAGAATTCACATCCCAGCACTCGCAATCAATCTTTCTATCGATAATTGGCACGAATACGTGATATTCGATATTAGCAAGCGTTGTGCATCGACGGTAAGTAAGAATTCACATCCCAGTACTCGCAATCAATCTTTCTATCGATAATTGGCACGAATACGTGATATTCGATGTGAGCAAGCGTTGTGCAACGACGGTAAGTAAGAATTCACATCCCAGCACTCGCAATCAATCTTTCTATCGATAATTGGCACGAATACGTGATATTCGATGTTAGCAAGCGTTGTGCATCGACGGTAAGTAAGGATTCATTTCCCGGCCTTGCAATTAATCTTTCCATCCATTATTGGCACGAATACGTGATATTCGATGTTTCCAAGCGTTGTGCATCGAGTGTAAGTAAGGATTCACTTCCCGGGCGTTGCAATCAATAATTCTATCGATAATTGGCACGAATACGTGATATTCGATGTTAGCAAGCGTTGTGCATCGACGGTAAGTAAGAATTCACATCCCAGCACTCGCAATCAATCTTTCTATCGATAATTGGCACGAATACGTGATATTCGATGTTAGCAAGCGTTGTGCATCGACGGTAAGTAAGGATTCACATCCCAGCACTCGCAATCAATCTTTCTATCAATAATTGGCACGAATACGTGATATTCGATGTTAGCAGGCGTTGTGAATCGACGGTAAGTAAGAATTCTCATCTCAGCACTCGCAAACAATCTTTCTATCGATAATTGGCACGAATACGTGATATTCGATGTTAGCAAGCGTTGTGCATCGACGGTAAGTATGAATTCACATTCCAGTACTCGCAATCAATCTTTCTATCGATAATTGGCACGAATACGTGATATTCGATGTGAGCAAGCGTTGTGCATCGACGGTAAGTAAGAATTCTCATCCCAGCACTCGCAAACAATCTTTCTATCGATAATTGGCACGAATACGTGATATTCGATGTGAGCAAGCGTTGTGCATCGACGGTAAGTAAGAATTCTCATCCCAGCACTCGCAAACAATCTTTCTATCGATAATTGGCACGAATACGTGATATTCGATGTGAGCAAGCGTTGTGCATCGACGGTAAGTAAGAATTCACATCCCAGCACTCGCAATCAATCTTTCTATCGATAATTGGCACGAATACGTGATATTCGATGTTAGCAAGCGTTGTGCATCGACGGTAAGTAAGGATTCATTTCCCGGCCTTGCAATTACTCTTTCCATCCATTATTGGCACGAATACGTGATATTCGATGTTTCCAAGCGTTGTGCATCGAGTGTAAGTAAGGATTCACCTCCCGGGCGTTGCAAACAATAATTCTATCGATAATTGGCACGAATACGTGATATTCGATGTTAGCAAGCGTTGTGCATCGACGGTAAGTAAGAATTCACATCCCAGCACTCGCAATCAATCTTTCTATCGATAATTGGCACGAATACGTGATATTCGAAGTTAGCAAGCGTTGTGAATCGACGGTAAGTAAGAATTCTCATCCCAGCACTCGCAAACAATCTTTCTATCGATAATTGGCACGAATACGTGATATTCGATGTGAGCAAGCGTTGTGCATCGACGGTAAGTAAGAATTCACATCCCAGCACTCGCAATCAATCTTTCTATCGATAATTGGCACGAATACGTGATATTCGATGTTAGCAAGCGTTGTGCATCGACGGTAAGTAACAATTCACATCCCAGTACTCGCAATCAATCTTTCTATCGATAATTGGCACGAATACGTGATATTCGATGTGAGCATGCGATGTGCATCGACGGTAAGTAAGAATTCTCATCCCAGTACTCGCAATCAATCTTTCTATCGATAATTGGCACGAATACGTGATATTCGATGTTAGCAAGCGTTGTGCATCGACAATAAGTAAGAATTCACATCCGAGCACTCGCAATCAATCTTTCTATCGATAATTGGCACGAATACGTGATATTCGATGTGATCAAGCTTTGTGCATCGACGGTAAGTAAGAATTCTCATCCCAGCACTCGCAATCAATCTTTCTATCGATAATAGGCACGAATACGTGATATTCGATGTGAGCAAGTGTTGTGCATCGACGGTAAGTAAGAATTCACATCCCAGCACTCGCAATCAATCTTTCTATCGATAATTGGCACGAATACGTGATATTCGATGTTTCCAAGCGTTGTGCATCGAGTGTAAGTAAGGATTCACTTCCCGGGCGTTGCAATCAATAATTCTATCGATAATTGGCACGAATACGTGATATTCGATGTGAGCAAGCGTTGTGCATCGACGGTAAGTAAGAATTCACATCCCAGCACTCGCAATCAATCTTTCTATCGATAATTGGCACGAATACGTGATATTCGATGTTTCCAAGCGTTGTGCATCGAGTGTAAGTAAGGATTCACTTCCCGGGCGTTGCAATCAATAATTCTATCGATAATTGGCACGAATACGTGATATTCGATGTTAGCAAGCGTTGTGCATCGACGGTAAATAAGAATCCACATCCCAGCACTCGCAATCAATCTTTCTATCGATAATTGGCACGAATACGTGATATTCGATGTTAGCAAGCGTTGTGCATCGACGGTAAGTAAGAATTCACATCCCAGTACTCGCAATCAATCTTTCTATCGATAATTGGCACGAATACGTGATATTCGATGTGAGCAAGCGTTGTGCATCGACGGTAAGTAAGAATTCTCATCCCAGTACTCGCAATCAATCTTTCTATCGATAATTGGCACGAATACGTGATATTCGAAGTTAGCAAGCGTTGTGCATCGACGGTAAGTAAGAATTCACATCCCAGTACTCGCAATCAATCTTTCTATCGATAATTGGCACGAATACGTGATATTCGATGTTAGCAAGCGTTGTGCATCGACGGTAAATAAGAATCCACATCCCAGCACTCGCAATCAATCTTTCTATCGATAATTGGCACGAATACGTGATATTCGATGTTTCCCATCGTTCTGGATCGACGGTAAGTAAGAATTCACATCCCAGCAATCGCAATCAATCTTTCTATCGATAATTGGCACGAATACGTGATATTCGATGTTAGCAAGCGTTGTGCATCGACGGTAAGTAACAATTCACATCCCAGTACTCGCAATCAATCTTTCTATCGATAATTGGCACGAATACGTGATATTCGATGTGAGCATGCGTTGTGTATCGACGGTAAGTAAGAATTCTCATCCCAGTACTCGCAATCAATCTTTCTATCGATAATTGGCACGAATACGTGATATTCGATGTGAGCATGCGTTGTGCATCGACGGTAAGTAAGAATTCTCATCCCAGTACTCGCAATCAATCTTTCTATCGATAATTGGCACGAATACGTGATATTCGATGTTAGCAAGCGTTGTGCATCGACGGTAAGTAAGAATTCTCATCCCAGTACTCGCAATCAATCTTTCTATCGATAATTGGCACGAATACGTGATATTCGATGTTAGCAAGCGTTGTGCATCGACAATAAGTAAGAATTCACATCCGAGCACTCGCAATCAATCTTTCTATCGATAATTGGCACGAATACGTGATATTCGATGTGATCAAGCTTTGTGCATCGACGGTAAGTAAGAATTCTCATCCCAGCACTCGCAATCAATCTTTCTATCGATAATAGGCACGAATACGTGATATTCGATGTGAGCAAGCGTTGTGCATCGACGGTAAGTAAGAATTCACATCCCAGCACTCGCAATCAATCTTTCTATCGATAATTGGCACGAATACGTGATATTCGATGTTTCCAAGCGTTGTGCATCGAGTGTAAGTAAGGATTCACTTCCCGGGCGTTGCAATCAATAATTCTATCGATAATTGGCACGAATACGTGATATTCGATGTGAGCAAGCGTTGTGCATCGACGGTAAGTAAGAATTCACATCCCAGCACTCGCAATCAATCTTTCTATCGATAATTGGCACGAATACGTGATATTCGATGTTTCCAAGCGTTGTGCATCGAGTGTAAGTAAGGATTCACTTCCCGGGCGTTGCAATCAATAATTCTATCGATAATTGGCACGAATACGTGATATTCGATGTTAGCAAGCGTTGTGCATCGACGGTAAATAAGAATCCACATCCCAGCACTCGCAATCAATCTTTCTATCGATAATTGGCACGAATACGTGATATTCGATGTTAGCAAGCGTTGTGCATCGACGGTAAGTAAGAATTCACATCCCAGTACTCGCAATCAATCTTTCTATCGATAATTGGCACGAATACGTGATATTCGATGTGAGCAAGCGTTGTGCATCGACGGTAAGTAAGAATTCTCATCCCAGTACTCGCAATCAATCTTTCTATCGATAATTGGCACGAATACGTGATATTCGAAGTTAGCAAGCGTTGTGCATCGACGGTAAGTAAGAATTCACATCCCAGTACTCGCAATCAATCTTTCTATCGATAATTGGCACGAATACGTGATATTCGATGTTAGCAAGCGTTGTGCATCGACGGTAAATAAGAATCCACATCCCAGCACTCGCAATCAATCTTTCTATCGATAATTGGCACGTGTTCTGGATTCATTCATGGAAGGGCGCCCGTACGCTTCGCTCCTAGCGCTGTGTCGTGATGACAAGCGCGAGCGCTCTTCGCTAATTACCTTTGCTTACTCTATGCCTCGCGTTACACTATATAAACCGCTGCGCGGCATTACAAACTGTCTCTCTCTACAACAAAACGGCTTTGCGAAGGTAATTCAGCAACACATAACAAATAACTATCAGTGACTCCAAAGATACATTATTAATTTATTAAAACTTTATTTAAACATTACTATTTATACCGCTTGAAGCTTCACTGCGTGAAGCAATTTGCATTACAATCATAACGGCTCAACAACGGCATATCAGCGCCTTACATTTCTACAATAAATACATTTTACCAACAAGTACTCTTTGATTAATATCATTATTGCAAAATAGTGTTCTCGTTACAAGGATTCTTGTAAAATAAATGTGCACACGTTAAATCAATGTTCCAACATAACTATCATTTACGGGTTAATAAAACAAGTAAAATTTAATAAGATCTATACTCCTAAAGGCGAGCTATCCGAAACATTGGTCCTTCGAGCCGGATAGTTTTACGGACCTTTAGGCGTATTTTAATCCTTTTATTAATCCCGTTACATAAATTCGCGTTGCCAGCCAAAGTGCGCGAAAAACCGTCGACGCGGAACAATAATAATCGGGGTCGAACTAAAAGTTAGTTACTTTTCAAGTTTTTTTTTGGTGAATCGCCCTTGCACTCAAGGGCTCAAGTTCGGTATTTGTTGCTAACTAACACGCAGCATGATGGAAAAATACATTACGAAGCAACTATCGTTGTTCCAACGTATCTCGAATACCGTTACGAACATGAAAAAGCTGGGTGCCGCTAAAATTACACAAGGCGTAATTACTTCGCGTCTTGAATTACTTGAATCAAACTGGAACGCGTTCACTGAGGGTCACGATCAATTACTGGACATTGTAACCCCCGAGCATGCCTCGTGGCCATACTTCGTGACGGACCACATGGCGCTTTGTGAAGAAGCTTATCTAATCAACAAGGCCGCGCTACTGGACCTTCGCATGCCGTTGGAGCAACCAACATCGGCTCCCATGGACAACCCTCCGCAGCGATCTCTTCCACGCATCGACGTACCTCGGTTTTCTGGGGACTACCGGGAGTGGGCAAGCTACCGTGACCTGTTCACGTCGCTGGTCATCGGCAACAAATATCTCTCAGAGGTGGAGAAATTCCACCACCTCAAAATAAGCCTGTCCGGCGAGCCCGCTCAACTAATTCAAAACATACGCCTCACAGAGGCGAACTTTGCTGGAGCGTGGAAAATTATCGCTGCGCGCTACGAGAACCTGCGCATCTTGATACAATCGCAGCTCTCTGCTCTTTCATCACTACCTTCCATGAAAAGAGAGACCGCTGCCTGTTTAAAACCGCTGCTGAACGGCACACTGGACGCCGTTCAATCTCTGGAAGCCCTTGGCCGGCCAGTCAAGCACTGGGACGATTGGCTGGTATTCGGGCTTGTGCAAAAATTGGATGCGAAGACAAGACTGGCGTGGGAATCTTCGATCGGAGCTACAACCGATCCTCCTTCGTTCGAGCAATTACATGTCTTCCTCACTGGTCACCTCCGCGCTCTGGAAGCTGTTGAAGACACAGTTCCTGCCACTGCTGCATCGCCGACATCAGGATCAACACTAAAAAAGGAAGCAAGATCAGCGAAATTCAGGACGCACACCGCATCTACCCAGGAAGAAAGACGTCCGAAGTGCCCGCTGTGTTCCGACCACCACTTCCTGATGTTTTGCGACGAATTCAAAAGGATGTCTACGCACGAGAGGAAGAGACTAATCGCTGACAAAAATCTGTGTTTCAACTGCCTCGGAAACCACCCTTCACGTTCGTGCAAATCATTGAAGCGCTGCCAACTGTGCGTAGGTAAGCACCACACGTTGTTACATATAAAATCTGAGCAAGGCTCCTCGCGGCAGGTTTCTCCACAAGGTCGCGTGGAGGAGTCACGGACCTCGCACTGTGCACGAGCCTCCTGGTCAAATTCACAACCGCGTGCTGTTATTTTTCTCGCGACCGCGAAAATTCTAGTCGATACGGGTCGAGGCGAGAAGGTTGCAGCAAGAGCATTAATTGACCCCTGTTCCGAGGTATCACTTATTTCTGAGAATTTTGTGCAAACCATGAAGCTCGAACGAAACACCGCGCGGTTTCCAATTCTGGGTGTAGGCAAAGCTGAAACCTACACGAGGGGAAAAGTGACGTTGACTTTCTCCTCTGCTCGCGTACACATGAAACCCCTTTCCACTACGGCGTACGTGCTGCCGCGTCTGTCTTCGTATTCCCCCACTCGCATCACTTCGCAACAGCTCCCTCTGTCTCACTTGCGGGATTTGGAAATGGCCGATCCCGACTTTCACTCGTCGGATCGAGTAGACATTATTCTTGGTGCTGATGTCTACTCTCAAATTATTCTGGAGGGCCTCCGGAAGGGTCCGCCCAACAGTCCGGTCGCCCAACGTACATTACTAGGCTGGATACTAACTGGGCATTGCAACCCTCTCTCGGACGCTTCACGTCATGAAGCGGTTTCGTTGCAATGCAGCTCAGGCGATACCGATTTAGCTGAATCACTTCAGCGCTTCTGGGTACTGGAGGAGGTTACTCCCCCTCCACGTACATTTACTTCCGCGGAGAGTGAGTGCGAGCAGCACTTTCGCTCTACGCACTCCCGCGACTCTACTGGTCGGTATCAGGTTCGGCTTCCCTTTAATGCTTCTCCGGCCCAATTGGGAAATTCTCTTGACACGGCACTCGTGTTGTTGCATAAACTTGAATCACGATTAAAGGGAAAACCCAAACTATCAAAATCATATAATTCCTTTCTAGAGGAATATTTACAGTTAGGGCATATGGAACCCGTCCCAACGGAGTCCATTCATTCTCAATCGGCATACTACTTGCCGCATCACGGTGTGTTGCGCGATACTAGTGCAACCACGCGACTCCGGGTAGTTTTTAACGCATCCCAAAAGACAAATTCCGGTGTCTCACTCAATAATCTATTACATACAGGCCCTAACTTGCTTCCGGAAATATTTCAACTTTTGCTACGATGGCGAAAACACGCCGTAGTATTCTCCGCCGACATTCAAAAAATGTATCGGCAAATCAAAGTAGCGCCTGAAGATTGCGACCTACAGCGCATTCTTTGGCGACGACATCCAGACGAAGCTCCCCGTCATTACCGTCTGCTCACGGTCACTTATGGAATGGCATGCGCCCCGTATCTTGCCGTCCGCACAGTCCAACAGCTGTGCAAGGACGAACAGCATGCTTTTCCTTTAGCTTCCTCATGCGCCGCCCACGACATTTATGTGGACGACATTATAACCGGAGCAGACTCCCTGTCTGAAGCACTTGCGCTCCAACAGGAACTCTTACAGTTGTTCAAGGCGGGCGGTTTCATTCTTCACAAATGGACTTCCAACAAGAAGGAATTGTTGGAAGCGCTCCCTGAGCACGCTCGGAAGGGAAATCCCGAGCTCTCCTATAACCTGGACCACGTTTCAGCTCTTCTTGGCCTCCTCTGGCACGCATCTCTGGATACTTTCCAGTTTCTCATTGCACCCCGCACGAATAAGGCTCACCTGACTAAGCGTATCGTGTTCAGCGAGGTGGCTAGTCTCTTCGACCCCTTAGGGTTCCTTGCTCCAGTGACAGTTACCGCAAAAATATTCATGCAGTCATTGTGGCTGCTTAACATTTCGTGGGATCAGCCTCTCCCTCCCACGCACGCTCAGTATTGGGAAGGGTATTCCAAGCAATTACATTCTCTTTCTACGTTACGCATTCCGCGGTGGCTATTCAATTGTACAACAGCAAACAAGTTGGAGCTTCATGGTTTTGCGGATGCTTCGGAGCGGGCATACGCAGCTGTCATTTATTTGCGCTCCTCTGGCGCAAACTCCACACCATATACTACATTAATAGCATCTAAAACGCGAGTTGCTCCGCTCAAGCAAGTTTCTGTGCCTCGGCTTGAACTTTGCGCTGCGTCACTTTTGACACGCCTGATTCTCAGTGTCAAAAACAGTCTAAATTTCGAAAATTGTACTATCAACTTGTGGTCAGATTCTACAGTCGTGTTAAGTTGGCTGCAAGGTCATCCCTCGAGATGGAAAACCTTTGTCGCGAACAGGGTATCAGAAATTCAGACTTCACTGCCAACCGCCACTTGGCGACACATAAAATCAGCGTCAAACCCTGCCGACTTGGCATCTCGAGGAGTGGCCTGCGACGTACTTCTTAACCACTCTCTCTGGTGGAAGGGTCCCCCCTTCCTTTCATTGTCGTCCTACGACTATAATCAGCATTCAGTACATAACCCTACTACTGACCAGGAGGTTCGCTCACCGAGAGTGACCTGTCATGCTACTACCGCAAAAGAATCATTCTTCGAGGAACTTGTCGGCAAGTTTTCCTCATTAACTAGGGTACTACGCACAGTTGGTTGGTGCCTACGCTTTTGCCGAACGTCCAGGGATCGTAACACACGCGCGCAAGTATCGCAACGTCTTACAAGTGAAGAATTACATAACGCTAATCTTGCCTGTATTCGCTGCTTCCAAAGGGCAGCATTTCCAACTGAGCTGAAGCTACTGCAACACGGCCACCAAATCACACGTGGCCCAACAGCTAAACTGGCGCCATTCATTGATGGCGATGGAGTGCTGAGGGTAGGAGGTCGCCTAAAGCATTCACTACTTGACGAATGGCAGAAGCATCCTGCCATTTTACCTGGAAAAGCACATTTCACTTCGTTACTTATCAAAGATGCACACCACAGACTTCTCCATGGAGGCACTCAACTCACCTTGGCTACGCTAAGGAGACAGTACTGGATACTGGCGGGGCGTCGCGCGGTACGCCGCGTGCTCGCCTCGTGCACGGTTTGTTGTCGCTGGCGCGCCAAAGCTGCGCACCAGCAAATGGGAAACCTCCCCGCTTACCGCACTCAGCCCTCCCGTCCATTCACGCATACTGGCGTTGACTATGCTGGGCCCTTCTTGACAAAATCCGCGCCCGGTAGAGGTCAACGAACAAGGAAATCGTACGTGGCAGTTTTTGTATGTTTAGCCACCAAAGCTGTGCATCTGGAGCTCGTCTCCGATGCCACAACAGCTGCCTTCCTTGCTGGATTCCGGCGATTCATTTCGCGCCGTGGGATCTGCGCCACACTTCATAGCGATCAAGGAACCAATTTCATAGGGGCCAGCAGGGAACTACAGGAGCTGCTGAGGTCAGCTCATCTCGACTGGAAGGACGTCGCCTTCCAACTGACGCAAGAAGGAACTTCATGGAAGTTCAACCCTCCTGGCGCTCCTCATTTCGGCGGCATCTGGGAGGCTGCCGTAAAATCTCTGAAGCACCACCTCAGGAGGGTCGCTGGTTCAACACCTCTAACATTTGAAGAAACAACCACCTTGCTAGCCCAGATAGAGGCCTGTCTCAATTCTCGCCCGCTTGCCGCACTGTCCGATGATGTGGACTCGATTGACGCTCTTACACCCGCACATTTTCTAATAGGGTCCCCTCTAAAATCCTTGCCTGAACCATCCTTGTCCGATATTAAAGTGTCTCCATTACGACGCTGGCAATTAATCCAGCAAATGCGGGACCACTTTTGGACGAGGTGGTCATCCGAATATTTGCACCAGCTGCAGTCCCGAGGCAAGTGGCCAACAACTCAGCCAAACTTGAGGATAGGGGACTTGTGCCTCGTGATGTCGGAAGTGACGCCACCTTCGCAATGGCCGTTGGGACGCATCACGGAAATCCACAAAGGCGACGACCAGCTTGTACGCGTCGTCACGGTCCGAACGGCCACCACCACGTTGATGAGGCCCGCTACGAAAATCTGCCTACTACCATAGGTCACTGCCGAAACTTAATCACTTATCACTTTTCCATTCTCCCGCAATTCCTCTGAACCGCAACAGTTCCACCAGCATTAAACATGCGACTTCACGGGGCCCTGAATCTTCTTTGTTCTAATTGCGCCATGCTACGCATGCCGCGGCGGGCGGAATGTTCTGGATTCATTCATGGAAGGGCGCCCGTACGCTTCGCTCCTAGCGCTGTGTCGTGATGACAAGCGCGAGCGCTCTTCGCTAATTACCTTTGCTTACTCTATGCCTCGCGTTACACTATATAAACCGCTGCGCGGCATTACAAACTGTCTCTCTCTACAACAAAACGGCTTTGCGAAGGTAATTCAGCAACACATAACAAATAACTATCAGTGACTCCAAAGATACATTATTAATTTATTAAAACTTTATTTAAACATTACTATTTATACCGCTTGAAGCTTCACTGCGTGAAGCAATTTGCATTACAATCATAACGGCTCAACAACGGCATATCAGCGCCTTACATTTCTACAATAAATACATTTTACCAACAAGTACTCTTTGATTAATATCATTATTGCAAAATAGTGTTCTCGTTACAAGGATTCTTGTAAAATAAATGTGCACACGTTAAATCAATGTTCCAACATAACTATCATTTACGGGTTAATAAAACAAGTAAAATTTAATAAGATCTATACTCCTAAAGGCGAGCTATCCGAAACAGCACGAATACGTGATATTCGATGTTTCCCATCGTTCTGGATCGACGGTAAGTAAGAATTCACATCCCAGCAATCGCAATCAATCTTTCTATCGATAATTGGCACGAATACGTGATATTCGATGTTAGCAAGCGTTGTGCATCGACGGTAAGTAAGAATTCTCATCCCAGCACTCGCAAACAATCTTTCTATCGATAATTGGCACGAATACGTGATATTCGATGTGAGCAAGCGTTGTGCATCGACGGTAAGTAAGAATTCACATCCCAGCACTCGCAATCAATCTTTCTATCGATAATTGGCACGAATACGTGATATTCGATGTTAGCAAGCGTTGTGCATCGACGATAAGTAAGAATTCACATCCCAGCACTCGCAATCAATCTTTCTATCGATAATTGGCACGAATACGTGATATTCGATGTTAGCAAGCGTTGTGCATCGACGGTAAGTAAGAATTCACATCCCAGTACTCGCAATCAATCTTTCCATCGATAATTGGCACGAATACGTGATATTCGATGTGAGCAAGCGTTGTGCATCGACGGTAAGTAAGAATTCTCATCCCAGCACTCGCAATCAATCTTTCTATCGATAATTGGCACGAATACGTGATATTCGATGTTAGCAAGCGTTGTGCATCGACGGTAAGTAAGAATTCACATCCCAGTACTCGCAATCAATCTTTCTATCGATAATTGGCACGAATACGTGATATTCGATGTGAGCAAGCGTTGTGCATCGACGGTAAGTAAGAATTCACATCCCAGCACTCGCAATCAATCTTTCTATCGATAATTGGCACGAATTCGTGATATTCGATGTTTCCAAGCGTTGTGCATCGGGTGTAAGTAAGGATTCACTTCCCGGGCGTTGCAATCAATAATTCTATCGATAATTGGCACGAATACGTGATATTCGATGTCAGCAAGCGTTGTGCATCGACGGTAAGTAAGAATTCTCATCCCAGCCCTCGCAATCGTTCTTTCTATCGATAATGGTCGCGAATACGTGATATTCGATGTTTCCCATCGTTCTGGATCGACGGTAAGTAAGAATTCACATCCCAGCACTCGCAATCAATCTTTCTATCGATAATTGGCACGAATACGTGATATTCGATGTTAGCAAGCGTTGTGCATCGACGGTAAGTAAGAATTCTCATCCCAGCACTCGCAAACAATCTTTCTATCGATAATTGGCACGAATACGTGATATTCGATGTGAGCAAGCGTTGTGCATCGACGGTAAGTAAGAATTCGCATCCCAGCACTCGCAATCAATCTTTCTATCGATAATTGGCACGAATACGTGATATTCGATGTAAGCAAGCGTTGTGCATCGACGGTAAGTAAGGATTCATTTCCCGGCCTTGCAATTAATCTTTCCATCGATTATTGGCACGAATACGTGATATTCGATGTTTCCAAGCGTTGTGCATCGAGTGTAAGTAAGGATTCACTTCCCGGGCTTTGCAATCAATAATTCTATCGATAATTGGCACGAATACGTGATATTCGATGTTAGCAAGCGTTGTGCATCGACGGTAAGTAAGAATTCACATCCCAGCACTCGCAATCAATCTTTCTATCGATAATTGGCACGAATACGTGATATTCGATGTTTCCAAGCGTTAGGCATCGACGGCAAGTAATTATTCACTTCCCTGCCCTCGTAATCGTTCTTTCTATCGATAGTTTGCACGAATGCGTGATATTCGATGTTCTCAAGCGTTCTCCATCAACGGTAGGTAAGGATTCACTTCCCTGCCCTCGTAATCGTTATTTCTATCGATAATTGGCACGAATACGTGATATTCGATGTTTCCAATCGTTCTGCATTAACGCCAAGGAAGGATTCACATTCCAGCCTTCGCATTCGTTCCTTCTATCGATAATGGGCACGAATACGTGATATTCCACATTTCCAAGCGTTAGGCATCGACGGCAAATAATTATTCACTTCCCTGCCCTCGCAATCGTTCTTTCCATCGATAATTGGCACGTATACGTGATATTCGATGTTCTCAAGCGTTCTCCATCGACGGTAGGTAAGGATTCACTTCCCTGCCCTCGTTATCGTTCTTTCTATCGATAATTAGCTCGAAAACGTGATATTCGATGTTACCAATCGTTCTGCATCAACGCCAAGAAAGGATTCACATTCCAGCCTTCGCATTCGTTCGTTCTATCGATAATTGGCATGAATACGTGATATTCGATGTTCTCAAGCGTTCTCCATCGACGGTAGGTAAGGATTCACTTCCCTGCCCTCGGAATCGTTCTTTCTATCTATAATTAGCACGAAAACGTGATATTCGATGTTCTCAAGCGTTCTGCATCAACGCCAAGTAAGGATTCACATTCCAGTCTTCGCATTCGTTCTTTCTATCGATAATTGGCACGAATACGAGATATTCGATATTTTCAAGCGTTAGGCATCGACGGCAAGTAATTATTCACTTCCCTGCCCTCGCAATAGTTCTTTCTATCGATAGTTTGCACGAATACGTGATATTCGATGTTCTCAAGCGTTCTCCATCGACGGTAGGTAAGGATTCACTTCCCTGCCCTCGGAATCGTTCTTCCTATCGATTATTAGCACGAAAACGTGATATTCTATGTTACCAATCGTTCTGCATTAACGCCAAGAAAGGATTCACATTCCAGCCTTCGCATTCGTTCTTTCTATCGATAATTGGCACGAATACGTGATATTCGATATTTCCAAGCGTTTGGCATCGACGGCAAGTAATTATTCACTTCCCTGCCCTGGCAATCGTTCTTTCTATCGATAATTGGCACGTATACGTGATGTTCGATGTTCTCAAGCGTTCTCCATCGACGGCAAGTAATTATTCACTTCCCTGCCCTCGCAATAGTTCTTTCTATCGATAGTTTGCACGAATGCGTGATATTCGATGTTCTCAAGCGTTCTCCATCAACGGTAGGTAAGGATTCACTTCCCTGCCCTCGTAATCGTTATTTCTATCGATAATTGGCACGAATACGTGATATTCGATGTTTCCAATCGTTCTGCATTAACGCCAAGAAAGGATTCACATTCCAGCCTTCGCATTCGTTCTTTCTATCGATAATGGGCACGAATACGTGATATTCCATAATTCCAAGCGTTAGGCATCGACGGCAAGTAATTATTCACTTCCCTGCCCTCGCAATCGTTCTTTCCATCGATAATTGGCACGTATACGTGATATTCGATGTTCTCAAGCGTTCTCCATCGACGGCAAGTAATTATTCACATCCCTGCCCTCGCAATAGTTCTTTCTATCGATAGTGTGCACGAATGCGTGATATTCGATGTTCTCAAGCGTTCTCCATCAACGGTAGGTAAGGATTCACTTCCCTGCCCTCGTAATCGTTATTTCTATCGATAATTGGCACGAATACGTGATATTCGATGTTTCCAATCGTTCTGCATTAACGCCAAGAAAGGATTCACATTCCAGCCTTCGCATTCGTTCTTTCTATCGATAATGGGCACGAATACGTGATATTCCATAATTCCAAGCGTTAGGCATCGACGGCAAGTAATTATTCACTTCCCTGCCCTCGCAATCGTTCTTTCCATCGATAATTGGCACGTATACGTGATATTCGATGTTCTCAAGCGTTCTCCATCGACGGTAGGTAAGGATTCACTTCCCTGCCCTCGTAATCGTTATTTCTATCGATAATTGGCACGAATACGTTATATTCGATGTTTCCAATCGTTCTGCATTAACGCCAAGAAAGGATTCACATTCCAGCCTTCGCATTCGTTCTTTCTATCGATAATGGGCACGAATACGTGATATTCCATAATTCCAAGCGTTAGGCATCGACGGCAAGTAATTATTCACTTCCCTGCCCTCGCAATCGTTCTTTCCATCGATAATTGGCACGTATACGTGATATTCGATGTTCTCAAGCGTTCTCCATCGACGGTAGGTAAGGATTCACTTCCCTGCCCTCGTTATCGTTCTTTCTATCGATAATTAGCTCGAAAACGTGATATTCGATGTTACCAATCGTTCTGCATTAACGCCAAGAAAGGATTCACATTCCAGCCTTCGCATTCGTTCGTTCTATCGATAATTGGCACGAATACGTGATATTCGATGTTCTCAAGCGTTCTCCATCGACGGCAAGTAATTATTCACATCCCTGCCCTCGCAATAGTTCTTTCTATCGATAGTTTGCACGAATGCGTGATATTCGATGTTCTCAAGCGTTCTCCATCAACGGTAGGTAAGGATTCACTTCCCTGCCCTCGTAATCGTTATTTCTATCGATAATTGGCACGTATACGTGATATTCGATGTTCTCAAGCGTTCTCCATCGATGGCAAGTAATTATTCACTTCCCTGCCCTCGCAAAAGTTCTTTCTATCGATAGTTTGCACGAATACGTGATACTCGATGTCCTCAAGCGGTCTCCATCAACGGTAGGTAAGGATTCACTTCCCTGCCCTCGTAATCGTTATTTCTATCGATAATTGAAACGAATACGTGATATTCGATGTTTCCAATCTTTCTGCATTAACGCCAAGTGAGGATTCACATTCCAGTCTTCACATTCGTTCTTTCTATCGATAATTGGCACGAATACGTGATATTCGATGTTTCCAATCGTTCTGCATTAACGCCAAGAAAGGATTCACATTCCAGCCTTGGCATTCGTTCTTTCTATCGATAATTAGCTGGAAAACGTGATATTCGATGTTTCCAATCGTTCTGCATCGACGGCAAGTAATTATTCACTTCCCTGCCCTCGCAATCGTTCTTTCCATCGATAATTGGCACGTATACGTGATATTCGATGTTCTCAAGCGTTCTCCATCGACGGCAAGTAATTATTCACATCCCTGCCCTCGCAATAGTTCTTTCTATCGATAGTTTGCACGTATACGTGATATTCGATGTTCTCAAGCGTTCTCCATCGACTGCAAGTAATTATTCACTTCCCTGCCCTCGCAATAGCTCTTTCTATCGATAGTTTGCACGAAAACGTGATATTCGATGTTCTCAAGCGTTCTCCATCAAAGGTAGGTAAGGATTCACTTCCCTGCCCTCGAAATCGTTCTTTCTATCGATAATTAGCTGGAAAACGTGATATTCGATGTTTCCAATCGTTCTGCATCGACGGCAAGTAATTATTGACTTCCCTGCCCTCGCAATCGTTCTTTCCATCGATAATTGGCACGTATACGTGATATTCGATGTTCTCAAGCGTTCTCCATCGACGGCAAGTAATTCTTCACATCCCTGCCCTCGCAATAGTTCTTTCTATCGATAGTTTGCACGAATGCGTGATATTCGATGTTCTCAAGCGTTCTCCATCAACGGTAGGTAAGGATTCACTTCCCTGCCCTCGTAATCGTTATTTCTATCGATAATTGGCACGAATACGTGATATTCGATGTTTCCAATCGTTCTGCATTAACGCCAAGAAAGGATTCACATTCCAGCCTTCGCATTCGTTCTTTCTATCGATAATGGGCACGAATACGTGATATTCCATATTTCCAAGCGTTAGGCATCGACGGCAAGTAATTATTCACTTCCCTGCCCTCGCAATCGTTCTTTCCATCGATAATTGGCACGAATACGTGATATTCGATGTTCTCAAGCGTTCTCCATTGACGGCAAGTAAGGATTCACATCCCGGCCCTCGAAATCGTTCTTTCTATCGATAATTAGCACGTATACGTGATATTCGATGTTCTCAAGCGTTCTGCATCGACGGCAAGTAATTATTCACTTCCCTGCCCTCGCAATCGTTCTTTCCATCGATAATTGGCACGTATACGTGATATTCGATGTTCTCAAGCGTTCTCCATCGACGGCAAGTAATTATTCACATCCCTGCCCTCGCAATAGTTCTTTCTATCGATAGTTTGCACGAATGCGTGATATTCGATGTTCTCAAGCGTTCTCCTTCAACGGTAGGTAAGGATTCACTTCCCTGCCCTCGTAATCGTTCTTTCCATCGATAATTGGCACGTATACGTGATATTCGATGTTCTCAAGCGTTCTCCATCGACGGCAAGTAATTAATCACATCCATGCCCTCGCAATAGTTCTTTCTATCGATAGTTTGCACGTATACGTAATATTCGATGTTCTCAAGCGTTCTCCATCGACTGCAAGTAATTATTCACTTCCCTGCCCTCGCAATAGCTCTTTCTATCGATAGTTTGCACGAAAACGTGATATTCGATGTTCTCAAGCGTTCTCCATCAAAGGTAGGTAAGGATTCACTTCCCTGCCCTCGAAATCGTTCTTTCTATCGATAATTAGCTGGAAAACGTGATATTCGATGTTTCCAATCGTTCTGCATCGACGGCAAGTAATTATTCACTTCCCTGCCCTCGCAATCGTTCTTTCCATCGATAATTGGCACGTATACGTGATATTCGATGTTCTCAAGCGTTCTCCATCGACGGCAAGTAATTAATCACATCCATGCCCTCGCAATAGTTCTTTCTATCGATAGTTTGCACGTATACGTAATATTCGATGTTCTCAAGCGTTCTCCATCGACTGCAAGTAATTATTCACTTCCCTGCCCTCGCAATAGCTCTTTCTATCGATAGTTTGCACGAAAACGTGATATTCGATGTTCTCAAGCGTTCTCCATCAAAGGTAGGTAAGGATTCACTTCCCTGCCCTCGTAATCGTTATTTCTATCGATAATTGGCACGAATACGTGATATTCGATGTTTCCAATCGTTCTGCATTAACGCCAAGAAAGGATTCACATTCCAGCCTTCGCATTCGTTCTTTCTATCGATAATGGGCACGAATACGTGATATTCCATATTTCCAAGCGTTAGGCATCGACGGCAAGTAATTATTCACTTCCCTGCCCTCGCAATCGTTCTTTCCATCGATAATTGGCACGAATACGTGATATTCGATGTTCTCAAGCGTTCTCCATCGACGGCAAGTAATTCTTCACATCCCTGCCCTCGCAATAGTTCTTTCTATCGATAGTTTGCACGAATGCGTGATATTCGATGTTCTCAAGCGTTCTCCATCAACGGTAGGTAAGGATTCACTTCCCTGCCCTCGTAATCGTTATTTCTATCGATAATTGGCACGAATACGTGATATTCGATGTTTCCAATCGTTCTGCATTAACGCCAAGAAAGGATTCACATTCCAGCCTTCGCATTCGTTCTTTCTATCGATAATGGGCACGAATACGTGATATTCCATATTTCCAAGCGTTAGGCATCGACGGCAAGTAATTATTCACTTCCCTGCCCTCGCAATCGTTCTTTCCATCGATAATTGGCACGAATACGTGATATTCGATGTTCTCAAGCGTTCGCCATTGACGGCAAGTAAGGATTCACATCCCGGCCCTCGAAATCGTTCTTTCTATCGATAATTAGCACGTATACGTGATATTCGATGTTCTCAAGCGTTCTGCATCGACGGCAAGTAATTATTCACTTCCCTGCCCTCGCAATCGTTCTTTCCATCGATAATTGGCACGTATACGTGATATTCGATGTTCTCAAGCGTTCTCCATCGACGGCAAGTAATTATTCACATCCCTGCCCTCGCAATAGTTCTTTCTATCGATAGTTTGCACGAATGCGTGATATTCGATGTTCTCAAGCGTTCTCCTTCAACGGTAGGTAAGGATTCACTTCCCTGCCCTCGTAATCGTTCTTTCCATCGATAATTGGCACGTATACGTGATATTCGATGTTCTCAAGCGTTCTCCATCGACGGCAAGTAATTAATCACATCCATGCCCTCGCAATAGTTCTTTCTATCGATAGTTTGCACGTATACGTAATATTCGATGTTCTCAAGCGTTCTCCATCGACGGCAAGTAATTCTTCACATCCCTGCCCTCGCAATAGTTCTTTCTATCGATAGTTTGCACGAATGCGTGATATTCGATGTTCTCAAGCGTTCTCCATCAACGGTAGGTAAGGATTCACTTCCCTGCCCTCGTAATCGTTATTTCTATCGATAATTGGCACGAATTCGTGATATTCGATGTTTCCAATCGTTCTGCATTAACGCCAAGAAAGGATTCACATTCCAGCCTTCGCATTCGTTCTTTCTATCGATAATGGGCACGAATACGTGATATTCCATATTTCCAAGCGTTAGGCATCGACGGCAAGTAATTATTCACTTCCCTGCCCTCGCAATCGTTCTTTCCATCGATAATTGGCACGAATACGTGATATTCGATGTTCTCAAGCGTTCTCCATTGACGGCAAGTAAGGATTCACATCCCGGCCCTCGAAATCGTTCTTTCTATCGATAATTAGCACGTATACGTGATATTCGATGTTCTCAAACGTTCTGCATCGACGGCAAGTAATTATTCACTTCCCTGCCCTCGCAATCGTTCTTTCCATCGATAATTGGCACGTATACGTGATATTCGATGTTCTCAAGCGTTCTCCATCGACGGCAAGTAATTATTCACATCCCTGCCCTCGCAATAGTTCTTTCTATCGATAGTTTGCACGAATGCGTGATATTCGATGTTCTCAAGCGTTCTCCATCAACGGTAGGTAAGGATTCACTTCCCTGCCCTCGTAATCGTTATTTCTATCGATAATTGGCACGTATACGTGATATTCGATGTTCTCAAGCGTTCTCCATCGATGGCAAGTAATTATTCACTTCCCTGCCCTCGCAATAGTTCTTTCTATCGATAGTTTGCACGAATACGTGATACTCGATGTCCTCAAGCGGTCTCCATCAACGGTAGGTAAGGATTCACTTCCCTGCCCTCGTAATCGTTATTTCTATCGATAATTGAAACGAATACGTGATATTCGATGTTTCCAATCTTTCTGCATTAACGCCAGTGAGGATTCACATTCCAGTCTTCACATTCGTTCTTTCTATCGATAATTGGCACGAATACGTGATATTCGATGTTTCCAATCGTTCTGCATCGACGGCAAGTAATTATTCACTTCCCTGCCCTCGCAATCGTTCTTTCCATCGATAATTGGCACGTATACGTGATATTCGATGTTCTCAAGCGTTCTCCATCGACGGCAAGTAATTATTCACATCCCTGCCCTCGCAATAGTTCTTTCTATCGATAGTTTGCACGTATACGTGATATTCGATGTTCTCAAGCGTTCTCCATCGACGGCAAGTAATTATTCACATCCCTGCCCTCGCAATAGTTCTTTCTATCGATAGTTTGCACGTATACGTGATATTCGATGTTCTCAAGCGTTCTCCATCGACTGCAAGTAATTATTCACTTCCCTGCCCTCGCAATAGCTCTTTCTATCGATAGTTTGCACGAAAACGTGATATTCGATGTTTCCAATCGTTCTGCATCGACGGCAAGTAATTATTGACTTCCCTGCCCTCGCAATCGTTCTTTCCATCGATAATTGGCACGTATACGTGATATTCGATGTTCTCAAGCGTTCTCCATCGACGGCAAGTAATTATTCACATCCCTGCCCTCGCAATAGTTCTTTCTATCGATAGTTTGCACGTATACGTGATATTCGATGTTCTCAAGCGTTCTCCATCGACTGCAAGTAATTATTCACTTCCCTGCCCTCGCAATAGCTCTTTCTATCGATAGTTTGCACGAAAACGTGATATTCGATGTTCTCAAGCGTTCTCCATCAAAGGTAGGTAAGGATTCACTTCCCTGCCCTCGAAATCGTTCTTTCTATCGATAATTAGCTGGAAAACGTGATATTCGATGTTTCCAATCGTTCTGCATTAACGCCAAGAAAGGATTCACATTCCAGCCTTCGCATTCGTTCTTTCTATCGATAGTTTGCACGAAAACGTGATATTCGATGTTCTCAAGCGTTCTCCATCAAAGGTAGGTAAGGATTCACTTCCCTGCCCTCGAAATCGTTCTTTCTATCGATAATTAGCTGGAAAACGTGATATTCGATGTTTCCAATCGTTCTGCATTAACGCCAAGAAAGGATTCACATTCCAGCCTTCGCATTCGTTCTTTCTATCGATAATTAGCTGGAAAACGTGATATTCGATGTTTCCAATCGTTCTGCATCGACGGCAAGTAATTATTCACTTCCCTGCCCTCGCAATCGTTCTTTCCATCGATAATTGGCACGTATACGTGACATTCGATGTTCTCAAGCGTTCTCCATCGACGGTAAGTAATTATTCACATCCCTGCCCTCGCAATAGTTCTTTCTATCGATAGTTTGCACGTATACGTGATATTCGATGTTCTCAAGCGTTCTCCATCGACTGCAAGTAATTATTCACTTCCCTGCCCTCGCAATAGCTCTTTCTATCGATAGTTTGCACGAAAACGTGATATTCGATGTTCTCAAGCGTTCTCCATCAAAGGTAGGTAAGGATTCACTTCCCTGCCCTCGAAATCGTTCTTTCTATCGATAATTAGCTGGAAAACGTGATATTCGATGTTTCCAATCGTTCTGCATCGACGGCAAGTAATTATTGACTTCCCTGCCCTCGCAATCGTTCTTTCCATCGATAATTGGCACGTATACGTGATATTCGATGTTCTCAAGCGTTCTCCTTCAACGGTAGGTAAGGATTCACTTCCCTGCCCTCGTAATCGTTCTTTCCATCGATAATTGGCACGTATACGTGATATTCGATGTTCTCAAGCGTTCTCCATCGACGGCAAGTAATTAATCACATCCATGCCCTCGCAATAGTTCTTTCTATCGATAGTTTGCACGTATACGTAATATTCGATGTTCTCAAGCGTTCTCCATCGACTGCAAGTAATTATTCACTTCCCTGCCCTCGCAATAGCTCTTTCTATCGATAGTTTGCACGAAAACGTGATATTCGATGTTCTCAAGCGTTCTCCATCAAAGGTAGGTAAGGATACACTTCCCTGCCCTCGAAATCGTTCTTTCTATCGATAATTAGCTGGAAAACGTGATATTCGATGTTTCCAATCGTTCTGCATCGACGGCAAGTAATTATTCACTTCCCTGCCCTCGCAATCGTTCTTTCCATCGATAATTGGCACGTATACGTGATATTCGATGTTCTCAAGCGTTCTCCATCGACGGCAAGTAATTCTTCACATCCCTGCCCTCGCAATAGTTCTTTCTATCGATAGTTTGCACGAATGCGTGATATTCGATGTTCTCAAGCGTTCTCCATCAACGGTAGGTAAGGATTCACTTCCCTGCCCTCGTAATCGTTATTTCTATCGATAATTGGCACGAATACGTGATATTCGATGTTTCCAATCGTTCTGCATTAACGCCAAGAAAGGATTCACATTCCAGCCTTCGCATTCGTTCTTTCTATCGATAATGGGCACGAATACGTGATATTCCATATTTCCAAGCGTTAGGCATCGACGGCAAGTAATTATTCACTTCCCTGCCCTCGCAATCGTCCTTTCCATCGATAATTGGCACGAATACGTGATATTCGATGTTCTCAAGCGTTCTCCATTGACGGCAAGTAAGGATTCACATCCCGGCCCTCGAAATCGTTCTTTCTATCGATAATTAGCACGTATACGTGATATTCGATGTTCTCAAGCGTTCTGCATCGACGGCAAGTAATTATTCACTTCCCTGCCCTCGCAATCGTTCTTTCCATCGATAATTGGCACGTATACGTGATATTCGATGTTCTCAAGCGTTCTCCATCGACGGCAAGTAATTATTCACATCCCTGCCCTCGCAATAGTTCTTTCTATCGATAGTTTGCACGAATGCGTGATATTCGATGTTCTCAAGCGTTCTCCATCAACGGTAGGTAAGGATTCACTTCCCTGCCCTCGTAATCGTTATTTCTATCGATAATTGGCACGTATATGTGATATTCGATGTTCTCAAGCGTTCTCCATCGATGGCAAGTAATTATTCACTTCCCTGCCCTCGCAATAGTTCTTTCTATCGATAGTTTGCACGAATACGTGATACTCGATGTCCTCAAGCGGTCTCCATCAACGGTAGGTAAGGATTCACTTCCCTGCCCTCGTAATCGTTATTTCTATCGATAATTGAAACGAATACGTGATATTCGATGTTTCCAATCTTTCTGCATTAACGCCAAGTGAGGATTCACATTCCAGTCTTCACATTCGTTCTTTCTATCGATAATTGGCACGAATACGTGATATTCGATGTTTCCAATCGTTCTGCATCGACGGCAAGTAATTATTCACTTCCCTGCCCTCGCAATCGTTCTTTCCATCGATAATTGGCACGTATACGTGATATTCGATGTTCTCAAGCGTTCTCCATCGACGGCAAGTAATTCTTCACATCCCTGCCCTCGCAATAGTTCTTTCTATCGATAGTTTGCACGAATGCGTGATATTCGATGTTCTCAAGCGTTCTCCATCAACGGTAGGTAAGGATTCACTTCCCTGCCCTCGTAATCGTTATTTCTATCGATAATTGGCACGAATACGTGATATTCGATGTTTCCAATCGTTCTGCATTAACGCCAAGAAAGGATTCACATTCCAGCCTTCGCATTCGTTCTTTCTATCGATAATGGGCACGAATACGTGATATTCCATATTTCCAAGCGTTAGGCATCGACGGCAAGTAATTATTCACTTCCCTGCCCTCGCAATCGTTCTTTCCATCGATAATTGGCACGTATACGTGATATTCGATGTTCTCAAGCGTTCTCCATTGACGGCAAGTAAGGATTCACATCCCGGCCCTCGAAATCGTTCTTTCTATCGATAATTAGCACGTATACGTGATATTCGATGTTCTCAAGCGTTCTGCATCGACGGCAAGTAATTATTCACTTCCCTGCCCTCGCAATCGTTCTTTCCATCGATAATTGGCACGTATACGTGATATTCGATGTTCTCAAGCGTTCTCCATCGACGGCAAGTAATTATTCACATCCCTGCCCTCGCAATAGTTCTTTCTATCGATAGTTTGCACGAATGCGTGATATTCGATGTTCTCAAGCGTTCTCCATCAACGGTAGGTAAGGATTCACTTCCCTGCCCTCGTAATCGTTATTTCTATCGATAATTGGCACGTATATGTGATATTCGATGTTCTCAAGCGTTCTCCATCGATGGCAAGTAATTATTCACTTCCCTGCCCTCGCAATAGTTCTTTCTATCGATAGTTTGCACGAATACGTGATACTCGATGTCCTCAAGCGGTCTCCATCAACGGTAGGTAAGGATTCACTTCCCTGCCCTCGTAATCGTTATTTCTATCGATAATTGAAACGAATACGTGATATTCGATGTTTCCAATCTTTCTGCATTAACGCCAAGTGAGGATTCACATTCCAGTCTTCACATTCGTTCTTTCTATCGATAATTGGCACGAATACGTGATATTCGATGTTTCCAATCGTTCTGCATCGACGGCAAGTAATTATTCACTTCCCTGCCCTCGCAATCGTTCTTTCCATCGATAATTGGCACGTATACGTGATATTCGATGTTCTCAAGCGTTCTCCATCGACGGCAAGTAATTCTTCACATCCCTGCCCTCGCAATAGTTCTTTCTATCGATAGTTTGCACGAATGCGTGATATTCGATGTTCTCAAGCGTTCTCCATCAACGGTAGGTAAGGATTCACTTCCCTGCCCTCGTAATCGTTATTTCTATCGATAATTGGCACGAATACGTGATATTCGATGTTTCCAATCGTTCTGCATTAACGCCAAGAAAGGATTCACATTCCAGCCTTCGCATTCGTTCTTTCTATCGATAATGGGCACGAATACGTGATATTCCATATTTCCAAGCGTTAGGCATCGACGGCAAGTAATTATTCACTTCCCTGCCCTCGCAATCGTTCTTTCCATCGATAATTGGCACGAATACGTGATATTCGATGTTCTCAAGCGTTCTCCATTGACGGCAAGTAAGGATTCACATCCCGGCCCTCGAAATCGTTCTTTCTATCGATAATTAGCACGTATACGTGATATTCGATGTTCTCAAGCGTTCTGCATCGACGGCAAGTAATTATTCACTTCCCTGCCCTCGCAATCGTTCTTTCCATCGATAATTGGCACGTATACGTGATATTCGATGTTCTCAAGCGTTCTCCATCGACGGCAAGTAATTATTCACATCCCTGCCCTCGCAATAGTTCTTTCTATCGATAGTTTGCACGAATGCGTGATATTCGATGTTCTCAAGCGTTCTCCATCAACGGTAGGTAAGGATTCACTTCCCTGCCCTTGTAATCGTTATTTCTATCGATAATTGGCACGTATATGTGATATTCGATGTTCTCAAGCGTTCTCCATCGATGGCAAGTAATTATTCACTTCCCTGCCCTCGCAATAGTTCTTTCTATCGATAGTTTGCACGAATACGTGATACTCGATGTCCTCAAGCGGTCTCCATCAACGGTAGGTAAGGATTCACTTCCCTGCCCTCGTAATCGTTCTTTCTATCGATAATTGAAACGAATACGTGATATTCGATGTTTCCAATCTTTCTGCATTAACGCCAAGTGAGGATTCACATTCCAGTCTTCACATTCGTTCTTTCTATCGATAATTGGCACGAATACGTGATATTCGATGTTTCCAATCGTTCTGCATCGACGGCAAGTAATTATTCACTTCCCTGCCCTCGCAATCGTTCTTTCCATCGATAATTGGCACGTATACGTGATATTCGATGTTCTCAAGCGTTCTCCATCGACGGCAAGTAATTATTCACATCCCTGCCCTCGCAATAGTTCTTTCTATCGATAGTTTGCACGTATACGTGATATTCGATGTTCTCAAGCGTTCTCCATCGACGGCAAGTAATTATTCACATCCCTGCCCTCGCAATAGTTCTTTCTATCGATAGTTTGCACGTATACGTGATATTCGATGTTCTCAAGCGTTCTCCATCGACTGCAAGTAATTATTCACTTCCCTGCCCTCGCAATAGCTCTTTCTATCGATAGTTTGCACGAAAACGTGATATTCGATGTTCTCAAGCGTTCTCCATCAAAGGTAGGTAAGGATTCACTTCCCTGCCCTCGAAATCGTTCTTTCTATCGATAATTAGCTGGAAAACGTGATATTCGATGTTTCCAATCGTTCTGCATCGACGGCAAGTAATTATTGACTTCCCTGCCCTCGCAATCGTTCTTTCCATCGATAATTGGCACGAATACGTGATATTCGATGTTTCCAATCGTTCTGCATTAACGCCAAGAAAGGATTCACATTCCAGCCTTCGCATTCGTTCTTTCTATCGATAATTAGCTGGAAAACGTGATATTCGATGTTTCCAATCGTTCTGCATCGACGGCAAGTAATTATTCACTTCCCTGCCCTCGCAATCGTTCTTTCCATCGATAATTGGCACGTATACGTGATATTCGATGTTCTCAAGCGTTCTCCATCGACGGCAAGTAATTATTCACATCCCTGCCCTCGCAATACTTCTTTCTATCGATAGTTTGCACGTATACGTGATATTCGATGTTCTCAAGCGTTCTCCATCGACTGCAAGTAATTATTCACTTCCCTGCCCTCGCAATAGCTCTTTCTATCGATAGTTTGCACGAAAACGTGATATTCGATGTTCTCAAGCGTTCTCCATCAAAGGTAGGTAAGGATTCACTTCCCTGCCCTCGAAATCGTTCTTTCTATCGATAATTAGCTGGAAAACGTGATATTCGATGTTTCCAATCGTTCTGCATCGACGGCAAGTAATTATTGACTTCCCTGCCCTCGCAATCGTTCTTTCCATCGATAATTGGCACGTATACGTGATATTCGATGTTCTCAAGCGTTCTCCATCGACGGTAGGTAAGGATTCACTTCCCTGCCCTCGTTATCGTTCTTTCTATCGATAATTAGCTCGAAAACGTGATATTCGATGTTACCAATCGTTCTGCATCAACGCCAAGAAAGGATTCACATTCCAGCCTTCGCATTCGTTCGTTCTATCGATAATTGGCACGAATACGTGATATTCGATGTTTCCAATCGTTCTGCATTAACGCCAAGAAAGGATTCACATTCCAGCCTTCGCATTCGTTCTTTCCATCGATAATGGGCACGAATACGTGATATTCCATATTTCCAAGCGTTAGGCATCGACGGCAAGTAATTATTCACTTCCCTGCCCTCGCAATCGTTCTTTCCATCGATAATTGGCACGAATACGTGATATTCGATGTTCTCAAGCGTTCTCCATTGACGGCAAGTAAGGATTCACATCCCGGCCCTCGAAATCGTTCTTTCTATCGATAATTAGCACGTATACGTGATATTCGATGTTCTCAAGCGTTCTGCATCGACGGCAAGTAATTATTCACTTCCCTGCCCTCGCAATCGTTCTTTCCATCGATAATTGGCACGTATACGTGATATTCGATGTTCTCAAGCGTTCTCCATCGACGGCAAGTAATTATTCACATCCCTGCCCTCGCAATAGTTCTTTCTATCGATAGTTTGCACGAATGCGTGATATTCGATGTTCTCGAGCGTTCTCCTTCAACGGTAGGTAAGGATTCACTTCCCTGCCCTCGTAATCGTTCTTTCCATCGATAATTGGCACGTATACGTGATATTCGATGTTCTCAAGCGTTCTCCATCGACGGCAAGTAATTAATCACATCCATGCCCTCGCAATAGTTCTTTCTATCGATAGTTTGCACGTATACGTAATATTCGATGTTCTCAAGCGTTCTCCATCGACTGCAAGTAATTATTCACTTCCCTGCCCTCGCAATAGCTCTTTCTATCGATAGTTTGCACGAAAACGTGATATTCGATGTTCTCAAGCGTTCTCCATCAAAGGTAGGTAAGGATTCACTTCCCTGCCCTCGAAATCGTTCTTTCTATCGATAATTAGCTGGAAAACGTGATATTCGATGTTTCCAATCGTTCTGCATCGACGGCAAGTAATTATTCACTTCCCTGCCCTCGCAATCGTTCTTTCCATCGATAATTGGCACGTATACGTGATATTCGATGTTCTCAAGCGTTCTCCATCGACGGCAAGTAATTCTTCACATCCCTGCCCTCGCAATAGTTCTTTCTATCGATAGTTTGCACGAATGCGTGATATTCGATGTTCTCAAGCGTTCTCCATCAACGGTAGGTAAGGATTCACTTCCCTGCCCTCGTAATCGTTATTTCTATCGATAATTGGCACGAATACGTGATATTCGATGTTTCCAATCGTTCTGCATTAACGCCAAGAAAGGATTCACATTCCAGCCTTCGCATTCGTTCTTTCTATCGATAATGGGCACGAATACGTGATATTCCATATTTCCAAGCGTTAGGCATCGACGGCAAGTAATTATTCACTTCCCTGCCCTCGCAATCGTTCTTTCCATCGATAATTGGCACGAATACGTGATATTCGATGTTCTCAAGCGTTCTCCATTGACGGCAAGTAAGGATTCACATCCCGGCCCTCGAAATCGTTCTTTCTATCGATAATTAGCACGTATACGTGATATTCGATGTTCTCAAGCGTTCTCCATCAAAGGTAGGTAAGGATTCACTTCCCTGCCCTCGAAATCGTTCTTTCTATCGATAATTAGCTGGAAAACGTGATATTCGATGTTTCCAATCGTTCTGCATTAACGCCAAGAAAGGATTCACATTCCAGCCTTCGCATTCGTTCTTTCTATCGATAATTAGCTGGAAAACGTGATATTCGATGTTTCCAATCGTTCTGCATCGACGGCAAGTAATTATTCACTTCCCTGCCCTCGCAATCGTTCTTTCCATCGATAATTGGCACGTATACGTGATATTCGATGTTCTCAAGCGTTCTCCATCGACGGCAAGTAATTATTCACATCCCTGCCCTCGCAATAGTTCTTTCTATCGATAGTTTGCACGTATACGTGATATTCGATGTTCTCAAGCGTTCTCCATCGACTGCAAGTAATTATTCACTTCCCTGCCCTCGCAATAGCTCTTTCTATCGATAGTTTGCACGAAAACGTGATATTCGATGTTCTCAAGCGTTCTCCATCAAAGGTAGGTAAGGATTCACTTCCCTGCCCTCGAAATCCTTCTTTCTATCGATAATTAGCTGGAAAACGTGATATTCGATGTTTCCAATCGTTCTGCATCGACGGCAAGTAATTATTGACTTCCCTGCCCTCGCAATCGTTCTTTCCATCGATAATTGGCACGTATACGTGATATTCGATGTTCTCAAGCGTTCTCCATCGACGGCAAGTAATTATTCACATCCATGCCCTCGCAATAGTTCTTTCTATCGATAGTTTGCACGTATACGTAATATTCGATGTTCTCAAGCGTTCTCCATCGACTGCAAGTAATTATTCACTTCCCTGCCCTCGCAATAGCTCTTTCTATCGATAGTTTGCACGAAAACGTGATATTCGATGTTCTCAAGCGTTCTCCATCAAAGGTAGGTAAGGATTCACTTCCCTGCCCTCGAAATCGTTCTTTCTATCGATAATTAGCTGGAAAACGTGATATTCGATGTTTCCAATCGTTCTGCATCGACGGCAAGTAATTATTCACTTCCCTGCCCTCGCAATCGTTCTTTCCATCGATAATTGGCACGTATACGTGATATTCGATGTTCTCAAGCGTTCTCCATCGACGGCAAGTAATTCTTCACATCCCTGCCCTCGCAATAGTTCTTTCTATCGATAGTTTGCACGAATGCGTGATATTCGATGTTCTCAAGCGTTCTCCATCAACGGTAGGTAAGGATTCACTTCCCTGCCCTCGTAATCGTTATTTCTATCGATAATTGGCACGAATACGTGATATTCGATGTTTCCAATCGTTCTGCATTAACGCCAAGAAAGGATTCACATTCCAGCCTTCGCATTCGTTCTTTCTATCGATAATGGGCACGAATACGTGATATTCCATATTTCCAAGCGTTAGGCATCGACGGCAAGTAATTATTCACTTCCCTGCCCTCGCAATCGTTCTTTCCATCGATAATTGGCACGAATACGTGATATTCGATGTTCTCAAGCGTTCTCCATTGACGGCAAGTAAGGATTCACATCCCGGCCCTCGAAATCGTTCTTTCTATCGATAATTAGCACGTATACGTGATATTCGATGTTCTCAAGCGTTCTCCATCAAAGGTAGGTAAGGATTCACTTCCCTGCCCTCGAAATCGTTCTTTCTATCGATAATTAGCTGGAAAACGTGATATTCGATGTTTCCAATCGTTCTGCATTAACGCCAAGAAAGGATTCACATTCCAGCCTTCGCATTCGTTCTTTCTATCGATAATTAGCTGGAAAACGTGATATTCGATGTTTCCATTCGTTCTGCATCGACGGCAAGTAATTATTCACTTCCCTGCCCTCGCAATCGTTCTTTCCATCGATAATTGGCACGTATACGTGATATTCGATGTTCTCAAGCGTTCTCCATCGACGGCAAGTAATTATTCACATCCCTGCCCTCGCAATAGTTCTTTCTATCGATAGTTTGCACGTATACGTGATATTCGATGTTCTCAAGCGTTCTCCATCGACTGCAAGTAATTATTCACTTCCCTGCCCTCGCAATAGCTCTTTCTATCGATAGTTTGCACGAAAACGTGATATTCGATGTTCTCAAGCGTTCTCCATCAAAGGTAGGTAAGGATTCACTTCCCTGCCCTCGAAATCGTTCTTTCTATCGATAATTAGCTGGAAAACGTGATATTCGATGTTTCCAATCGTTCTGCATCGACGGCAAGTAATTATTGACTTCCCTGCCCTCGCAATCGTTCTTTCCATCGATAATTGGCACGTATACGTGATATTCGATGTTCTCAAGCGTTCTCCATCGACGGCAAGTAATTATTCAGTAATCATTCGGTCGGGTAATCAGTAATCATTCGGTCGGGTCAGACGTGTTTACATTGTGCTCCTCAAATTATTACGTTGGTGACAACATAGCGCCGTCTAAATCCAATTAGCAACTCTTAATCCGTTTAGTGATCCTTGAAACCAAACAGCATTATCTTGTTTTAAGTGGATATATTGAAGCATTATCTTGTTTTAAGTGGATATATTGAACAATTCCTTCTCGGTTCCTAAGATACATAAATCTCAGAGCTCGATTTGACAATCAACTCATACATAAAGAAGTGAATTCGACAATGTCTAACTCAAGTAAGTGCAGTGGATGTAAAGCTCACGTGGCAAACCCGGTTAAATGCCCGGATTGTGGGATTCTATCCCATCCAGGAGACAGGTGTCTAGCCCGGACAGGCCATCCATGGAGCTTTGAAAAATTGACCAACTGTAAACGTCCTCCCACAATGCCATCTGGTGTCACGGATCCTAATCACGGCCAATTATCAACAGAAGGATCGTCGGTAGCAATGTGCCCATCATTGGATAATATAAGAGACTTGATCAGGCAAGAGCTCTCCACGTTTCAGAGTAATATTATTACTGAACTGAGAATGGAAGTAGCGAACCTAAATCACACGATTACAAATCTAAACCAAAGAATCACTGCACTTGAAAACAAAGGCAGCTTGTCCTCACCGATTGACTCTACCGCCTTAACCAATGACATTTTGAACGAGTTGAACGAGCGGCAAGATAGATCAAGAAATATAATAATCCATGGACTAGAGGAGGGAGCGACAGGTCCCGGTGAGGATGCTCGCACATCGGACATGGCAGGAGCGATGGACATCCTTGAAAAAATACTACCAGGAACAAATAAGATCTTGCGAAGTCAAAGACTGGGGAGAACGAATGGTCACAACACACGACCGTTAAGAGTAGTGTTAGGGTCAGCTAATGAGGTCATCTCTATCCTTAAAAACAAGAAAAATTACTCGGGACCCGAAAGAATTTCCGACGATAAAACACCTTCGCAAATGCAACATCTCAAAGATCTGAGGGGCAAGCTTAGGGATTTACACGATAATGGTGAAACCAACAAAACCATTAGATTCATTAGAGGAATACCCAAAATCTGGAATACATCGTCTCCTAAATCAAAAAACTAACAAACAAATTAAATATCTATTATCAAAACGTTCGGGGTCTAAGAACTAAAACAAAGGTTATTCATCGGAATGTCATCACTTCGGCGATATCCTACGATGTTATCATCTTAGTGGAAACTTGGCTGCACCCGGCAATAACATCGGAAGAGCTAGGATTAACAGATTACACAATACATCGACTGGACAGAAATCCCAACACGAGTAACCACAACAGAGGAGGAGGAGTTCTAATCGCGGTCTCGAAAAATATACAAAGTTCCAACATTTATTCTATTAGTCAAACTGTCGAGCACATTTTTATTAAGATTAACATTAGACAGCAATGCATTATATTAGGATCGGTATACATTCCCCCAGCATCTGATACGAACCTCTACCACACTCATTTCGAAGACATAGGGAGACTGCTTGCATTACATCCACACTGTCAATTCGTATGTATAGGAGATTACAATTGCCCTCAAATCTCCCACTTCCTACCTACCCCATCTTCAGAGGAATCAGATGTCACAGGGAATTATTCCCACCACAATAACGAAATATTTAATGTAATCATGAATACTTGCTCTCTCCATAATCTCTTCCAGTTAAACACAAAGTTAAACTCCAATGATGCATTGCTGGACCTAATCTTCGCGAATTCTTCGGCACAAGTTGAGTATGCATGCAATGCGTTAGTCCCCATGGATGCATATCATCCCGCCCTTTCGTTATCTATTACTCTCCAAGATATTCACTCGAATAAACAAGTTCCGAGATATGACTATGATTTCGGGAAGGGCGATTATAATGGTATACGGGAATACTTAAACTCTGTGCACTGGGACTCGCAAATGGAAGGTTTATCGGTCGAAGATTCAGTCTCCTTCCTATATTCGACACTATACCACGCGATCGAATCATTTATTCCAATAAGAAAATACTATGATACACAATTTCCGATGTGGTGCACACCGGAACTTAAGCACCTCATAAGAGCCAAAAAACTAGCACATGTAACTTATAAAAAGACCAATAGATATTCCGACTACTTGAATTTCAGTAAACTTAGATCCGATTGTAAAGCACTGTCGAAATCTTGCCACTCTAACTACATATCCTCAATTGAGGCACGCATTCCATATGATATCAAATCTTTCTGGAAATACATTAATAAAAACAGAAAAACCAACGCCATCCCAAATTCCATGCAGTGGAACGAGCTGCAGTTATCGAACGATAACGATATCGCTGATCTATTTGCTGATCACTTCGAGTCGGTCTACGGATCCCCAACTCCATCCTCCTCAATTCCAGATCCCAACTCTCAGTTACTAGATCTTGCGGATATACAACTCAATATAAGCGACGTTCTCAAGGAAATTGAGAACATCAATATCAATAAGGCTCCCGGCTCTGATGTGATTCCACCTTTATTTCTTAAAGAATGCAAATTCATCCTATCAAGACCATTGTGGATAATTTTTAATCTTTCTCTGAGCGCAGGATATTTTCCGAAGATATGGAAATCGAGTATAATCACTCCAATCTACAAATCGGGAACCAGATCGACAGTAACAAATTACAGACCAGTCTCTCTACTGAACTCAATAGCAAAAATTTTCGAAGGAATTATCTGTAAAAAACTCCAACCACAAATTTCATCCATTCTTAGTGAACATCAACACGGCTTTATAAAAGGACGCTCCACCTCCACAAATCTAGCGATATATTGTAACGACCTTTACAAATCACTCGACAGTGCCTTACAAACGGACTCCGTGTATTTTGACTTCACGAAAGCCTTTGACAGAGTCAATCACTGTTTGTTGATCGATAAGTTAGCATCTCTAGGTATAAGGGGTAAGCTCCTCCAGTGGATCTTTTCATATTTAAACGGGCGAGTTCAAGTTGTCAGAATCAGAAAGAGTTTCTCGAGGCATATAGTCCCAACTACAGGCGTTCCTCAAGGATCACACCTGGGTCCGCTGCTCTTTCTGCTTTTTATTAATGATATTGAATCTAGCATCCAATTCTCCAACATTTTACTCTTTGCGGACGACATCAAGTTATACCACCAAATACGCTCGACAGCTGACTGTCACAGGTTGCAATGTGATGTCAACAGCATATCGAAATGGTGCTCCGACAACAATATGGAACTAAATATGGGAAAATGTCATGCTATTCGATTCACTAAGAAAAAAGATCCCATATCTTTCCAGTATTGTGTTCTCGGTGAACCATTACCTTTTTACACCTCTGTTCAGGACCTAGGGGTGACCATAAGCAACACGTTTTCGTTTGACGCACACATCCAGAATATCAGGAAAAAAGCTTTGAACACCCTAGGGTTCATATTTAGAAATAGTGATAACTTCAAAAACACAAATACAATTCGATACCTATACATAGCGCTAGTAAGACCCATTCTGGAGTTCGCATCTATAATTTGGTCACCGCAAACGAAAAAAGATATTTATAATTTGGAAAAAATTCAACACCAGTTACTACGTCGACTGGCTTTCAAAGAAGGGCACACATTGTCTCATCATAATCATGATTATAAAGCCTTAATGAATAAATTTAGTCTCGATCCGCTAGAAACCAGAAGAAAAGTAGCAGAACTGAATTTTTTCCATGCAGTCATTAACGGGAATATCACCTGCTCGGAACTATTATCCAGAATAGATTTCAATACACCACCACTGAACATAAGAGCCCCTCTCCTATTCAGAACATCCCTGCTAAAATATACCACGTCAGATCCCCTAAATAGAATGCACAAAACAGCCAATCTCTACTTCCGCAATATCAACTTCTTTGACACCAGCGCCGCAAACTTCAAGAAAGAACTATATAGACATTTAAGGGATGATCGCTTCGAAACGCTACACTAAGTGACGAGCATTCGAAATTAAACTAAGATTTAGACTAAGATTAGAATCAGATTCAAAATGATTACTATATTGTAAAGCAAATATGTTACCATTGTACAAAAAGGGTTACTACCCGTTAATAAATCAAATTAAAATTATTCACATCCATGCCCTCGCAATAGTTCTTTCTATCGATAGTTTGCACGTATACGTAATATTCGATGTTCTCAAGCGTTCTCCATCGACTGCAAGTAATTATTCACTTCCCTGCCCTCGCAATAGCTCTTTCTATCGATAGTTTGCACGAAAACGTGATATTCGATGTTCTCAAGCGTTCTCCATCAAAGGTAGGTAAGGATTCACTTCCCTGCCCTCGAAATCGTTCTTTCTATCGATAATTAGCTGGAAAACGTGATATTCGATGTTTCCAATCGTTCTGCATCGACGGCAAGTAATTATTCACTTCCCTGCCCTCGCAATCGTTCTTTCCATCGATAATTGGCACGTATACGTGATATTCGATGTTCTCAAGCGTTCTCCATCGACGGCAAGTAATTCTTCACATCCCTGCCCTCGCAATAGTTCTTTCTATCGATAGTTTGCACGAATGCGTGATATTCGATGTTCTCAAGCGTTCTCCATCAACGGTAGGTAAGGATTCACTTCCCTGCCCTCGTAATCGTTATTTCTATCGATAATTGGCACGAATACGTGATATTCGATGTTTCCAATCGTTCTGCATTAACGCCAAGAAAGGATTCACATTCCAGCCTTCGCATTCGTTCTTTCTATCGATAATGAGCACGAATACGTGATATTCCATATTTCCAAGCGTTAGGCATCGACGGCAAGTAATTATTCACTTCCCTGCCCTCGCAATAGCTCTTTCTATCGATAGTTTGCACGAAAACGTGATATTCGATGTTCTCAAGCGTTCTCCATCAAAGGTAGGTAAGGATTCACTTCCCTGCCCTCGAAATCGTTCTTTCTATCGATAATTAGCTGGAAAACGTGATATTCGATGTTTCCAATCGTTCTGCATCGACGGCAAGTAATTATTCACTTCCCTGCCCTCGCAATCGTTCTTTCCATCGATAATTGGCACGTATACGTGATATTCGATGTTCTCAAGCGTTCTCCATCGACGGCAAGTAATTCTTCACATCCCTGCCCTCGCAATAGTTCTTTCTATCGATAGTTTGCACGAATGCGTGATATTCGATGTTCTCAAGCGTTCTCCATCAACGGTAGGTAAGGATTCACTTCCCTGCCCTCGTAATCGTTATTTCTATCGATAATTGGCACGAATACGTGATATTCGATGTTTCCAATCGTTCTGCATTAACGCCAAGAAAGGATTCACATTCCAGCCTTCGCATTCGTTCTTTCTATCGATAATGGGCACGAATACGTGATATTCCATATTTCCAAGCGTTAGGCATCGACGGCAAGTAATTATTCACTTCCCTGCCCTCGCAATCGTTCTTTCCATCGATAATTGGCACGAATACGTGATATTCGATGTTCTCAAGCGTTCTCCATTGACGGCAAGTAAGGATTCACATCCCGGCCCTCGAAATCGTTCTTTCTATCGATAATTAGCACGTATACGTGATATTCGATGTTCTCAAGCGTTCTGCATCGACGGCAAGTAATTATTCACTTCCCTGCCCTCGCAATCGTTCTTTCCATCGATAATTGGCACGTATACGTGATATTCGATGTTCTCAAGCGTTCTCCATCGACGGCAAGTAATTATTCACATCCCTGCCCTCGCAATAGTTCTTTCTATCGATAGTTTGCACGAATGCGTGATATTCGATGTTCTCAAGCGTTCTCCATCAACGGTAGGTAAGGATTCACTTCCCTGCCCTCGTAATCGTTATTTCTATCGATAATTGGCACGTATACGTGATATTCGATGTTCTCAAGCGTTCTCCATCGATGGCAAGTAATTATTCACTTCCCTGCCCTCGCAATAGTTCTTTCTATCGATAGTTTGCACGAATACGTGATACTCGATGTCCTCAAGCGGTCTCCATCAACGGTAGGTAAGGATTCACTTCCCTGCCCTCGTAATCGTTATTTCTATCGATAATTGAAACGAATACGTGATATTCGATGTTTCCAATCTTTCTGCATTAACGCCAAGTGAGGATTCACATTCCAGTCTTCACATTCGTTCTTTCTATCGATAATTGGCACGAATACGTGATATTCGATGTTTCCAATCGTTCTGCATCGACGGCAAGTAATTATTCACTTCCCTGCCCTCGCAATCGTTCTTTCCATCGATAATTGGCACGTATACGTGATATTCGATGTTCTCAAGCGTTCTCCATCGACGGCAAGTAATTATTCACATCCCTGCCCTCGCAATAGTTCTTTCTATCGATAGTTTGCACGTATACGTGATATTCGATGTTCTCAAGCGTTCTCCATCGACGGCAAGTAATTATTCACATCCCTACCCTCGCAATAGTTCTTTCTATCGATAGTTTGCACGTATACGTGATATTCGATGTTCTCAAGCGTTCTCCATCGACTGCAAGTAATTATTCACTTCCCTGCCCTCGCAATAGCTCTTTCTATCGATAGTTTGCACGAAAACGTGATATTCGATGTTCTCAAGCGTTCTCCATCAAAGGTAGGTAAGGATTCACTTCCCTGCCCTCGAAATCGTTCTTTCTATCGATAATTAGCTGGAAAACGTGATATTCGATGTTTCCAATCGTTCTGCATCGACGGCAAGTAATTATTCACTTCCCTGCCCTCGCAATCGTTCTTTCCATCGATAATTGGCACGTATACGTGATATTCGATGTTCTCAAGCGTTCTCCATCGACGGCAAGTAATTATTCACATCCCTGCCCTCGCAATAGTTCTTTCTATCGATAGTTTGCACGTATACGTGATATTCGATGTTCTCAAGCGTTCTCCATCGACTGCAAGTAATTATTCACTTCCCTGCCCTCGCAATAGCTCTTTCTATCGATAGTTTGCACGAAAACGTGATATTCGATGTTCTCAAGCGTTCTCCATCAAAGGTAGGTAAGGATTCACTTCCCTGCCCTCGAAATCGTTCTTTCTATCGATAATTAGCTGGAAAACGTGATATTCGATGTTTCCAATCGTTCTGCATCGACGGCAAGTAATTATTGACTTCCCTGCCCTCGCAATCGTTCTTTCCATCGATAATTGGCACGAATACGTGATATTCGATGTTTCCAATCGTTCTGCATTAACGCCAAGAAAGAATTCACATTCCAGCCTTCGCATTCGTTCTTTCTATCGATAATTAGCTGGAAAACGTGATATTCGATGTTTCCAATCGTTCTGCATCGACGGCAAGTAATTATTCACTTCCCTGCCCTCGCAATCGTTCTTTCCATCGATAATTGGCACGTATACGTGATATTCGATGTTCTCAAGCGTTCTCCATCGACGGCAAGTAATTATTCACATCCCTGCCCTCGCAATAGTTCTTTCTATCGATAGTTTGCACGTATACGTGATATTCGATGTTCTCAAGCGTTCTGCATCGACGGCAAGTAATTATTCACTTCCCTGCCCTCGCAATCGTTCTTTCCATCGATAATTGGCACGTATACGTGATATTCGATGTTCTCAAGCGTTCTCCATCGACGGCAAGTAATTCTTCACATCCCTGCCCTCGCAATAGTTCTTTCTATCGATAGTTTGCACGAATGCGTGATATTCGATGTTCTCAAGCGTTCTCCATCAACGGTAGGTAAGGATTCACTTCCCTGCCCTCGTAATCGTTATTTCTATCGATAATTGGCACGAATACGTGATATTCGATGTTTCCAATCGTTCTGCATTAACGCCAAGAAAGGATTCACATTCCAGCCTTCGCATTCGTTCTTTCTATCGATAATGGGCACGAATACGTGATATTCCATATTTCCAAGCGTTAGGCATCGACGGCAAGTAATTATTCACTTCCCTGCCCTCGCAATCGTTCTTTCCATCGATAATTGGCACGAATACGTGATATTCGATGTTCTCAAGCGTTCTCCATTGACGGCAAGTAAGGATTCACATCCCGGCCCTCGAAATCGTTCTTTCTATCGATAATTAGCACGTATACGTGATATTCGATGTTCTCAAGCGTTCTGCATCGACGGCAAGTAATTATTCACTTCCCTGCCCTCGCAATCGTTCTTTCCATCGATAATTGGCACGTATACGTGATATTCGATGTTCTCAAGCGTTCTCCATCGACGGTAGGTAAGGATTCACTTTCCTGCCCTCGGAATCGTTCTTTCTATCTATAATTAGCACGAAAACATGATATTCGATATTCTCAAGCGTTCTCCATCGACGGTAGGTAAGGATTCACTTCCCTGCCCTCGGAATCGTTCTTTCTATCTATAATTAGCACGAAAACGTGATATTCGATGTTCTCAAGCGTTCTGCATCGACGGTAGGTAAGGATTCACATCCCGGCCCTCGAAATCGTTCTTTCTATCGATAATTAGCTCGAAAACGTGATATTCGATGTTTCCAATCGTTCTGCATCGACGGCAAGTAATTATTCACTTCCCTGCCCTCGCAATCGTTCTTTCCATCGATAATTGGCACGTATACGTGATATTCGATGTTCTCAAGCGTTCTCCATCGACGGCAAGTAATTATTCACTTCCCTGCCCTCGCAATAGTTCTTTCTATCTATAGTTTGCACGAAAACGTGATATTCGATGTTCTCAAGCGTTCTCCATCGACGGTAGGTATGGATTCACTTCCCTGCCCTCGTTATCGTTCTTTCTATCGAGAATTAGCTCGAAACGTGATATTCGATGTTACCAAACGTTCTGCATCAACGCCAAGAAAGGATTCACATTCCAGCCTTCGCATTCGTTCGTTCTATCGATAATTGGCACGAATACGTGATATTCGATGTTCTCAAGCGTTCTCCATCGACGGCAAGTAATTATTCACTTCCCTGCCCTCGCAATAGTTCTTTCTATCGATAGTTTGCACGAAAACGTGATATTCGATGTTCTCAAGCGTTCTCCATCGACGGTAGGTAAGGATTCACTTCCCTGCCCTCGGAATCGTTCTTTCTATCTATAATTAGCACGAAAACGTGATATTCGATGTTACCAGTCTTCGCATTCGTTCTTTCTATCGATAATTGGCACGAATACGTGATATTCGATGTTCTCAAGCGTTCTCCATCGACGGCAAGTAATTATTCACTTCCCTGCCCTCGCAATCGTTCTTTCCATCGATAATTGGCACGTATACGTGATATTCGATGTTCTCAAGCGTTCTCCATCGACGGCAAGTAATTCTTCACATCCCTGCCCTCGCAATAGTTCTTTCTATCGATAGTTTGCACGAATGCGTGATATTCGATGTTCTCAAGCGTTCTCCATCAACGGTAGGTAAGGATTCACTTCCCTGCCCTCGTAATCGTTATTTCTATCGATAATTAGCACGTATACGTGATATTCGATGTTCTCAAGCGTTCTGCATCGACGGCAAGTAATTATTCACTTCCCTGCCCTCGCAATCGTTCTTTCCATCGATAATTGGCACGTATACGTGATATTCGATGTTCTCAAGCGTTCTCCATCGACGGTAGGTAAGGATTCACTTTCCTGCCCTCGGAATCGTTCTTTCTATCTATAATTAGCACGAAAACATGATATTCGATATTCTCAAGCGTTCTCCATCGACGGTAGGTAAGGATTCACTTCCCTGCCCTCGGAATCGTTCTTTCTATCTATAATTAGCACGAAAACGTGATATTCGATGTTCTCAAGCGTTCTGCATCGACGGTAGGTAAGGATTCACATCCCGGCCCTCGAAATCGTTCTTTCTATCGATAATTAGCTCGAAAACGTGATATTCGATGTTTCCAATCGTTCTGCATCGACGGCAAGTAATTATTCACTTCCCTGCCCTCGCAATCGTTCTTTCCATCGATAATTGGCACGTATACGTGATATTCGATGTTCTCAAGCGTTCTCCATCGACGGCAAGTAATTATTCACTTCCCTGCCCTCGCAATAGTTCTTTCTATCTATAGTTTGCACGAAAACGTGATATTCGATGTTCTCAAGCGTTCTCCATCGACGGTAGGTATGGATTCACTTCCCTGCCCTCGTTATCGTTCTTTCTATCGAGAATTAGCTCGAAACGTGATATTCGATGTTACCAAACGTTCTGCATCAACGCCAAGAAAGGATTCACATTCCAGCCTTCGCATTCGTTCGTTCTATCGATAATTGGCACGAATACGTGATATTCGATGTTCTCAAGCGTTCTCCATCGACGGCAAGTAATTATTCACTTCCCTGCCCTCGCAATAGTTCTTTCTATCGATAGTTTGCACGAAAACGTGATATTCGATGTTCTCAAGCGTTCTCCATCGACGGTAGGTAAGGATTCACTTCCCTGCCCTCGGAATCGTTCTTTCTATCTATAATTAGCACGAAAACGTGATATTCGATGTTACCAGTCTTCGCATTCGTTCTTTCTATCGATAATTGGCACGAATACGTGATATTCGATATTTCCAAGCGTTAGGCATCGACGGCAAGTAATTATTCACTTCCCTGCCCTCGCAATCGTTCTTTCCATCGATAATTGGCACGTATACGTGATATTCGATGTTCTCAAGCGTTCTCCATCGACGGCAAGTAATTCTTCACATCCCTGCCCTCGCAATAGTTCTTTCTATCGATAGTTTGCACGAATGCGTGATATTCGATGTTCTCAAGCGTTCTCCATCAACGGTAGGTAAGGATTCACTTCCCTGCCCTCGTAATCGTTATTTCTATCGATAATTGGCACGAATACGTGATATTCGATGTTTCCAATCGTTCTGCATTAACGCCAAGAAAGGATTCACATTCCAGCCTTCGCATTCGTTCTTTCTATCGATAATGGGCACGAATACGTGATATTCCATATTTCCAAGCGTTAGGCATCGACGGCAAGTAATTATTCACTTCCCTGCCCTCGCAATCGTTCTTTCCATCGATAATTGGCACGAATACGTGATATTCGATGTTCTCAAGCGTTCTCCATTGACGGCAAGTAAGGATTCACATCCCGGCCCTCGAAATCGTTCTTTCTATCGATAATTAGCACGTATACGTGATATTCGATGTTCTCAAGCGTTCTGCATCGACGGCAAGTAATTATTCACTTCCCTGCCCTCGCAATCGTTCTTTCCATCGATAATTGGCACGTATACGTGATATTCGATGTTCTCAAGCGTTCTCCATCGACGGCAAGTAATTATTCACATCCCTGCCCTCGCAATAGTTCTTTCTATCGATAGTTTGCACGAATGCGTGATATTCGATGTTCTCAAGCGTTCTCCATCAACGGTAGGTAAGGATTCACTTCCCTGCCCTCGTAATCGTTATTTCTATCGATAATTGGCACGTATACGTGATATTCGATGTTCTCAAGCGTTCTCCATCGATGGCAAGTAATTATTCACTTCCCTGCCCTCGCAATAGTTCTTTCTATCGATAGTTTGCACGAATACGTGATACTCGATGTCCTCAAGCGGTCTCCATCAACGGTAGGTAAGGATTCACTTCCCTGCCCTCGTAATCGTTATTTCTATCGATAATTGAAACGAATACGTGATATTCGATGTTTCCAATCTTTCTGCATTAACGCCAAGTGAGGATTCACATTCCAGTCTTCACATTCGTTCTTTCTATCGATAATTGGCACGAATACGTGATATTCGATGTTTCCAATCGTTCTGCATCGACGGCAAGTAATTATTCACTTCCCTGCCCTCGCAATCGTTCTTTCCATCGATAATTGGCACGTATACGTGATATTCGATGTTCTCAAGCGTTCTCCATCGACGGCAAGTAATTATTCACATCCCTGCCCTCGCAATAGTTCTTTCTATCGATAGTTTGCACGTATACGTGATATTCGATGTTCTCAAGCGTTCTCCATCGACGGCAAGTAATTATTCACATCCCTGCCCTCGCAATAGTTCTTTCTATCGATAGTTTGCACGTATACGTGATATTCGATGTTCTCAAGCGTTCTCCATCGACTGCAAGTAATTATTCACTTCCCTGCCCTCGCAATAGCTCTTTCTATCGATAGTTTGCACGAAAACGTGATATTCGATGTTCTCAAGCGTTCTCCATCAAAGGTAGGTAAGGATTCACTTCCCTGCCCTCGAAATCGTTCTTTCTATCGATAATTAGCTGGAAAACGTGATATTCGATGTTTCCAATCGTTCTGCATCGACGGCAAGTAATTATTGACTTCCCTGCCCTCGCAATCGTTCTTTCCATCGATAATTGGCACGAATACGTGATATTCGATGTTTCCAATCGTTCTGCATTAACGCCAAGAAAGGATTCACATTCCAGCCTTCGCATTCGTTCTTTCTATCGATAATTAGCTGGAAAACGTGATATTCGATGTTTCCAATCGTTCTGCATCGACGGCAAGTAATTATTCACTTCCCTGCCCTCGCAATCGTTCTTTCCATCGATAATTGGCACGTATACGTGATATTCGATGTTCTCAAGCGTTCTCCATCGACGGCAAGTAATTATTCACATCCCTGCCCTCGCAATAGTTCTTTCTATCGATAGTTTGCACGTATACGTGATATTCGATGTTCTCAAGCGTTCTCCATCGACTGCAAGTAATTATTCACTTCCCTGCCCTCGCAATAGCTCTTTCTATCGATAGTTTGCACGAAAACGTGATATTCGATGTTCTCAAGCGTTCTCCATCAAAGGTAGGTAAGGATTCACTTCCCTGCCCTCGAAATCGTTCTTTCTATCGATAATTAGCTGGAAAACGTGATATTCGTTGTTTCCAATCGTTCTGCATCGACGGCAAGTAATTATTGACTTCCCTGCCCTCGCAATCGTTCTTTCCATCGATAATTGGCACGAATACGTGATATTCGATGTTTCCAATCGTTCTGCATTAACGCCAAGAAAGGATTCACATTCCAGCCTTCGCATTCGTTCTTTCTATCGATAATGGGCACGAATACGTGATATTCCATATTTCCAAGCGTTAGGCATCGACGGCAAGTAATTATTCACTTCCCTGCCCTCGCAATAGTTCTTTCTATCGATAGTTTGCACGAATACGTGATACTCGATGTCCTCAAGCGGTCTCCATCAACGGTAGGTAAGGATTCACTTCCCTGCCCTCGTAATCGTTATTTCTATCGATAATTGAAACGAATACGTGATATTCGATGTTTCCAATCTTTCTGCATTAACGCCAAGTGAGGATTCACATTCCAGTCTTCACATTCGTTCTTTCTATCGATAATTGGCACGAATACGTGATATTCGATGTTTCCAATCGTTCTGCATCGACGGCAAGTAATTATTCACTTCCCTGCCCTCGCAATCGTTCTTTCCATCGATAATTGGCACGTATACGTGATATTCGATGTTCTCAAGCGTTCTCCATCGACGGCAAGTAATTATTCACATCCCTGCCCTCGCAATAGTTCTTTCTATCGATAGTTTGCACGTATACGTGATATTCGATGTTCTCAAGCGTTCTCCATCGACGGCAAGTAATTCTTCACATCCCTGCCCTCGCAATAGTTCTTTCTATCGATAGTTTGCACGAATGCGTGATATTCGATGTTCTCAAGCGTTCTCCATCAACGGTAGGTAAGGATTCACTTCCCTGCCCTCGTAATCGTTATTTCTATCGATAATTGGCACGAATACGTGATATTCGATGTTTCCAATCGTTCTGCATTAACGCCAAGAAAGGATTCACATTCCAGCCTTCGCATTCGTTCTTTCTATCGATAATGGGCACGAATACGTGATATTCCATATTTCCAAGCGTTAGGCATCGACGGCAAGTAATTATTCACTTCCCTGCCCTCGCAATCGTTCTTTCCATCGATAATTGGCACGAATACGTGATATTCGATGTTCTCAAGCGTTCTCCATTGACGGCAAGTAAGGATTCACATCCCGGCCCTCGAAATCGTTCTTTCTATCGATAATTAGCACGTATACGTGATATTCGATGTTCTCAAGCGTTCTCCATCGACGGCAAGTAATTATTCACTTCCCTGCCCTCGCAATCGTTCTTTCCATCGATAATTGGCACGTATACGTGATATTCGATGTTCTCAAGCGTTCTCCATCGACGGCAAGTAATTATTCACATCCCTGCCCTCGCAATAGTTCTTTCTATCGATAGTTTGCACGAATGCGTGATATTCGATGTTCTCAAGCGTTCTCCATCAACGGTAGGTAAGGATTCACTTCCCTGCCCTCGTAATCGTTATTTCTATCGATAATTGGCACGTATACGTGATATTCGATGTTCTCAAGCGTTCTCCATCGATGGCAAGTAATTATTCACTTCCCTGCCCTCGCAATAGTTCTTTCTATCGATAGTTTGCACGAATACGTGATACTCGATGTCCTCAAGCGGTCTCCATCAACGGTAGGTAAGGATTCACTTCCCTGCCCTCGTAATCGTTATTTCTATCGATAATTGAAACGAATACGTGATATTCGATGTTTCCAATCTTTCTGCATTAACGCCAAGTGAGGATTCACATTCCAGTCTTCACATTCGTTCTTTCTATCGATAATTGGCACGAATACGTGATATTCGATGTTTCCAATCGTTCTGCATCGACGGCAAGTAATTATTCACTTCCCTGCCCTCGCAATCGTTCTTTCCATCGATAATTGGCACGTATACGTGATATTCGATGTTCTCAAGCGTTCTCCATCGACGGCAAGTAATTATTCACATCCCTGCCCTCGCAATAGTTCTTTCTATCGATAGTTTGCACGTATACGTGATATTCGATGTTCTCAAGCGTTCTCCATCGACGGCAAGTAATTATTCACATCCCTGCCCTCGCAATAGTTCTTTCTATCGATAGTTTGCACGTATACGTGATATTCGATGTTCTCAAGTGTTCTGGATTCATTCATGGAAGGGCGCCCGTACGCTTCGCTCCTAGCGCTGTGTCGTGATGACAAGCGCGAGCGCTCTTCGCTAATTACCTTCGCTTACTCTATGCCTCGCGTTACACTATATAAACCGCCGCGCGGCAGTACAAACTGTCTCTCTCTACAACAAAACGGCTTTGCGAAGGTAATTCAGCAACACATAACAAATAATTATCAGTGACTCCAAAGATACATTATTAATTTATTAAACCTTTATTTAAACATTACTATTTATACCGCTTGAAGCTTCACTGCGTGAAGCAATTTGCATTACAATCATAACGGCTCAACAACGGCATATCAGCGCCTTACATTTCTACAATAAATACATTTTACCAACAAGTACTCGTTGATTAATATCATTATTACAAAATAGTGTTCTCGTTACAAGGATTCTTGTAAAATAAATGTGCACACGTTAAATCAATGTTCCAACATAACTATCATTTACGGGTTAATAAAACAAGTAAAATTTAATAAGATCTATACTCCTAAAGGCGAGCTATCCGAAACATTGGTCCTTCGAGCCGGATAGTTTTACGGACCTTTAGGCGTATTTTAATCCTTTTATTAATCCCGTTACATAAATTCGCGTTGCCAGCCAAAGTGCGCGAAAAACCGTCGACGCGGAACAATAATAATCGGGGTCGAACTAAAAGTTAGTTACTTTTCAAGTTTTTTTTTGGTGAATCGCCCTTGCACTCGAGGGCTCAAGTTCGGTATTTGTTGCTAACTAACACGCAGCATAATGGAAAAATACATTACGAAGCAACTATCGTTGTTCCAACGTATCTCGAATACCGTTACGAACATGAAGAAGCTGGGTGCCGCTAAAATTACACAAGGCGTAATTACTTCGCGTCTTGAATTACTTGAATCAAACTGGAACGCGTTCACTGAGGGTCACGATCAATTACTGGACATTGTAACCCCCGAGCATGCCTCGTGGCCATACTTCGTGACGGACCACATGGCGCTTTGTGAAGAAGCTTATCTAATCAACAAGGCCGCGCTACTGGACCTTCGCATGCCGTTGGAGCAACCAACATCGGCTCCCATGGACAACCCTCCGCAGCGATCTCTTCCACGCATTGACGTACCTCGGTTTTCTGGGGACTACCGGGAGTGGGCAAGCTACCGTGACCTGTTCACGTCGCTAGTCATCGGCAACAAATATCTCTCAGAGGTGGAGAAATTCCACCACCTCAAAATCAGCCTGTCCGGCGAGCCCGCTCAACTAATTCAAAACATACGCCTCACAGAGGCGAACTTTGCTGGAGCGTGGAAAATTATCGCTGCGCGCTACGAGAACCTGCGCATCTTGATACAATCGCAGCTCTCTGCTCTTTCATCACTACCTTCCATGAAAAGAGAGACCGCTGCCTGTTTAAAACCGCTGCTGAACGGCACACTGGACGCCGTTCAATCTCTGGAAGCCCTTGGCCGGCCAGTCAAGCACTGGGACGATTGGCTGGTATTCGGGCTTGTGCAAAAATTGGATGCGAAAACAAGACTGGCGTGGGAATCTTCGATCGGAGCTACAACCGATCCTCCTTCGTTCGAGCAATTACATGTCTTCCTCACTGGTCACCTCCGCGCTCTGGAAGCTGTCGAAGACACAGTTCCTGCCACTGCTGCATCGCCGACATCAGGATCAACACTAAAGAAGGAAGCAAGATCAGCGAAATTCAGGACGCACACCGCATCTACCCAGGAAGAAAGACGTCCGAAGTGCCCGCTGTGTTCCGACCACCACTTCCTGATGTTCTGCGACGAATTCAAAAGGATGTCTACTCACGAGAGGAAGAAACTAACCGCGGACAAAAATTTGTGTTTCAACTGTCTCGGAAACCACCCTTCACGTTCGTGCAAATCATTGAAGCGCTGCCAACTGTGCGTAGGTAAGCACCACACGTTGTTACATATAAAATCTGAGCAAGGCTCCTCGCGGCAGGTCTCTCCACAAGGTCGCGTGGAGGAGTCACGGACCTCGCACTGTGCACGAGCCTCCTGGTCAACTTCTCAACCGCGTGCTGTTATTTTTCTCGCGACCGCGAAAATTCTAGTCGATACGGGTCGAGGCGAGAAGGTTGCAGCAAGAGCATTAATTGACCCCTGTTCCGAGGTATCACTTATTTCTGAGAATTTTGTGCAAACCATGAAGCTCGAACGAAACACCGCGCGGTTTCCAATTCTGGGTGTAGGCAAAGCTGAAACCTACACGAGGGGAAAAGTGACGCTGACTTTCTCCTCTGCTCGCGTATACATGAAACCCCTTTCCACTACGGCGTACGTGCTGCCGCGTCTGTCTTCGTATTCCCCCACTCGCATCACTTCGCAACAGCTCCCTCTGTCTCACTTGCGGGATTTGGAAATGGCCGATCCCGACTTTCACTCGTCGGATCGAGTAGACATTATTCTTGGTGCTGATGTCTACTCTCAAATTATTCTGGAGGGCCTCCGGAAGGGTCCGCCCAACAGTCCGGTCGCCCAACGCACATTACTAGGCTGGATACTAACTGGGCATTGCAACCCTCTCTCGGACGCTTCACGTCATGAAGCGGTTTCGTTGCAATGCAGCTCAGGCGATACCGATTTAGCTGAATCACTTCAGCGCTTCTGGGTACTGGAGGAGGTTACTCCCCCTCCACGTACAGTCACTTCCGCGGAAAGTGAGTGCGAGCAGCACTTTCGCTCCACGCACTCCCGCGACTCTACTGGTCGGTATCAGGTTCGTCTTCCCTTTAATGCTTCTCCGGCCCAATTGGGAAATTCTCTTGACACGGCACTCGTGTTGTTGCATAAGCTTGAATCACGATTAAAGGGAAAACCCGAACTATCAAAATCATATAATTCCTTTCTAGAGGAATATTTACAGTTAGGGCATATGGAACCCGTCCCAACGGAGTCCATTCATTCTCAATCGGCATACTACTTGCCGCATCACGGTGTGTTGCGCGATACTAGTGCAACCACGCGACTCCGGGTAGTTTTTAACGCATCCCAAAAGACAAATTCCGGTGTCTCACTCAATAATCTATTACATACAGGCCCTAACTTGCTTCCGGAAATATTTCAACTTTTGCTACGATGGCGAAAACACGCCGTAGTATTCTCCGCCGACATTCAAAAAATGTATCGGCAAATCAAAGTAGCGCCTGAAGATTGCGACCTACAGCGCATTCTTTGGCGACGACATCCAGACGAAGCTCCCCGTCATTACCGTCTGCTCACGGTCACTTATGGAATGGCATGCGCCCCGTATCTTGCCGTCCGCACAGTCCAACAGCTGTGCAAGGACGAACAGCATGCTTTTCCTTTAGCTTCCTCATGCGCCGCCCACGACATTTATGTGGACGACATTATAACCGGAGCAGACTCCCTGTCTGAAGCACTTGCGCTCCAACAGGAACTCTTACAGTTGTTCAAGGCGGGCGGGTTCACTCTTCACAAATGGACTTCCAACAAGAAGGAATTGTTGGAAGCGCTCCCTGAGCACGCTCGGAAGGGAAATCCCGAGCTCTCTTATAACCTGGACCACGTTTCAGCTCTTCTTGGCCTCCTCTGGCACGCATCTCTGGATACTTTCCAGTTTCTCATTGCACCCCGCACGAATAAGGCTCACCTGCCTAAGCGTATCGTGTTTAGCGAGGTGGCTAGTCTCTTCGACCCCTTAGGGTTCCTTGCTCCAGTGACAGTTACCGCAAAAATATTCATGCAGTCATTGTGGCTGCTTAACATTTCGTGGGATCAGCCTCTCCCTCCCACGCACGCTCAGTATTGGGAAGGGTATTCCAAACAATTACATTCCCTTTCTACGTTACGCATTCCGCGGTGGCTATTCAATTGTACAAAAGCAAACAAGTTGGAGCTTCATGGTTTTGCGGATGCTTCGGAGCGGGCATACGCAGCTGTCATTTATTTGCGCTCCTCTGGTGCAAATTCCACACCATACACTACATTAATAGCATCTAAAACGCGAGTTGCTCCGCTCAAGCAAGTTTCTGTGCCTCGGCTTGAACTTTGCGCTGCGTCACTTTTGACACGCCTGATTCTCAGTGTCAAAAACAGTCTAAACTTCGAAAATTGTACTATCAACTTGTGGTCAGATTCTACAGTCGTGTTAAGTTGGCTGCAAGGTCATCCCTCGAGATGGAAAACCTTTGTCGCGAACAGGGTATCAGAAATTCAGACTTCACTGCCAACCGCCACTTGGCGACACATAAAATCAGCGTCTAACCCTGCCGACTTGGCATCTCGAGGAGTGGCCTGCGACGTACTTCTTAACCACACTCTCTGGTGGAAGGGTCCCCCCTTCCTTTCATTGTCGTCCTACGACTATAATCAGCATTCAGTACATAACCCTACTACTGACCAGGAGGTTCGCTCACCGAGAGTGACCTGTCATGCTACTACCGCAAATGAATCATTTTTCGAGGAACTTGTCGGCAAGTTTTCCTCATTAACTAGGGTACTACGCACAGTTGGTTGGTGCCTACGCTTTTGCCGAACGTCCAGGGATCGTAACACACGCGCGCAAGTATCGCAACGTCTTACAAGTGAAGAATTACATAACGCTAATCTTGCCTGTATTCGCTGCTTCCAAAGGGCAGCATTTCCAACTGAGCTGAAGCTACTGCAACAAGGCCACCAAATCACACGTGGCCCAACAGCTAAACTGGCGCCATTCATTGATGGCGATGGAGTGCTGAGGGTAGGAGGTCGCCTGAAGCATTCACTACTTGACGAATGGCAGAAGCATCCTGCCATTTTACCTGGAAAAGCACATTTCACTTCGTTACTTATCAAAGATGCACACCACAGACTTCTCCATGGAGGCACTCAACTCACCTTGGCTACGCTAAGGAGACAGTACTGGATACTGGCGGGGCGTCGCGCGGTACGCCGCGTGCTCGCCTCGTGCACGGTTTGTTGTCGCTGGCGCGCCAAAGCTGCGCACCAGCAAATGGGAAACCTCCCCGCATACCGCACTCAGCCCTCCCGTCCATTCACGCATACTGGCGTTGACTATGCTGGGCCCTTCTTGACAAAATCCGCGCCCGGTAGAGGTCAACGAACAAGGAAATCGTACGTGGCAGTTTTTGTATGTTTAGCCACCAAAGCTGTGCATCTGGAGCTCGTCTCCGATGCCACAACAGCTGCCTTCCTCGCTGCTTTCCGGCGATTCATTTCGCGCCGTGGGATTTGCGCCACACTTCATAGCGATCAAGGAACCAATTTCATCGGGGCCAGCAGGGAACTACAGGAGCTGCTGAAGTCAGCTTATCTCGACTGGAAGGACGTCTCCTTCCAACTGGCGCAAGAAGGAACTTCATGGAAGTTCAACCCTCCTGGCGCTCCTCACTTCGGCGGCATCTGGGAGGCTGCCGTAAAATCTCTGAAGCACCACCTCAGGAGGGTCGCTGGTTCAACACCTCTAACATTTGAAGAAACAACCACCTTGCTAGCCCAAATAGAGGCCGGTCTCAATTCTCGCCCGCTTGCCGCACTGTCCGATGATGTGGACTCGATTAACGCTCTTACACCCGCACATTTTTTAATAGGGTCCCCTCTAAAATCCTTGCCTGAACCATCCTTGTCCGATATTAAAGTGTCTCCATTACGACGCTGGCAATTAATCCAGCAAATGCGGGACCACTTTTGGACGAGGTGGTCATCCGAATATTAGCACCAGCTGCAGTCCCGAGGCAAGTGGCCAACAACTCAGCCAAACTTGAGGATAGGGGACTTGTGCCTCGTGATGTCGGAAGTGACGCCACCTTCGCAATGGCCGTTGGGACGCATCACGAAAATCCACAAGGGCGACGACCAACTTGTACGCGTCGTCACGGTCCGAACGGCCACCACCACGTTGATGAGGCCCGCTACGAAAATCTGCCTACTGCCACAGGTCACTGCCGAGACGTAATCACTTCTCACTTTTCCATTCTTCCGCACTTCCTCTGAACCGCAACAGTTCCACCAGCATTAAACATGCGATTTCACGGGGCCCTGAATCTTCTTTGTTCTAATTGCGCCATGCTACGCATGCCGCGGCGGACGGAATGTTCTGGATTCATTCATGGAAGGGCGCCCGTACGCTTCGCTCCTAGCGCTGTGTCGTGATGACAAGCGCGAGCGCTCTTCGCTAATTACCTTCGCTTACTCTATGCCTCGCGTTACACTATATAAACCGCCGCGCGGCAGTACAAACTGTCTCTCTCTACAACAAAACGGCTTTGCGAAGGTAATTCAGCAACACATAACAAATAATTATCAGTGACTCCAAAGATACATTATTAATTTATTAAACCTTTATTTAAACATTACTATTTATACCGCTTGAAGCTTCACTGCGTGAAGCAATTTGCATTACAATCATAACGGCTCAACAACGGCATATCAGCGCCTTACATTTCTACAATAAATACATTTTACCAACAAGTACTCGTCGATTAATATCATTATTACAAAATAGTGTTCTCGTTACAAGGATTCTTGTAAAATAAATGTGCACACGTTAAATCAATGTTCCAACATAACTATCATTTACGGGTTAATAAAACAAGTAAAATTTAATAAGATCTATACTCCTAAAGGCGAGCTATCCGAAACATCAAGCGTTCTCCATCGACTGCAAGTAATTATTCACTTCCCTGCCCTCGCAATAGCTCTTTCTATCGATAGTTTGCACGAAAACGTGATATTCGATGTTCTCAAGCGTTCTCCATCAAAGGTAGGTAAGGATTGACTTCCCTGCCCTCGAAATCGTTCTTTCTATCGATAATTAGCTGGAAAACGTGATATTCGATGTTTCCAATCGTTCTGCATCGACGGCAAGTAATTATTGACTTCCCTGCCCTCGCAATCGTTCTTTCCATCGATAATTGGCACGAATACGTGATATTCGATGTTTCCAATCGTTCTGCATTAACGCCAAGAAAGGATTCACATTCCAGCCTTCGCATTCGTTCTTTCTATCGATAATTAGCTGGAAAACGTGATATTCGATGTTTCCAATCGTTCTGCATCGACGGCAAGTAATTATTCACTTCCCTGCCCTCGCAATCGTTCTTTCCATCGATAATTGGCACGTATACGTGATATTCGATGTTCTCAAGCGTTCTCCATCGACGGTAGGTAAGGATTCACTTTCCTGCCCTCGGAATCGTTCTTTCTATCTATAATTAGCACGAAAACATGATATTCGATGTTCTCAAGCGTTCTCCATCGACGGTAGGTAAGGATTCACTTCCCTGCCCTCGGAATCGTTCTTTCTATCTATAATTAGCACGAAAACGTGATATTCGATGTTCTCAAGCGTTCTGCATCGACGGTAGGTAAGGATTCACATCCCGGCCCTCGAAATCGTTCTTTCTATCGATAATTAGCTCGAAAACGTGATATTCGATGTTTCCAATCGTTCTGCATCGACGGCAAGTAATTATTCACTTCCCTGCCCTCGCAATCGTTCTTTCCATCGATAATTGGCACGTATACGTGATATTCGATGTTCTCAAGCGTTCTCCATCGACGGCAAGTAATTATTCACTTCCCTGCCCTCGCAATAGTTCTTTCTATCGATAGTTTGCACGAAAACGTGATATTCGATGTTCTCAAGCGTTCTCCATCGACGGTAGGTAAGGATTCACTTCCCTGCCCTCGTTATCGTTCTTTCTATCGATAATTAGCTGGAAAACGTGATATTCGATGTTTCCAATCGTTCTGCATCGACGGCAAGTAATTATTGACTTCCCTGCCCTCGCAATCGTTCTTTCCATCGATAATTGGCACGAATACGTGATATTCGATGTTTCCAATCGTTCTGCATTAACGCCAAGAAAGGATTCACATTCCAGCCTTCGCATTCGTTCTTTCTATCGATAATTAGCTGGAAAACGTGATATTCGATGTTTCCAATCGTTCTGCATCGACGGCAAGTAATTATTCACTTCCCTGCCCTCGCAATCGTTCTTTCCATCGATAATTGGCACGTATACGTGATATTCGATGTTCTCAAGCGTTCTCCATCGACGGCAAGTAATTATTCACATCCCTGCCCTCGCAATAGTTCTTTCTATCGATAGTTTGCACGTATACGTGATATTCGATGTTCTCAAGCGTTCTCCATCGACTGCAAGTAATTATTCACTTCCCTGCCCTCGCAATAGCTCTTTCTATCGATAGTTTGCACGAAAACGTGATATTCGATGTTCTCAAGCGTTCTCCATCAAAGGTAGGTAAGGATTCACTTCCCTGCCCTCGAAATCGTTCTTTCTATCGATAATTAGCTGGAAAACGTGATATTCGATGTTTCCAATCGTTCTGCATCGACGGCAAGTAATTATTGACTTCCCTGCCCTCGCAATCGTTCTTTCCATCGATAATTGGCACGAATACGTGATATTCGATGTTTCCAATCGTTCTGCATTAACGCCAAGAAAGGATTCACATTCCAGCCTTCGCATTCGTTCTTTCTATCGATAATGGGCACGAATACGTGATATTCCATATTTCCAAGCGTTAGGCATCGACGGCAAGTAATTATTCACTTCCCTGCCCTCGCAATAGTTCTTTCTATCGATAGTTTGCACGTATACGTGATATTCGATGTTCTCAAGCGTTCTCCATCGACTGCAAGTAATTATTCACTTCCCTGCCCTCGCAATAGCTCTTTCTATCGATAGTTTGCACGAAAACGTGATATTCGATGTTCTCAAGCGTTCTCCATCAAAGGTAGGTAAGGATTCACTTCCCTGCCCTCGAAATCGTTCTTTCTATCGATAATTAGCTGGAAAACGTGATATTCGATGTTTCCAATCGTTCTGCATCGACGGCAAGTAATTATTGACTTCCCTGCCCTCGCAATCGTTCTTTCCATCGATAATTGGCACGAATACGTGATATTCGATGTTTCCAATCGTTCTGCATTAACGCCAAGAAAGGATTCACATTCCAGCCTTCGCATTCGTTCTTTCTATCGATAATTAGCTGGAAAACGTGATATTCGATGTTTCCAATCGTTCTGCATCGACGGCAAGTAATTATTCACTTCCCTGCCCTCGCAATCGTTCTTTCCATCGATAATTGGCACGTATACGTGATATTCGATGTTCTCAAGCGTTCTCCATCGACGGCAAGTAATTATTCACATCCCTGCCCTCGCAATAGTTCTTTCTATCGATAGTTTGCACGTATACGTGATATTCGATGTTCTCAAGCGTTCTCCATCGACTGCAAGTAATTATTCACTTCCCTGCCCTCGCAATAGCTCTTTCTATCGATAGTTTGCACGAAAACGTGATATTCGATGTTCTCAAGCGTTCTCCATCAAAGGTAGGTAAGGATTCACTTCCCTGCCCTCGAAATCGTTCTTTCTATCGATAATTAGCTGGAAAACGTGATATTCGATGTTTCCAATCGTTCTGCATCGACGGCAAGTAATTATTGACTTCCCTGCCCTCGCAATCGTTCTTTCCATCGATAATTGGCACGAATACGTGATATTCGATGTTTCCAATCGTTCTGCATTAACGCCAAGAAAGGATTCACATTCCAGCCTTCGCATTCGTTCTTTCTATCGATAATGGGCACGAATACGTGATATTCCATATTTCCAAGCGTTAGGCATCGACGGCAAGTAATTATTCACTTCCCTGCCCTCGCAATCGTTCTTTCCATCGATAATTGGCACGAATACGTGATATTCGATGTTCTCAAGCGTTCTCCATTGACGGCAAGTAAGGATTCACATCCCGGCCCTCGAAATCGTTCTTTCTATCGATAATTAGCACGTATACGTGATATTCGATGTTCTCAAGCGTTCTGCATCGACGGCAAGTAATTATTCACTTCCCTGCCCTCGCAATCGTTCTTTCCATCGATAATTGGCACGTATACGTGATATTCGATGTTCTCAAGCGTTCTCCATCGACGGCAAGTAATTCTTCACATCCCTGCCCTCGCAATAGTTCTTTCTATCGATAGTTTGCACGAATGCGTGATATTCGATGTTCTCAAGCGTTCTCCATCAACGGTAGGTAAGGATTTACTTCCCTGCCCTCGTAATCGTTATTTCTATCGATAATTGGCACGAATACGTGATATTCGATGTTCTCAAGCGTTCTCCATCAACGGTAGGTAAGGATTTACTTCCCTGCCCTCGTAATCGTTATTTCTATCGATAATTGGCACGAATACGTGATATTCGATGTTTCCAATCGTTCTGCATTAACGCCAAGAAAGGATTCACATTCCAGCCTTCGCATTCTTTCTTTCTATCGATAATGGGCACGAATACGTGATATTCCATATTTCCAAGCGTTAGGCATCGACGGCAAGTAATTATTCACTTCTCTGCCCTCGCAATCGTTCTTTCCATCGATAATTGGCACGAATACGTGATATTCGATGTTCTCAAGCGTTCTCCATTGACGGCAAGTAAGGATTCACATCCCGGCCCTCGAAATCGTTCTTTCTATCGATAATTAGCACGTATACGTGATATTCGATGTTCTCAAGCGTTCTGCATCGACGGCAAGTAATTATTCACTTCCCTGCCCTCGCAATCGTTCTTTCCATCGATAATTGGCACGTATACGTGATATTCGATGTTCTCAAGCGTTCTCCATCGACGGTAGGTAAGGATTCACTTTCCTGCCCTCGGAATCGTTCTTTCTATCTATAATTAGCACGAAAACATGATATTCGATGTTCTCAAGCGTTCTCCATCGACGGTAGGTAAGGATTCACTTCCCTGCCCTCGGAATCGTTCTTTCTATCTATAATTAGCACGAAAACGTGATATTCGATGTTCTCAAGCGTTCTGCATCGACGGTAGGTAAGGATTCACATCCCGGCCCTCGAAATCGTTCTTTCTATCGATAATTAGCTCGAAAACGTGATATTCGATGTTTCCAATCGTTCTGCATCGACGGCAAGTAATTATTCACTTCCCTGCCCTCGCAATCGTTCTTTCCATCGATAATTGGCACGTATACGTGATATTCGATGTTCTCAAGCGTTCTCCATCGACGGCAAGTAATTATTCACTTCCCTGCCCTCGCAATAGTTCTTTCTATCGATAGTTTGCACGAAAACGTGATATTCGATGTTCTCAAGCGTTCTCCATCGACGGTAGGTAAGGATTCACTTCCCTGCCCTCGTTATCGTTCTTTCTATCGAGAATTAGCTCGAAACGTGATATTCGATGTTACCAAACGTCTGCATCAACGCCAAGAAAGGATTCACATTCCAGCCTTCGCATTCGTTCGTTCTATCGATAATTGGCACGAATACGTGATATTCGATGTTCTCAAGCGTTCTCCATCGACGGCAAGTAATTATTCACTTCCCTGCCCTCGCAATAGTTCTTTCTATCGATAGTTTGCACGAAAACGTGATATTCGATGTTCTCAAGCGTTCTCCATCGACGGTAGGTAAGGATTCACTTCCCTGCCCTCGGAATCGTTCTTTCTATCTATAATTAGCACGAAAACGTGATATTCGATGTTACCAGTCTTCGCATTCGTTCTTTCTATCGATAATTGGCACGAATACGTGATATTCGATATTTCCAAGCGTTAGGCATCGACGGCAAGTAATTATTCACTTCCCTGCCCTCGCAATCGTTCTTTCCATCGATAATTGGCACGTATACGTGATATTTGATGTTCTCAAGCGTTCTCCATCGACGGTAGGTAAGGATTCACTTTCCTGCCCTCGGAATCGTTCTTTCTATCTATAATTAGCACGAAAACATGATATTCGATGTTCTCAAGCGTTCTCCATCGACGGTAGGTAAGGATTCACTTCCCTGCCCTCGGAATCGTTCTTTCTATCTATAATTAGCACGAAAACGTGATATTCGATGTTCTCAAGCGTTCTGCATCGACGGTAGGTAAGGATTCACATCCCGGCCCTCGAAATCGTTCTTTCTATCGATAATTAGCTCGAAAACGTGATATTCGATGTTTCCAATCGTTCTGCATCGACGGCAAGTAATTATTCACTTCCCTGCCCTCGCAATCGTTCTTTCCATCGATAATTGGCACGTATACGTGATATTCGATGTTCTCAAGCGTTCTCCATCGACGGCAAGTAATTATTCACTTCCCTGGCCTCGCAATAGTTCTTTCTATCGATAATTAGCACGTATACGTGATATTCGATGTTCTCAAGCGTTCTGCATCGACGGCAAGTAATTATTCACTTCCCTGCCCTCGCAATCGTTCTTTCCATCGATAATTGGCACGTATACGTGATATTCGATGTTCTCAAGCGTTCTCCATCGACGGCAAGTAATTCTTCACATCCCTGCCCTCGCAATAGTTCTTTCTATCGATAGTTTGCACGAATGCGTGATATTCGATGTTCTCAAGCGTTCTCCATCAACGGTAGGTAAGGATTCACTTCCCTGCCCTCGTAATCGTTATTTCTATCGATAATTGGCACGAATACGTGATATTCGATGTTTCCAATCGTTCTGCATTAACGCCAAGAAAGGATTCACATTCCAGCCTTCGCATTCGTTCTTTCTATCGATAATGGGCACGAATACGTGATATTCCATATTTCCAAGCGTTAGGCATCGACGGCAAGTAATTATTCACTTCTCTGCCCTCGCAATCGTTCTTTCCATCGATAATTGGCACGAATACGTGATATTCGATGTTCTCAAGCGTTCTCCATTGACGGCAAGTAAGGATTCACATCCCGGCCCTCGAAATCGTTCTTTCTATCGATAATTAGCACGTATACGTGATATTCGATGTTCTCAAGCGTTCTGCATCGACGGCAAGTAATTATTCACTTCCCTGCCCTCGCAATCGTTCTTTCCATCGATAATTGGCACGTATACGTGGTATTCGATGTTCTCAAGCGTTCTCCATCGACGGTAGGTAAGGATTCACTTTCCTGCCCTCGGAATCGTTCTTTCTATCTATAATTAGCACGAAAACATGATATTCGATGTTCTCAAGCGTTCTCCATCGACGGTAGGTAAGGATTCACTTCCCTGCCCTCGGAATCGTTCTTTCTATCTATAATTAGCACGAAAACGTGATATTCGATGTTCTCAAGCGTTCTGCATCGACGGTAGGTAAGGATTCACATCCCGGCCCTCGAAATCGTTCTTTCTATCGATAATTAGCTCGAAAACGTGATATTCGATGTTTCCAATCGTTCTGCATCGACGGCAAGTAATTATTCACTTCCCTGCCCTCGCAATCGTTCTTTCCATCGATAATTGGCACGTATACGTGATATTCGATGTTCTCAAGCGTTCTCCATCGACGGCAAGTAATTATTCACTTCCCTGCCCTCGCAATAGTTCTTTCTATCGATAGTTTGCACGAAAACGTGATATTCGATGTTCTCAAGCGTTCTCCATCGACGGTAGGTAAGGATTCACTTCCCTGCCCTCGTTATCGTTCTTTCTATCGATAATTAGCTCGAAACGTGATATTCGATGTTACCAAACGTTCTGCATCAACGCCAAGAAAGGATTCACATTCCAGCCTTCGCATTCGTTCGTTCTATCGATAATTGGCACGAATACGTGATATTCGATGTTCTCAAGCGTTCTCCATCGACGGCAAGTAATTATTCACTTCCCTGCCCTCGCAATAGTTCTTTCTATCGATAGTTTGCACGAATACGTGATATTCGATGTTCTCAAGCGTTCTCCATCGACGGTAGGTAAGGATTCACATCCCTGCCCTCGTAATCGTTATTTCTATCGATAATTGGCACGAATACGTGATATTCGATGTTTCCAACCGTTCTGCATCAACGCCAAGAAAGGATTCACGTTCCAGCCTTCGCATTCGTTCTTTCTATCGATAATGGGCACGAATACGTGATATTCCATATTTCCAAGCGTTAGGCATCGACGGCAAGTAATTATTCACTTCCCTGCCCTCGCAATCGTTCTTTCCATCGATAATTGGCACGTATACGTGATATTCGATGTTCTCAAGCGTTCTCCATCGACGGTAGGTAAGGATTCACTTCCCTGCCCTCGGAATCGTTCTTTCTATCTATAATTAGCACGAAAACATGATATTCGATGTTCTCAAGCGTTCTCCATCGACGGTAGGTAAGGATTCACATCCCTGCCCTCGGAATCGTTCTTTCTATCTATAATTAGCACGAAAACGTGATATTCGATGTTCTCAAGCGTTCTGCATCGACGGTAGGTAAGTGCGGTAGGTAGGGCTCCGTAATGATAGACAGGACGTTTCTCGAAGTTGGTTGGATACGTTCGCATTTTTGATCGTGACTAGTCCCTAGGGGTAGTCAACCTGTATCGGGACGTTAAGAAGTGTGGTTGTTTGTCGAGTGTGCGAGCCAGAGGTAGCGAGCGGATCTACCTTCTTCGTTGTAGGATATGGCTAGCACACATTGTTGGCGGTGGATGCGCGTAAATGAACTAAAGAACACTGTTTGGTAGATATTGAAGTAACTATATTCAAACACTTGTTGCTTACACTGGATTACAAGTTTGAACTAATAGAATTAACACGAGGTTACACGGCACCGCCTTCTGCGGTGAACTACTGTAACGGGGCTACTCATACCGCATCCGGCGGTAGATAGACTGTTTAACGACTACATACTGACTGTAGACTGTTCACTGAGCACGCACCGTGGTGGACTGACGACACTTGACTGCTGACACTTGACTGCTTTCACTTGACTGACTGTTAGTGGTGCACTAACCGCGGTGGTTTGCCCGCAGTAGACTTTACATTGAGCACGTACCGCATCCGGCGGTAGACTGACTGTTTAAACCGGACTACTCATGACTACTAATGGTCGACTGCTGAACTAGAGTACTGGAACTTGATTGCTGACCATTGACTACTATTAAGCATGTACCGCGTCGTGCGGTCTACCCGCCGGTAGACCCGACAGCTCACGATGGATCGATTACTCTAGACTGTAGACTGTTGGCGGTCGATTACTGACTTGGACTTTACATGGAGCACGTACCGCATCCGGCGGTAGACTGACTGTATTGGACTGCTCTTGACTACTGACTGACCGTAGACAACTCGCGGTTGACTGACTGAATAGCACTGCTCTTGACTACTGACACTTGACTGCCTTTCTGCTGACTGCTCCGCTTATTTTATAGCAGTTATATGCTGATTGTGCAGTCTCGAAGAATGCTGACGCAGCTGGGAACGACCGTTGGTCAACTGTTCCCGTACGTGCCTTATCTTTCGCAACGTGTGCATTTTTGAGTTGCAGTTATTATCGCTCTCGGAACGGATGCTGATGCGACAGTCTTATTGCACACGTGCAAGACATTGGAATCGTGACCATCTGACTCAGCACCCCTATGTTTAACGCTGAGTTGACGTCTATACCTCTGCGCATGCACTTCCTGCAGCGAGAGCTCAGGCTGTTGCGCGACTATGAAGGAGACGGTAGTGTTACGACATACATCTACGGTCGCGCTCCCCTTGCATCCTATATCACTCCGTGGTTCTTTGTGGTTACTCAAAAGTCTTTTCCCTTGTTTCTAAAGTAGTTCTAATTGAATAAATATATTTGTATTCTATCTTTTGAGCGTTCACACGGAACATTAGAACCGCAGTGCAGCAAAAGTGATTTTGTGATTTCCGTGATTCCAGATGCCGAGTTCTGAGACAGCCACACGGCGTTTCTTTGGGTGAGAGACTTTTACTTATTGTAAGTGATACCATATAGACGAATCAGTATATTCACAATTCTACGTCATTTTAACTGAATTATATTGTATTTCTTAATTGAGTCTTAGCCAAGGCACAGCTTGGAGCACGTATAGAACGTGCTGATTCGTTTGAGGTCAATTAATAGAAATAGTTACGTTCCGGCAGTCCCGGGACGTGACAGCGTTCTCCATCGACGGCAAGTAATTATTCACTTCCCTGCCCTCGCAATAGTTTGTGACGTGCCGTCATTTTTCGCTGCGTGACGGGTCACATTTTTTCATCACTTATTTCCTAAATTCGCTGTAATGTATATAACCCGCTAAATTCGCTGTAGTATAATAATTTCATTTAATACATTTTCCTTCTAATATATCGTACACACCTCTTTCAAATACATAGTACATTCTCTTTTAATACATTTTCCATTTATTATGCAAAACACAACCCACATTTCCTTTTAGTAAATTCTCCTGATACTACGCAATACACGCTTCCTTTTAACATATAATACATTTCATTCTAATACACTTTCTTACAATATAATAAACAATAATCCTTTTAAGATATAATACACTTCTTCTTAATAAGTAATATATTTCATTTTATTACACTTTCTTTTAATATGCAAAACAACACTTTTCCTTAATATATATATATATTACATTTCCTTTTATACATTCTTTTCATACATAAAACAATCTAAATATATATAATACAATTCCTTTCTAATACACTTTTCTTTTAATATATAAATCAATCCTTCTTTCAACATGTAATACACTACCTTATATTACACTTCTCACGATCGACTGCCTGTGAGCAAATAAACTCTCTTATTACTCCAACCCATCACTACTCAAACAAGTACTTACCCTATATTATTCTTCTCATCATCGCCTGCCTGTGAAAGAGTAAACTCTCTTATTACTCCAACCCATCACTACTCAAACAAGTATTCACCCTATATTATTCTTCTCATCATCGCCTGCCTGTGAACAAATGAACTCTCTTATTACTCCAACCCAACACTACTCAAGCAAAGTGCTTACCTAATATTAAACTTCACACCATCGACTGCCTGCGAACAAATAAATTTCTCCTATAAGACATTCACCTCGTATTTCTCTTCTCACCACCAATTACCTGCGAACAAACAAAACCTCTTATTATTCCAATTCGTCACTACACAAAACATCACACTTACCTTAAAACGAAGAACGACGACACTCGAGAGAAGCCCTCACCGCACGAGGAAGAAACCCCCTTCGCGTCCCGAGAGAAGCCCTCACTGCACGAGGAAGAAACCCCCTTCGCGTCCCGAGAGAAGCCCTCACTGCACGAGGAAGAAACCCCCTTCGCGTCCCGAGAGAAGCCCTCACTGCACGAGGAAGAAACCCCCTTCGCGTCCCGAGAGAAGCCCTCACTCCACGAGGAAGAAAACCCCTTTCGCGTCCTCTCGAGTATCTCACTACAACACGACGAAACTAAATAAGTAACACGAATTCACAATATAACAATCTTATAATTAACTAATATAATTTATTTCAATCATAACAGGTCCACCCGTAACCAATGGAGAACCCCTGCCGGTTGAAAACCACTGGGATTCCAGAGCAGTAAACATACCACACATACCAACATACCACGCACACCAGACATCCCGCGCATACCAGGCATTCCTCGCATACCAGAAATTCCAGAGACGGATATAAATAAGCCGCCACCACCTGAATAATAATACCAGTTAATCATCAGTTAGTCAGACAAGAAGTTAATAAGAGTTAATCGTCAGTCAGTTAATCAGTTAGTTAGACAAGAGTTAGACAAAAGAGAGACAGTAGTGGAAGAAGTAGCATAAGAACATACAGACAGTAGTGGAAGAAGCACCATAAGAACATACAGACAGTAGTGGAAGAAGCGGCATAAGAACATACAGAAAGTAGTAGAAGAAGAACAGTAACAAAAGAACATAGAATAATTCTGATTTATTTCAATTTATTCCATAAGGACTTAGAATATTTCTGATTTATTTCAGTTTATTCCATAAGGACTTAGAATATTTCCCGATTTATTTCTATTAATACTATAGCGAACATAAAATTATTCGAGCGATTTATTTCAAATATTACCTTAAAGAACATAGATAATTACGCGAATTTACCTCAATAATTACCGTAAGGAACATAGAATTATTCAGTGAGTCATTTTATTACCTTGTCCCGTACGAGATATCGTTCGCATACCGCAACATTAACTGAAATTTGAGGAGTTGGTATCCCCGCGGAGAAATCCTACCGTAATAAAACCTCGACACCTTTCATTTCCTTTCCTACTTACCTTTCCCCCTTGGCGCGTGCGAATCTTGTATTCGACCCCGAGGTATTTTTCGCTTCCTTCCGTACTTACATTTCCCCTCGGCGTGTGCGAATCGTGTATTCGACCCCGAGATTCTCCTCTCGTTTCTATATACCTTTCCCCTCGGCGTGGCGAATCCTGTATTCGACCCCGAGGTTTTCCTTTTCTTTTCCCACTTATCTTTCCCCTCGGCGTGCGCGAACCTCGTATTCGACCCCGAGATTCTCCTTTCCTTTTCCATATACCTTTCCTCCAGGCGTGCGCGAATCTTGAATTCGACCCCGAGGTTTTCCTTTTCTTTTCCCACTTACCTTTCCTCTCGGCGTGCGCGAATCTTGAATTCGACCCCGAGATTCCTTTTCTTCCCTACTTACCTTTTCCCTCTCGGCGCGTTGCGAATCCTGCATTCGACCCCGAGATTCTCCTTTCCTTTTCCATATACTTTTCCCCCCGGCGTGTACTCAACGGATCCCTTGCTTTACCGCGAATGTCCCCGATCAAAGACTCATAAGGGCAATATATCAAGCGTGACTCGCACGAGGATACTCGCGTTACGTTAATTGTACATCATCAAGCTACTACCATTGTAACCGGGTCTCGCGTAATTCGAATAAGTTCTTGGCGCGACCGCTCCGCGTCTTTGAACTGTATGTCCCTTCCGGAAGCAATCTGGAACGTGACAAGTTCTTTCTATCGATAGTTTGCACGAAAACGTGATATTCGAAGTTCTCAAGCGTTCTCCATCGACGGTAGGTAAGGATTCACTTCCCTGCCCTCGTTATCGTTCTTTCTATCGATAATTAGCTCGAAACGTGATATTCGATGTTACCAAACGTTTTGCATCAACGCCAAGAAAGGATTCACATTCCAGCCTTCGCATTCGTTCGTTCTATCGATAATTGGCACGAATACGTGATATTCGATGTTCTCAAGCGTTCTCCATCGACGGTAGGTAAGGATTCACTTCCCTGCCCTCGGAATCGTTCTTTCTATCTATAATTAGCACGAAAACGTGATATTCGATGTTCTCAAGCGTTCTGCATCGACGGTAGGTAAGGATTCACATCCCGGCCCTCGAAATCGTTCTTTCTATCGATAATTAGCTCGAAAACGTGATATTCGATGTTTCCAATCGTTCTGCATCGACGGCAAGTAATTATTCACTTCCCTGCCCTCGCAATCGTTCTTTCCATCGATAATTGGCACGTATACGTGATATTCGATGTTCTCAAGCGTTCTCCATCGACGGCAAGTAATTATTAACTTCCCTGCCCTCGCAATAGTTCTTTCTATCGATAGTTTGCACGAAAACGTGATATTCGAAGTTCTCAAGCGTTCTCCATCGACGGTAGGTAAGGATTCACTTCCCTGCCCTCGTTATCGTTCTTTCTATCGATAATTAGCTCGAAACGTGATATTCGATGTTACCAAACGTTCTGCATCAACGCCAAGAAAGGATTCACATTCCAGCCTTCGCATTCGTTCGTTCTATCGATAATTGGCACGAATACGTGATATTCGATGTTCTCAAGCGTTCTCCATCGACGGTAGGTAAGGATTCACTTCCCTGCCCTCGGAATCGTTCTTTCTGTCTATAATTAGCACGAAAACGTGATATTCGATGTTCTCAAGCGTTCTGCATCGATGGTAGGTAAGGATTCACATCCCGGCGCTCGAAATCGTTCTTTCTATCGATAATTAGCTCGAAAACGTGATATTCGATGTTTCCAATCGTTCAGCATCGACGGCAAGTAATTATTCACTTCCCTGCCCTCGCAATCGTTCTTTCCATCGATAATTGGCACGAATACGTGATATTCGATGTTCTCAAGCGTTCTCCATTGACGGCAAGTAAGGATTCACATCCCGGCCCTCGAAATCGTTCTTTCTATCGATAATTAGCACGTAAACGTGATATTCGATGTTCTCAAGCGTTCTGCATCAACGCCAAGTAAGGATTCACATTCCAGTCTTCGCATTCGTTCTTTCTATCGATAATTGGCATGAATACGTGATATTCGATATTTTCAAGCGTTAGGCTTCGACGGTGTTACGTCCTAGTTAGGGCTCCATAATGATTGACAGGACGTTTCTCGAAGTTGGTTGGATACGTCGCATTTTTGATCGTGACTAGTCCCTAGGGGTAGTCAACCTGTATCGGGACGTTAAGAAGTGTGGTTGTGTATCGAGTGTGCGAGCCAGAGGTAGCGAGCGGATCTACCTTCTTCGTTGTAGGAGATGGCTAGCACACATCGTTGGCGGTAGATGCGCGTAAATGAACTAAAGAACACTGTGTCTAATGAACATGATAACAACTATATTCTATCATTTGGTAGTTACACTTTGTTACAAGATTTTAATTATAACTAACAACGCGATGTTACGCGGCTGCCTAAGCAGAACTGTTGGTGTGTACTCACTACGATTGGCGTCGACTGTAGATTGATGTTACTCGGCTGACTCTCGGGTCAGAACTGACTGTTTACTGACTACATACTGACCGTAGACTACTGACTGTACTGGAATACTGTCTACTTGAACTGAACTGTACATGAAGCACGCACCGCGTCCGGCGATAGACTGTTCATGGTCGACTGACCGAACTGGACTACTCTTTGTCTACTGACACTAGACTGACTGAAATGTATATGGAATACTCGTGGTCGACTGCTCGTGATGGACTGACTGAATTGAACTGCTCTTGACTACTGACACTTGACTGAGCACGTACCGCGTATTGCGGTAGACTAACTGGTTACTGACTACATACTGACCGTAGACTACAGACTGTACTGGAATATTGTCTACTTGAACTGAACTGTACATGGAGCACGCACTGCGTCCGGCGATAGACTGAATTGGACTGCTCTTGACTACTGACACTTGACTGCCTTTCTGCTGACTGCTCCGCTTATTTTATAGCAGTAATATGCTGATTGTGCAGTCTCGAAGAATGCTGACGCAGCTGGGAACGACCGTTGGTCAACTGTTCCCGTACGTGCCTTATCTTTGCAACGTGTGCATTTATGTCCGTGGGAGCGGATGCTGACGCAGCTGGGAACGCCGTTGGTCAACGGTTCCCGTACGTGCCTTATCTTTCGCAACGTGTGCATTCTTGAGTTGCAGTTATTATCGCTCTCGGAACGGATGCTGATGCGACAGTCTTATTGCACACGTGCAAGACAATGGAATCGTGACCATCTGACTCAGCACTCCTATGTTTAACTCTGAGTTGACGTCTATACCTCTGCGCATGCACTTCCGGCAGCGAGAGCTCAGTCTGTAGCGCGACTCTGAACGAGACGGTAGTGTTAGCGACATACATCAACGGTCGCGCTCCCTTTTTATCCTATATCACTCCGTTGTTCTTTGTGGTTACTCAAAAGTCTTTTCCCTCGATTTAAAGTAGTTTTAATTGAATAAATATACTTGTATTGAATCTTTTGAGCAATCTTACGGAACATTAGAACCGCAGTGCAGCATCAGTGATTTTGTGATTTCCGTGATTCCAGATGCCGAGTTCTGACATAGCCGCACGGCGTTTCTTTTGGTGAGTGACTTTTACTTATTTTAACGCGATACCATATAGACGAATCAGAATGTTCACAATTCAACAGCATTATTCCTATATTATATTGTGTTTCCTTATTGAGTCATAATCAAGGCACAGCTTGGAGTAAGTATAGAACATGCTGATTCGTTTGAGGTCTATAAATAGATATAGTTACGTTCCGGACAGTCCCGGGACGTGACACCTTCCCCCTTGGGAAGCAAATTTCTGTAAGAAATTTGCTGAGGGTTAGCTCGAATTGTTTTACGCGCTGATTGCGACGATGTTGTAGCGCTGATGTCCCTCGTTCGCATTTTATCATGTGGTGTGATGTCGTGTAGCGGCTACTTCCTTCGAGCGACGAAATCGTGAACTCCAGACTGCGCTGATGAGTTGGAATGGCTGATGAGTTGCCCATGTAAATACAGCATACTTGATTATGGTGCTCAAGCTTGGATGATCCCTCAATCGTCTTGAAACGTTCTCGAGGGTCAGTCTTGATGGCGAGACATATTCTTGATTTTTGGAGAGTTTTATTTCCTTGAACTCTCTCAATGTTACCGTCGATGTGGCAATTTTTTAACTTAATGGCGATATACGCTTTTGATTTTGGAGAGTTATATTACCTTGACCTCCCCCAATGTTACTGCTTTATGCAGTCATTTTTTTACTTGATGGCGATACCCGCCCTTGATTTTTGGAGAGTTTTACTTCTTCGACCTCCCCCAGTATTACCGTCGAAGCGGTAATTTTTTAACTTGACTCTTGACGCGTATCCCTCTTCTATTTCGGAATTCGCTGTATTATTTGATATGGCGTAGAGCATCTTTTTGGTATCGAGAGCCTCGAGTTTCTGGACCGTACACTAAATGTTCCCCGTTCGGCGCGTATATACGCGTAATTGATGCAGGCTCCGTAGTAGATTTAATAATTGAGATCCTAAGATCCCGTCCTTCTTGATCAGCAGCGAATCATCCACTACGCGAGAATGAACTTGATGGCCCGCAACCTTTATGACACTTTCCCTAGGGTGGTCAGGTTCGAAGCCGATTTGCCACGTATTTTCACATCTCGGTCGTTTATACTCGCCGTTCTGGTCAGGACTGTTTCTTGATTAGATTAATTTCAGATCCGGAGTACAGCAATAAAATAGTTGCTCTTTGCACATTTGGGGTCACTTTGAATGGTCCTTTAGTCTTGCGTTTAGTTTCTTGTTGAAGTTTTGAGATTGATGTTGGTAGATTATTTGCGTTTCCCCAACTTTCTTATTTCCGCAATTGGCTTTCATTGCAGCTCGAATGGACTCGTCCAACTTTATTCTGATAAAGACTTCGGCTCTTAGACGATTACAAATGCTTCTTGTGATCTTGGTTAATTTTTGATTGTATCATATACTGTACGTTTCCTTGATCCTGCCTTTCTTTTTCCATCGTAGCTAGTAGCAGGTTTTTTCTCACGGTTAGTTGTCCAGATTATCTTTGTTTTAACTTTTAACAGATGGTACTTGTGACCATTTTCGTTACACATCACAACATATCTGATCGCATTCTATCGCTGCCACCAAAAAATGTTATATCCTTCATTTTTGGCAATGAGTCTCGGACTTCTTTGATAACGTACGCCGGACTGCGTGAGTACGGAAACACAATGGTGTCTTCCGTCGTGTCGATCGTGGGTGAAGCGTCGACGATGAGGTCGTCCCCTTCCCCCTCAGATTCAGGAAACTCTTACAGCCAGTTCCCGGGTCGAAGCTGGACGTCTTCCACTGCTGGTTCTTCGAGTACCGTCGACTGTTGGGGTTTATGCGTGTCGATGATTCGGTCCAGTCTCCTCTTCCTCGAGTTCCAATTGTCGAATTTATCCTCCCACAGGGAGAGCTGTTGTAGCACTAGGTCTAGAGGCGTTGCAGTCGTCTCGTCCGCCATTTCGTGATACACCTCTTAACGTTTGCGACCGTATCCCACCGCTGTCACCAATTTTGTTACGTCCTAGTTAGGGCTCCATAATGATTGACAGGACGTTTCTCGAAGTTGGTTGAATACGTCGCATTTTTGATCGTGACTAGTCCCTAGGGGTAGTCAACCTGTATCGGGACGTTAAGAAGTATGGTTGTGTGTCGAGTGTGCGAGCCAGAGGTAGCGAGCGGATCTACCTTCTTCGTTGTAGGAGATGGCTAGCACACATTGTTGGCGGTAGATGCGCGTAAATGAACTAAAGAACACTGTGTCTAATGAACATGATAACAACTATATTCTATCACTTGGTAGTTACACTTTGTTACAAGATTTTAATTATAACTAACAACGCGATGTTACGCGGCTGCCTAAGCAGAACTGTTGGTGTGTACTCACTACGATTGGCGTCGACTGTAGATTGATGTTACTCGGCTGACTCTCGGGTCAGAACTGACTGTTTACTGACTACATACTGACCGTAGACTACTGACTGTACTGGAATACTGTCTACTTGAACTGAACTGTACATGAAGCACGCACCGCGTCCGGCGATAGACTGTTCATGGTCGACTGACCGAACTGGACTACTCTTTGTCTACTGACACTAGACTGACTGAAATGTATATGGAATACTCGTGGTCGACTGCTCGTGATGGACTGACTGAATTGGACTGCTCTTGACTACTGACACTTGACTGAGCACGTACCGCGTATTGCGGTAGACTAACTGGTTACTGACTACATACTGACCGTAGACTACAGACTGTACTGGAATATTGTCTACTTGAACTGAACTGTACATGGAGCACGCACTGCGTCCGGCGATAGACTGAATTGGACTGCTCTTGACTACTGACACTTGACTGCCTTTCTGCTGACTGCTCCGCTTATTTTATAGCAGTAATATGCTGATTGTGCAGTCTCGAAGAATGCTGACGCAGCTGGGAACGACCGTTGGTCAACTGTTCCCGTACGTGCCTTATCTTTGCAACGTGTGCATTTATTTCCGTGGGAGCGGATGCTGACGCAGCTGGGAACGACCGTTGGTCAACTGTTCCCGTACGTGTCTTATCTTTGCAACGTGTGCATTTATGTCCGTGGGAGCGGATGCTGACGCAGCTGGGAACGCCGTTGGTCAACGGTTCCCGTACGTGCCTTATCTTTCGCAACGTGTGCATTCTTGAGTTGCAGTTATTATCGCTCTCGGAACGGATGCTGATGCGACAGTCTTATTGCACACGTGCAAGACAATGGAATCGTGACCATCTGACTCAGCACTCCTATGTTTAACTCTGAGTTGACGTCTATACCTCTGCGCATGCACTTCCGGCAGCGAGAGCTCAGTCTGTAGCGCGACTCTGAACGAGACGGTAGTGTTAGCGACATACATCAACGGTCGCGCTCCCTTTTTATCCTATATCACTCCGTTGTTCTTTGTGGTTACTCAAAAGTCTTTTCCCTCGATTTAAGTAGTTTTAATTGAATAAATATACTTGTATTGAATCTTTTGAGCAATCTTACGGAACATTAGAACCGCAGTGCAGCATCAGTGATTTTGTGATTTCCGTGATTCCAGATGCCGAGTTCTGACATAGCCGCACGGCGTTTCTTTTGGTGAGTGACTTTTACTTATTTTAACGCGATACCATATAGACGAATCAGAATGTTCACAATTCAACAGCATTATTCCTATATTATATTGTGTTTCCTTATTGAGTCATAATCAAGGCACAGCTTGGAGTAAGTATAGAACATGCTGATTCGTTTGAGGTCTATAAATAGATATAGTTACGTTCCGGACAGTCCCGGGACGTGACAACGGCAAGTAATTATTCACTTCCCTGCCCTCGCAATAGTTCTTTCTATCGATAGTTTTCACGAATACGTGATATTCGAAGTTCTCAAGCGTTCTCCATCAACGGTAGGTAAGGATTCACTTCCCTGCCCTCGTAATCGTTATTTCTATCGATAATTGGCACGAATACGTGATATTCGACGTTTCCAATCGTTCTGCATTAACGCCAAGAAAGGATTCACGTTCCAGCCTTCGCATTCGTTCTTTCTATCGATAATGGGCACGAATACGTGATATTCCATATTTCCAAGCGTTAGGCATCGACGGCAAGTAATTATTCACTTCCCTGCCCTCGCAATCGTTCTTTCCATCGATAATAGGCACGTATACGTGATATTCGATGTTCTCAAGCGTTCTCCATCGACGGTAGGTAAGGATTCACTTCCCTGCCCTCGTTATCGTTCTTTCTATCGATAATTAGCTCGAAAACGTGATATTCGATGTTACCAAACGTTCTGCATCAACGCCAAGAAAGGATTCACATTCCAGTCTTCGCATTCGTTCGTTCTATCGATAATTGGCACGAATACGTGTTATTCGATGTTCTCAAGCGTTCTCCATCGACGGTAGGTAAGGATTCACTTCCCTGCCCTCGGAATCGTTCTTTCTGTCTATAATTAGCACGAAAACGTGATATTCGATGTTCTCAAGCGTTCTGCATCGATGGTAGGTAAGGATTCACATCCCGGCGCTCGAAATCGTTCTTTCTATCGATAATTAGCTCGAAAACGTGATATTCGATGTTTCCAATCGTTCTGCATCGACGGCAAGTAATTATTCACTTCCCTGCCCTCGCAATCGTTCTTTCCATCGATAATTGGCACGAATACGTGATATTCGATGTTCTCAAGCGTTCTCCATTGACGGCAAGTAAGGATTCACATCCCGGCCCTCGAAATCGTTCTTTCTATCGATAATTAGCACGTAAACGTGATATTCGATGTTCTCAAGCGTTCTGCATCAACGCCAAGTAAGGATTCACATTCCAGTCTTCGCATTCGTTCTTTCTATCGATAATTGGCACGAATACGTGATATTCGATATTTTCAAGCGTTAGGCATCGACGGCAAGTAATTATTCACTTCCCTGCCCTCGCAATAGTTCTTTCTATCGATAGTTTGCACGAATACGTGATATTCGATGTTCTCAAGCGTTCTTCATCGACGGTAGGTAAGGATTCACTTCCCTGCCCTCGGAATCGTTCTTTCTATCGATAATTAGCACGAAAACGTGATATTCTATGTTACCAATCGTTCTGCATCAACGCCAAGTAAGGATTCACATTCCAGTCTTCGCATTCGTTCTTTCTATCGATAATTGGCACGAATACGTGGTATTCGATATTTCCAAGCGTTAGGCATCGACGGCAAGTAATTATTCACTTCCCTGCCCTCGCAATAGCTCTTTCTATCGATAGTTTGCACGAATACGTGATATTCGATGTTCTCAAGCGTTCTCCATCAACGGTAGGTAAGGATTCATTTCCCTGCCCTCGTAATCGTTATTTCTATCGATAATTGGCACGAATACGTGATATTCGATGTTTCCAATCGTTCTGCATTAACGCCAAGAAAGGATTCACATTCCAGCCTTCGCATTCGTTCTTTCTATCGATAATGGGCACGAATACGTGATATTCCATATTTCCAAGCGTTAGGCATCGACGGCAAGTAATTATTCACTTCCCTGCCCTCGCAATCGTTATTTCCATCGATAATTAGCACGTATACATGATATTCGATGTTCTCAAGCGTTCTCCATCGACGGTAGGTAAGGATTCACTTCCCTGCCCTCGTTATCGTTCTTTCTATCGATAATTAGCTCGAAAACGTGATATTCGATGTTACCAATCGTTCTGCATCAACGCCAAGAAAGGATTCACATTCCAGCCTTCGCATTCGTTCGTTCTAACGATAATTGGCACGAATACGTGATATTCGATGTTCTCAAGCGTTCTCCATCGACGGTAGGTAAGGATTCACTTCCCTGCCCTCGGAATCGTTCTTTCTATCTATAATTAGCACGAAAACGTGATATTCCATGTTCTCAAGCGTTCTGCATCGACGGTAGGTAAGGATTCACATCCCGGCCCTCGAAATCGTTCTTTCTATCGATAATTAGCTCGAAAACATGATATTCGATGTTTCCAATCGTTCTGCATCGACGGCAATAATTATTCACTTCCCTGCCCTCGCAATCGTACTTTCCATCGATAATTGGCACGTATACGTGATATTCGATGTTCTCAATCGTTCTGCATTAACGCCAAGAAAGGATTCACGTTCCAGCCTTCGCATTCGTTCTTTCTATCGATAATTGGCACGAATACGTGATATTCGATATTTTCAAGCGTTAGGCATCGACGGCAAGTAATTATTCACTTCCCTGCCCGCGCAATAGTTCTTTCTATCGATAGTGTTACGTCCTAGGTAGGGCTCCATAATGATTGACAGGACGTTTCTCGAAGTTGGTAGGATACGTACGCATTTTTGATCGTGACTGGTCCCTAGGGGTAGTCAACCTGTATCGGGACGTTAAGAAGTGTGGTTGTGCGTCGAGTGTGCAAGCCAGTGGTAGCGAGCGGATCTACCTCCTTCGTTGTAGGATATGGCTAGCACACATTGTTGGCGGTGGATGCGCGTAAATGAACTGAAGAACACTGTGTCTAATGATCATGATAACAACTATATTCTATCACTTGGTAGTTACACTGGTTTACAAGATTATAATTATAACTAACAACGCGATGTTACGCTGCTGCCTAAGCAGAACTGTTGGTGTGTACTCACTACAATTGACGTCGACTGTAGATTGATGTTACTCGGCTGACTCTCGGGTCAGAACTGACTGAATTGGACTGCTCTTGACTACTGACACTTTACTGCTTTCACTTGACTGAGCACGTACCGCGTCGTGCGGTAGGCTGACTATTTACTGACTACATACTGACTATAGACTGTTCACTGAGCACGCACCGTGGTGGACTGACGACACTTGACTGCTGACACTTGACTGCTGACACTTGACTGCCGACTGCTGACTGCTCCGCTTATTTTATAGCAGTAATATGCTGATTGTGCAGTCTCGAAGAATGCTGACGCAGCTGGGAACGACCGTTGGTCAACTGCTCCCGTACGTGCCTTATCTTTGCAACGTGTGCATTTATGTCCGTGGGAGCGGATGCTGACGCAGCTGGGAACGCCGTTGGTCAACGGTTTCCGTACGTGCCTTATCTTTGCAACGTGTGCATTTATGTCCGTGGGACCGGATGCTGACGCAGCTGGGAACGCCGTTGGTCAACGGTTCCCGTACGTGCCTTATCTTTCGCAACGTGTGCATTCTTGGGTTGCAGTTATTATCGCTCTCGGACCGGATGCTGATGCGACAGTCTTTTTGCACACGTGCAAGACAATGGAATCGTGATTATCTGACTCAGCACTCTTATGTTTAACGCTGAGTTGGCGTCTATACCTCAGCGCATGCACTTCCAGCAGCGGGAGCTCAGTCTGTTGCGCGACTCTGATGGAGACGGTAGTGTTACGACATACATCAACGGTCGCGCTCCCTTTTTATCCTATGTCACTTAGTGGTTCATTATTATTACTCAAAAGCCTTTTTCCTTTGATTGAAAGTAGTTTTAATTGAATAAATAGATTTGTATTGCATCTTTTGAGCAATCATACCGAACATTAGAACCGCAGTGCAGCATAAGTGATTTTGTGATTTCTGTGATTCAAGATGCCGAGTTCTGATATAGCTGCACAGCGTTTCTTTGGGTGAGTGACTTTTACTTATTTTAAGCGATACCATATTTGACGAATCAGTATGTTCACAATTCAACGGCATTTTAACTGAATTATATTGTATTTCTTAATTGAGTCTTAGTCATGGCAAAACTTGGAGTACATATAGAACGTGCTGATTCGTTTGAGGTCTATAAATAGAAATAGTTACGTTCCGGGCAGTCCCGGGACGTGACACCTTCCCCCTTGGGAAGCAAATTTCTGTAAGAAATTTGCTGAGTGTTAGCTCGAATAGTTTTACGCGTTGATTTCGACGATGTTGTAGCAGGTGATGTCCCTCGGGCGCATTTTATCATGTGGTGTGATGTCGTGTAGCGGCTACTTCCTTCGAGCGACGAAATCGTGAACTCCAGACTGCGCTGATGAGTTGGAATCCATATGCGTAAATTGTATGGATTTGGTACTCGTGAATAAATGTTTTGACTGCTGCCTTTCAATCCAGTATATTTTCTTGATGGCCATCTTCGCCCTTGTATTTTTGATAGTTTATTTCTTCGTACTTCTCTAATGTTACCGTTGATGCAGTAACCTTTTAACTTGATGGCAATATCTGTCCTTGATTTTTGAGAGTTTCATTAGTTTTACCTCCTCCAATGTTAACGTTGATGTAGTAACATTTTAACTTAATGGCGAGACCCGCCCTTGATTTTGGAGAGTATTATTACTTTGAACTTTTTCAATGTTACCGACGATGGTGGTAATTTTTTAACTTGATGGCGATACCCGCCCTTGATTTTGGAGAGTTTCATTACTTTGACCTCCCCCAATGTTACAGCTTTATGCAGTCATTTTTTTACTTGATGGCGATACCCGCCCTTGATTTTTGGAGAGTTTTATTTCTTCTATCTCCCACAATGTTACCGCTTGATGCAGTAATTTGTTAACTTGATGGCGATATACGCTCTTGATTTTGGAGAGTTTTATTACTTTGACCTCCCCCAATGTTACTGTCGATGCAGTCATTTTTTTTTTTAAATTTTTACCTTGATTCTTGTCGCGCATCCCTCTTCTATTTCCGAATTCGCTGTATTACTTAATATGGCGTAGAGCATCTTTTGGGTATCGAGAGCCTCGAGTTTCTGGACCGTACACAAAATGTTCCCCTTTCGGCGCGTATATACGCGATACTCCGTGATTGATTTAATAATTGAGATCCTAAGATCCCGTCCTCCTTGATCAGCGGCGAATCGTCCACGACGCGAGAATGAACTTGATGGCCCGCAACCTTTATTGACACTTTCCCTAGGGTGGTCAGGTTCGAAGCCGATTTGCCACGTATTTTCACATCTCGGTCGTTTATACTCGCCGTTCTGGTCAGGGTTGTTTCTTGATGCAATTAGATTCAGATCCGGAGTACAGCAATAATCACGTTGTTCATTGCACATTTGGGGACACTTTGAATGGTCCAGGGACCTTGCGTTTAGTTCCCTGTTGAAACCTTTAGGTGGATGTTGGTAGATTCTTTGCCTTTCCCCAACTTTCTTATTTCCGCAATTGGCTTTCATTGCAGCTCGAATGGATTCGTCCAGCTTGACTCTAATAAAGACTTCAGCTCATAGGCCATTCACAAATGCTTCTTGTGATCTTGGTCAATTTCGAATTGTATCGTAAACTGTGCGCTCCCTTGATCCTGCCTTTCGTTTTTCATCGTAACTAGTAGCAGGTTTTCTATCAATGTATGTAGTTGAGATTATCTTTGTTCATACTTTAAGCAGATGGTACTTCTGACCATTTTCCTTACACTTCTCAACGTATGCGATCGCATAACATCGCTGCCACCAAAAATGTTATATCCTCGTTTTTGGCAACGAGTCTCGGAATTCCCTGATAACTTACGAAGAAATGCATGTGTACGAAACACATTGGTGTCTTCCGTCGTGTCGATCGTGGGTGAAGCATCGACGATTAGGTCGTCCCCTTCCCCCTCAGATTCAGGAAATTCTTACAGCCAGTCCCCGGGTCGAAGCTCGACGTCTTCCTCTACTGGTTCTTCGAGTACCGTCAACTGTTGCGATTTGTGCGTGTCGATGACTCGGTCCAGTCTCCTATTCATCGAGTTCAAATTTTCGAATGTATCCTCCCACAGGTAGAACTGTTGTAGCACTAGTTCTAGTGGCGTTGCAGTCGTCTCGTCCGCCATTCCGTGATACACCTCTTAACGTTTGTGACCGTATCCCACCGCTGTTACCAAAAATGTTACGTCCTAGGTAGGGCTCCATAATGATTGACAGGACGTTTCACGAAGTTGGTTGGATACGTTCGCATTTTTGATCGTGACTGGTCCCTAGGGGTAGTCAACCTGTATCGGGACGTTAAGAAGTGTGGTTGTGCGTCGAGTGTGCAAGCCAGTGGTAGCGAGCGGATCTACCTCCTTCGTTGTAGGATATGGCTAGCACACATTGTTGGCGGTGGATGCGCGTAAATGAACTGAAGAACACTGTGTCTAATGATCATGATAACAACTATATTCTATCACTTGGTAGTTACACTGGTTTACAAGATTATAATTATAACTAACAACGCGATGTTACGCTGCTGCCTAAGCAGAACTGTTGGTGTGTACTCACTACAATTGACGTCGACTGTAGATTGATGTTACTCGGCTGACTCTCGGGTCAGAACTGACTGAATTGGACTGCTCTTGACTACTGACACTTTACTGCTTTCACTTGACTGAGCACGTACCGCGTCGTGCGGTAGGCTGACTATTTACTGACTACATACTGACTATAGACTGTTCACTGAGCACGCACCGTGGTGGACTGACGACACTTGACTGCTGACACTTGACTGCTGACACTTGACTGCCGACTGCTGACTCCTCCGCTTATTTTATAGCAGTAATATGCTGATTGTGCAGTCTCGAAGAATGCTGACGCAGCTGGGAACGACCGTTGGTCAACGGTTTCCGTACGTGCCTTATCTTTGCAACGTGTGCATTTATGTCCGTGGGACCGGATGCTGACGCAGCTGGGAACGCCGTTGGTCAACGGTTCCCGTACGTGCCTTATCTTTCGCAACGTGTGCATTCTTGGGTTGCAGTTATTATCGCTCTCGGACCGGATGCTGATGCGACAGTCTTTTTGCACACGTGCAAGACAATGGAATCGTGATTATCTGACTCAGCACTCTTATGTTTAACGCTGAGTTGGCGTCTATACCTCAGCGCATGCACTTCCAGCAGCGGGAGCTCAGTCTGTTGCGCGACTCTGATGGAGACGGTAGTGTTACGACATACATCAACGGTCGCGCTCCCTTTTTATCCTATATCACTCCGTGGTTCTTTGTGGTTACTCAAAAGTCTTTTCCCTTGAGTCTAAAGTAGTTCTAATTGAATAAATATATTTGTATTGTATCTTTTGAGCATCCATACGGAACATTAGAACCGCAGTGCAGCATAAGTGATTTTGTGATTTCTGTGATTCAAGATGCCGAGTTCTGATATAGCTGCACAGCGTTTCTTTGGGTGAGTGACTTTTACTTATTTTAAGTGATACCATGTAGACGAATCAGTATGTTCACAATTCAACGGCATTTTAACTGAATTATATTGTATTTCTTAATTGAGTCTTAGTCATGGCAAAACTTGGAGTACATATAGAACGTGCTGATTCGTTTGAGGTCTATAAATAGAAATAGTTACGTTCCGGGCAGTCCCGGGACGTGACAATAGTTTGCACGAATACGTGATATTCGAAGTTCTCAAGCGTTCTCCATCAACGGTAGGTAAGGATTCACTTCCCTGCCCTCGGAATCGTTCTTTCTGTCTATAATTAGCACGAAAACGTGATATTCGATGTTCTCAAGCGTTCTGCATCAACGTCAAGTAAGGATTCACATTCCAGTCTTCGCATTCGTTCTTTCTATCGATAATTGGCATGAATACGTGATATTCGATATTTTCAAGCGTTAGGCATCGACGGCAAGTAATTATTCACTTCCCTGCCCTCGCAATAGTTCTTTCTATCGATAGTTTGCACGAATACGTGATATTCGATGTTCTCAAGCGTTCTCCATCGGCGGTAGGTAAGGATTCACTTCCCTGCCCTCGGAATCGTTCTTTCTATCGATAATTAGCACGAAAACGTGTAATTCGATGTTCTCAAGCGTTCTGCATCAACGTCAAGTAAGGATTCACATTCCAGTCTTCGCATTCGTTCTTTCTATCGATAATTGGCATGAATACGTGATATTCGATATTTTCAAGCGTTAGGCATCGACGGCAAGTAATTATTCACTTCCCTGCCCTCGCAATAGTTCTTTCTATCGATAGTTTGCACGAATACGTGATATTCGATGTTCTCAAGCGTTCTCCATTGACGGCAAGTAAGGATTCACATCCCGGCCCTCGAAATCGTTCTTTCTATCGATAATTAGCACGTAAACGTGTAATTCGATGTTCTCAAGCGTTCTGCATCAACGTCAAGTAAGGATTCACATTCCAGTCTTCGCATTCGTTCTTTCTATCGATAATTGGCATGAATACGTGATATTCGATATTTTCAAGCGTTAGGCATCGACGGCAAGTAATTATTCACTTCCCTGCCCTCGCAATAGTTCTTTCTATCGATAGTTTGCACGAATACGTGATATTCGATGTTCTCAAGCGTTCTCCATCGGCGGTAGGTAAGGATTCACTTCCCTGCCCTCGGAATCGTTCTTTCTATCGATAATTAGCACGAAAACGTGATATTCTATGTTTCCAATCGTTCTGCATCAACGCCAAGAAAGGATTCACATTCCAGCCTTCGCATTCGTTCTTTCTATCGATAATGGGCACGAATACGTGATATTCCATATTTCCAAGCGTTAGGCATCGACGGCAAGTAATTATTCACTTCCCTGCCCTCGCAATAGTTCTTTCTATCGATAGTTTGCACGAATACGTGATATTCGAAGTTCTCAAGCGTTCTCCATCAACGGTAGGTAAGGATTCACTTCCCTGCCCTCGTAATCGTTATTTCTATCGATAATTGGCACGAATACGTGATATTCGACGTTTCCAATCGTTCTGCATTAACGCCAAGAAAGGATTCACGTTCCAGCCTTCGCATTCGTTCTTTCTATCGATAATGGGCACGAATACGTGATATTCCATATTTCCAAGCGTTAGGCATCGACGGCAAGTAATTATTCACTTCCCTGCCCTCGCAATCGTTCTTTCCATCGATAATTGGCACGTATACGTGATATTCGTTGTTCTCAAGCGTTCTCCATCGACGGTAGGTAAGGATTCACTTCCCTGCCCTCCTTATCGTTCTTTCTATCGATAATTAGCTCGAAAACGTGATATTCGATGTTACCAATCGTTCTGCATCAACGCCAAGAAAGGATTCACATACCAGCCTTCGCATTCGTTCGTTCTATCGATAATTGGCACGATTACGTGATATTCGATGTTCTCAAGCGTTCTCTATCGACGGTAGGTAAGGATTCACTTCCCTGCCCTCGGAATCGTTCTTTCTATCTATAATTAGCACGAAAACGTGATATTCGATGTTCTCAAGCGTTCTGCATCGACGGTAGGTAAGGATTCACATCCCGGCCCTCGAAATCGTTCTTTCTATCGATAATTAGCTCGAAAACGTGATATTCGATGTTTCCAATCGTTCTGCATCGACGGCAAGTAATTATTCACTTCCCTGCCCTCGCAATCGTTCTTTCCATCGATAATTGGCACGTATACGTGATATTCGATGTTCTCAAGCGTTCTCCATCGACGGTAGGTAAGGATTCACTTCCCTGCCCTCGTTATCGTTCTTTCTATCGATAATTAGCTCGAAAACGTGATATTCGATGTTACCAAACGTTCTGCATCAACGCCAAGAAAGGATTCACATTCCAGCCTTCGCATTCGTTCGTTCTATCGATAATTGGCACGAATACGTGTTATTCGATGTTCTCAAGCGTTCTCCATCGACGGTAGGTAAGGATTCACTTCCCTGCCCTCGGAATCGTTCTTTCTGTCTATAATTAGCACGAAAACGTGATATTCGATGTTCTCAAGCGTTCTGCATCGATGGTAGGTAAGGATTCACATCCCGGCGCTCGAAATCGTTCTTTCTATCGATAATTAGCTCGAAAACGTGATATTCGATGTTTCCAATCGTTCTGCATCGACGGCAAGTAATTATTCACTTCCCTGCCCTCGCAATCGTTCTTTCCATCGATAATTGGCACGAATACGTGATATTCGATGTTGTCAAGCGTTCTCCATTGACGGCAAGTAAGGATTCACATCCCGGCCCTCGAAATCGTTCTTTCTATCGATAATTAGCACGTAAACGTGATATTCGATGTTCTCAAGCGTTCTGCATCAACGTCAAGTAAGGATTCACATTCCAGTCTTCGCATTCGTTCTTTCTATCGATAATTGGCACGAATAAGTGATATTCGATGTTTTCAAGCGTTAGGCATCGACGGCAAGTAATTATTCACTTCCCTGCCCTCGCAATAGTTCTTTCTATCGATAGTTTGCACGAATACGTGATATTCGATGTTCTCAAGCGATCTCCATCGACGGTAGGTAAGGATTCACTTCCCTGCCCTCGGAATCGTTCTTTCTATCGATAATTAGCACGAAAACGTGATATTCTATGTTACCAATCGTTCTGCATCAACGCCAAGTAAGGATTCACATTCCAGTCTTCGCATTCGTTCTTTCTATCGATAATGGGCACGAATACGTGATATTCCATATTTCCAAGCGTTAGGCATCGACGGCAAGTAATTATTCACTTCCCTGCCCTCGCAATAGTTCTTTCTATCGACTGTTCACTGAGCACGCACCGTGGTGGACTGACGACACTTGACTGCTGACACTTGACTGCTGACACTTGACTGCCGACTGCTGACTGCTCCGCTTATTTTATAGCAGTAATATGCTGATTGTGCAGTCTCGAAGAATGCTGACGCAGCTGGGAACGACCGTTGGTCAACTGCTCCCGTACGTGCCTTATCTTTGCAACGTGTGCATTTATGTCCGTGGGAGCGGATGCTGACGCAGCTGGGAACGCCGTTGGTCAACGGTTTCCGTACGTGCCTTATCTTTGCAACGTGTGCATTTATGTCCGTGGGACCGGATGCTGACGCAGCTGGGAACGCCGTTGGTCAACGGTTCCCGTACGTGCCTTATCTTTCGCAACGTGTGCATTCTTGGGTTGCAGTTATTATCGCTCTCGGACCGGATGCTGATGCGACAGTCTTTTTGCACACGTGCAAGACAATGGAATCGTGATTATCTGACTCAGCACTCTTATGTTTAACGCTGAGTTGGCGTCTATACCTCAGCGCATGCACTTCCAGCAGCGGGAGCTCAGTCTGTTGCGCGACTCTGATGGAGACGGTAGTGTTACGACATACATCAACGGTCGCGCTCCCTTTTTATCCTATATCACTCCGTGGTTCTTTGTGGTTACTCAAAAGTCTTTTCCCTTGAGTCTAAAGTAGTTCTAATTGAATAAATATATTTGTATTGTATCTTTTGAGCATCCATACGGAACATTAGAACCGCAGTGCAGCATAAGTGATTTTGTGATTTCTGTGATTCAAGATGCCGAGTTCTGATATAGCTGCACAGCGTTTCTTTGGGTGAGTGACTTTTACTTATTTTAAGTGATACCATGTAGACGAATCAGTATGTTCACAATTCAACGGCATTTTAACTGAATTATATTGTATTTCTTAATTGAGTCTTAGTCATGGCAAAACTTGGAGTACATATAGAACGTGCTGATTCGTTTGAGGTCTATAAATAGAAATAGTTACGTTCCGGGCAGTCCCGGGACGTGACAATAGTTTGCACGAATACGTGATATTCGAAGTTCTCAAGCGTTCTCCATCAACGGTAGGTAAGGATTCACTTCCCTGCCCTCGGAATCGTTCTTTCTGTCTATAATTAGCACGAAAACGTGATATTCGATGTTCTCAAGCGTTCTGCATCAACGTCAAGTAAGGATTCACATTCCAGTCTTCGCATTCGTTCTTTCTATCGATAATTGGCATGAATACGTGATATTCGATGTTTCCAATCGTTCAGCATCGACGGCAAGTAATTATTCACTTCCCTGCCCTCGCAATCGTTCTTTCCATCGATAATTGGCACGAATACGTGATATTCGATGTTCTCAAGCGTTCTCCATTGACGGCAAGTAAGGATTCACATCCCGGCCCTCGAAATCGTTCTTTCTATCGATAATTAGCACGTAAACGTGATATTCGATGTTCTCAAGCGTTCTGCATCAACGTCAAGTAAGGATTCACATTCCAGTCTTCGCATTCGTTCTTTCTATCGATAATTGGCATGAATACGTGATATTCGATATTTTCAAGCGTTAGGCATCGACGGCAAGTAATTATTCACTTCCCTGCCCTCGCAATAGTTCTTTCTATCGATAGTTTGCACGAATACGTGATATTCGATGTTCTCAAGCGTTCTCCATCGGCGGTAGGTAAGGATTCACTTCCCTGCCCTCGGAATCGTTCTTTCTATCGATAATTAGCACGAAAACGTGATATTCTATGTTTCCAATCGTTCTGCATCAACGCCAAGAAAGGATTCACATTCCAGCCTTCGCATTCGTTCTTTCTATCGATAATGGGCACGAATACGTGATATTCCATATTTCCAAGCGTTAGGCATCGACGGCAAGTAATTATTCACTTCCCTGCCCTCGCAATCGTTCTTTCCATCGATAATTGGCACGTATACGTGATATTCGTTGTTCTCAAGCGTTCTCCATCGACGGTAGGTAAGGATTCACTTCCCTGCCCTCGTAATCGTTATTTCTATCGATAATTGGCACGAATACGTGATATTCGACGTTTCCAATCGTTCTGCATTAACGCCAAGAAAGGATTCACGTTCCAGCCTTCGCATTCGTTCTTTCTATCGATAATGGGCACGAATACGTGATATTCCATATTTCCAAGCGTTAGGCATCGACGGCAAGTAATTATTCACTTCCCTGCCCTCGCAATCGTTCTTTCCATCGATAATTGGCACGTATACGTGATATTCGTTGTTCTCAAGCGTTCTCCATCGACGGTAGGTAAGGATTCACTTCCCTGCCCTCCTTATCGTTCTTTCTATCGATAATTAGCTCGAAAACGTGATATTCGATGTTACCAATCGTTCTGCATCAACGCCAAGAAAGGATTCACATTCCAGCCTTCGCATTCGTTCGTTCTATCGATAATTGGCACGATTACGTGATATTCGATGTTCTCAAGCGTTCTCTATCGACGGTAGGTAAGGATTCACTTCCCTGCCCTCGGAATCGTTCTTTCTATCTATAATTAGCACGAAAACGTGATATTCGATGTTCTCAAGCGTTCTGCATCGACGGTAGGTAAGGATTCACATCCCGGCCCTCGAAATCGTTCTTTCTATCGATAATTAGCTCGAAAACGTGATATTCGATGTTTCCAATCGTTCTGCATCGACGGCAAGTAATTATTCACTTCCCTGCCCTCGCAATCGTTCTTTCCATCGATAATTGGCACGTATACGTGATATTCGATGTTCTCAAGCGTTCTCCATCGACGGTAGGTAAGGATTCACTTCCCTGCCCTCGTTATCGTTCTTTCTATCGATAATTAGCTCGAAAACGTGATATTCGATGTTACCAAACGTTCTGCATCAACGCCAAGAAAGGATTCACATTCCAGCCTTCGCATTCGTTCGTTCTATCGATAATTGGCACGAATACGTGTTATTCGATGTTCTCAAGCGTTCTCCATCGACGGTAGGTAAGGATTCACTTCCCTGCCCTCGGAATCGTTCTTTCTGTCTATAATTAGCACGAAAACGTGATATTCGATGTTCTCAAGCGTTCTGCATCGATGGTAGGTAAGGATTCACATCCCGGCGCTCGAAATCGTTCTTTCTATCGATAATTAGCTCGAAAACGTGATATTCGATGTTTCCAATCGTTCTGCATCGACGGCAAGTAATTATTCACTTCCCTGCCCTCGCAATCGTTCTTTCCATCGATAATTGGCACGAATACGTGATATTCGATGTTGTCAAGCGTTCTCCATTGACGGCAAGTAAGGATTCACATCCCGGCCCTCGAAATCGTTCTTTCTATCGATAATTAGCACGTAAACGTGATATTCGATGTTCTCAAGCGTTCTGCATCAACGTCAAGTAAGGATTCACATTCCAGTCTTCGCATTCGTTCTTTCTATCGATAATTGGCACGAATAAGTGATATTCGATGTTACCAATCGTTCTGCATGAACGCTAAGTAAGGATTCACATTCCAGTCTTCGCATTCGTTCTTTCTATCGATAATGGGCACGAATACGTGATATTCCATATTTCCAAGCGTTAGGCATCGACGGCAAGTAATTATTCACTTCCCTGCCCTCGCAATAGTTCTTTCTATCGATAGTTTGCACGAATACGTGATATTCGATGTTCTCAAGCGTTCTCCATCAACGGTAGGTAAGGATTCACTTCCCTGCCCTCGTAATCGTTATTTCTAACGATAATTGGCACGAATACGTGATATTCGATGTTCTCAAGCGTTCTCCATCGACGGTAGGTAAGGATTCACTTCCCTGCCCTCGGAATCGTTCTTTCTATCTATAATTAGCACGAAAACGTGATATTCGATGTTCTCAAGCGTTCTGCATCGACGGTAGGTAAGGATTCACATCCCGGCCCTCGAAATCGTTCTTTCTATCGATAATTAGCTCGAAAACATGTGTCACGTCCCGGGACTGCCCGGAACGTAACTATTTCTATTTATAGACCTCAAACGAATCAGCACGTTCTATATGTACTCCAAGTTTTGCCATGACTATGACTCAATTAAGAACTACAATAAAATTCAGTTAAAATGCCGTTGAATTGTGAACATACTGATTCGTCTACATGGTATCACTTTAAATAAGTAAAAGTCACTCACCCAAAGAAACGCCGTGCGGCTATCTCAGAACTCGGAATCTGGAACCACAGAAATAACAAAATCACTTATGCTGCACTGCGGTTCTAATGTTCCATATGATTGCTCAAAAGATACAATAAAATATATTTATTCAATTAGAACTACTTTAGAATCAAGGGAAAAGACTTTTGAGTAACCACAAAGAACCACGGAGTGATATAGGATAAAAAGGGAGCGCGACCGTTGATGTATGTCTTAACACTACCGTCTCGTTCAGAGTCGCGCAACAGACTGAGCTCTCGCTGCTGGAAATGCATGCGCAGAGGTATAGACGCCAACTCAGCGTTAAAAATAAGAGTGCTGAGTCAGATAATCACGATTCCATTGTCTTGCACGTGTGCAATAAGACTGTCGCATCAGCATCCGTTCCGATAGCGATAATAACTGCAACTCAAGAATGCACACGTTGCGAAAGATAAGGCACGAACGGGAACCGTTGACCAACGGCGTTCCCAGCTGCGTCAGCATCCGCTCCCGCGGACATAAAATGCACACGTTGCAAAGATAAGGCACGTACGGGAACAGTTGACCAACGGCGTTCCCAGCTGCGTCAGCATTCGTTACTGCACAAAAAGATTGTCGCATCCGCATCCGTTCCGATTGCGATAACAACTGCCACTCAGGAATGCACACGTTGCGAAAGATAAGGCACGTACGGGAACCGTTGCCAACGGTCGTTCCCAGCTGCGTCAGCATTCTTCGAGACTGCACAATCAGCATATTACTGCTATAAAATAAGCGGAGCAGTCAGCAGAAAGTCAGTAAAGTGTCAGTAGTCAAGAGCAGTCCAATTCAGTCAGTTCTGACCCGAGAGTCAGCCGAGTAACATCAATCTACAGTCGACGTCAATCGTAGTGAGTACACACCAACCGTTCTGCTTAGGCAGCCGCGTAACATCGCGTTGTTAGTTATAATTATAATCTTGTAAACCAGTGTAACTACCAAGTGATAGAATATAGTTGTTATCATGATCATTAGACACAGTGTTCTCCAATTCATTTACGAGTGTACCTAAAAACCGACATAGAGCTTCAACCGCGTGATCTGTAGATTTATGCTCTGAATTCTACTACGGACCATATCGAGAAGACGATCTGCGCATGGTTTTCGTAGGTATCGCTGGTGTATTCTCTTTGAGAAGACGATCTGCTCGAGTTTTACACACAGCTTTCCTGCACAGTAATATTCAGTTGTCGCTATTGTTAACCAGAAACCATATCCGAATTGATTAAGCTCGATGGCCGGAACTCGTCGCGCCGGTCGTAAAGAAAAAACACGCCGTTTGGTGCGCGCATATTATAATTTCCGGTCCGCGAAACAACATCCCTGGAGAATGGACACAAATCGCCCTGACAGCCACAACAGAGGAGAACTCAGAACGAGTTCGCATCCCACCTGGAACCTCTTCACCATCGAACTACCCTCGGAGTGTCTACGCGTGGATGGCCTTCCACCTCACGATCCTCGTTACGGACCATATGACGAACGTAACAAGGTACAGCAATAATAACAACGACTACGCGTATACGGTAACGCATACGCAATATACAAGCAATATATCCTAACGTTCCCGATGCTGGTTGACTTAACCCTACCCTGGGAATAGTCACGATCAAAAATGCGAACGTGTCCTACTACTACAAACGATATCTACACAAGTATAAAATCCTATAGTAGCGTCTCGATTGGTTCATCAAGGAATTAACGAGAACAATCAACCCAGGACGTTACACATGATATTCGATGTTTCCAATCGTTCTGCATCGACGGCAAGTAATTATTCACTTCCCTGCCCTCGCAATCGTTCTTTCCATCGATAATTGGCACGTATACGTGATATTCGATGTTCTCAAGCGTTCTTCATCGACGGCAAGTAATTATTCACTTCCCTGCCCTCGCAATAGTTCTTTCTATCGATAGTTTGCACGAAAACGTGATATTCGATGTTCTCAAGCGTTCTCCATCGACGGTAGGTAAGGATTCACTTCCCTGCCCTCGTTATCGTTCTTTCTATCGATAATTAGCTCGAAAACGTGATATTCGATGTTACCAAACGTTCTGCATCAACGCCAAGAAAGGATTCACATTCCAGCCTTCGCATTCGTTCGTTCTATCGATAATTGGCACGAATACGTGATATTCGATGTTCTCAAGCGTTCTCCATCGACGGTAGGTAAGGATTCACTTCCCTGCCCTCGGAATCGTTCTTTCTGTCTATAATTAGCACGAAAACGTGATATTCGATGTTCTCAAGCGTTCTGCATCGACGGTAGGTAAGGATTCACATCCCGGCCCTCGCATTCGTTCTTTCTATCGATAATTGGCACGAATACGTGATATTCGATATTTCCAAGCGTTAGGCATCGACGGCAAGTAATTATTCACTTTCCTTCCCCTGGCAATCGTTCTTTCTATCGATAATTGGCACGTATACGTGATATTCGATGTTCTCAAGCGTTCTCCATCGACGGCAAGTAATTATTCACTTCCCTGCCCTCGCAATAGTTCTTTCTATCGATAGTTTGCACGAAAACGTGATATTCGATGTTCTCAAGCGTTCTCCATCGACGGTAGGTAAGGATTCACTTCCCTGCCCTCGTTATCGTTCTTTCTATCGATAATTAGCTCGAAAACGTGATATTCGATGTTACCAAACGTTCTGCATCAACGCCAAGAAAGGATTCACATTCCAGCCTTCGCAATCGTTCGTTCTATCGATAATTGGCACGAATACGTGATATTCGATGTTCTCAAGCGTTCTCCATCGACGGTAGGTAAGGATTCACTTCCCTGCCCTCGGAATCGTTCTTTCTATCGATAATTGGCACATATACGTGATATTCGATGTTCTCAAGCGTTCTCCATCGACGGCAAGTAATTATTCACTTCCCTGCCCTCGCAATAGCTCTTTCTATCGATAGTTTGCACGAAAACGTGATATTCGATGTTCTCAAGCGTTCTGCATCGACGGTAGGTAAGGATTCACTTCCCTGCCCTCGGAATCGTTCTTTCTGTCTATAATTAGCACGAAAACGTGATATTCGATGTTCTCAAGCGTTCTGCATCGACGGTAGGTAAGGATTCACTTCCCTGCCCTCGCAATAGCTCTTTCTATCGATAGTTTGCACGAAAACGTGATATTCGATGTTCTCAAGCGTTCTGCATCGACGGTAGGTAAGGATTCACATCCCGGCCCTCGAAATCGTTCTTTCTATCGATAATTAGTTCGAAAACATGATATTCGATGTTTCCAATCGTTCTGCATCGACGGCAAGTAATTATTCACTTCCCTGCCCTCGCAATCGTTCTTTCCATCGATAATTGGCACGTATACGTGATATTCGATGTTCTCAAGCGTTCTCCATCGACGGCAAGTAATTATTCACTTCCCTGCCCTCGCAATAGTTCTTTCTATCGATAGTTTGCACGAAAACGTGATATTCGATGTTCTCAAGCGTTCTCCATCGACGGTAGGTAAGGATTCACTTCCCTGCCCTCGTTATCGTTCTTTCTATCGATAATTAGCTCGAAAACGTGATATTCGATGTTACCAAACGTTCTGCATCAACGCCAAGAAAGGATTCACATTCCAGCCTTCGCAATCGTTCGTTCTATCGATAATTGGCACGAATACGTGATATTCGATGTTCTCAAGCGTTCTCCATCGACGGTAGGTAAGGATTCACTTCCCTGCCCTCGGAATCGTTCTTTCTATCGATAATTGGCACATATACGTGATATTCGATGTTCTCAAGCGTTCTCCATCGACGGCAAGTAATTATTCACTTCCCTGCCCTCGCAATAGCTCTTTCTATCGATAGTTTGCACGAAAACGTGATATTCGATGTTCTCAAGCGTTCTGCATCGACGGTAGGTAAGGATTCACTTCCCTGCCCTCGGAATCGTTCTTTCTGTCTATAATTAGCACGAAAACGTGATATTCGATGTTCTCAAGCGTTCTGCATCGACGGTAGGTAAGGATTCACTTCCCTGCCCTCGCAATAGCTCTTTCTATCGATAGTTTGCACGAAAACGTGATATTCGATGTTCTCAAGCGTTCTGCATCGACGGTAGGTAAGGATTCACATCCCGGCCCTCGAAATCGTTCTTTCTATCGATAATTAGCTCGAAAACATGATATTCGATGTTTCCAATCGTTCTGCATCGACGGCAAGTAATTATTCACTTCCCTGCCCTCGCAATCGTTCTTTCCATCGATAATTGGCACGTATACGTGATATTCGATGTTCTCAAGCGTTCTCCATCGACGGTAGGTAAGGATTCACTTCCCTGCCCTCGTTATCGTTCTTTCTATCGATAATTAGCTCGAAAACGTGATATTCGATGTTACCAAACGTTCTGCATCAACGCCAAGAAAGGATTCACATTCCAGCCTTCGCATTCGTTCGTTCTATCGATAATTGGCACGAATACGTGATATTCGATGTTCTCAAGCGTTCTCCATCGACGGTAGGTAAGGATTCACTTCCCTGCCCTCGGAATCGTTCTTTCTGTCTATAATTAGCACGAAAACGTGATATTCGATGTTCTCAAGCGTTCTGCATCGACGGTAGGTAAGGATTCACATCCCGGCCCTCGCATTCGTTCTTTCTATCGATAATTGGCACGAATACGTGATATTCGATATTTCCAAGCGTTAGGCATCGACGGCAAGTAATTATTCACTTCCCTGCCCTTGCAATCGTTCTTTCTATCGATAATTGGCACGTATACGTGATATTCGATGTTCTCAAGCGTTCTCCATCGACGGCAAGTAATTATTCACTTCCCTGCCCTCGCAATAGTTCTTTCTATCGATAGTTTGCACGAAAACGTGATATTCGATGTTCTCAAGCGTTCTCCATCGACGGTAGGTAAGGATTCACTTCCCTGCCCTCGTTATCGTTCTTTCTATCGATAATTAGCTCGAAAACGTGATATTCGATGTTACCAAACGTTCTGCATCAACGCCAAGAAAGGATTCACATTCCAGCCTTCGCAATCGTTCGTTCTATCGATAATTGGCACGAATACGTGATATTCGATGTTCTCAAGCGTTCTCCATCGACGGTAGGTAAGGATTCACTTCCCTGCCCTCGGAATCGTTCTTTCTATCGATAATTGGCACATATACGTGATATTCGATGTTCTCAAGCGTTCTCTATCGACGGCAAGTAATTATTCACTTCCCTGCCCTCGCAATAGCTCTTTCTATCGATAGTTTGCACGAAAACGTGATATTCGATGTTCTCAAGCGTTCTGCATCGACGGTAGGTAAGGATTCACTTCCCTGCCCTCGGAATCGTTCTTTCTGTCTATAATTAGCACGAAAACGTGATATTCGATGTTCTCAAGCGTTCTGCATCGACGGTAGGTAAGGATTCACTTCCCTGCCCTCGCAATAGCTCTTTCTATCGATAGTTTGCACGAAAACGTGATATTCGATGTTCTCAAGCGTTCTGCATCGACGGTAGGTAAGGATTCACATCCCGGCCCTCGAAATCGTTCTTTCTATCGATAATTAGCTCGAAAACATGATATTCGATGTTTCCAATCGTTCTGCATCGACGGCAAGTAATTATTCACTTCCCTGCCCTCGCAATCGTTCTTTCCATCGATAATTGGCACGTATACGTGATATTCGATGTTCTCAAGCGTTCTCCATCGACGGCAAGTAATTATTCACTTCCCTGCCCTCGCAATAGTTCTTTCTATCGATAGTTTGCACGAAAACGTGATATTCGATGTTCTCAAGCGTTCTCCATCGACGGTAGGTAAGGATTCACTTCCCTGCCCTCGTTATCGTTCTTTCTATCGATAATTAGCTCGAAAACGTGATATTCGATGTTACCAAACGTTCTGCATCAACGCCAAGAAAGGATTCACATTCCAGCCTTCGCAATCGTTCGTTCTATCGATAATTGGCACGAATACGTGATATTCGATGTTCTCAAGCGTTCTCCATCGACGGTAGGTAAGGATTCACTTCCCTGCCCTCGGAATCGTTCTTTCTGTCTATAATTAGCACGAAAACGTGATATTCGATGTTCTGAAGCGTTCTGCATCGACGGTAGGTAAGGATTCACATCCCGGCCCTCGAAATCGTTCTTTCTATCGATAATTGACTCGAATACGTGATATTCGATGTTTCCAATCTTTCTGCATTAACGCCAAGTAAGGATTCACATTCCAGTCTTCACATTCGTTCTTTCTATCGATAATTGGCACGAATACGTGATATTCGATGTTCTCAAGCGTTCTCCATCGACGGTAGGTAAGGATTCACTTCCCTGCCCCCGGAATCGTTCTTTCTATCTATAATTAGCACGAAAACGTGATATTCGATGTTCTCAAGCGTTCTGCATCGACGGTAGGTAAGGATTCACATCCCGGCCCTCGAAATCGTTCTTTCTATCGATAATTAGCTCGAAAACATGATATTCGATGTTTCCAATCGTTCTGCATCGACGGCAAGTAATTATTCACTTCCCTGCCCTCGCAATCGTTCTTTCCATCGATAATTGGCACGTATACGTGATATTCGATGTTCTCAAGCGTTCTCCATCGACGGCAAGTAATTATTCACTTCCCTGCCCTCGCAATAGTTCTTTCTATCGATAGTTTGCACGAAAACGTGATATTCGATGTTCTCAAGCGTTCTCCATCGACGGTAGGTAAGGATTCACTTCCCTGCCCTCGTTATCGTTCTTTCTATCGATAATTAGCTCGAAAACGTGATATTCGATGTTACCAAACGTTCTGCATCAACGCCAAGAAAGGATTCACATTCCAGCCTTCGCATTCGTTCGTTCTATCGATAATTGGCACGAATACGTGATATTCGATGTTCTCAAGCGTTCTCCATCGACGGTAGGTAAGGATTCACTTCCCTGCCCTCGGAATCGTTCTTTCTGTCTATAATTAGCACGAAAACGTGATATTCGATGTTTTCAAGCGTTCTGCATCGACGGTAGGTAAGGATTCACATCCCGGCCCTCGAAATCGTTCTTTCTATCGATAATTGACTCGAATACGTGATATTCGATGTTTCCAATCTTTCTGCATTAACGCCAAGTAAGGATTCACATTCCAGCCTTCGCAATCGTTCGTTCTATCGATAATTGGCACGAATACGTGATATTCGATGTTCTCAAGCGTTCTCCATCGACGGTAGGTAAGGATTCACTTCCCTGCCCTCGGAATCGTTCTTTCTATCGATAATTGGCACGTATACGTGATATTCGATGTTCTCAAGCGTTCTCCATCGACGGCAAGTAATTATTCACTTCCCTGCCCTCGCAATAGCTCTTTCTATCGATAGTTTGCACGAAAACGTGATATTCGATGTTCTCAAGCGTTCTGCATCGACGGTAGGTGAGGATTCACATCCTGGCCCTTGAAATCGTTCTTTCTATCGATAATTAGCTCGAAAACATGATATTCGATGTTTCCAATCGTTCTGCATCGACGGCAAGTAATTATTCACTTCCCTGCCCTCGCAATCGTTCTTTCCATCGATAATTGGCACGTATACGTGATATTCGATGTTCTCAAGCGTTCTCCATCGACGGCAAGTAATTATTCACTTCCCTGCCCTCGCAATAGTTCTTTCTATCGATAGTTTGCACGAAAACGTGATATTCGATGTTCTCAAGCGTTCTCCATCGACGGTAGGTAAGGATTCACTTCCCTGCCCTCGTTATCGTTCTTTCTATCGATAATTAGCTCGAAAACGTGATATTCGATGTTACCAAACGTTCTGCATCAACGCCAAGAAAGGATTCACATTCCAGCCTTCGCAATCGTTCGTTCTATCGATAATTGGCACGAATACGTGATATTCGATGTTCTCAAGCGTTCTCCATCGACGGTAGGTAAGGATTCACTTCCCTGCCCTCGGAATCGTTCTTTCTGTCTATAATTACCACGAAAACGTGATATTCGATGTTCTGAAGCGTTCTGCATCGACGGTAGGTAAGGATTCACATCCCGGCCCTCGAAATCGTTCTTTCTATCGATAATTGACTCGAATACGTGATATTCGATGTTTCCAATCTTTCTGCATTAACGTCAAGTAAGGATTCACATTCCAGTCTTCACATTCGTTCTTTCTATCGATAATTGGCACGAATACGTGATATTCGATGTTTCCAATCGTTCTGCCTTAACGCCAAGAAAGGATTCACATTCCAGCTTCGCATTCGTTCTTTATATCGATAATTGGCACGAATACGTGATATTCGATATTTCCAAGCGTTAGGCATCGACGGCAAGTAATTATTCACTTCCCTGCCCTTGCAATCGATCTTTCTATCGATAATTGGCACGTATACGTGATATTCGATGTTCTCAAGCGTTCTCCATCGACGGCAAGTAATTATTCACTTCCCTGCCCTCGCAATAGCTCTTTCTATCGATAGTTTGCACGAAAACGTGATATTCGACGTTCTCAAGCGTTCTGCATCGACGGTAGGTAAGGATTCACATCCCGGCCCTCGAAATCGTTCTTTCTATCGATAATTAGCTCGAAAACATGATATTCGATGTTTCCAATCGTTCTGCATCGACGGCAAGTAATTATTCACTTCCCTGCCCTCGCAATCGTTCTTTCCATCGATAATTGGCACGTATACGTGATATTCGATGTTCTCAAGCGTTCTCCATCGACGGCAAGTAATTATTCACTTCCCTGCCCTCGCAATAGTTCTTTCTATCGATAGTTTGCACGAAAACGTGATATTCGATGTTCTCAAGCGATCTCCATCGACGGTAGGTAAGGATTCACTTCCCTGCCCTCGTTATCGTTCTTTCTATCGATAATTAGCTCGAAAACGTGATATTCGATGTTACCAAACGTTCTGCATCAACGCCAAGAAAGGATTCACATTCCAGCCTTCGCATTCGTTCGTTCTATCGATAATTGGCACGAATACGTGATATTCGATGTTCTCAAGCGTTCTCCATCGACGGTAGGTAAGGATTCACTTCCCTGCCCTCGGAATCGTTCTTTCTGTCTATAATTAGCACGAAAACGTGATATTCGATGTTCTCAAGCGTTCTGCATCGACGGTAGGTAAGGATTCACATCCCGGCCCTCGAAATCGTTCTTTCTATCGATAATTGACTCGAATACCTGATATTCGATGTTTCCAATCTTTCTGCATTAACGCCAAGTAAGGATTCACATTCCAGTCTTCACATTCGTTCTTTCTATCGATAATTGGCACGAATACGTGATATTCGATGTTTCCAATCGTTCTGCATTAACGCCAAGAAAGGATTCACATTCCAGCCTTCGCATTCGTTCTTTCTATCGATAATTGGCACGAATACGTGATATTCGATATTTCCAAGCGTTAGGCATCGACGGCAAGTAATTATTCACTTCCCTGCCCTCGCAATAGTTCTTTCTATCGATAGTTTGCACGAAAACGTGATATTCGATGTTCTCAAGCGTTCTCCATCGACGGTAGGTAAGGATTCACTTCCCTGCCCTCGTTATCGTTCTTTCTATCGATAATTAGCTCGAAAACGTGATATTCGATGTTACCAATCGTTCTGCATTAACGCCAAGAAAGGATTCACATTCCAGCCTTCGCATTCGTTCTTTCTATCGATAATTGGCACGAATACGTGATATTCGATGTTCTCAAGCGTTCTCCATCGACGGTAGGTAAGGATTCACTTCCCTGCCCTCGGAATCGTTCTTTCTGTCTATAATTAGCACGAAAACGTGATATTCGATGTTCTGAAGCGTTCTGCATCGACGGTAGGTAAGGATTCACATCCCGGCCCTCGAAATCGTTCTTTCTATCGATAATTGACTCGAATACGTGATATTCGATGTTTCCAATCTTTCTGCATTAACGCCAAGTAAGGATTCACATTCCAGCCTTCGCATTCGTTCGTTCTATCGATAATTGGCACGAATACGTGATATTCGATGTTCTCAAGCGTTCTCCATCGACGGTAGGTAAGGATTCACTTCCCTGCCCACGGAATCGTTCTTTCTGTCTATAATTAGCACGAAAACGTGATATTCGATGTTCTCAAGCGTTCTGCATCGACGGTAGGTAAGGATTCACATCCCGGCCCTCGAAATCGTTCTTTCTATCGATAATTGACTCGAATACGTGATATTCGATGTTTCCAATCTTTCTGCATTAACGCCAAGTAAGGATTCACATTCCAGTCTTCACATTCGTTCTTTCTATCGATAATTGGCACGAATACGTGATATTCGATGTTTCCAATCGTTCTGCATTAACGCCAAGAAAGGATTCACATTCCAGCCTTCGCATTCGTTCTTTCTATCGATAATTGGCACGAATACGTGATATTCGATATTTCCAAGCGTTAGGCATCGACGGCAAGTAATTATTCACTTCCCTGCCTTTGCAATCGTTCTTTCTATCGATAATTGGCACGTATACGTGATATTCGATGTTCTCAAGCGTTCTCCATCGACGGCAAGTAATTATTCACTTCCCTGCCCTCGCAATAGTTCTTTCTATCGATAGTTTGCACGAAAACGTGATATTCGATGTTCTCAAGCGTTCTGCATCGACGGTAGGTAAGGATTCACATCCTGGCCCTTGAAATCGTTCTTTCTATCGATAATTAGCTCGAAAACATGATATTCGATGTTTCCAATCGTTCTGCATCGACGGCAAGTAATTATTCACTTCCCTGCCCTCGCAATCGTTCTTTCCATCGATAATTGGCACGTATACGTGATATTCGATGTTCTCAAGCGTTCTCCATCGACGGCAAGTAATTGTTCACTTCCCTGCCCTCGCAATAGTTCTTTCTATCGATAGTTTGCACGAAAACGTGATATTCGATGTTCTCAAGCGTTCTCCATCGACGGTAGGTAAGGATTCACTTCCCTGCCCTCGTTATCGTTCTTTCTATCGATAATTAGCTCGAAAACGTGATATTCGATGTTACCAAACGTTCTGCATCAACGCCAAGAAAGGATTCACATTCCAGCCTTCGCAATCGTTCGTTCTATCGATAATTGGCACGAATACGTGATATTCGATGTTCTCAAGCGTTCTCCATCGACGGTAGGTAAGGATTCACTTCCCTGCCCTCGGAATCGTTCTTTCTGTCTATAATTACCACGAAAACGTGATATTCGATGTTCTGAAGCGTTCTGCATCGACGGTAGGTAAGGATTCACATCCCGGCCCTCGAAATCGTTCTTTCTATCGATAATTGACTCGAATACGTGATATTCGATGTTTCCAATCTTTCTGCATTAACGTCAAGTAAGGATTCACATTCCAGTCTTCACATTCGTTCTTTCTATCGATAATTGGCACGAATACGTGATATTCGATGTTTCCAATCGTTCTGCCTTAACGCCAAGAAAGGATTCACATTCCAGCTTCGCATTCGTTCTTTCTATCGATAATTGGCACGAATACGTGATATTCGATATTTCCAAGCGTTAGGCATCGACGGTAGGTAAGGATTCACATCCCGGCCCTCGAAATCGTTCTTTCTATCGATAATTAGCTCGAAAACATGATATTCGATGTTTCCAATCGTTCTGCATCGACGGCAAGTAATTATTCACTTCCCTGCCCTCGCAATCGTTCTTTCTATCGATAGTTTGCACGAAAACGTGATATTCGATGTTCTCAAGCGTTCTCCATCGACGGTAGGTAAGGATTCACTTCCCTGCCCTCGTTATCGTTCTTTCTATCGATAATTAGCTCGAAAACGTGATATTCGATGTTACCAAACGTTCTGCATCAACGCCAAGAAAGGATTCACATTCCAGCCTTCGCATTCGTTCGTTCTATCGATAATTGGCACGAATACGTGATATTCGATGTTCTCAAGCGTTCTCCATCGAGGGCAAGTAATTATTCACTTCCCTGCCCTCGCAATAGTTCTTTCTATCGATAGTTTGCACGAAAACGTGATATTCGATGTTCTCAAGCGTTCTCCATCGACGGTAGGTAAGGATTCACTTCCCTGCCCTCGTTATCGTTCTTTCTATCGATAATTAGCTCGAAAACGTGATATTCGATGTTACCAAACGTTCTGCATCAACGCCAAGAAAGGATTCACATTCCAGCCTTCGCAATCGTTCGTTCTATCGATAATTGGCACGAATACGTGATATTCGATGTTCTCAAGCGTTCTCCATCGACGGTAGGTAAGGATTCACTTCCCTGCCCTCGGAATCGTTCTTTCTGTCTATAATTACCACGAAAACGTGATATTCGATGTTCTGAAGCGTTCTGCATCGACGGTAGGTAAGGATTCACATCCCGGCCCTCGAAATCGTTCTTTCTATCGATAATTGACTCGAATACGTGATATTCGATGTTTCCAATCTTTCTGCATTAACGTCAAGTAAGGATTCACATTCCAGTCTTCACATTCGTTCTTTCTATCGATAATTGGCACGAATACGTGATATTCGATGTTTCCAATCGTTCTGCCTTAACGCCAAGAAAGGATTCACATTCCAGCTTCGCATTCGTTCTTTATATCGATAATTGGCACGAATACGTGATATTCGATATTTCCAAGCGTTAGGCATCGACGGCAAGTAATTATTCACTTCCCTGCCCTTGCAATCGATCTTTCTATCGATAATTGGCACGTATACGTGATATTCGATGTTCTCAAGCGTTCTCCATCGACGGCAAGTAATTATTCACTTCCCTGCCCTCGCAATAGCTCTTTCTATCGATAGTTTGCACGAAAACGTGATATTCGACGTTCTCAAGCGTTCTGCATCGACGGTAGGTAAGGATTCACATCCCGGCCCTCGAAATCGTTCTTTCTATCGATAATTAGCTCGAAAACATGATATTCGATGTTTCCAATCGTTCTGCATCGACGGCAAGTAATTATTCACTTCCCTGCCCTCGCAATCGTTCTTTCCATCGATAATTGGCACGTATACGTGATATTCGATGTTCTCAAGCGTTCTCCATCGACGGCAAGTAATTATTCACTTCCCTGCCCTCGCAATAGTTCTTTCTATCGATAGTTTGCACGAAAACGTGATATTCGATGTTCTCAAGCGATCTCCATCGACGGTAGGTAAGGATTCACTTCCCTGCCCTCGTTATCGTTCTTTCTATCGATAATTAGCTCGAAAACGTGATATTCGATGTTACCAAACGTTCTGCATCAACGCCAAGAAAGGATTCACATTCCAGCCTTCGCATTCGTTCGTTCTATCGATAATTGGCACGAATACGTGATATTCGATGTTCTCAAGCGTTCTCCATCGACGGTAGGTAAGGATTCACTTCCCTGCCCTCGGAATCGTTCTTTCTGTCTATAATTAGCACGAAAACGTGATATTCGATGTTCTCAAGCGTTCTGCATCGACGGTAGGTAAGGATTCACATCCCGGCCCTCGAAATCGTTCTTTCTATCGATAATTGACTCGAATACCTGATATTCGATGTTTCCAATCTTTCTGCATTAACGCCAAGTAAGGATTCACATTCCAGTCTTCACATTCGTTCTTTCTATCGATAATTGGCACGAATACGTGATATTCGATGTTTCCAATCGTTCTGCATTAACGCCAAGAAAGGATTCACATTCCAGCCTTCGCATTCGTTCTTTCTATCGATAATTGGCACGAATACGTGATATTCGATATTTCCAAGCGTTAGGCATCGACGGCAAGTAATTATTCACTTCCCTGCCCTCGCAATAGTTCTTTCTATCGATAGTTTGCACGAAAACGTGATATTCGATGTTCTCAAGCGTTCTCCATCGACGGTAGGTAAGGATTCACTTCCCTGCCCTCGTTATCGTTCTTTCTATCGATAATTAGCTCGAAAACGTGATATTCGATGTTACCAAACGTTCTGCATCAACGCCAAGAAAGGATTCACATTCCAGCCTTCGCATTCGTTCGTTCTATCGATAATTGGCACGAATACGTGATATTCGATGTTCTCAAGCGTTCTCCATCGACGGTAGGTAAGGATTCACTTCCCTGCCCTCGGAATCGTTCTTTCTGTCTATAATTAGCACGAAAACGTGATATTCGATGTTCTGAAGCGTTCTGCATCGACGGTAGGTAAGGATTCACATCCCGGCCCTCGAAATCGTTCTTTCTATCGATAATTGACTCGAATACGTGATATTCGATGTTTCCAATCTTTCTGCATTAACGCCAAGTAAGGATTCACATTCCAGCCTTCGCATTCGTTCGTTCTATCGATAATTGGCACGAATACGTGATATTCGATGTTCTCAAGCGTTCTCCATCGACGGTAGGTAAGGATTCACTTCCCTGCCCACGGAATCGTTCTTTCTGTCTATAATTAGCACGAAAACGTGATATTCGATGTTCTCAAGCGTTCTGCATCGACGGTAGGTAAGGATTCACATCCCGGCCCTCGAAATCGTTCTTTCTATCGATAATTGACTCGAATACGTGATATTCGATGTTTCCAATCTTTCTGCATTAACGCCAAGTAAGGATTCACATTCCAGTCTTCACATTCGTTCTTTCTATCGATAATTGGCACGAATACGTGATATTCGATGTTTCCAATCGTTCTGCATTAACGCCAAGAAAGGATTCACATTCCAGCCTTCGCATTCGTTCTTTCTATCGATAATTGGCACGAATACGTGATATTCGATATTTCCAAGCGTTAGGCATCGACGGCAAGTAATTATTCACTTCCCTGCCTTTGCAATCGTTCTTTCTATCGATAATTGGCACGTATACGTGATATTCGATGTTCTCAAGCGTTCTCCATCGACGGCAAGTAATTATTCACTTCCCTGCCCTCGCAATAGTTCTTTCTATCGATAGTTTGCACGAAAACGTGATATTCGATGTTCTCAAGCGTTCTGCATCGACGGTAGGTAAGGATTCACATCCTGGCCCTTGAAATCGTTCTTTCTATCGATAATTAGCTCGAAAACATGATATTCGATGTTTCCAATCGTTCTGCATCGACGGCAAGTAATTATTCACTTCCCTGCCCTCGCAATCGTTCTTTCCATCGATAATTGGCACGTATACGTGATATTCGATGTTCTCAAGCGTTCTCCATCGACGGCAAGTAATTGTTCACTTCCCTGCCCTCGCAATAGTTCTTTCTATCGATAGTTTGCACGAAAACGTGATATTCGATGTTCTCAAGCGTTCTCCATCGACGGTAGGTAAGGATTCACTTCCCTGCCCTCGTTATCGTTCTTTCTATCGATAATTAGCTCGAAAACGTGATATTCGATGTTACCAAACGTTCTGCATCAACGCCAAGAAAGGATTCACATTCCAGCCTTCGCAATCGTTCGTTCTATCGATAATTGGCACGAATACGTGATATTCGATGTTCTCAAGCGTTCTCCATCGACGGTAGGTAAGGATTCACTTCCCTGCCCTCGGAATCGTTCTTTCTGTCTATAATTACCACGAAAACGTGATATTCGATGTTCTGAAGCGTTCTGCATCGACGGTAGGTAAGGATTCACATCCCGGCCCTCGAAATCGTTCTTTCTATCGATAATTGACTCGAATACGTGATATTCGATGTTTCCAATCTTTCTGCATTAACGTCAAGTAAGGATTCACATTCCAGTCTTCACATTCGTTCTTTCTATCGATAATTGGCACGAATACGTGATATTCGATGTTTCCAATCGTTCTGCCTTAACGCCAAGAAAGGATTCACATTCCAGCTTCGCATTCGTTCTTTCTATCGATAATTGGCACGAATACGTGATATTCGATATTTCCAAGCGTTAGGCATCGACGGTAGGTAAGGATTCACATCCCGGCCCTCGAAATCGTTCTTTCTATCGATAATTAGCTCGAAAACATGATATTCGATGTTTCCAATCGTTCTGCATCGACGGCAAGTAATTATTCACTTCCCTGCCCTCGCAATCGTTCTTTCTATCGATAGTTTGCACGAAAACGTGATATTCGATGTTCTCAAGCGTTCTCCATCGACGGTAGGTAAGGATTCACTTCCCTGCCCTCGTTATCGTTCTTTCTATCGATAATTAGCTCGAAAACGTGATATTCGATGTTACCAAACGTTCTGCATCAACGCCAAGAAAGGATTCACATTCCAGCCTTCGCATTCGTTCGTTCTATCGATAATTGGCACGAATACGTGATATTCGATGTTCTCAAGCGTTCTCCATCGAGGGCAAGTAATTATTCACTTCCCTGCCCTCGCAATAGTTCTTTCTATCGATAGTTTGCACGAAAACGTGATATTCGATGTTCTCAAGCGTTCTCCATCGACGGTAGGTAAGGATTCACTTCCCTGCCCTCGTTATCGTTCTTTCTATCGATAATTAGCTCGAAAACGTGATATTCGATGTTACCAAACGTTCTGCATCAACGCCAAGAAAGGATTCACATTCCAGCCTTCGCATTCGTTCGTTCTATCGATAATTGGCACGAATACGTGATATTCGATGTTCTCAAGCGTTCTCCATCGACGGTAGGTAAGGATTCACTTCCCTGCCCTCGGAATCGTTCTTTCTGTCTATAATTAGCACGAAAACGTGATATTCGATGTTCTCAAGCGTTCTGCATCGACGGTAGGTAAGGATTCACATCCCGGCCCTCGAAATCGTTCTATCTATCGATAATTGACTCGAATACCTGATATTCGATGTTTCCAATCTTTCTGCATTAACGCCAAGTAAGGATTCACATTCCAGTCTTCACATTCGTTCTTTCTATCGATAATTGGCACGAATACGTGATATTCGATGTTTCCAATCGTTCTGCATTAACGCCAAGAAAGGATTCACATTCCAGCCTTCGCATTCGTTCTTTCTATCGATAATTGGCACGAATACGTGATATTCGATATTTCCAAGCGTTAGGCATCGACGGCAAGTAATTATTCACTTCCCTGCCCTTGCAATCGTTCTTTCTATCGATAATTGGCACGTATACGTGATATTCGATGTTCTCAAGCGTTCTCCATCGACGGCAAGTAATTATTCACTTCCCTGCCCTCGCAATAGTTCTTTCTATCGATAGTTT